>OY856409.1:1679983410-1681183410 GCA_963693085.1 Alisma plantago-aquatica | reverse complement strand
CCTATGATATCAACAAACAAACCTGACCACCTCAGGGTTGCCTAAAGAGGCTCACATCCTCATCTCGGGTACGCGAGACAGGAACCAACAAAATAGTATATCACATATAATAATATTTCACATATTTTCACATTTCACATGTTTCATTTCATCAGAGTCTTCCATCTAGACATAGACTTTCACAACAAGGATTTAGGGCCAGAGCCACTCCAGATGACTCACTCCAAAATCCTAGTGGTCTAACCTTTAAGGTCTCGATCCACACTCTAGAAATCCTTCTCATAATTTATCAATTACTACAAGGAGATCCATTTTGTTTCCCTAGTGTGGTCATCAGGGGAAACTCATGGTGTTCAGGGCACCTAACTAGATGTTCCATCATTTAACATGTTATTAATCTCCTTTTCTTGTCTGGAAAGAATTAAAAACATCATATATCACATCTTTGTATTCTCACGTAAATAGAATAACATGAAATAGATTAAGTTTATCAATAAGGACAAGGATCAAAGAAAGAAGCACAATAAATCTATAGATTGCAACACATATGATTATTTCTATCTTCTACATCATTTCATAGAAATCATCAATAGTGGCCTTTCAACTCGAGACATAATCTTGTTTCCAGCATTTACCCCATTAGGGTTTTATCATCATCAGTGGGATTTCAGCCCTAGACTTAATCTCATTATGCAACATTTACCCTTATCAGGGTTTCTCAAATATAAGGAGTGCATATTAAATTCAATTTCAACATATTTCTTATCAATTCATTATATATCACAGTTCTTAACAAATATTAGTAGAGGTATTAGAATTAGAAATAGTAAAAGAACATACGTATCTTATATCATGGGTCATACTAAGAACAGATTTATCATACAACATATACTTTTTCCATCCAATTTTAGTAGATGCAATTATATTTCATGCATAAACATGCATAACACACTTAGTTCTATTCTTTTATTTCACATTCTTCAGTTAGGGTTATTGATCGACACATGTTGATTACCATTTGAATTCCATCAAAAATAGTTCATTCTCATAGTACAAGTATTCTATCAAACAATAATAATACAAGAACACATTCTTGTAAATCAATTCAAATGCTTGAACCTCATCTTTTAATTAAATTAAACCATATATTATGTACATTCCTTAATCCCTCATTTGAGATTGTTATTCATTAGCACCATCTAGCTCAACATTTTAGGGTTAGAGTTTGTTTCTTAGATTCATATACTAATTCTCATCTTTTTCCTTCAATTCATATTCATTAATCTCAACTTCTCTCATGTCATGTTCATTAAATTATTGGAACCAATCATTTTTAACTCACTTGATATACAATACTTCTCTTTTCATTGATATCCATCAAATTCTAGTTTTAGTACGTCTCATTAAATTTGTCTTAAGCCACTTGTAATTAAAACAAAGGATTAAAGACTTCATCATAATAACTTCATTAGTTTCATCATTAACTTGCCGTCACCATTAGTACATTTTTTTCTTCATTTCATTTCTTATATTTAGATAAGTGTACCATGTAATTGACTTCTAATGTCATTCCCATAATAAAAAATGATCATTCATTATTATACTAAAATAGATGCATTAGACTTAGATGATATTAGTAAGACTCATCATATTCAATTGAAGTATTAATACATACATTCAACATTTCATCACATTTACAACATCATATACAAATTCTAGCGTCATCACTTATTCTCGTCTTAGTACTAAACATCTAGGGTTTTCAAGAAGTCATCCTTAGTTTAACACATCATAAGATCCATATAACTAAGTAATTTCATAATGATGTATAGAGGTTCATTAGGGCTATTCAAACACGTGGAAACCGTAGTTTCCATTGTCACATATTCCATTCATCAATCATAAGTATACATTGATTAATTGACTCAATTGTTTCAGTTCCTCAACACAAACCCTAATGAGGATATGTCGTCACCTCATACTGATCCTTATAAATATATTATATTCAAGTCCATTAACATTCATCAATACACTTGTATAATACAATCTAGTACAATTCAAATATGATTTTATATATGCCAATTCAATTCCAAGCATATCAACCATTGGGCTGATTTTTAGGAAAAATTCACATAAAATAGCGTAGTATACCCATAAGATTACCCATTGATCCTTAATCAATATATCAGGAACTAATCAAGTTCCAATCAATGAGAAATAATCAAAATCAGTCGAATTGGATTCCCCAATATCTTTCCCAAATCAATCTCCAATCACATAGATATACAAGCAAGGTTTTTGGTTATTTAAGCCTGATAGAATTAGGCTTTCAACATGAATATAGAGATTAGGAGGGAGAAAAACACTCACCTCAGGTGCCAAGAACCTTAAAAACATAGGTCAATGTCTAAAATTTTGGAAACCCAATCAAACTCTAGAAAATGAATCCAATTCTTTCTCCTCTCAACTCTGAAACCCTAGAAATGGGGATTAGAAGAGAAAGAGTGTAAGAAGGGAAAAATTTGATGTGATTTCAAATAAAATCAGAGGAGAGACAGAATATTGACATTTGAGAGAAGATTCACCATGCAATGCTATGCAAAGAAGCTAAACTTACTGGATTTCATCATATCTTGGATAGAGAAACCCTAGATCAACAATTCCACCACTTTCTCCTCTCAAACCCTAACTCTCCCTCCCTCTCTAGGATTTCATTTCTCTAAAATGGATCAAAAAAATATGAGACATGCTTGGGTGCTAGATTTCTCATATACAACAATTGAGGTGTTTGGATAATTTACATATTAACCACTCACTATAATTTTTCTTATTTCAGCAAATTCAACTATTATAAAAAAGTTACTGTAATTCATTTATTTAAGAGGTCAAACATCCTACAAAAATTATGAAAATTTAGTGTGATGTCTGAAATGTAATTTAAGATATCAAGTATACATTTTAGATAATTCAAAGTACCAATAAATAAATAAAAATTAAATACTATACTATTGAACAAAACTCTATCAATATTTCAGTCGAAGTATAGTTTGACTGAGAACCACATTCAACTAACATCCAAATATTATGAAAATTAAATAGTTTATTTATACTATAGATTCCCTAATAAAGTTAAAATTTGAGATCAATTGGATACAAAAATAAAAAGATAAAATTCAATTACCACACTACTATATCAATCTAAAAATATGGACAGTCGAGTTTAAAACTCGACCAACAAATAGGTCAGAACATTCTTCACAAATTTTGATATTTTTCAATAGTTCTCAAATTTGAGATATCCAAATTATATCCAAATTTTAATTAAATCATATTTACACATAAAATACTAAAAATCATTTAGTGAGACACTATACTTATCAAATTTTGTATTCATATGTCATCAAAACCCTAATTTGAGCCGATTAGGGTTTTCGATTCTTAATTACCATAATTATGTGAATCAAAGTATGCTTAAACCTTATAATTGTATTTAAAATATCAAAACTTAACTACCATCATTAATCAAGCTTTAAACAATGATCAACCTAGTTAAGCATGCAATCAATCAAGTAAACACTAATTTGATGGTTAATCTAAAAATGGGTCATTAGAAATTCTCCCCTCCTTTTAGGACTTCATCCAGAAATCTGTAAAAAGATATGGAAGAATATCATATCATCTAATCATTCACATCTCTGGGCATAAAATAATAAAGACTTTCATTTTATCTTTCTTTCATATGATATTTTTTGCATTAAATGGATATGTCATCCCTTGCCATCATCATATCTCTCCTTTTATATTACAAACACTTTTGACAAATATTAGTAATATGTCATTTATCAAGATCCAATTCACATCACCTTTCATATCCTTTTGAATAATTTGATTGTGTATATCATGGATTAACATTATGACTCATTCACATATTATCATCTGCATCCATCAATTTCCTTTACAAAGAAGATCATATAGTATGCATCATCTTAGCACTTAGCATTTTGTAAAATTTTAGATTTCATTCTCAGACTCAAACTCATTAGAGATTATATTCATGATACATTAGGATTTCATGTTTCTTATATGAAATTTCATGCTTGCCATTGGTTTCATATTGAAATATAAAATCTTTTTCTTTTTCATCATGCATCTTATTATACTACCAAACTATGTTCATCTGGATACTTGGTCAGGGCATCCAGAAGAAGTAAAAATGACAGTTCCATACTAGCTTAGCTCAATACCCAAATACTTAACCAGAGTATCTGGATACTGAGTTCAGTCAGTATGCACATCATTCAGGTAATGTTCAACATCTACATTATCATTTAGTCCTAGATCGTATTGTCCCTGTAGACTCATCTATCCTAGGCTTTGATATCACATTGTCGGGACCCACTCTTTTGATCAGCATAAATACCAACCATTAGACATAATCCCAAAACCTAAACCCAGATTATGAAATAAAATAATGAATTCTTGACCAAGGCGATTTAAACAAATATGAAAAACACAGATAAATTTTTCCTTTTTCTTTCTTCAAAAATTCATAAATAAATGTCACATCATGGACATCACATTTAGATATAACAAATCTTATTCGATTCCATTAAAACTAGAATCAAATCTTATTCTCATATGCAGTTCTGTTTACATAAAATACATGTACATTAATGAACAAACTTAGTCTACAACCCATCCCTGGAAAGAGAGAGCACATGGACATTCTAATCTATCTAGATTATGTATTTATATCTTCTTTGTCACAACCTCTCTGCTGGATAGCATTATACCTAAAAAATATATTTAAAACAACCTAATGAGACTAATATAGAGCCCCAGTGAGTGGATACCTCCTACTCATGCTTGGTACATCGTTCAACACCAGATTAAGTATAATAAACTTAACGGTATATGTTGATATTTAAAATGTTAGAAGATAGTTCTATCATAAGTCATATCTAACTTACAATGGTAATCTAATCCAACAAATAAGGTAATCACTTGAATCAATTATAACTTTTGAACATCTTTTAGAGCGTGTCTATGAACAAATCAACAAATACTTCTTAGTTCAGATTAAGAATCCTACTGAATGAGCAATAAGTCAAGTTCTAAGAATTTTGAATCAATACATAACAATAACATTATCTTTGTGACACTCCACCAGCTGGACCAGGAACACATCTTGCAGTCCTGAAGCTGAAGTACACCTAATGCATATCTACCAAACAATACTATCAAATATCAATCAATCCAAATCATATTTAGAATAGGTATAAATCCTATCATTTATAACTTGTCAACATGACATGTCATAATATGAAATAGAGAATGCCCATAGTAGCATGATTAATCTACACGACAAGAATCATACTCAACAATAAAAAATCATCAAGTAGTAGTACAAGGAATGTAACAACCATTCAAATCATGTTCTACATGGTTTATCTTCTTTTATTCATTTGCCTTGTAACTACTTGGTTTGTACCTCACCAAGTAGAAGTCACTACGCCCGATTCTTTTGTCCAGGACTCACCGTCACTATCTTAGGGTTTAGCCGGCCACCCAAAGATATCAATAATAGACCCTGGCCACCTCAAGGCTTCCTAAAGAGGCTCACATCCTCATCTCAGGAACACGAGATAGGAACCAACAAAACAATATATCACATATAACAATATTTCACATATTTTCACATTTCACATGTTTCATTTCATCAGAGTCTATTCCATCTAGACATAGACTTTCACAACAAAGATTTAGGGTCAGAGCCACTCTAGATGACTCACTCCTAAATCTTGGTGGTCTAACCTTTAATGTCTCGATCCACACTCCAGAAATCTTTCTCATTATTTATTGATTACTACAAGGAGATCCATTTTGTTTCCCCAGTGTGGTCCTCGGAGGAAACTCACAATGTTCAAGGCACATAACTAGATGTTCCATCATTTCACTTGTTATTAATCTCTTTTACTCATCTTAAAATAATTCAAAACATCATATATGATATCTGTGTATTCTCGCGTACCTAGAAAAACATGAAATAGATTAAGTTTATCAGTAAGGAAAAGGATCAAAGCAAGAAGCACAACAAATCTATATATTGTAACACATATAATTATTTCTATCTTCTACATCATCTCATAGAAATCATCAACAATGGCCTTTCAGCCCGAGACATAATCTTATTTCCAACATTTTCCCCATTAGGGTTTTATCATCATCAGTGGGCTTTCATCCCTAGACTTAATCTCATTATGCAACATTTACCCTTATCAGGGTTTCTCAAATGTAAGGAGTGCATATTAAATTCAATTTTAACATATTTCTTATCAGTTCATTGTATATCACAATTCTTAACAAATATTAGCAGAGGCATTAGAACTATAAATAGTAAAAGCATATAGGTATCTTGTATCATCTGTCATACTAAGAACAGATTTATCATACAACATATACTTTTTCCATCCAATTTTAGTAGATGAAAATATATTTCATGCATAAACATGCACAACACACTTAGTTCTCTTCTTTTCTTTCACATTCTTCAGTTAGGGTTACTGATCAACACATGTTGATTATCATTTTAATTCCATCAAAAATAGTTCATTCTCATAGTACAAGTATTCTATCAAACAATCACAATACAAGAACACATTCTTGTAAACCAATTCAAATGCTTGAACCTCATCTTTTAATTAAATTAGACTACAATTATGTACATTCCTTAATCCCTCATTTGAGATTGTTATTCATTAGCACCATCTAGCTCAACACTTTAGGATTAGAGTTTGTTTCTTAGATTCATCTACTAATTCCCAGCTTTTCCCTTCAATTCATATTCATTAATCTCAACTTTTTTATTGTCATGTTTATTAAACTATTGGAATCAATCATTTTTAACTCACTTTTTTTTAAATTTATAATAGAGGTCCATCTTATTCATCTTGCCCCTCAAGCCAGCCAAATCAAAACATCTGCATTACAAATGATCATCCGTGATCGACCCTTAAATACAAAGAAAAAGAAATCACCCATATGTCATCTCCACATAAAGAATCCCGCTCAATCATCATAAAGCCCCTCCCTCCAAGCCAGGTATCTACGCAGCCACTCCTCATCGCCAACCTTTATGCTATCTACCTCCCTTGTAGCATCTTCATCCTCAGTCTAGCTTGAATAGCCGACTCTACATGATTCGCTAACGGTCACCCTCATAGACGACATGTCCGAGCATATATCGTCGTTGTGTGCCCGCGGTCTTGTAAGGACACCATCCCAAATTGGCTTTAAAAAATCACCAAAGCAGGGAGAGCGCAGGCGCCGACAGTCACCAGCTGCATCCTCCACCCATCTCGCTATGGTCTCATTCTGGTCGCTACCGGGTGTTCCACCATCGCTCGGTAGCGAATGAGAAGCTGACCTACGCAAGGGGCAGTCCTTCGCGACGTGTCCAGTGGCCTTGTAACGGAAGCATCGAATCTGCGAGGAGCAGCTATCCCTCCAGTGGCCCTTCTGAAAACATCGGAAGCATCTACCCTTGGGTGAGGGTGTTCTCCCCTTGGCCTTTCGGCGAAGGCTGCAGTCTCGCGCCAGATGACCGGGGGATTGACACCGGAAGCAGACCGGTTCCTCCCTGCAACGAAACTGTGTGTGCCCTCATCGCAAACAGCAGAAACATTTGACTCGATGGCAGCCCCGGTTGGGAGCCACCGTCTCCACCAAAGCCAAACCAGTAGCTCCGTTCCGTGACGATGATGCCATCATCGAGGATGCACCCGAGAGAGGAATACAGAAAGACCCCACCTAAATGCAGCCCCCAATTGTAACACCCCTGACCTGGGTTATACCTTAACCCTAGGTTTTTTGATTAAGAAAGATGATTAAATGCTTAATCTCATCTTGTGAAAGGTAATTATGGTTCAAGAGGAACTTATATTACAATTCTTATCCTTTTTGAACATTGTTGAAATCAATGTTTTGCCTGTTTTGGACTAAAGTGCAAATTACCCAAGTTGAGGGGTTTAAGTGCAAATTGTGCATGATAATATGTTCCTCATGTGTTGAAGCATCATGAGAGTAAAGATGATGCTGAGGTATGGCTTATGGAAGCCTAAATACCAAGAAAGAGCTGATAAAGCAATGTATGTGCATGAAAACCTAGTTTTGGTGTAATGTGCAATTTACCCAAAACCCAGGGTGTAATATGTAGATTACCACTTCAATAAGGTCCCTAATGTTTCTTGGCATCAAGTAGAGAAAATAAAATGAGAGGGGCGCCTCATTTGAATTAAGTTGGAGGAGAGAGAATCTTGATATTTAAATAATCAAGATTTAATCCTAATTGAAACCCTAATTCTATTTAGTGTAAAAACAAATATAATAATTGAAGGGCCTTCAACCAAAAACGATATGGTTGAATTTGCTCAAGTGTGAACACATTTGTGACTTTTCTAGGCCACGAAAATATCTCAAGCAAGTGGATAACCCACTCACCATTATTATAAAGAAAAGCAATATCCACTCAAATTGGAATATTATTATAATATGATCTAAGGTGCTTAATTTGCTTTTCTTTAAATTGATGGATAATGAAGAGGAATAAGAGGAAATGAAGATAGCCTCGTACTTAAGTATTTTGAGGGGAATTTGAGGGGGAAGAGGCGGCCATATTTTTGGAATTTAATGCATTTTAATAATGCATTTTCTCTCTCATCAAGTTTCTTATAAAAGTACCTTTACCAAGCCAAAACAAAGGCTATTTCGGATTCTTTTCTTTACCCTTGCTTGGAAAACGACTAAGGAGCTGTGGAGGAGCAGGAGGACGACCCCAACCTGTTGGTAAGGTCCTTGACCTTCGTTCTCCTTGATTCCATGGTGGAAATAAAAAATAAATCATTGATTTCTTCTTATTTGGATCTCCTCTTCAACCCTAGCCAACTTTTTCATCCAAAAGCTTGAGGACGAATTTAGGGGGAGTTTCTAGAGCTTCATCCACCATTAATGGCGTGAGCTTGAAGCTTTGGATCTCAATTGGAGGCGGGTTTTATAACTCAAACCCTTAATCATTGCTATTGCATCAATCAATTATGCTTTGTTGATTGTTTTCTTCAATTTGATACATACTTGTTTCCTTGCTGCAATTTCCATCAAGAACGGTTGCTGTTCTTGGTTGTTCGAAGGAAGGGGATGATGACATCATCCTAGATGCTTATCCAAAGAAAAGTACCAAGCCAAATGGTCTTGATATCTATTCCAAATCGTTTTAAATTGATTGGCTATGCGGTTTCAGCAAACCGTTTTAGGGAAAACGGTTTCAAAACCGTTTTATATGGTTGAACAAGCGTTGACCGTTTGGGAATCTTGTTCCTAATTATGTATTCTAATGACCCTCCAAATTTTAGGGGTTAACTCCCAAGGAATCGTGAGTTGAAGGCCAATCAATTAGATAAATCGAATTGAATTAAATGCTGATTTTCAACCTGATCAACTTGACCTGTTTGGGAAAACGGTTTCAAGACCGTTTGAGTGTGTTGACCAAGCATTGACCGTTTGGGATTCCTGTTTATAATGATGTTGGTTAATGACCCTCCAAATATTAGGGATTAACTCCCAAGGAATCGTGAGTTGAAGCCTAATCAATTAGGGAAACCTAATTGAATTAAGTGCTGATTTTCAATCTGATTTAATTGACCTTTTTGAGTAAATGGTCTCAAGACCGTTTGAATACATTGACCAAGGGTTGAATGTTTGGGATTACTGTTCCTAATGATGTGTTCTAATGACTCACCAAATTTGAGTGATTAACTCCCAAGGAATCGTGAGTTGAAGGCTATTCAATTAAGCAAACCCTAATTGTTTATGGAAGCAATAACTATGTCAAACATAGTTGTTTGTATTTGATCGGATGGTTGATGTAACCAAATCAAGTGGAGAGAATGATATAAATGAATTCATACATGAGTATTATTCATATGGTTATTTAGGGTATGATCCTTAGTAAAGAGATCAAGAAACCCTAATTGAGAAGGTTAATGAACCTTGACCCTGATTTAGGGAAATTCTGAGTGAAACCCTAATCTAGGGTAATAGTGTAACCCTAATTAAGGGTAATAGTGTAACCCTAATTAAGGGTTATAGTGTAACCCTAATTAAGGGTAATGACTTGGGTAACTCTAATTTAAGGTAATGAAATACCAAACCCTAATTGGAGGAATAATGAATCCCTAATTTATGGGTAATTGAATGAAACCCTAATTGGGATGATTAGTGAAACCCTAATTGAGGGTGATTCCCTGAGAAACTCTAATTGAGGATGATTCCATGTGAAACCCTAATTGAGGGCGATGTCATATGAAACCTTAAACCTAACACAGAGTAAAGCTATGTAAAACCCTAAATTTGGGCTATAGTGCATGGAATTCTAATCATGGGCAATATCATGATAAATCATAACCCTAATGTCTGGGTAATGATATGAGTAAACCTTAATGATGAAATAATGAGTAATACCCTATAATGATGAAATATCTCAAGTGGTTGACTATAGGCAACCTTATAACAAGAAATGCCTTAATTTGAGATGAGTCCATATCATTGAAGATAGTTGGACAATCCTTGTGTGTGATCTATGCACATCATGGTAAAGGTGATAGGTTAGTGGATGAAAGTATTAAGATGTGAGATTCCTTATTATAAGATAAGTTAATAAACTCAAGTAAGATAGAAGTGATGAGGGAAGTGATATATTGAGACATGATAGATATCACATTTAGAATTTTAGGGTTGATATACCTTGATGCATCTCAAATCCAATATTTTTAGATAAGATACACAAGGAGAGTGTTATGTAAATTGTTACAATGAAATTTAATGAGTTTAACATACTTGATAAGTAAGCTAAAATGAGTATGAGGTAATCATACCATGATAAGGATGAGAGATAAACTCATACCTTGTGTTGATGATCATTTAATGATAAATGATAAGAATATTAAATACTTGGAATGTCGATGGATGCTCCTAGATGTATGGAACAATATATTAGGGTTGGATTGATAAAATGAACATGAAACCCTAATTGATGTGAATAGTAAACCCTAACCCTGTGTAGGAAATAGTGGTGTTACTATTATATTACATGAGTTAATATGTTATTGTTGCCTAGTGAGAGGTGACAAGATGTTTAATGGCCTTGTGAGCCATATGGTTAGATGTTACCTGGTAAGAAGTAACAAGATGTTTCATGGGCATGATTGAGCCCTGAATGAGGTGTATTCCTCTTATGTTGATAAGGGTTGATACCCTGTGCTATTGTGAAAAGGATTTATATCCTGTGATTATGATAATTGGTGTAATCTAATGAATGGCAAGTGAATATTACCATGTGATGATGAGATGATAAATTATGTTTCATATGTTTTATATCTTTTCAGGTTTTGATATTTATATGCTTGCTAGAAATGAATTAGGGTTTGTATGTCCACTTGTTTGATGCAACCTTAATTCACCTAATTGGCATAACTAATTAAGTGCAACTCTAATCATGTAGTGCCCTGTGCCGTAGAACCATCTTCAGTGTCAGAACTTGCTGGATGGTGAAACGAGTATTCCTAAGGGAAACTCGGAGCGCATATTGTTGAATATGCGGGGGTGGCAGGTTGAGGATATATATATATACTTGTCATCCACAATTGCAGGTTACAGAGGATGGCTATGGTCATGCCTCAAATATTTGATGTGATTGAGGACAGCTGCGGTTGTACCTCGGATTAGAGGGTTTTGTATACCCTGTTTTCTAGTGTCGTAACTTGTACCAAGTACGGACTAGTTGTTATCAGTTGACTATATGTCACTGTTGGCAGTTTGACTGGTATGTCACTGCAGTTTACTCGTACTGACCGAGGGGAAGAGATCTTAGGATGCCGGTACTCCTAGATCTTGTACGGAACCGAATATCCCTTCGCAGGGGTCGGTTGGACTTTGAATGGTACGATTCAAATTCCCCAGGGCATAATAAAAGATGTAATACAGCCGTATAGCATATCTGTTTAGGGTTATACATGACGCTTCACATTGAATGGAAACCCATGTTTGTTCTCTTTACATAAAGATGATGCTTAGTGCAACTAAGAGATAGTAATTATACTTATGTTGTGGATATGCATAAGACTGTAATTGTGTACATACAATGGTCATGCTTATGTTGATATCTTACTGCTACTGTTGATTATAATCATGATGCTAGATATCTCATGTTGATAGTTATGTTTCACATGCTATCCATGCCTCTATAATTAGAAATACCTGACAGAGGCTTAATGCCTGTAATTAGGTTTGGTTAAAGTCCAATGCCTGGATGTGTAATCAGGATTGGTATAGTCCAATGCCTGAAACATTTATACCTGATTGATATAGTTTAATGCTTGAATAATACATGATGATTTATATAATCACATGTCTGGCATAAGTGAATACTTGTTTAGAAGATTGGCTAAGGCCAACAAATAGAAACAAGAATGAATCATGGGTGACACATCAGAATAATGAAGGACATGAGCAAAGCTTGAGATGTTGAAAATGTATGGTAGATAAATGTTATACATGTTCTTTCTATTTCTTATAAAGAGAATAGATGAATTACTGTTCAATCATAGATAGGTGTAATACTTTAAAAGATGAGAATGATCTAAACTGCTTATCCTCTGCTCAGTTTTATATTAATTAAACTACAATAATGATGTTTCTGGCGGAGAGTTATATCTCTCGCTGGGGCAATTTTCAATTATCTCACCCCCGTGGGAACCAACATTTTTAGGTGGACGAGTGTGAAAGAGACTGATAATATCTTTCGGATGAAGAACATCAGCAGCTACAAGGACAGCAATGACAACTCAGGTTGAGTGTGCTGTCTATCGTGTTTGGTAGATAGAAGTCCTATGTGTCGTCTCTGTACTCTCAGGTCCTCGAAGTTAGTACTTAGTGCTTTTAATGTATCGTTTTGAGATTTTGGCTTGATGCCTCGAGGTTATTATGTTGTCTGTGTTTAGCTTTTAACAAGGAAGTTTATGTTGTAACCCTTGAAAAGAGATGGTATAAGATATATACTTATGAACCATGATGTAAATGTAATACATTGGTTCTTGTTGAAAGAGTTTTCCTATGATTGGGTCTCTTTGAAAAAGGTTTTAAATTTTTAGTGATTTTCTATAATCCGCTGCTTAGTGAACGCTTCCGCATTAGTTAATCTTGTTTTCACGAGACGATCGTCACACCAATGATGCCATCATTGCCAGCAACACCAGTGGAATCAGTCTCCGGCACAATCTCGACCACCTTGCCTGCATCATCTAGCATCAAAACTTCCACCGTCGCATTTGGCAACTCCTGACTCTCGGGGACGATCTGACCCGCCGAGGGATCGCCATCCAAAACTTCTCGTTCCCCACCTGCAAGGGAAAAAAGGGGAGTGGGTCCTCCGACCACCAGGGCCTCCATAGCTGTAGCCTCCTCAGCCTCAATCCCTTCTACTGCCGTTGCCGTACCAGGCATGGACGACCCCTTGCCCAAAGCAAAACCACCGCCATCACCAGGCGTCGTGGGGGAGGGGATCTCTGTGCCATGATCCAACACTTCCGCCTGAATCCTCTGATCTCGTAGAGCCAAGAAACGTGCTCGGAAGGGGGAGATAGAGGGGGACAAGACAAAGTCGGCGTCGCCCCTAAATCCACCATCGGACCCGTTTCTGCCGGCAGCCTCAAACTCAGACAGTGCTGGCGATTCTGCTTTCACCACCCAAAGCTCTTTTGCTTCATGTAGACGCACCCTGAAGTACGAAATCGAGAGTTGCGAGCCGACGCCTGTCGCCACCCCACCATCGATAGCCCCCATCAGAGATCGTACTCAGGGACACCGCTTTCAGAGGGTGTGGGGGGAGGGGCACCCCCCCTCACCGACCTCCATCGATAGCCCCCCAACTCACTTGATATACAATACTTCTCTTTTCATTTATATCCATCAAAGTCCAGTTTTAGTATGTCTCATTAAATTTTTCTTAAGCCACTTGTAATTTTTTTTAATAAATTCTTTTTAGGAGGCTATATTAATCATCATGCCCTCCTCTTGCACGCTAGTAAGGAAACAACTTACAAGGCTCATTATTCATAGGGAATTGAAATATGGTAGTACTACTACCAATGCTAATGTGATCTGGATTCCTTAGCTTGTGCAATAGCTCCATTGTTGTCACA
Source organism: Alisma plantago-aquatica (assembly GCA_963693085.1). Classification (NCBI taxonomy): domain Eukaryota; kingdom Viridiplantae; phylum Streptophyta; class Magnoliopsida; order Alismatales; family Alismataceae; genus Alisma; species Alisma plantago-aquatica. The sequence continues at coordinate 1,681,169,158 of OY856409.1, read as the reverse complement.
ATATAGCTGAATTGCATTGCTGATGCTTGGAACCACCCCAAGTTCTGAGATGAAATTCTTGATCCAGACAACTACCTTTGTTGTATTCAATGCAGCAATATACCCAGCCTCTATTGTAGAATAAAAAACTATTTGTTTCTTAAAAATCTTCCAGCTTAAAACTCTTTTATTGAGGAAAAACACAATACCTGATTATGGTTAATAGTCATCTTTGTCAGTTTGGAAGCTTGAATCGATGTAACCCATTACCACCAACTCTTCCTCTCTAATGTAGATGAGGAACTAATCCTTAGTTCTTCTCAAGTACTTAAGGATATACTTCATGTCTGTCCAATGAGCATCACCTAGATTGGAATGATATCTGCTCGTCATTCTCAAGGCATATGAGACATCAGAACAAGAAAATAACATTGCATACATGATTGATCCAATTGTTGATGCATATTGAGTCATACTCGTGTTCCCTTTCTTCACAAGAATAGGGACACTGAGCTTTAGATATGGTAACTTCATGTACCATGGGTATGATTCCTCTCTTTGAGCTCTCCATGTTGAACCTCTTCAACACTTTATCAATGTATGTGCTTTGACTTAGTCCAAGAATGTTATGGGATCTATATCTATAGATCTTTATCCCCCAGATGTAGGATGCTTCTCCCAAGTCGTTTATAGAAAATGAATTTCCCAGCCATGTCTTTACCTTTTGTAAAGTAGGGATGTCATTCCCCATCAATAGTATGCCATCCACATACAATATGAGGAATACAATCATGCTCCCATAACCTTCTTGTATACACATGGTTCATCTTCATTTGGAGTAAAACTAAACTCTTGACTATCTTTTCAAAATGAAGATTCCAGCTCCAAAATGCTTTCTTCAATCCATAGATTGACCTTTGTAGATTATAGAATTTATTTACATCCTTTGGATTTATAAATACCTCAAATTGTATCATGTATTCATCCTTGAGAAGATTCCCATTAAGGAATGAATTTTTAACCTCAATCTCCCTAATTTCATAGTCATGATCAGCTGCATAGCCAACATGACCCTGATGGACTTAACCATGGAAATTGGAGAAAAAATTTCTTCATAGTCAACACCTTGAACTTGTCTGAAACCCTTTGCAACCATTATTCCCTAATAGGTTTGCACTTTACCATCCTTGTCGATCTTCTTCTTGAACATCCACTTTCACCTATGGGTTTTACCCCTTCATGTGGATCCACCAAGGTTCATACCTTGTTGGCATACATGGATTCCATATCAGATCTCATGGCATCAAGCCATTTCTTAGACTCTGGTTCCTTGGTAGCTTTTATATAATTTGTTGACACAACATCTATGATAAACTCACCACCTTCCTGAGTCATAAGATATCCAAATCTTTCAGGTTCAAGGTGTGTCCTACTAGATCTACAACATCACTGGGTTACTTGAGGAATTTAAGATTCCAAAACACTTTGTGATTCTCCTTGCTCCTCTTATGCATCTATTGGTTTAATGCTTTCTTTTGGTTTGAGAACTTGTCAAGTTCCACTTTCCTTTGTAAATAAATTTCTTTTCTAGGAATGCAACATCTCTGGAAACAAACACCTTGTTGTTAAACAAAAAATAAAAGTAATATCCTCTAGTCTCCTTCGGATATCCAACAAAATAACTTTTATTAGACTTAGGGCCAAGGTTTTAAAAAAACATTTTCCTTACATAAGCTTCACATCCCCAAATCCTGATAAAAGACATATTGGGATGCTTCCCAGGCCACATCTCATATGGTGTCTTTTGAACTGATTTAGATGGTACTCAGTTTAGTGTAAACATGACAGTTTGAAGAGCATAACCCCATAAGGTAGTAATAAGTTTATCTAAACTCATCATTGAACACACTATCTAGTAATGTGTGATTCCTTCTTTTTTATACATCATTATGTTGTGGTGTTCTAGGTGGATTCCACTATGATACGATACCATGGGCTCTCATAAGGTCCTCAAACTCTTTGCTTAAGTATTCTCCACCTCGATCAGAATGAAGTGCCTTAATACTTTTACCAAGTTGGTTCTGTAGCTCATTCATAAGCTACTTCAACCTTTTAAGAGTTTTTGAATTATCTTTCACCAAGTAGACATAACCATACCTACAAATGTCATCAGTGAAGATAATGAAGTATTGATACCCACCTCTCGTAGTTGTTCTAAAAGGACTACATACATCAATATCTATGAGTCCTAATAGATCACTAGCCCTCTCATTGTTGCTGTGAAAGGAGTCTTAGTCATCTTGTCCAACAAACAAGATTCACATGTCTCTAATTATTTGAAATCAAAAGAGTCCAAATAACCATCTTTATGGAGTCTAGACATGTGGTTCTCATTTATGTGCCATAGACAACAATGCCAAAGGTATATTTTGTTTGAGTTGTTGAGTTTTAGACTTTTTTTTATTTATGTTATAAGCATATGTCTTTAAGTCTAGAAAAGAAAGACCATAATACATTGGGCATTTCCATAAAAGATTCCATCTTCTGAAATAGAACATCGACCATTCTTTATATGACTTTCATATGCATCCTTGTCCATACAAGATACAAAGTTGATGTTTATATATATGGTAGTTACATAATAGTAGTTCACTAACTCCAATACAAGCCCTATGTGTAGAGATAAACTATAGGTTCTAACTTTAGTGGAAACAACTACTGCCCCATTCGCAACTCACAATTCAGCCTCACCCTTTCCCAAAGGCCTACTGTGACAAAGTGGATATTTGCATAATTATGAATTAATTAATCTTTTGACCTAATTATACTGACTCATGTCCCTAAATAATTTTGCTTAGCTTCATAATCAATATTGACACTCAAAAACGAAATATGGTGATCAATGTAGTTTTTATACACATTATAACACCTTAAAATAGATTCAATCATCACTTTGTTCAAATAGTCAATTAGATCCATAAATCTTCATCTTTTGTTTCTCAAACTTTTTCTACACATTCTCCACAATTTTTTGAAGCTTTGGTCCAAATTTCATGTCATTTCGATATTCCTACTAATTAATATGATTTCTTGAGGGTTTTATGTTGAAAATCCTTCTATTTGCCTTTTTAATTGTCTTTTCCAAGTCATTGATCCTTTGTAAAGGGAGGGGACGAACCCCAACACTCTGATCTAAGACCCATAGATCAAGGGTCTGATCTAGTGACTATGAGGTTATCTTCAACCTCCCGCTGATTGCGGGTAGGTGATAAATGCGACCGAAATGACAATCTGCCATCTATTGACCCCTATTTTAAGATCTAAGCGAGCCAAAATCTAGCCCTCGCATTTTCAAGCTGAACGAGCCCTAGTTTGACTACCTTTTGTGTATCTTTGCACCAGCAAAACTTCACACTCACCTTCCCGTCTCACTTTGGAGGCCATAGCTAGGGCCCAGATCTAATCTAGCCTAACCCTAGCCCCAAGCCTATAAAATGATCCCCTAAGGGGCGCCGACACCCCACATTGCTAGAACGAGCATCTTTTCTCTCTCCCTCGGCCTTGAACAAATTCCTTTCTCCATTCTTTCTCCTCATCTCTCTCTGCTCCAGATTAGTGCCGCCACACATGGCTGCCTTGGGCGATCTGCTCCTGGCCCCTATCCTCCTTCTTTGAACCCCCTATCCAGTTCGTGAGGTCCCCACGAACACGGGTGACACGTTCTTGGATCCCATCACCCTATGATGCTCCTAGACCCCTTTGCTCTGGTGAGGTGCACTGTCACATCTTCTGGACTTGTGTGCAGCACCGACACGTAAGGGGTAGGATCCCCGATCCTTCGATTCCAAGGGGGGACTCCCCGATCCAAACAAAGAAAGTGAACCAGCAATTAAAGAATAAACCGGTCGATTACCCTATGAACTGAGCCACCTAGGCAGGGAGTGCCTACATGGTGCCATCTCATCCGTCCAATCTTGATATCCAACAACCCTCATATTTGTGCAAACAAAGGTATTTTGTCTCTCTCTAGCCAATATTCAATTAACTTCCCAGATCTTACTTTATTCGTAGAAAATGCATACTAGCTCCAAATAATTTGAATAAATAGTCGATCTTGATCAGAAAAACCTAGTGAATCTATTAAAAATACTTTTGAAACCCGATTCCAAATTATACTCACTGATATAATTAAATTGTGATTTCTTACTTATTTAATTTATCAAATGACTCTATTTTATTGATTAATCCCTTGAAATCTTGATATTTGACTATAATGATCATCTTGAAACCAAACTTGACTAAATATGAGTTTATATCTAATCTTGTAACTCATCTCTCCTAGAATGTGAATCATGAACATTGAAATAAGGAGTTCTCTTGATATGTAGATGATTAATCTTAATCTTGTAAACCCCTAATCATATGCCTGACCCATGACTATACCTGATCTAAACTTGAGTTATAATGATACTACTTGATCTTGAAAAAGATCTAGAGATTTGAATAATGATGATAATAATTAGGGTTGACATGTGTTCCTAAATATACCTATGTAGGTCATCCATTCTTGAAACATGCTTGATACTTGAATAAATGTTAGACATTTGGAAATATTGTTGATGACCTAACCCTATAGTAGAGGTAGGAAATTGTAACCCTAATCTCAAACAGTGAAGCATGATTCTTTACAAACTATGATCTTGATCGTTGATCTAACATTTTGATCTAGGATCTGATTCAAGGCGTTGATCTACTTATCTTGGAATCTATACTCCAAATACTCATTTAGAAAGATACGCTATTATATAACTCATCCTTGATTATATTGAAGATACTTTTATGTATCTCTTGACTGTATACTTGGCTACTTACTTGGATGAGCTACTATTCCCTATGATTAGTATTCTATTTTTCTATATTATATTTTGAAAAACATGAAAACATAAATTGCATGACCATTATGATTTCCCGTATATTGATAATGATGATGATGTTGATAATGTTGAAAATGGGTGCAAGCAACCCCCCTCATTGAGAGGTGGGACTTGTACCTTGGCTTCCTATGTTCTAATGGTGAGAAGGATCCTAGTGACCTTCCCCATCGCGTTGGGGTAATAGAGTCACACAAAATATATAAGCATGCTTCTCAAATTACAACATAATGGGAACTCATAATAAAAGTCGAATTGCTTGCAAAACTTGTCGAATAAATGTTGGTTTTGCAAATTGTTTGTTATTCTTTTGAATATAAGTCCTGCCAAGTATACTGTTTTTTTATAAATCACTTTGCTTGATTTTGATAGCGTACCATGCAATTGCATGATTGTGTCTTGATTTTCCTGATTTTAGGCAATAAAAATGGAATACTGAAGAAGATCGCTTCCGCACTCTACATACTCTACATGAAAAAAATAAATCGTATATATCTCCATATTGGGTTAGTTGTTATTTAAAAATCCAGTTTTTCAAGTTATTATTTTTTATTGTATATCCGGTGGGTTAGATCCTATCGGGCCACTCAAGGACGGGCACTTCAATCCTTTTTCTACTATCTAGGTAGTAGGATTGGGATTGGGGTAAGAATAGTTCTGTGACAGTTTGTATTAGAGCTTACACACTCCCATATACTTTAAGTAAATAATTTCTCAAGTCTCTTACACCCAAGAAACCCTAAAGTTCATAATGGTTAAAATTGAGGTGTCTAGGCTCGGGGTCATGACATAATTTCTCCTATCTATTTTCATAGTGGCTAAGATCCTCCACTCTACCTAGCCTTAATTGATCCACAACTAGACCTAAAGGTTCTCGTGTGAAACCCTAGAGAGTCTTCTAGCATCTCATCTCTTCTTTAAGGACTATCCTAAGCCACCCATGTAGATGAAGATTAGGTAGTCTTCTCATCCCCTCATGTGGACATTTCTTGTGACCTTTTACCACATGATGTCTCAATTATGGGTAGCATATGCATGGGAAAAGTGAATATTGCTAAATCTTGAAAGTTGATACCATGATCTAACCTAAATTTGAAAACTCGATTTTGATCAATTAATTTTGAAAACAAATACTCATGTATGATCCCTAATATCATGAACACTCAAATGAGCTAAAACTTGACTATATGCTTAATATGTTGAGCTAAGTCTTGATTTGGTGAAATAAGGATGACTTATACTTTATACCTCGTTGTTTATAAGGTCCCTGTTTGATTAAGCCCATGTTGCCCTATTGTTGATTAAACCTCAAACATAGTGAAGCAATCTTGTATCCTATTTTCATACATATCTTGACCATGCTATCAAGTGACTAAGCCTAAGACTCACAAAATGAAGATGTAAGACCTATGATGCAAAAAGCAATTTTCCTATTGACTATTGATGTATTTTGCAATCTCAATTTTGATATGATGATTATGGTCCTAGATTTTTCACTATTATGCTCCAATTCCTCAAAAGACAAATTCAAATCATTGATTTCCAATTTTTTTCACTACCTGGATCATGAAAGGAATGGAATGCAAATCTTGACATTATTACCGTGAATTTTGATCTTATGACTTTTTAGAATATGATTTCATCATTGATACTATCCCTATTTGATTAAACTCAATGGATTTTGACTTATGTTGGTAATGTGCTAGATTAGGTTGGTAGTTGACTCATGACTACCCTAACCTAGATCACATTCCTACTATGAATACCTCTGAGTTTTCACCTTGTTGATTATTTAGAGTTTGGAAAGGAATCTCCTTTCACCCAATTTGGATTGGTTGACCTAAGCCTAATAGGTTAAAATCATGGTTGATACTCGATCATGAATATTGATTTGATAATGACCTTGATACATGACAATATTGACTATAGCTTGTGGTTGAATTCCTAGATATACCTAGGCCTAGATCATTCATCAACCTTGGATACCTTCATAATGAAATCTTGATATGTTGCTCAAATATTGCTTGAATATTATTGCTCAAAATTGAATATAGATGAGTGATCACCCCTAAGGTCTAAATAGGAATTTAAACCCTAGCTTCAAAGTTTTGGACCTATGACTTTTGAGGTCAAAAATCTCGACTCTTAATATTGATTAATACAATTGTGACTCACGATTATCAATCACAACAAAAATCCTATGTTCACATTATTTGGGTCTACATGTCACACTGAATATATGACTTATGACTTCAAAATCCCAAATTGTGAAACTTTTGAAATGATGACTATTTTGACTCTCTCGATTTATGACTTAGGGTTTAGCTCTCATTAGGACTAGAGTGGGACCTCCCAGTAATTTTGAGCTCGGAAATCATGATATTGAAAGTATGATGTTGTCTCGAAATGTTGAAATATGAAATCTCAAATCGTGGGTGTATAATCCCACCTAGGACAATGTAGAGGCTAGGACCCTGAGATATTAGGATTGAAATTCACCTTGTACACTTAAACTCTATTTGTTTGACCTAAAATATGATCCCTATGAATTTTTGACCACTAGAAAGCTTTCCATATTTGTGAATCATATCATAACTGTGAACAATATATGCAAGGACCTTGATACTCAATTGCTCGATGATGAAATAATATTGGCACCATGTTGATTATGATATGGAACATGGAATCCAGATTATGATGATTACACTACTTCAATTTTGAGGACATGTTTTTTATTATATAATTGAGAATGTTCTAATATTTGAGGACATGATATGGAATTTGGTAATCCCAATTTTGAGGATGTTTTTGAATTTTGGGGACAAAATTCCTTTTTAAGGAGGGAATGATGTGACAAAAAGGATATTTGTAGAATTATGAATTAATTAATCTTTTGACCTAATTATACTGACTCATGGCCCCAAATAATTTTGCATAGCTTCATAATCAATATTGTCACTCAAGTACAAAATATGGTGATCAATGTAGTTTTTATACACATTATAACACCTTAAATTAGATTCAATCATCACTTTGTTAAAATAGTCAAATCAATCCATCAATCTTCATCTTTTTTGGTTCTCAAATTTTTTCTACATATTCTCCACAATTTGTGAAGCTATTGTTTAAATTTCATGTCATTTGGACATTCCTGCTAATTAATATGATTTCTTGAAGTTTATATGTTGAAAATCCTTCTATTTGCCAATTTAATTGTCTTTTCCAAGTCATTGATCCTTTGTAAAGGGAGGGGACGAACCCCAACCCTTAGATCTGAGACCCACAGATCAGGGGTCTGATCTAGCGACTGTGAGGTTTATCTTCAACCGCTCGCTAATTGCAGGGAGGTGATTAATTCGACCGAAATGACAATATGCCATCTATTGACCCCTATTTGAAGATCTAAGCGAGCCAAAATCTAGCCCTCAAATTTTAGAGCTGAACGAGACCTAGTTTGACTTCCTTTTGTGTATCTTTGCACTAAAAAAACTTCCCGCTCACCTTCCTGTCTCACTTCGGCGGCCATAGCTTGGGCCCATATCTGATCTAACCTAACCCTAGCCCCCATGCCTATAAAATGATCCCCAAAGGGGCGCCGACACCCCACATTGCTAGAACAAGCATCTTTGCTCTCCCCCTCGGCCTTTGAAAACTTCCTTTCTCCATTCTTTGTCCCCATCGCTCTGTTCTACAGTTCAGTGCCACCGCACACGGCCCACCATGGGAGATATGCTCCTGGCCCCTATCCTCCTTCTTTGAACCCCCTATCTAGTTTGTGAGGTCCCCACGAACACGGGCGACATGTTCTTGACTCCCATCGCCCTCCGAAGCTCTTGGACCCCTTTGCTCTGGAGAGGTGAACTGACATGTCTTCTAGACTCACGAGCAGCACTAACGCGTAAGGGGCAGAATCCCCAATCCGTCGATTTAAAGGGGGGGGGACTCCCCGGTCCAAACAAAGCAAGTGAACCCACAATTAAAGAATAAATTGTCTGATTACCCTTTAAACCGGGCTGCCAAGGCAGGGAGTGCCTATGTGGTGCCATCTCGTCCATCCAATCTTGAAATCCAGCAAGCCACATATTTTCGCAAACAAAGGTATTTTGTCTCTCTCTGGCCAATATTCAATTAAATTCCCAGATCTTACTTTATTCGTAGAAAATGCATACTAGCTCCAAATAATTTGAATAAATAGTCGATCTAGATCAGAAAAATCCATTGAATCTATTAAAAATACTTTTAAAACCCAATTCCAAACTATTCTTACTAATATAATTAAATTGTGATCTCTTTCTTATTTAATTTATCAAATGACTCTATTTTAGTGATTAATCCCTTAAAATCCTGATATTTGACTATAATGATCATCTTGAAACCAAACTTGACTAAATATGAGTTTATATCTGATCTCGTAACTCATCTCTCCTAGAATGTGAATCATGAACACTGACATAAGGATTTCTCTTGATATGTTGATGACTAATCATAATCTTGCAAACCCCTAATCATATGCCCAACCCATGACTATACCTGATCTAAACTTGAGTTATTATGATACTACTTGATCTTGAAAATGATCTAGAGATTTGAAAAATTATGATAATAATTAGGGTTGACATGTGTTCCTAAATATACCTAGGTAGGTCATCCATTCTTGAAACATGCTTGATACTTGAATAAATGTTAGACATTCGGAAATAGTGTCGATGACCTAACCCTAAGGCAGAGATAGGAAAATGTAACCCTAATCTCGAATAGTGAAGCATGATTCTTTTAAACTATGATCTTGACCGTTGATCTAACATTTTGATCTAGCATCTGACTCAAGGGGTTGATCTACTCTATCTTGGAATCTATACTCCATATACTCATTTAGAAAGGTACGCTATTATATAACTCCTCCTTGATTGGATTGAAGATACTTTTATATAAATCTTGACTGTATACTTGGCTACTTACTTGGATGAGATACTATTCCCTATGATTAGTCTTCCATTTTTCTATGCTATATTTTGAAAAACATGAAAACATAAATTGCATGCCCATTATGACTTCCCGTATATTGATAATGATGATGATGTTGATAATGTTGATAATGTTGATATTGGGTGCAAGCAACCCCCCACATTGAGAGGTGGGACTTGTACCTTGGCTTCCTATGTTCCTATGGTGAGAAGGAGCCTAGTTACCTTCCCCATCGTGTTGGGTTAATAGAGTCACAATATATATAAGCATGCTTCTCGAATTACAACATAATGGGAACTCATAATAAAAGTCGAATTGCTTGAAAAACTTGTCAAATAAATGTTGGTTTTGCAAATTGCTTGTTATTGTTTTGAATATATGTCCTGCCAGGTATACTATTTTGTTATAAATTGCTTTGCTTGATTTTGATAATGCACCGTGCAATTGCATTAATGTGTCTTGATTTTCTTGATTTTAGGAAATACAAATGGAATACTAAATAAGATCACTTATGCACTCTACATACTCTACATTATAAAGATAAATCAGATATATCTCCATATTGGGCTAGTTGTTCTTTAAATATCCAGTTTTTCAAGTTATTAATTCTTATTGTATATGTAGTGTGTTAGATCCTATCGAGCCACTCAGGGATGGGTGCTTCAATCCTTTTTCTACTGTCTAGGCAGTAGGATTGGGATTGGGGTAAGAGCGGTTCCATGACAGTTGGTATCAGAGCTTACACACTCCCATATACTTTAAGTAAATAATTTCTCAATCCTCTTACACCCAAGAAACCCTAAAGTCCATAATGGTGAAAATTGAGGTGTCTAGGCTCGGTGTCCCGACATAATTTCTCCTATCCATTTTCACAGTGGCTAAGATCCCCAACTTTACTTGGCCTTAATTGATCCAGAACTAGACCTAAAGGTTCTCTTGTAAAACCCTAGAGAGTCTTCTAGCATCTCATCTCTTCTTTAAGGGCTATCCTAAGCCACCCATGTAGATGAAGATTAGGTAGTCTTCTAATCCCCTCATGTGGTCCTTTCTTGTGACCTTTTATGACATGATGTCTCGATTATGGGTAGCTTATGCATGGGAAAAGTGAATATCACTAAATCTTGAAAGTTGATACCATGATCTGACCTAAATTTGAAAACTCAATTTTGATCAATTAATTTTGAAACCAAATACTCATGTATGATTCCTAATATCATGAACACTCAAATTAGCTAAAAAACTTGACTATATGCTTACTATGTTGAGGTAAATCTTGATTTGGTGAAATAAGGATGACTTATACTTTATACCTCATTGTTGATAAGGTCCCTATTTGATTAAGCCCATGTTTCCCTATTGTTAGTTAAACCTCAACCATAGTTAAGTAATCTCGTATCCTATTTTGATACATATCTTGACCATGCTAACAAGTGACTAAGACTAAGACTCACAAAATTAAGATGTAAGACCTATGATGCAAAAAGCAATTTTCCTATTGACTATTGATGCCTTTTGCAATCTCGATTTTGATATGATGATTATGGGCCTAGATTTTGCACTATTATGCTCTAATTCTTCAAAAGCCAAATTCAAATCCTGGATTTCCAAATTTTATCACTACCTTGATCATGAAAGGAAAGGAATGCAAATCTTGACATTATTATCATGAATTTTGATCTTATGAATTTGTAGAATATGATTTAATCATTGATACTATCCCTATTTGATTAAACTCAATGGATCGTGACTTATGTTGGTATTGTGCTAGATTAGGTTGGTAGTTGACTCATGACTCCCCTAACCTAGATCACATTCCTATTATAAATACCTCTAAGTTTTCACCTTGTTGATTATTTAGAGTTTGGAAAGGTATCTCCTTTCACCCAATTTGGATTGGTTGACGTAAGCCTAATAGGTTAAAACCATGGTTGATACTCGATCATGAATATTGATTTGATAATGACCTTGATACATGACAATATTGACTATAGCTTGTGGTTGACTTCCTAGATAGACCTAGGCCTAGATCATTCATCAAACTTAGATACCTTCATAATGAAATCTTGATATGTTGCTCAAATATTGCTCGAATATTGTTGCTCAAAATTTAATATAGATGATTGATCTCCCCTAAGTTGTAAATAGGAATCTAAACCCTAGCTTTAAAGTTTTGGACCTATGACATTTGGTGTCAAAAATATCGACCCTTGATATTGATTAATACAATTGTGACTCACGATTATCAATCACAACAAAAATCCTATGTTCACATTATTTGGGTCTACAGATCACACTGAATATATGACTTATGACTTCAAAATCCCAAATTTTGAAATTTTTGAAATGATGACTATTTTGACTCTCTCGATTTATGACTTAGGGTTTAGCTCTCATTAGGACTAGGGTGGGACCTCCCAGTAATTTTGAGCCTGAAAATCATGATATTGAAAGTATGATGTTGTCTCGAAATGTTGAAATATGAAATCTCAAATCATGGGTGTATAATCCCACCTAGGACAATGTAGAGGATAGGACCCTGAAATATTGGGATGAAATTTACCTTATACACTTGAAATCTATTTGTTTGACCTAAAATATGATCCCTCCAAATTTGTGACCAATAGGAATCTTTCCATATTTGTGAATCATATGATAATTGTGAACAATATACGCAAGGACCTTGATACTCAATTGCTCTATGATGAAATAATATTGGCACCAAGTTGATTATGATATGGAACATGGAATCCCGATTATGATGATTGTACTACTTGAATTTTAAGGACATGTTTTTGATTATATAATTGAGAATGTTATAATATTTGAAGATATGATCTGGATTTTGGTAATCTCAATTTTGAGGATGTTTTGAATTTTGGGGACAAAATTCGTTTTTAAGGAGGGAAGGATGTGACAAAGTGGATATTTGCATAATTATGAATTAATTAATCTTTTGACCTAATTATACTGACTCATGTCCCCAAATAATTTTGCATGGCTTCATAATCAATATTGACACTCAAGTACAAAATATTGTGATCAATGTAGTTTTTATACACATTATAACACCTTAAATTAGATTCAATCATCACTTTGTTCAAATCCTCAAGACGATCCATCAATCTTCATCTTTTGGTTCTCAAACATTTACTACATATTCTACACAATGTTTTGAAGCTATGGTCCAAATTTCATGTCATTTGGATATTCCTACTAATTAATATGATTTCTTGAAGTTTATATGTTGAAAATCCTTCTATTTGCCTTTTTAATTGTATTTTCCAAGTCATTAATCCTTTGTAAAGGGAGGGGACAAATCCCAACCCTCATATCTGAGACCTGCGGATCAGGGGTCTAATCTAGTGACTTTGAGGTTATCTTCAACCTCCCGGTGATTGCAAGGAGGTGATAAATGCGACCAAAATGACAATATGCCATATATTGACCCCTATTTGAAGATCTACGTGAGCCAAAATCTAGCCCTAGCATTTTTTAGCTGAACGAGCCCTAGTTTGACTACCTTTTGTGTATCTTTGCACTTCCAAAACTTCCCGCTCACCTTCCCCTCTCACTTCGGCGACCATAGCTAGGGCCCAAATTTGATCTAGCTTAACCCTAGCCCCCAAGCCTATAATATGATCCCCTAAGGGGCGCCGACACCCTACATTACTAGAAAGAGCATCTTTGCTCTCTCCCTCAGCCTCAAACAACTTCTTTTCTCCATTCTTTCTCCTCGCCACTCTCTGATCCAGATCAGCACTTCCGTACACGACTGCCTTGGGCGATCAACTCCTGGCCCCTATCCTCCTTCTTTGAACCCCCTATCCAAATCGTGAGGTCCCCGTGGACATGGGTGACACATTCTTTGCTCCCTTCACCCTCCGATGCTACTAGACCCCTTTGCTCTGACAAGGTGCACTGCCACATCTTCTGGACTCATGAGCAACATCGACGCGTAAGGGGCAGGATCCCCAATCTGTAGATTCAAAGGGGGGACTCCCCGGTCCTAACAAAGTATGTGAACCAACAATTAAAGAATAAACCGTCTGATTCCCCTCTGAACCGGGCCGCCAAGCCAGGGAGTGCCTAAGTGGTGCCATCTCGTCCGTTCAATCTCAAAATCCAACGACCCTCATATTTTTGTAAACAAAGTTATTTTGTCTCTCTCTAGCCAATATTCAATTAAATTCCTAGATCTCACTTTATTTGTAGAAAATGCATACTAGCTCCAAATAATTTGAATAAATAGTCGATCTTGATAAAAAAACCCCAGTGAATCTATTAAAAATACTTTTGAAACCCGATTCCAAACTATGCTCACTGATATAATTAAATCATGATCTCTTTCTTATTAAATTTATCAAATGACTCTATTTTAGTGATTAATCCCTTGAAATCTTGATATTTGACTATAATGATCATCTTGAAACCAAACTTGACTAAATATGAGTTTATATCTGATCTTGTAACTCATCTCTCCTAGAATGTGAATCATGAACATTGAAATAAGGATTTCTCTTGATATGTTGATGATTAATCTTAATCATTCAAACCCCTAATCATATGCCCAACCCATGACTATACCTGATCTAAACTTGAGTTCTAATGATACTACTTGATCTTGAAAATGATCTAGAGATTTGAATAATGATGATAATAATTAGGGTTGACATGTGTTCCTAAATATACCTAGGTAGGTCATCCATTCTTGAAACATGCTTGATACTTGAATAAATGTTAGACATTTGGAAATATTGTTGATGACCTAACCCTAAGGTACAGATAGGAAAATGTAACCCTAATCTCAAACAGTGAATCATGATTTTTTACAAACTATGATCTTGACCCTTGATCTAATGTTTTGATCTAGGATCTGACTCAATAGGTTTATCTAGTCTATCTTGGAATCTATACTCCAAATACTCATTTAGAAAGGTATGCTATTATATAACTCCTCCTTGATTGTATTGAAGATACTTTTATGTATATCTTGATTGTATACTTGGCTACTTACTTGGATGAGCTACTGTTCCCTATGATTAGTCTTCCATTTTTCTATACTATATTTTGAAAAACATGAAAACATAAATTGCATGCCCATTATGACTGCCCGTATATTGATAATGATGATGATGTTGATAATGTTGATAATGTTGATATTGGGTGCAAGCAATCCCCATCATTGAGAGGTGGGACTTGTACCTTATTTCCCTATGTTCGTATGGTGAGAAGGATCCTAGTGACCTTCCCCATCACGTTGGGGTAATAGAGTCACACAAAATATATAAACATGCTTCTAAAATTATAGCATAATGGGAACTCATAATAAAAGACAAATTGCTTGTAAAACTTATCGAATAAATGTTGGTTTTACAAATTTCTTGTTATTCTTTTGAATATAAGTCCTGCCAAGTATACTAAATGTTGATTTTGATAGTGTACCATGCAATTGCATGATTATGTCTTGATTTTCTTGATTTTAGGCAATACAAATGGAATACTAAATAAGATTGCTTCTGCACTCTACATACTCTACATGACTAAGATAAATCAGATATATCTCCATATTGGGTTAGTTGTTCTTTAAATAATCAATTTTTCAAGTTATTATTTCGTAGTGTATATGACAGTGTGTTAGACCCTATCGGGCCACTCAGGGATGAACACTTCAATCCTTTTTCTACTGTCTAGGCAGTAAGATTGGGATTGGGGTAAGAACAGTTCTGTGACGCCTACTTCTTTTTAGACCTTGCATATTCGAGCATATATGGGATCCACATCTAGTATCTTGTACCCAATATGAAGAAGTAGATATGTTTATATTAATATATACTTGAAGTGGAGATCGCCATCCCCATCTTATTCTACATGAATGACTTCAAGTATAAAGGATATATTCCTCTTGTACTTATCTTTCTCCTTGTCTTGATTGTTGAAGTTTTGGATTTGAGCTTATCTTTAACACTCTTCATGGCCTTTCTTTCATCCTAAGACATGACTCCATTGATCACTATCATGGATTTGTCCTTCTTCTTTCTTACTTTGGCATTTATTTGCATGCCAAGCAAATTGGACAGCGGTCTTGCCATTTTACTCAAGTGGTAACACTCAATAACATGGCTATATGATTCAGGCAATGATTAAAAATCATATCCATTGCTAAGTCTTGGCTCAAAGAGAATCAATATTCTTCTATATGTTCCACATGTGTAATTATATTGAGCACATGAGTCTCTACTGAGTCTCCCTATCTAATCTTACACTCAAAGAGTACCTCTATAACATTGTGCCTTTGTTTCTTTGTGATATCATGGTTCACATTCCTAAGATGCATTACCATATCTAGAATTCCCCTTTCCTCACATTTCTCATGCAAATCATAGTTCATGCATCTTAGCATAAGGTACTTTATGTATGGGGTATCATTGGCATGCTTCCAGTAAGCATCCACTTTAGCCCTAGGCACATCAAGAGTAGCACTGGTTTATCTAGGATATAGAGCTTATGTTCATCATTAAGAGCCCTCCTTAAAGTCCAAAACCAATTGTGAAATTTGTCTTGTCAATCTTGTCCTTCCTAAGGACCAGTCAGAACAATGATTTTATTGTCATTTGATTCAACAATTGAAAATTGCATTTTGTCAAAAAACTTTTTATTTGATTTAAAAAATATTTGACGATATTTAATTAGTCCTTAATTAATTATTTCTCTAGCTATTGTATTCAAATTGATAGTTGTCTCATATCAATTTGGAAGATTGTAGTATACAACCTTCTAGTGATCCAACATCCAAAAAAAATCAACTATTACCCAGACAACACCAACGTCCATAGTCAATTATTTAGGTAGGAAACCTTTTCTAATGGCATCATATGCAATTTTTAGATAGATCATATATGCAACTCCTTGCCATAATCATTTCTATACCTCTGGTGTTGAATCCCATTAACAACACCAGTTAAGCCTGACCCAAAATCTAGATATGCACCCTACTTGGGAAGGACCGATATATCTACCATCACACTTCCACAAGATGGATGGTGCACCTCAGTTGGGCATAACCTACATTTGGTTGATCAATCTTTTCATGTGTGTTTCTTATGGAAATTAGTTCAGACTTAGTATGTTATTTGATGGTGTTTGTATTAATAAATGCATAAACTTTATCCAAGAACCACATATATGTAGTACATATCATATACATGATATATCCCTTAATGAAAACATATAATAAAACAAAAAGTGATTTTTATGTCCATACTAATGTAATTTCTTAGATCCACATGGAATTATCACAACCTATGGTGTACATATCATGCAGAAACTTGTCATTGATGAACATATGTGCTTCCCAATTTGGGTTGATAAGTTCAACCCTTGAACCGATTAGCTTGCCTCCTGGATGGTTAGTTGATCGATCATCCTTGGTCCTCCAGCTTTTCAGCTTGTATTCTTTATAGTGATAATAATATAAAGTATCCTACTATTACATTATTGGAGAAACCTCGAGTTACATTCTAGGATAGCAAAGGTAAGAGAGAATAATAATTTTACAATTGGAATATAAGATAGAGGCTCGATATGCAAACTAATATAGAACAAGAAATAAGCACACAACCACCATGCATAGATAATTAGGATTATTGGCCATAATTATGCTACATATCCACCATCAAAACTGCTTTTAGGGCAAAGTGTGTAAATTTCATTTATATATCATATTTACATTAGTTTGGTATTATATGTGGTATCTGATTGGACACAAATATTCACACCGTATGCAATAAATATATGGTAAAACCAAAAATCTAATCATATTGATACTCCCAAAATGTAGTATGTTGGTGTGGATTTGATACCACTGTAGGGAAATATGGCATTCGGTACGTAGAAGAAACAAAAAAAATATTGCCATATTCCCCATTAAACCAGCAGATCACGTCAATAACTATATAATGGATGGATGGTTTTGAGGATATACCTAGTCCTGGATCAAGTCTAGCGATATTCTCCTCATCATTGTAGTCATGCAACTATCTTCTAGTTTCACTTGGATGGTGTTTGCAGCTACTGCTAGTCTTCACCACAGACAACATGATGTGTTTTTCTCATAGAGGGAAAAGCATCCACACCTCTAGAGAAGTCCACACGAACAACCTAGAACTCATGTTATCCTACTAGAACGGACAGGAAGGAGTTGTCCCTCCTATTGTTGTACTAGGCAAAAGCTTGCTCTCCCACAATTGTTCTCCCTTATTATCCCTCCCTTTATTGCTTGAGACTTCATCGGGCTCTCTATTGGTTACCACAACCATATAGGAAAACAATTGTCAGAGGCAATTGAGTTGTATCTATGGGAAGCCCCTAGTACCCCTCTATTTATAGGAGGGTTAGGGTCAATGTTCTCTATATGTGTGGGAGTGGAATGGACAAAATCTAATGAATTTTTGCAACCTACTAATGAAAAACAATCAATTCACTGGGTGAACCGATCGGTTGGCATGCAAGACGATTGGTTCACCCAGTGAATTGGTCATTTTATCATGTTTCCCAATCACATATGAATTGGAAATTCTAATCCAATTAATCCACGACATGACGTGAATGGTAATCCTTGATGCCATTGAATTGCACCATGAACCGAGCATCTCGGTCCACAAAATGGTTGTCTCATAACCAAGAACCGATCGGTTAACTAAGTGAAAGGGTTGGTTTTCTCCTCGACTCATTCAGAACTCAGCTAATATACTTACTCAATCAAATTGACACTCCAATCGATCATTTCATCACATGAACTGGTCAGTTGGGAGTCCAATTAGTCAAATGATGTTTCAATCGAATACCTAAACACTTTAGTAATAAATTTAATTGACATTCACGATTAAAAATCCTCTTCTAGGTGTATCCTATGTGTGTGACCCTAAAGGTCCCATATCACATTGGAAGTGAATGTTCATAACTACTTGTGTCATCACAAGCAAAGAGAGGTACCTAGTCATACATCATTGCTACCCAAGTAAATGGAAAGATGGGGAACAACTTCAACCTACAAAATGTGATTGGTGTTGTAGTGTTTGTATAGTTCCTTTATTTATTGATATCCAGATTGCACTTGAGAAATGGAGCAGTCATCCTCTTCAACTTTCAATCTTTATTCCTTGATATAGCAAACTGTCTGAGATATATGTGAGCTCAATATTACATATTGACTCATATGTGCATGGCCATGCTTTTCTTAGTCTCGCTAATCAAGTGGCTAGGATATAATACTCCCATAGGAGGGACAAATCCCATATACATAACTCACATTCATACTCATGTGTCTGAATGAACCAAATCATCACCTTTATGATAATCCTTACTAAGGACTACATTGGATGATATTAATGTTGGGTTTTAGGGGAGACAGAGAAGGTAGCGGAAACAAAAAATTTCTTCTCCCAAACCCAGAATAAAGGAAATGCATCAACGTCTATACAATAGGAAGGATGGTTTGTGGAGGCATACCTTGTCCCAAGGCTTGCTCAAAAATGTTACCTCGCGGATTGCACAGTGTTCATCTCCAGTCTTAGATGGTGTCTGTGCAGCTCTTGGTCTCCCCGGGACTGTTAGCTCTAGGATTGTCGGGATTGATACATGTCCTCCAAGCGGTAGAAGT
Source organism: Alisma plantago-aquatica (assembly GCA_963693085.1). Classification (NCBI taxonomy): domain Eukaryota; kingdom Viridiplantae; phylum Streptophyta; class Magnoliopsida; order Alismatales; family Alismataceae; genus Alisma; species Alisma plantago-aquatica. The sequence goes on along the minus strand of OY856409.1, from coordinate 1,681,149,625 downwards.
CTCCCGCCTGTGAAGTAGTCCACACGGACCACCTGGAACTCCGATCTCCTTGTGCCACAAGGAATCGGAAGGAGTTGCACCCTCCTGTTGGCGTACTAGTCACCGACACACTCTCCTACCACCAGTCGCTTTCTACAGTTGTCTTTCCCTTGTTGTGCCTCCCTTATCGGGTAGCACTTGCTCGGGCTCTCTCGGTTACAACAACCAGAGAGAACGGCAACTTTGCATAGAAACTGGTGCACTGAGTTGTGTTCCTGAGAAGCCCCCACTACCCCTATATATAGGAGGGTCATTGAACAGGGTTCTCTATCCCGGGCAATGCGAGATTAATGCAGGAGTAGAAGGGTTCAATATTTTCCATAAAATAACCAACTGCGCCACCTGAACTGATCGTTTCAAGCATGAAACGGTCAGTTGGGGAGTTGAGCCGATCAATTCAGACCTCAACCAATTGGTTGGAGCACCTGAGCCGATCAGTTCGTGGTCCTGGTCCAACTCAAATTGACTTTCATATTTGTTTCCAATTAATCAAGTATTCATCCTTGTCCAAATCAAATTTGTACAAGTGAAACAAATTGTATTTGCAAAATAGTCTTCTGACTTTCCAAATGATCTCGGTTAGACCAGTTGAGCCAATCGGTTCAACCCTTGAACTGGTCATCTCAGCTAATCTTGAGCCGATCGGTTCATCATTTGAGCCGATCGGTTCACCGACCTGAGCCGATCGGTTCAACTCTTGAGCCGATCGGTTCGGCCAGTAGACTTGTGCAAATCAGTCAATTGTAGTTTCAATCAATCCGATACTCTAATCAATCGATCCAACACCTTGAATACTATGATTTTGAGCTATTAATTGATTGAGTGTTTAATTGAACTACTAAACTACTTTAGTAATCAATCTAAACACCGTTTGTGGATAAACTCCTCTTCCAGGTTAAATCCTATGTGTGTGACCCTACATGTCCATTTCATGTTGGCAGTGAAAGTCCATAACACTTATGACTTCACAAGAAAAGAGATGTGCCTAGTCGCACATCAGCGCTCCCCAAGTGAAAAGGAAAGTTGGAGAACACCTTTCAATCCTACAATCTGTGAATGGTGTTACAATGAATGTATAATTCCTTTGTCACTTATATCCTGAATGAACTCAAGGCATGGAACAACCCTCCTGTCAACGTCCATTCACTTTCTTGATCTCAGAGTAGATTGGAGGAGATATGTATGACATCAATATTGCATACTGATTCACACATGCGTGCACACACCTATCTCAATCCTACTCATCAAGTGGCCAGGGATATCAAACTCCATGAGGAGGGAAAAATCTCATATCTATCACTCACCCCTCAAAAGCCCCATGTGTCAAAGCCACCCAATTATCACCTTTATAACAACCCATGTTTCAGGAGTGCGTTTGATGATGTCAAAGTGTACCCAACGACATGTGTTGAGTGTAGTGATTTCAGGTCAAAGAATCACACTCACCACTATCACTGTGAGAACTAACTATGACTACCATGTCATGGTTCCATGTGTCAAATTCACGGTGGGTCTGTCCGGTAAAATTGTTCTCGAACAAGTACCTATGTGTTTGGTTTGATATCTCCATATCATGACTAATGAGATTCTGTCATCGACCAACACCACAATCTAGTCTTGTGTGTGATTTTTGTCTATCTACCTTCCACAATGACATCCGACTAGGGACATAATAAGAATGTACAAACTCTTAGCATCTTTATGATGTCATCGTTCATGCCATGAACCTAAAAGCATATGTCATTTAGTACTATCATTCTATAGACATTCAATTTGTTCTATCATTATCTCATATGACTGAACCAGAAAGAATTGGAAGTTTGCCTTTGATATTTATCAAATCAATCTTAATGTATCCCACCAATCATCCCATGATTGGCTCTCAGGGCATACATACCAACAGACTCCCACTTGCACTGTGATCCAATCGCCCTTGAATCATATTCACAGTGATCTTCAAACATGTCCCACATGTTACTATGCTCTAGTGATAATATAGTGAGTTATGGCAACACCTTGCCAAAGTCGGTATTAACTACATGTCTCTGATCTATTCACTGTATGTCACACGTATGAGATGGAGTTGTCATAATATGTGATCTAGTATTCCTTTGCTAACCTTTAGCCACATTGCATGACCAAGCACTCCTTACTTGTCATCAAAGATCGGAATATCTATAAGTTCATCTCATGAACTTCCAGATCCATATAGTATCCACTAATGTTCTCGAACACACAGATACTTGGCTTTTTCCTTTTAAATGGTTTTCTTAGAACGTTTCCATTTATCAACAAACATTCACTTTTATATATCTCATATATATTTTGTGATTAATTTTATGTCCTTTTCGGAAGTTCGCATCAGTGTAACTCTTTACAGTGAACCCTTCCTAATTTCCATATAACTAGTACTTCTCAAGTACTTATCAAGTTTTGATGGTATTCTAGTAACCCTTACGGGAACTAGATAGATATCCACTCGTCATGTCCCACATATGAGTTATCAGGATGAGCACATCATATTGTCATGTCCTACATACAAGATGATGAATGCATTTTATTCTTGCTATGTCCTATTGTACGACCCCACCTCCTGATAACCCCCAATTAAGGGAGATTGAGAGGTCGAAGCCGCACCCATAACTTTCAGATCAAAGGTTCGACAATTAACCAATAATAATTATCAAATTTTAACAGACTAAATGGGAAAACTGCAAGAAAATAAACTTTTGCATACCTTTTTGAAAACTTAGATCTCTAAACTTCTATCCACTTATGGATTCTATTCTAACTAATCCTCCTTGAATTTAACTTCATGTATTTCACAATATGACGATTTATTGTTTGTCCTTTTGTCTTGTACCTAAAACGTCGACAAACAAAACGTCGGTCAGCCAAAGCTGGTATGTGGGGGATTCGCTAATCATGCAATTATCTATAACAATGTATTGCATTCAATTATCATTTAACAAACAATTTTACGTTTTAAGTATAACTACGCGATCCATGTGTAACCTATCCCCTGCGCTGTCCCTGCAGTAGATCTGGATACTACCTCCCTTATGGTAGATTCCCATTATACCCCTCATGACTTCACCTAACTGGTGAATCAATTTCTAGGGCTGAGTCACATGGAACTACCCATAGGTAGCCCACTCCTTAACTCATGGTATGCTAAGAGTCTCATGGCACTACACATGTGTATCCCAGTTTCTAACTCATGATACGCTAGACCTTGCTCTAGGTTATCCTTAGCCTTTGCATAGCCATAGGGGTGGACTCAGATATAGCTAGTTATACATGTATACTCATAGTGATAGTCATAGTCACTTTATAGTTGCATGAATTTAAACATCCAACCGTTATTTAAAGCATTGAGGGAAACATCGATAAAATCCTCAGAAAACTAATCGATATAGTCATAAGCGTAACCACATACCTGATTTGATGATTTCACAACATTAAGAAAATCCAACCAAGAATGCAATCCAAGCAAGCAATTCAACAGTCACATAATTCCTAAAAAGAATATGTACTCTATTTATTACACACTTTATCAAGAATCTACTTTATTGACTTGGATTCACTTTCTAGGGTTTCTGTATCCATTTTAGGGTTTGATTTTGCAATTAGGGTTTCCCTTCATCTTTTACCATATTAAACCCTAATTTTATGCCATTACTCATAAACCCTAATTATCTCATCTATTCTTCAATATTAAGGTTATCTTAACAACATTTAACTCTATTTCCATATTAAAGGCACATTAATCATTAATTAATTTCATCAAGCTTCTTTTCATTAAAGCTACTATTTTTATCCTTTTAATCCATGACAAGATCATTATGCACATCTATCATTAATTCAAAGTTCATTAGGGTCTAATTATCATATGAACTCATTTTGCCATCAATTCCACCTTTTATTCATGAAAAGACCCTAATTACTACATTTAGGGTATTTATCTAGAATTAAGGTCTTTTATATACAAATAACTTAGAACCATCATTAAACAATCATATTTTCATATCTTTCAAAATATATATGAAATTATCCTCTTTTACCCTAAATTAGGGTTTCTAAATGCTTAATCATTCTCATATGAGGTAAAAACCCTAAATCATGTAATTTCACATCTAGATCAGGTTCGAATCTAGCATTATCATTCAACATGTTATTAATACTTAAATTAACCCATTAAGCATACTAGATTCAACCTTTAATCACAAAAGGGTTTGTAACTTAACTTTAATGCACTTTTCATCAACTTATTGTACTTTAGAAATTATGAAAGGAATCAATATTTAAAAGTATTTTTTTTGAATTCCTCTCGTTCTCCTGATCAAAATACATATATTATTTATATTTATCCGAGCTACGGTCTATTAGATATGAAATTTGCAAGTTTACTTACTTTGGGCTAATCAGGTTGCGCCATGTCATTGCATCCATGCAAAGCACTTGATTTGGAAAATATAACGGAAGTTACGTCTTTGCCCTTGGTTAAGTTAAAGGATCTCCAGCCTGCGGAGGGGCATAAACATCCAATGGCCCGGTCTTCTTCTTCCCGCACGCGCCCTAGCGCGGCCACAACAGTAGAGAGCAGATGTGGCTACGTCGCCCCCTCTCCAGACCTCGTCGGTCACCGGGGATGGCTCACCTACCTCCCCCGCCCCCTTCCGAGTTCCCCAAGGCCTTGAACCATGGCCGAGTTGACCGGGTGCTAGGCTACTGGGTCTGCAACCCACAACGAGAGTGTAGACCTTTTGTAGGTGTTGCGCGAAGGTGACAATAGGGAGATGACAACCGAGCATCTTCTCGGTGGTGTGGGTGTGTCCACCCTCCTTTGCACTCCCTTCCTCGGCTCTATACCCTGTCTATTCATTCCGCTAGGTGATTCCTCCTTTCCTCTGGTGCGGAGAGGCATTGCAGCGGACAAAGCCGCCTTCTTTGACTTGTATGGGAGCCACCCATGGGTGAAGACAAGAGGAGGAAGGTCACCGTGTCCCTCCATAACCAAAGAACCATCCGCAGCCGCTGTTTTGGCATTTTCCTGGGTTTCATGGACTGATTAGGGATCAAGGCTAGAGAAACAACTCCGTAAGACTACCGATGACAGATACCCCATTTGCCTTTACCAAAGGGGCCCTTATATAGGTCTCAACAGGGTCTCTCAAGCCCTGAGTATCTAGGGAAAACACGAAAGGAAAGAGAGCTGCCCGTCTATGTTTCCTTTGATATGAGACAGTTTACCGATATGGGAGGTATTATACTCACATTAATCCATCGAAATTATCCTTATTCTCATGTATTCTAAATCATTAAGAATTAGCTACTCCTTCCCATATTAGAATTTCTCAACTCTTTCTCGATGAAGGTTCACGAAGGAAAATTAGAATTATTAAGGAAGGTGTTTTTTCATGCATAGGGTGATTATTCATCACTTGGTAATCTAGATTACTTTTCATTTTCTCTCTCTTTAATATTTTATTTCTCTTTATGCAACAATTGGGATCATTATCTCAATTAAACGATTCCTTTTCTTTAGTTGCAAGAAAACACCTATTTATTCATATTTTCCACATATTCTTTATTTCCTTCTCTATTATATAATTATCCTGTGTTCCTTGAACCCCAAGGAACCCTTAAAACGCGAGATCCTATTTTGGGAAAATATCTTTTAGCCTTTTGATCATCCTTTATTCATTTTCTTTTATATTCCATTATCCCATTGAATTCCTTTTTCATTTCTTTTTCTTTTTCTTTCAATTGGGCTTAATGGCCAATAAGGCCCATCAAGAAAGCATGCAAGGCTATCATACACAAAATTCATTCAAATCAAACCATGAAATCAAACATTGGTCTTGTTTTTATTTTAAAGGAGATTACATGCCTTAGAAAATGAGGTTATAAAGTCCTCCCCTCCTTATAGTAATTTTGCCCTCAAAATTCAACAATCAAGCAAACAAATCAGGATAAGACTTTTTCATGTCCATCATTGGCCCCTATGTGGCTTTACCGTACTAATGGTGCTTCCAAAGAACCTTTATCATCACATATTCCTTTCTTTGAGTTCTTTCATCCTTGCATCTATAAACTGCATAGGTGACTCAGGCCATTTCAGCCTCCCTTGGGGCTCACTAGGTTCATTACTCAGCACATGGTCAGGGCACCTCACATGGTGCTCTAAATTGGGCACATGGAACTCATCAAACATTACTCTATCATGAGGTGTTAGGTCAAACTTATCCTTCTCCCCCAAACCATGTCAAAAGAACCCATGCATCGGGGACTCAACTCTCTTAGCTATAACTTAGAGGTGTCAGATTTTCATGTCACTTATTCTCCCACAATGAACTGCATGTCAGTCTACTTTGCATCTACTCATGACTCTCGTCATCTCTAGGCTCCTTTCAGCCATTGAACGATCAAAGAGACTTCATCTACACGCACTGTGGCCCTTTTTTAACCATCACATGGTCCTTTCACCAACATCACCTTACTGAAGTGGTGACCGACACAACCTCCTTTACAGAGCTTCTTTAAATCCCGATACTGGCTATGGTGGTCATCATCACATCTTTCATAGGACAAGAACTGTCTCTAACTATCACCCTGAACGAGCACATATTCTCTCATCATACCCTTTAGTCTGGATCATACTAACCATTAGTCAGGGGTGATAAACTATACTAACATCGAGTTCTTCATGTACCTACTTCCACCTTTTGGAAGGGAACCTTTAGGTCAAACTCAAGAACCTTTGAACTCGCCTCTTAGTGTAGTTGAACCATCTCTTTTCATATGTAGTTCACCCGATCTGTCCCTTGACCGTATTCTTTCTTTCTCATGTCATCTAGGTAAGGCAATCTACCATAACTCATATTGCATCTTGACCTTCCTTGGTCCAGGGGAGACTTACAACATCCATAGTAATGAATTTCCTTCCTCTCTCGGGGACTCTTTATCCTTTATATCAATGCACTGGGTTACTGGTGTTCATCCTACACCCTCAGATTGCATGGCCATATACCACATGCAACTTTATCTTAGATATCTAAAGTACTATTGTCACTTATTATCTTGGTAGTACCATGGTGTATGGTGATCTTAAACTCATGATCTCATATATGCCATTATTATTCAAGATCAATACCTCAAAAACCCTAAATCATTCTATCGGGGTTTCATCACCTTCTTTTCCAAAGAAGTGCATATGAGGTTCTACCACCATCCTTTCATTGCATCAAGGACTAGACTGGCTAACCAAACAACAATTAACTGATTTCATTACATTAGTTTTAGCCAAACATATCTTCTTTTCCAAACATAGGGTTAGCCAAACTAGAAGCTATATCTCAACCAGAGCATCCATTACTACTTCACATCCTTAGGTATTAGGTAACATTGAAGACATACACTTCCTTGTATTTCACTTATCATCTCAAGATCGAACTCTAAGTCTATCTCCATTAAGAACATTTTGAGCTCAGCTTCTGGGTGATCAACCTCAACCTTGTATGACTCATATCTCATGATACAAACATCCTCATAAGGTGACTACCTCATTCCTCTTAGTGTTTGTAAACCATCCATGTATCTTTCACTTTACCAGGGTATGTTATCGTTTCTGTCCTCATACCTCGTAGCAACGTTCCAACTCACATCATCTTTTCTCCTTAGTATATGGCATGCATACTGTCCTATCTCTCACTCCCATAACAAGAGGAAATAAGCATTTGGCGGCCATCCAAATATAGAGTTCTTCCTATTCCAAGAGTAGAGATGGTACATCCCACCATATCGGTACACCTTCAAAACTAGGTTGAAACGTGACACTTACGTCTCTGCATCACAATCATCTCGATATCAAGGTTACTTCCATGGAAAACTAGTCCTGAATCCTACTTGGGTCACCACACAATCCTTGGTCATCTCCTCCAGGTCTATAGGATGCCGATACTTTTACGGTCATCCCTCTTCCCTTATGCTTCTAGAGAGTGCCCTACTCCTCTGCCCTTTGGGTCCCATGAGTTCATGAAGGTGATCAATCTCCTAACCCATGGCCCTCAGATAATGATAGTTGTTACCTCCCCACCTGATGGTCCTGTGCAACTAGGGAATTAGGTAACTCCTACATCCATCGGTCTTATCCCTACCTGACCCCAGGATAGACTTAGGATTCCATTGTAGTACATGTCCAACTTAGAACCTTACCCAAGCCTTCATCATCTCTCTTTCTGCATTCAAGGGCAGACTTTCATCCTTTCATAGGGGTCATGGTGACCTGCCTGCCTTGGTCAGGCCCCATATCGGTTACCTCCATGGTAACACATCCGCATGCACTTAGAGATGGTTATCTATGGGTCTATAGGTTCATCCTCATACCATGTACTTTTTACTTATCTTCTCAAGCTCCTATGAGACCTCTTTAGGTTACCTTAAACCAACAAGACTGGTATACACCCTACCGAAGGGTCCCTCTCCCAAGATGGGAGGAACTACATCTTGACAACACAGTCACAAACGCCCTTAGGTAAAGGATTTACATCCACATACTTAGCTTTAGCAAGCTATTAAGGCACAAGTGGATCCCTACTAAACCGTGCCAGGCCATACTTGTTCTTATCCTCAACATTGGATCAAGATCATACTTTCCCGTGTCATCAACTTAATTGTGAGGGATTCATCAAACATACCTTTAAACTTAAGAGGGTTTCCCTTTCCTTTATACAAGGGGAGTTCCATGTCCCCATCTATAGAGACTTAACTCTCATCATGAGCATTAGGTACACCACTTCGCTTCTTAGGCCTAGGAACCCTAGGTTCACTTTTTTTTTGGGTGTCCAATTGCATGCTCATCTTCTTAACCACAAACCAAACATGTTTCGGGTCATCCTTTTTCCTGGATCGACACTTTAACACTGAGTCTTCCTCGAGGACAAACAACAAGGTACAAGGCCTCATAACCTGTTACTAAACCTCTCCAGGGTATACAAAACTTCTTCTTCCTTTCTCAGAAGGTAAACACTTATACCATAGGAACATAGGTGCCAAAAGCCTCATCCTCTCTCTAGGGATTGGTTCTTCTAAAGGAAACCAAGATATCATCATCCTCCAGGGGTCAAGCATAAGTGAACCGCTATCATCCACTTAGGTCGCATCATTCTCAACTCCCTACTTCTCCTTATATCTCAGAGTCTAGGATTCCAACCTTCTTGCTTGGTTCCTGCTCTCTCTTTCTAGAGCTAACCCTTCAACCAACCTCACCATTAGAGGTCCTTTCTTCGTGAAGGGTCAACCTCAAAAGCATGCCCCTACCTGGATGAAACCTATGTTCAACTCATGTTCGCTCAAGGTTATCCAAATCCCCTTAGACTTATCACATAAACTATCCATCAAACTCTCCCGGTCAGGGTTTCAACCTATTGCTCGCACTACTGATACATACTGGGTGCCTATTATGCCCATATAAGCTCATGGGGTTTCCATAGGTTCTTCTCTAACCTCAGCAATGAAGGAGCTATCCTTCACTCTAACATGCATGACCCTCCCCAGGGTTGGGTCGCCAGAGGTACTAGGTCAACCAACCTCTCATGGCTCATACGCCATCCAAGGCATGTCCATACAAACACCTAGTCTAACTCATCATGCCATCTCTCTCTCTAACCTTCACTTAGGGTTAGGGTTAACATCATCCTCAAAGGATGTGCCATGTCTCTACTTATAATGGAGATCTCAACCTCCATGACTAACTCTCTTTACTTATCCTCCTGATAAGACGGTCTAGCCTCAGATCTTTCCTGAGAGCATGACAACTTATGTCATACGACCTAAGCATGTATCTATTCTTTAATTTGCACTTAATCTATTAAGCTTATGTCCATGACATCTTATTTACATGCTTTTCATTAATTTGGTGGAGGATTCCTTAAACCTTATTAACCTTACCCATAACTCAAGAGGGTGATGAGAAGGAAGAAAACCCTAATCTTGTAGGTCCTTAATAGAATTTTGTGATGAGAAGGGATGAATTAGATGAGAAAGTCCTAAAGGTATCTTATTTCTATTCATACCCTAAGACTTTGTCCAGGCAATCACACAGATCTGGGAGTCCTTGTATTCTGACTAGCGGTGTAGAGGAAAATATTGCCAGCCCCCGGTCGTGATCCTTTTCTAGACACCTCTGTCTTTCAGATAATCCTCTAATAACTCCCTTGGGTTCTATGGAGTTTGTAAAATTTAATAATTATTAATGGTTAAGTGAGGAACCTACTCTCTGATACCAAATGTTACAACCCCACCTCCCGATAACCCCCAATTAAGAGAGACCGAGAGGTCGAAGCCGCATCCATAACTTCTAGATCAAAGGTTCAACAATTAACCAAGAATAATTATCAAATTTTAACAGACTAAATGGGAAAACTGTAAGAAAATAAACATTTTCATACCTTTTTGAAAACTTGTATCTCTAAACTTCTTTCCACTTATGGATTCTATTCTAACTAATCCTCCTTGTATTTTACTTCATGTATTTCACAATATGACGATTTACTATTTGTCCTTTTGGCTTGTACCTAAAACTCCGACAAACAAAACGTCGGTCAACCAAAGCTGGTATGTGGGGGATTCACTAATCATTCAATTATCTATAACAATGTATTGCATTCAATTATCGGTTAACAAACAATTTTATGTTTTAAGTATAACTACGCGATCCATGTGTACCCTATCCCCTGCGCTGTCCCTGCAGTGGACCTGGATACTACCTCCCTTATGGTAGATTCCCATTATACCCCTCATGACTTCACCGAACAAGTGAATCAATTTCTAGGGCTGAGTCACATGGCACTACCCATAGGTAGCCCACTCCTTAACTCATGGTATGCTAAGAGTCTCATGGAACTACACATGTGTAGCCCAGTTTCTAACTCATGATACCCTAGACCTTACTCTAGGTTATCCTTAGCCTTTGCATAGCCACATGGTTGGACTTAGATCTAGCTAGTTATACATGTATACTCATAGTGATAGTCATAGTCACTTTATAGTTGCATGAATTTAAACATCCAACAGTTATTTCAAGCATTGAGGGAAATGACGATAAAATCCTTAGAAAACTAATTGGTATAGTCATAAGCGTAACCACATACCTGATTTGATGATTTCACAGCATTAAGAAAATCCAACCAAGAATGCAATCCAAGCAAGCAATTCAACAATCACATAATTCCTGAAAAGAATATGTACTCTATTTATTATACACTTTATCAAGAATCTACTTTATTGACTTGGATTCATTTTCTAGGGTTTCTTTATCCATTTTAGGGTTTCATTTTGCAATTAGGGTTTCCCTACATCTTTTACCATATTAAACCCTAATTTTATGCCATTACTCATAAACCCTAATTATCTCATCTATTCTTCAATATTAAGGTTATCTTAACAACATTTAACTCTATTTCCATATTAAAGGCGCATTAATCATTAATTAATTTCATCAAGCTTTTTTTCATTAAAGCTACTATTTTTATCCTTTTAATCCATGACAAGATCATTATGCACATCTATCATTAATTCAAAGTTCATTAGGGTCTAATTATCATATGAACTCATTTTGCCATCAATTCCACCTTTTATTCATGAAAAGACCCTAATTACTACATTTAGGGTATTTATCTAGAATTAAGGTATTTTATATACAAATAACTCAGAACCATCATTAATGAATCATATGTTCATATCTTTTAAAATATATATGATTTTATCCTCTTTTACCCTAAATTAGAGTTTCTAAATGCTTAATCATTCTCATATGAGGTAAAAACCCTAAATCATGTAATTTCACATCTAGATCAGGTTCGAATCTAGCATTATCATTCAAAAGGTTATTAATACTTAAATTAACCTATTAAGCATACTAGATTCAACCTTTAATCACAAAAAGGGTTTTTAACTTAACTTTAATGCACTTTTCATCAACTTATTGTACTTTTGAAATTATGAAAGGAATAAATCTTTAAAAGTATTTTTATTGAATTCCTCTCGTTCTCCTGATCAAAATACATATATTATTTGTATTTATATGAGCTACGGTCTATTAGATATGAAATTTGCAAGTTTACTTACTTTGGGCCAATCAGGTTGCGCCACGTCACTGCATCCATGCAAAGTACTCGATTTGGAAAATATAACGGAAGTACGTCTTTGCCCATGGTTAAGTTAAAGGATCTCTAGCCCGCGGAGGGGCATAAACATCCAATGGTCCGGTCTTCTTCTTCACGCGCACGCCCTAGCGCGACCACAACAATAGAGAGCAGATGCGGCTGCGCCGCCTCTCTCCGGACCTCACCGGTCACCGGGGATGTCTCCCCTACCTCCCCCGCCCCCTTCTGAGTCCGCCAAGGCCTTGAACCATGGCCGAGTTGACTGGGTGCAAGGCTGCTGGCTCTGCAACCCACAATGAGAGTGCAGACCTTCTATAGGTGTTGCACCAAGGTGACAATAGGGAGATGACGATTGAGCATCTTCCCTGTGGTGTGGGTGTGTCCGCCCTCCTTCGCACTCCCTTCCTCGGCTCTATACCGTATCTATTCATGCGCTAGGCGATTCCTCCTTTCCTCTGGTGTGGCGAGGCATTGCATCGGACAAAGCCGCCTTCTTTGACTTGTATGGGAGCCGCCCATGGGTGCAGACAAGAGGAGGAAGGTCACCGTGTCCCTCCATAACCAAAGAACCATCCGCAACCGTTGTTCTGACATTTTCCTAGGGTTCATGGACTGACTAGGGAGCAAGGCTAGTGCAACAAATCCCTAAGACTACCGATGACAGATACCCTGTTTGCCTTTACCAAAGGGGCCCTTATATAGGTCTCAATAGGGTCTCTCAAGCCCTGAGTATCTAGGGAAAACACAAAAGGAAAGAGAGCCGCATGTCTACATTTCCGTTGATATGAGACAGTTTACCGATATGGGATGTATTATCCTCACATTAATCCATCGAAATTATCCTTATTCTCATGTATTATTAATCATTACGAATTATCTACTCCTTCCCATATTAGAATTGCTCAACTCTTTCTCGATGAAGGTTCACGAAGGAAAATTAGAATTATTAAGGAATGTGTTTTGTCATGCATAAGGTGATTATTCATCACTTGTTAATCTAGATTACTTTTTATTTTATCTCTCTTCAATCTTTTATTTCTCTTTATGCAAAAATTGGGATCATTATCTCAATTATACGGTTCCTTTTCTTTAGTTGCAAGAAAACACCTTTTTATTCATATTTTCCTCATATTCTTTATTTCCTTCGCTATTATATAATTATCCTGAGTTCCTTGAACCCCAAGGAACCCTTAAAACTCGAGATCCTATTTTGGGAAAATATCTTTTAGCCTTTTGATCATCCTTTATTCATTTTCTTTTATATTCCATTATCCCATTGAATTCCTTTTTCATTTCGTTTTCTTTTTCTTTGAATTGGGCTTAATGGGCAATAAGGCCCATCAAGAGGGCATGCAAGGCTATCATACACAAAATTCATTCAAATCAAACCATGAAATCAAACATTGGTCTTGTTTATCTTTTAAAGGAGATTACATGCTTTAGAAAATGAGGTTATAACATCCTCCCCTCCTTATAGTAATTTTGCCCTCAAAATTCAACAATCAAGCAAACAAATCAGGATAAGAATTTTTCATGTCCATCATTGGCCCCTATGTGGATTTACCGTACTCATGGATCTTCCAAAGAACCTTTATCATCACATATTTCTTTCTCTGAGTTCTTTCATCCTGGCGTCTATAAACTACATAGGTGACTCAGGCCATTTCAGCCTCCCTTGGGGCTCACTAGGTTCATTGCTCAGCACATGGTCGGGGCACCTCACATAGTGCTCGAAATTGGGCACATGGAACTCATCACACATTACTTTATCCTGAGGGGTTAGGTCAAAATTAACCTTCTCCACCAAACCATGTCAAAAGAACCCCTGCATCGGGGACTCAACTCTCTTAGCTATCACTTAGAGGTGTCAGATTTTCATGTCACCTATTCTCCCACAGTGAACTGCATGTAAGTCTACTTTGCATCTGCTCATGATGCTCGTCGTCTCTAGGCTCCTTTCAACCATTGCACGATCAAAGCGACTTCATCTACACACACTGTGGCCCTTTTTTAACCATCACATGGTCCTTTCACCAACATCACCTTACTGAAGTGGTAACCGACACAAGCTCCTTTACAGAGCTTCTTTAAATCCCGATACTGGCTATGGTGGTCATCATCACATCTTTCATAGGACAAGAACTGTCTCTAACTATCACCCTAAATGAGCACATATGCTCTCATTAGACCCTTTAGTCTGGATCATACTCACCATTAGTCAGGGGTGATAAACTATACTAACATCAAGTTCTTCATGTACCTACTTCAACCTTTTGGATGGGAACTTTTAGGTCAAACTCAATAACCTTTGAACTCGCCTCTTGGTGTAGTTGAACCATCTCTTTTCATATGTAGTTCACCCGATCTGTCCCTTGACAGTATTCTTTCTTTCTCATGTCATCTAGGTAAGGCAATCTACCATAACCCATATTGCATCTTGACCTTCCTTGGTCCAGGGGAGACTTACAACATCCATAGTAATGAACTCCCTTCCTCTCTCGGGGACTCTTTATCCTTTATATCAATGCACTGGGTTACTGGTGTTCATCCTTCACCCTTGGCTTGCATGGCCATATACCAGATGCAACTTTATCTTAGATATCTAAAGTACTATTGTCACTTATTATCTTGGTAGTATCATGGTGTATGGTGATCTTAAAATCATGATCTCATGTATGTCATTATTCTTCAGGATCAATACCTCAAAAACCCTAAACCATTCTATCGGGGTTTCATCACCTTCTTTTCCAAAGAAGTGAATCTGAGGTTCTACCACCATCCTTTCATTGCATCAAGGACTAGATTGGATAACCAAACAACCATTAAATGATTTCATTACATTAGTGTTAGCCAATCATATCTTCTTTTCCAAACTTAGGGTTAGCCAAACAACCTCTTCTAGCCAAACTAGGCAGCTATATCTCAACCAGAGCATCCATTACTACTTCACATCCTTAGGTATTAGGTAACATTGAAGACATACACTTCCTTGTATTTCACTTATCATCTCAAGCTCGAACTCTAAGTCTATCTCCATTAAGAACATTTTGAGCTCATCTTCTAGGTCATCAACCTCAACCTTGTATGACTCATATCTCATGATACAAACATCCTCATAAGGTGACTACCTCATTCCTCTTAGTGTTTGTAAACCATCCATGTATCATTCACTTTACCAGGGTATGTTATCTTTTCTGTCCTCATACCTCATAGCAACGTTCCAACTCACATCATCTTTTATCCTTAGTGTATGGCATGCATACTGTCATATCTCTCACTCCCATAACAAGAGGAAATAAGCATTTTCCGTCCGTCCAAATACAGAGTTCTTCCTATTCCAAGAGTAGATATGGTACATCCCACCATACTGGTACACCTTCAAATCTAGGTTGAAACGTGACACTTACGTCTCTACATCACAATCATCTCGATATCAAGGTTACTTCCATGGAAAACTGGTCCTGAATCCTACTTGGGTCACCACACAATCCTTGGTCATCTCCTCTAGGTCTATAGGGTTCTGGCACTTTTAGGGTAATCCCGCTTCCCTTATGCATCCAGAGAGTGCCCTACTCAGCTACCCTTTGGGTCCCATGAGTTCATGAAGGTGTTCAATCTCCTAACCCGTGGCCCGTAGACAATGATAGTTGTTACCTCCCCACCCAATGGTCCTTCTCAACTAGGGAATTAGGTAACTCCTACATCCATCGGTCTTATCCCTACCTAATCCTAGGACAGACTTAGGATTCCATTATAGTACATGTCCAACTTAGAACCTTACCCAAGCCTTCATCATCTCTCTTTCTGCATTCAAGGGCGGACTTTCATCCTTTCATAGGGGTCATAATGACCTGCATGCCTTGGTCAGGCCCCATATCGGTTACCTCCATGGTAACACATCCACATGCACTTAGAGATGGTTATCTATGGGTCTATAGGTTCATCCTCATACCATGTACTTTTCACTTGGCTTCTCAATATCCTATGAGACCTCTTTAGGTTACCTTAAACCAACAAGACTGGTATACACCCTACCCAAGGGTCCCTCTCCTAGGATGGGAGGAACTACATCTTGAGAACACAGTCACAAATGCCCTTAGGTAAAGGCTTTACATCCACATACTTAACTTTATCAAGCTATTAAGTCATAAGTGGATCCCTACAAAAACGTGCCAGGACATACTTGTCCTTATCCTCAACATTGGATCAAGATCATACTTTCTTGTGTCATCAACTTAATTGTGAGGGATTCATCAAACATACCTTTAAACTTAAGAGGGTTTCCCTTTCCTTTATACATGAGGAGTTCCATGTCCCCATCTATAGAGACTTTACTCTCATCATGAGCATTAGGTACACCACTTCCCCTCTTAGGCCTAGGAACCCTAGGTTCACTTTTTTTTTTGGGTGTCCAACTGCATGCTGAACCTCTTAACCACAAACCAAACATGTATCGGGTCATCCATTTTCCTGGATCAACACTTTAACGCCGAGTCTTCCTCGAGGACAAACAACAAGGTACAAGGCCTCATAACCTGTTACTAAACCTCTCCAGGGTATATAAAACTTCTTCTTCCTTTCTCAGAAGGTAAACACTTATACCATAGGAACATAGGTTCCAAAAGCCTCATCCTCTCTCTAGGGTTTGGTTCTTCTAAAGGAAACCAAGGTATCATCAGCCTCTTGGGGTCAAGCATAAGGAAACCACTATCATCCACTTAGGTCGCATCATCCTCAACTCCCTACTTCTCCTTGTATCTCAGAGTCTAGGATTCCAACCTTCTTGCTTGGTTCCTGCTCTCTCTTTCTAGAGTTAACCCTTCAACCAACCTCACCATTAGAGGTCCTTTCTTCATGAAGGGTCAACCTCAAATGCATGTCCCTACCTAGATGAAACCTATGTTCAACTCATGTTCGCTCAAGGTTATCCATAGCCCCTTAGGCTTTTCACATAAGCTATCCATCAAACTCTCCCAGTCAGGGTTTCAACCTATTGCTCGCACTACTGATACATATTGAGTGCCTATTATTCCCATATAAGCTCATGGGGTTTCCATAGGTTCTTCTCTAACCTCAACAATGAAGGAGCTATCCTTCACTCTAACATGCATGACCCTCCCCAGGGTTGGGTCACCAGAGGTACTAGGTCAACCAACCTCTCATGGCTCATATGTCATCCAAGGGATGTCCATCCAAACACCTGGTATAACTCATCATGCCATCTCTCTCTCTAACCTTCACTTAGGGTTAGGGTTAACATCATCCTCAGAGGATGTGCCATGTCTCTACTTATAATGAAGATCTCAGCCTCCATGACTAACTCTCTTTACTTATCCTCTTGATAAGATGGTCTAGCCTCAGGTGTCTCCTGAGAGCATGACAACTTATGTCATACGACCTAAGCATATATCTATTCTTTAATTTGCACTAAATCTATTAAGCTTATGTCCATGACATCTTATTTACATGCTTTTCATTAATTTGGTGGAGGATTCCTTAAACCTTATTAAACTTACCCATAACTCAAGAGGGTGAGGAGAAGAAAGAAAACCCTAATCCTTTAGGTCCTTAATAAAATTTTGTGATGATAAGGGATGAATAAGATGAGAAAGTCCTAAAGGTATCTTATTTCGATTCATACCCTAAGACTTTGGCCAGGCAGTCACACGGATCTGAGAGTCCTCGTATTCCGACTAGCGGTGCGGAGGAAAATATTTCCATCCCCCGGTCGTGATCCTTTTCTAGACACCTTCGTCTTTCGGATAATCCTCTAATAACTCCCTTGGGTTCTATGGAGTTTGTAAAATTTAATAATTTTTAATGGTTAAGTGAGGAACCTACACTCTGATACCAAATGTTACGACCCCACCTCCCGATAACCCCCAATTAAGGGAGACCGAGAGGTCGAAGTCACACCCATAACTTCCGAATCAAAGGTTCGACAATTAACCAAGAATAATTATCAAATTTTAACAGACTAAATGGGAAAATTGTAAGAAAATAAAGTTTTGCATACCTTTTTGAAAACTTGGATCTTTAAACTTCTATCAACTTATGGATTCTATTCTAACTAATCCTGCTTGTATTTTACTTCATGTATTTCACAATATGACGATTTACAGTTTGTCCTTTTGGCTTGTACCTAAAACGCCGACAAACAAAACGTCGGTCAGCCAAAGCTGGTATGTGGGGATTCACTAATCATGCAATTATCTATAATAATGTATTGCATTCAATTATCATTTAACAAACAATTTTACATTTTAAGTATAACTACGTGATCCATGTGTACCCTATCCCCTGCGTTGTCCCTGTAGTGGACCTGGATACTACCTCCCTTATGGTACATTCCCATTATACCCCTCATGACTTCACCTAACAGGTGAATCAATTTCTAGGGCTAAGTCACATGGCACTACCCGTAGGTAGCCCACTCCTTAACTCATGGTATGCTAAGAGTCTCATGGAACTACACATGTGTAGCCCAGTTTCTAACTCATGATACCCTAGACCTTGCTCTAGGTTATCCTTAGCCTTTGCATAGACACAGGTGTGGACTCGGATCTAGCTAGTTATACATGTATAATCATAGTGATAGTCATAGTCACTTTATAGTTGCATGAATTTAAACATCCAATAGTTATTTCAAGCATTGAGGGAAACGTCGATAAAATCCTCGGAAAACTAATCGGTATAGTCATAAGTGTAACCACATACCTGATTTGATGATTTCACAGCATTAAGAAAATCTAACCAAGAATGCAATCCAAGAAAGAAATTCAACTATCACATAATTCCTGAAAAGAATATGTACTCTATTTATTACACACTTTACCAAGAATCTACTTTATTGACTTGGATTCACTTTCTAGGGTTTCTGTATCCATTTTAGGGTTTCATTTTGCAATTGTGGTTTCCCTTCATCTTTTACCATATTAAACCCTAATTTTATGCCATTACTCATAAACCCTAATTATCTCATCTATTCTTCAATATTAAGGTTATCTTAACAACATTTAACTCTATTTCCATATTAAAGGCACATTAATCATTAATTAATTTCATCAAGCTTCTTTTCATTAAAGCTACTATTTTTATCCTTTTAATCCATGACAAGATCATTATGCGCATCTATCATTAATTCAAACTTCATTAGGGTCTATTTATCATATGAACTCATTTTGCCATCAATTCCACCTTTTATTCATGAAAAGATCCTAATTACTACATTTAGGGTATTTATCCAGAATTAAGGTCTTTTATATACAAATAACTTAGAACCATCATTAAACAATCATATTTTCATATCTTTCAAAATATATATGATCTTATCCTCTTTTACCCTAAATTAGGGTTTCTAAATGCTTAATCAATCTCATATGAGGTAAAAACCCTAAATCATGTAATTTCACATCTATATCAGGTTCAAATCTAGCATTATCATTCAACAGGTTAGTAATACTTAAATTAACCCATTAAGCATACTAGATTCAACCTTTAATCACAAAAAGGGTTTTTAACTTAACTTTAATGCAATTTTCATCAACTTATTGTACTTTTGCAATTATTAAAGGAATCAATCTTTAAAAGTATTTTTGTGGAATTCCTCTCGTTCTCTTGATCAAAATACATATATTATTTGTATTTATCCGAGCTACGTTCTATTAGATATGAAATTTGCAAGTTTACATACTTTGGGCCAATCAGGTTGCGCCATGTCACTGCATCCATGCAAAGCACTCGATTTGGAAAATATAACGGAAGTACGTCTTTGCCCTTGGTTAAGTTAAAGGATCTCCAACCCGCGGAGGGGCATAAATGTCCAATGGCCCGGTCTTCTTCATCCCGCGCGCACCCTAGCGCGGCCACATCAGCAGAGAGCAGATGCGGCTGTGCCACTCCTCTCCAGACGTCATCGGTCACCGGGGATGGCTCCCGTACCTCCCTCGCCCCCTTCCAAGTCTGCCAAGGCCTTGAACCATGGTCGAGTTTACCGGGTGCAAGGCTACTGGGTCTGCAACCCACAACGAGAGTGCAGACCTTCTGTAGGAGCAGCGCGAAGGTGACAGTAGGGAGATGACGACCGAGCATCTTCCCAGTGGTGTGGGTGTATCCGCCCTCCTTCACACTCCCTTCCTCAGCTCTATACCTTGTCTATTCATGCCGCTAGGTGATTCCTCCTTTCCTCTGGTGCGGTGAGGCATTGCAGCGGAAAAATCTGCCTTCTTTGACTTGTATGGGAGCTGCCCATGGATGAAGACAAGAGGAGGAATGTCACCGTGTCCCTCCATAACCAAAGAACCATCCACAGCCGATGTTTTGGCATTTTCCTGGGGTTCATGGACTGATTAGGGAGCAAGGCTAGAAGAACAACTCCCTAAGACTACCGATGACAGATACCTCATTTGCCTTTACCAAAGGGGCCCTTATATAGGTCTCAACAAGGTCTCTCAAGCCCTGAGTATCTAGGGAAAACACAAAAGGAAAGAGAGCCTCCCATCTACGTTTCCTTTGATATGAGACAGTTTACCGATATGGGAGGTATTATCCTCACATTAATCCATCGAAATTATCCTTATTCTCATGTATTCTTAATCATTAAGAATTATCTACTCCTTCCCATATTAGAATTGCCCAACTCTTTCTCGATGAAGGTTCACGAAGGAAAATTAGAATTATTAAGGAAGGTGTTTTGTCCTGCATAGGGTGATTATTCATAACTTGGTAATCTAGATTACTTTTCATTTTCTCTCTCATTAATCTTTTATTTCTCTTTATGCAAAAATTGGGATCATTATCTCAATTAAACGGTTCCTTTTCTTTAGTTGCAAGAAAACACTTTTTATTCATATTTTCCACATATTCTTTATTTCCTTCTCTATTATATAATTATCTTGAGTTCCTTGAACCCCAAGGAACCCTTAAAACTCGAGATCCTATTTTGGGAAAATATCTTTTAGCCTTTTGATCATCCTTTATTCATTTTCTTTTATATTCCATTATCCCATTGAATTCCTTTTTCATTTCTTTTTCTTTTTCTTTCAATTGGGCTTAATGGCCAATAAGGCCCATCAAGAAAGCATGCAAGGCTATCATACACAAAATTCATTCAAATCAAACCATGAAATCAAACATTGGTCTTGTTTATCTTTGAAAGGAGATTACATGCTTTAGAAAATGAGGTTATAACACCTATACATGCAAGATAATGGGATGATTACATACATGATAGATCCATATCTATTCTTAGTGTTCCCATTCTTCATAAGAATTGGACACTTGACCTTGGGATACAAACTCCATGTAACATGGATAAGTTTTCTCCCACAGAATCTATATATACTGTACCCTTCAGTATAGATTGCCAATGTATGCTTTCTCTTTTCAGGTCAAGAGGTTTTCGAGAACTATCTCCATAGATCTCTATTCCTATCACATAGGAAACGTCTCTATCTTCCTTAAAGACAATTTCCACTTTCAATTTTCATTCTAGAACATTTCCATTTCACATAAACATGTGGAATGTGAATACTCTCCCACTAAATAACAGATCTCTCTTTATCTTTGACATATCAATCAAACCTTTTGACTATATTATCAAAATAAAGATCACAATTTTGAGTTGCTTGTACTCAATCAATCACATTGATTAGCCCATTGTAACTTATAGACTTCATTTGCATTAATGGATTCATAAACCTTATAGGTTGTGTCACATACACATCCTTGTTTTTATTCCTCATAGGAATGTGGTTTAGTATCCATATGCTAAATCTATTAGTCATTAAATTGCAATAAACAAGCATCATCCTTCTTAAATGTTATCCATGTGTGTTAACACTTAAGACTCATTCGCACTTATGGATTTCATCCCAATGGGAGCTACCATCAAGGTCATACCTCATGGTTCACATGGAAGTCATTTAGGTTGAAATGGTCATAAACCATAACTCAAAAGCCGGTTCCTCATATTTATCTTAGATAGTTGACTCATCACATGACCAACTCATCTCATAGATAATTGAGGTGTTTCTTTCAAGGATATAAGAACTCACAACTCCTTGTGATTATTAATGTCCTTTATTAATGTGGGGTATTCTTTATTTAAGAAGAAATTAGTTATTTAATAATCAACCTCTAACTCCTTAGAGTATGACTCCTTGTTGATTTAGACATCACCATGCCTTAATCATGAGCTTACTATGATACACTATCATAATCACTCATAAGGATCTCAAACATTTGGTTCAAGTATTTCATTCATTGATCTCATCAAGAATTAACACTTTATCAAATTTGTGCTTCATCTATGATATTCTTGAACACTTCAAGATATTCATATTGGTATTTATCTAAACACCATTTGAAGTACTAGCATTAACTCCAATAGGTATGTAAATACATCACATGTATTATACCTAATAGGATAATTATTATCCCACTACCACTAGTGAAGATTGATTAATCATGTCTAAGAGATTCATGTCTCTTACTGGTTCTCTAACCAAAAGAGTCTAGACTGAACCATCATATGGAAACTAGAAATGAATTTCTCATGATTTATGCTAATTTGATTGTTTGAGTTATCAACAACTTTCAGGTATCATTTTATCTTATACATACCAAGTACCACAAGATAAGCAAGGCATTTCCATAAAGATCATATCTTTGAGATTGAAACACCAACTTTATTAGTTGCTATCATTGTCATACAATATGCAAAAATAATGTGTTTCTATCCATTGGTAAATATGAAATAGCAGTTCATAACTCTATTACATGCCTTTAAGGCTGAAAATAAACTAAAGTACTCCTATCTATGGAGGCAACACTTGCCCCATTTATTGAGTGCTTTACATTTTATATCTTGGTATCATATACCTCAAAAATGTTACAAGTTTATTTCATGACACCTTCAGGTGGAGACGTCTGTTGCCTCCTTCTTCTTTAATTCTTCCAGATAGAGTTGACAATTTCCTTTCCAATGTCTTGGCTTTTGACAATGGTGGAAATTCCCTCTCTTGGTCACACCTCCCTTGGCCTTGAGAGTTGAAGATGCCTCGGGCTACTGGCTAGCATCAGAACCTTTCTTAGCTTTGCCCTTGCCCTTGCTCTTGCACTTGCCTTTGTTGCTGATCATCATCACAGACATAGGCTTGTCCTTCATCATTTGTGTCTCAGTTGTCCTCAACATGCCTAACAACTCTGTCAATGACTTGTCAAAGTTGTTCATGTTGTAGTTCATCATAAACTGGCTATATGATTCTGGAAACGATTGCAGTATCACGTCAATAGCCAACTCTTGGCTCATGGGAAATCCTAGTCTTGTTAGTTTCTCCACATACCCAATCATATTGAGTGTGTGAGGACCAACTGGATCTCCTTCCTTCATGACACACTTGAACATCACCCTGGAGACATCATATCTCTCTTGCCGTGCTTGATCTTCATACATGTTCTTGAGACGCTGAATCATCTCAATGATACCCATGTTTTTCATGTTGTCTCTGCAACTTGTGGTTCATTGAGCACAACATCAAGCACTTTGCATCAGTGGCATCATCAGAATACTTCTTATAAGCATCCCTTTCTGCCTTTGGTGTGGTAGGAGATGGTTCCTCTGCAACTCGAGTATCCAGGACATAGAGCTTTCACTCTTGAGTGAGAACAATTCTCAATGTCCTAAACAAGTCATGGAAGTTAGTCCCATTTGGCTTGTCCTTCTCAAGGACCGATCACAAAGACAAGTGATTGTTGTTTGTTGTCATTTGTACTACAAAAGGAAATATATGCAATTTAGTCAAAAACTCAATTTTGACTAATTTGATTGATTTAAAAAGTTGCTGATATAATTAGGACTTTAATTAATTATCGATCCCACTATTTTTGTTCAAATTGATAGCCCTCACCATCAATTCATAAGATTGTAGCGTACAATCTTCTAGTGGGTCAAGATCCAAAAATCCTCTAAGTCATGGACCAGCTAGGGCTGTCACCCACAACTTAGATCTCCCAGGTACACAACTTTTTCCAATTGCATCATATGCAACTCTTGAAAGATGTCATATGCAACTCCTTGCAATGATCAACTCCATGCCTCAAGGTACTAGATCCTATCTAGGTCACCTTGTTAAGTTTGACCCAAAGCTAACACGATGAATATGCACCCTGCTAGGGCAGACCCACATATCCATCCTTCACGCTTCCACGAGATAGACGGTGCACCACGCTAGGGCGTGCCCACACTTGGCTGATCATGCTTTTCACGTGTGTCACATTTGGAAGGAATCTAAAACTTTAATATTTAATGAGGGATTTGGTTTTATAGGTACATATACATATCCAAACACCACAATACATAGTACATATCATATACATGCTATATCCCACAGAAAACATGCGAAATGATAAAAGCGATGATTATGGCCATCCTAATGTGATTCCTCGATCCAAGAGGAATCACGGTCATCTAAGTCCACATCACATGCAACCTGTACAAGATGAACTCTGTGCTATAGCCGTCCGAGTTGATCAACTCATCACATGAATGACCTGCTCACCTTGGTCGGTCGTCTGGGTGCCACCAGCCGATCGGTTGGCTCCTCTAACTGATCAGTTTTCCTGGTCATCGTGCATCTCCTCATGGCCACCACCTGACCGTCTCGCTCCTCAAATCGGTTGTCTGGATCGCCAACCGATCAGTTCATTCCTTGAACCGATCGTCTTAGTCATCATCAGGTTATCCGCCGTTGTTTGACATAACAGGAAATAAAAGATCTATCCTATTTAAATTTGAATTGGGAAACCCCAAGTTATATTTGGGGGGAGCAAAGGTAGGAAAGAAATCTCAAGTTATCTCAAGTTACATCAGGAAAAAGGAGGTAGGGAATCAGTACACAAACACATACAACCAAGCACACATACATAGGGTTTATTGGCCATAACCACGCTATACATCCACCACAAAACTCATTTAAGGGTGACGTGTATCAAGTGTATTTATATTTACATATCATATTGTATATTGGGATTTGTGGATTTAGGATTGGCCATGCATAAAGCCAATTTTATTCACATCGTATGCAATAAATAAATGCGACAAACCAAAATTGATCATATCGATAATCCTAAAGCATAGAGCAGTTGACGTGGCTTTGATACCACTGTTGGGTTTTAGGGGAGACAGAGAAGGCAGCGGAAACAAAAAAATTCTTCTCCCAAACCCAGAATAAAGGAAATGCATCAACATCTTTACAATAGGAAGGATGGTTTGTGGAGACGCACCTTGTCCTGAGGCTTGCTCGATGACGTTAGCTCGCAGCTTGCACGGTCTTCACCACTGGTCTTGGATGATGTCTTTGCAGTTCCTGGTCTCACTGGGATTGTTAGCTCCAGGACTATCGGGATTGAAAGCTATCCTCCGAGCAACAGAAGTCTCCCGCCTTTGAAGTAGTCCACACGGACCACCTGGAACTCCGATCTCTTTGTCCCACAAGGAATCGAAAGGAGTCACACCCTCCTATCAGCGTACTAGTCACCGACACAGTCTCCTGCAACCAGACACTTTCTGTAGTTGTTTTTCCCTTACTGTGCCTCCCTTATCGGGTAGCACTTGCTCGGGCTCTCTCGGTTACCAAAACTAGAGAGAATGACAACTTTTTAGAGAAACTGGTGCACTGAGTTGTGTTCCTGAGAAGCCCCCACTACCCCTATATATAGGAGGGTCATGGGACATGGTTCTCTATCCCGGGCAATGCAGGATTAATGTAGGAGTAAAAGGATTCGAAATTTTCCACAAAACAACCAACTGCACCACCTGAATTGATCGTTTCAAGCATGAAATGATCGGTTGGGGAGTTGAGCCGATTAGTTCAGACCTCAACCGATTGGTTGGAGAACCTGAGTCGATCGGTTCGTGGTCTTGGTCCAACTCAAATTGACTTTCATATTTGTTTCCAATTAATGAAATATTCATCCTTGTCCAAATCAAATTTGTTCAAGTGAAACAAATTGTATTTGCAAAATAGTCTTCTGACTTTCCAAACGATCTCGGTTAGACCAGTTGAGCCAATCGGTTCAACCCATGAACCTATCTTCTCATCCTATCTTGAGTCAATCGGTTCATCATATGAGTCGATCGGTTCACCAACTTGAGCCAATCGGTTCAACTCTTGAGTTGATCGGTTGGGGCAATAGACTTATGCAATCAGTCAATTGTAGTTTCAATCAATCTGATACTCTAATCAATCGATCCAACACCTTGAATACTATGATTTTGAGCTATAAATTGATTGAGTGTTTAATTGAACTAATAAACTCCTTTAGTAATCAATCTAAACACCGTTTGTGGATAAACTCCTCTTCCAGGTTAAATCCTATGTGTGTGACCCTGCAGGTCCATTTCACGTTGGCAGTGAAAGTCCATAACACTTATGACTTCACAAGCAAAGAGTGGTGCCTAGTCGCACATCAATGCTACCCAAGTGAAAAGGAAAGTTGGAGAACAACTTTCAATCCTACAATCTGTGAATGGTGTTACAATGAATGTATAATTCCTTTGTCACTGATATCCCAAATGAACTCAAGGCATGGAATAGTCATCCTGTCAACGTTCATTCACTTTCTTGATCTTAGAGTAGATTGGAGGAGATATGTATGACATCAATATCACATACTGATTCACACATGTGTGTGCACTCCTATCTCAATCCTACTCATCAAGTGGCCATGGATATCAAACTCCCTCAGGAGGGACAAATCCCATATCTATCACTCACCCTTCATAAGCCCCATGTGTCAAAGCCACCCAATCATCACCTTTATAAAATCCATGTTTCAGGACTGAGTTTGATGATTTCAAAGTGTACCCAATGACATGTGTTGAGTGTAGTGATTTCAGGTCAAAGAATCACACTCACCACCATCACTGTGAGAACTGACTATGACTACCATGTCATGGTTCCATGCATCAAACTCACGGTGGGTATGTCTGGTAAACTTGTTCTCTAACAATTACCGTTGTGTTTGGTTTGATATCTTCATATCATGACTAATGAGATTCTGTCATCAACCAACACCACAATCTAGTCTTGTGTGTCATTGTTGTCTATCTACCTTCCACAATGACATCCGACTAGGGAAATAATAAGAATGTACAAACTCTTAACATATGTATGATCTCATCGTTCAGGTCATGAACCTAAAAGCATATGTCATTGAGTACTGTCATTCTCTCGACATTCAATTTGTTCTATCATTATCTCATATGACTGAACCAGATAGAATTGGAAGCTTGCCTTTGATCTTTATCAAATCAATCTTAATGTATCCCACCAATCATCCCATGATTGGCTTTCAGGGCATACATACCGACAATTAAAGCACACTAAATAACATGTGATGAGTGGAGTGACTTAAGTTCTAAGAACTACAATCACCACCAACACTATGAAAGCTAACTATGACTACCATTTAAATGGTTTCCATGTGTTACTCTCTTAGTGGGTCTGTCTGGTACATTGTTCCCTAATGAGTATCTATGTGCTTGGTGTGATATCACATATCACGTCTGATGATATTCTATCATCAACCAACACACACTCTAGTCTTATGTGTTATTGATGTCAATCAACCTTCTACAATAAAATCCGACTAGGGACATAACAAGAATGTATATACTCTGTGCATCCATATGATCTCATTGTTCAAGTCTCACACTTGAAGACATACATCATTGAGTAATATAATTCTCTAGAAACATATAACTTTACTTCATCATTTCATAACTGAATAAAATAGAATAAATTCGAAGTATTCCTTTATTACCAATCAAATAACTTATAAGTTGTGCCATTACAATCATCATATGATTGGATCTCTAGGCATATAAACTGTAAAGACCCGATCTTTACGG
The DNA here is from genome assembly GCA_963693085.1 of Alisma plantago-aquatica. NCBI lineage: Eukaryota > Viridiplantae > Streptophyta > Magnoliopsida > Alismatales > Alismataceae > Alisma > Alisma plantago-aquatica. Next base: position 1,681,121,506 of record OY856409.1, on the reverse strand, counting down.
TTGAATATTTACAAAATACTATCAAAAATATAAACAATCTTTATTACATTCATTCTTGTACATCAGAGTCGTGGAAGCTTATAAATATGATTATAAATTGAAAAATAAATAAAAGATGACTCTTACCTAATCTTCAATAGAGGACCACTCCTGTACATCTTTTCTTGTCCTTCTTTGTATCATCTTGTCATGAGTTCCTGAAGAAACAAAACCACACATGGACCCCATTGAAGGGAAAAATAAAGGTCAGCTAGGCTGGTACTAAATCCATTATTGAGCTATTTTGAAAAATAAATAGTTATGATATTAAATCTAGGTAATATTTCTTGGTGGACTATGGAGATAACATAAGAATAGTCTAGTTACCATGCTAATTACAAAAAGATACAATAATTGAAAGAGGCAACTAGAAAACGATAAAGAGATACCAGAATCAAGATTTCAAAATGGAACAATTTTTCATTAGACTAGTATCAAGATATCCAATTATTCAAAATGCAAAGATTTATCTATTGGCACAATCAATCTAATATTTTGTCTTCGCTAGTGGCTAGGTGCCTAATCTTTGCCCCTCTATGAGAGAACAACACTTTTCCTGTGGGGGTAACCAGTACTGGGGCACCTCTAATTGTCCATTATCCACTACGCAGGGTTGGGGGTCGTGACCCACCGAAACTAGTGAGCCAAAGCTCTTAGCCAATATTTCAAGTTTTTGTGCCAATATCAAAATCTAATAATACTTCAATTTCTCAATAATGTTCAATATTCAAAATCTAGTCGTGGTGAACTTCAACAAAAAGGGAAAGGCTAACAACAATATTTGTTCACCAATTTGCAAAACTTTTATATATGAAACTCAAGAGGGAGGGAAATAGTTCAATAAAAGAATAGAGAATTTAGTACCTCATTGTATCCAAGAATCTATGGATCGCACAATCACAAAAAATGACTTCAACAGAAAGAGATCTACAAAGTGTTGTACAATTTTGTTATCATTTGGCATGGAACCAATTACTTGTTCAATCTTTTCTATTTAGTGTTTCCTTTCCATGTTAGGGCTATATTTATCATATTTTTCTCTATGGTTATCAATATTAGATTCCCAACTAGGTTATATATATATATATCTAATGTTACATACTTAGTTGTTTTATCATGTTGTCTCTATGTTAGATCTAGAATATCATTATGTTTCTCATATATATTTCAACTACATTTAGTCACTAGGATCATGTATGTCTATTTACTAATATACCTTACTAGGGATATTTAGGGTTTAATTCCACATACCTCTATACATACTATTCATATGCTAGTACCTTGATCTTGATCTCTTATATGTATACAAGTAGTAATATGTCTTAGGCATTACATAATTGCATATTGTTCCTTAATGATAAGATAACTAGTGGCTTCATAATTCAAAATATTATATCAAAGTGTATCGATTAGTATACATAACTTCAAGGTTTGGATTTATTCCAAGGATAGATCATTCATAATGGTCAAAACTACTACATTATAGGTTATTAGCTTATCAACACGTACATATATATACCCATTGCTAGGTAACCAATAGGCCTAGTCATATGATTTAGTTGATACAACAATTAATTATATATTAAGATTATCTTTATTGCTATTTGTATGTGTGTTGATTAAATAATTTATCCGTCTAATGTTTGGGAGAAGTATGTACATATAGGAGTAAGGGTGTAGGATTTACCTATTCATTGATGAGAGGTAATTGACCCCACATGACCAGGTTGTTGCTCACCCTTCTAAGGGATTAAGGGTTCCTTCTTGTCATGCTTTTAAACATTCTTTGTACCTCTCTCTTTCCTGGAGTTAAGATCAACATTGTCTTCATGGCTTGAGGGTGATGTATCCTCCTTCTCAAGGTTGTTGTATGTGTCTTCTCCATTCCAACATGGTAGCCTGACTCCTTGTGTTGATTCATATGTGATCATCGTTTGCATTCTAACCATTGGAGTTTGTTGGAGAGGATGTAGCAGGAAAATAGACATGTAGATCAGGTGGTTACTAGTCTATTTTCTAGGTGTTCTAGGCTCTAGGATTGAGCAAGTTGTTGTGGTGGTAGCTGCTACACACATCTGATCTAGAAGCGAGTTCATCTACCAATCTGAGGTATGGGTGTTGTTGTCTGAAGATGGGAGGATCCTAACTATTGTTGCAAGTGATGGAGGTTGTAAGGTTGCAAGGGATTCGGTAGATGGCAGTGCACATTGTTGGATGGCGCTGTAGGTACCAGGGAAGAAGCAGTGATGAGGTTGGTCTGAAGAAATATGTAGCGGCGATCTGTAATTATAGGTATGCGTTACATATCTATGATGGATTGTTGCAGATGGTCAGGTTATCTGTGAGGCAGCGAGTTGGCGTGTAGGTTTGCGTCGAGTGGTAGGTTGGTCGAAGGAGAAAAGGTAGATGATGATCTGACTTGGTAGAGTCGAACAGGGCGACGCCTATGCGATGGTGGTGTTGGTTGTTGTGTGCTGACGAGGTGATCTTCCACTGGCGAGGGACAACGTTGGTGGCAACACTAGTCTCGAACACCATGGAGCCTGCTAGGAAGTGCAGTCAGGAGTAGGGACGATGATCTCACACACTTGTGAATGATCTATAGCTGCAGCCCATCCTCGTCGGCGCTGCTGCGATCTGCAAGGGTTCATCCTTGCTTCAGGCATCGTAGGTCTTTTGCTGGCGAGTCTGGTCTATAAGGAGGGAGGGGCTACATGTCCTGATGGAAGAGAGTAGGAGGCAACAAGCCCATGGGATCTGGGGGTAGATTGTAGGGTGAGGGGTAGCGATGAGCACTAATTCATCAGAGGATTGTTTGACGGAGAATATGCTGCAGGTGTGTGGGCAGTGCCAATGATCAACAGACGAGGAGGAATTTCTAGTGTGCTACTGGAGAGGGGTTGCAAACTATGTCTGCATATCTCAACCTCCAATGCCTAGATCCGTGGGGAGGTCAAAACTCTGTGGTGGTGGACGCATAGGAAATAGTCAGGTGGAGACCGACGACAGCGAGGACGTAGGGTCTGAAATGACTGGGTTCATCAGAGGAAGTTGGAGGCATCCGACCTTAATAACGGTCTTCGTGTTGTCGTTTCCTAGCGAGGGAAGGGTCATGATCGTGGCTAGGGTTTAAGATCATGTGGACTCTCCGACTGAGCCGTTGCAAATTCTTGACAGAAATGCTCCCATCAGGGTTAATATGACATTATAGAGAATAGAGACTAGGGGACTCTTGTTAAGAGATTAACATATTTAATATAGTACTTAATGATAAAACTACTATCTACGAATTATTTCAAAACATTTTATTTTAAAACAATACAATCAATTGTATTGCAAATTGACCATGTATTAAGTTTTCAGCAACCCATAGACATCAATGCCTATACTTATTTGGCTACTTGGTTATCATCTCAACATGATGAATAATGTGTATCTTTTAATATAACTAATATTTTTCCAATATTCCAAGCCATATGCACAAATGAGAGTATCCTATGAGTGTGAGGCTAAATTGAGATAACTATGAATTCATGATTCAAATTGAAATCAACATGATTCATGAAGCCAAATGAAGGGACTAGTTTGTAAATATATCTCAAATGAGGTGAATACCTATATTTAGACAAGAGAAATTCAATTTAAGAATGATTTGAATCAAAGACCATGATAATTTAGTCAAAATATTGACTAGTCTTTGGAATGAAGGATAATATTTTAAATAAGCTCAAGATGGAGGGAAATAGCTCAATATTAAATTTAGTACCCAAAATACAATATGTTACAACTCTCCACCCCTTAGAAATGATTTCATCCTCGAAATCTGTATATCAATGGTCTTTGTCAAGTGTTACTCTCGACTCTTAAAATCTTTCAACTAGACATCTAAATAGGTAAGTCATTACAATGTGATGTCCTTCACTAACTTAGGGTTTTCTCAAATCGCCTTGATTGTGACTTAGATCAAGAAATCATCGGTAAAATTCAAAGAAATCATTTTTCTTTGTACATATAGTATTATAAAGAAAATAACCTTTTTGATGAAAGAGAAAAAAATCATTTCATTGTAAAACTAAAAATGGCCAAAATCAAAGCACATGAATAAGTCACAATCGTATTAACTTTTTGACGCTATAGTATTAAAGAAGATCTACATGTACATGGAACCTAATGTGTCACTAGAGTAACTTTACTTATGCTAGGGAGGAAGAATATTGTTTTCCACTAAGGGGGTTTCTCAAATTCAAACCTTGGATTTCTAATCCCACTATTCACCTTTCAACTAATAAGTCGTTCACATTTTTTGACACCTCAACTCATCCCTACTAATATGGTGATGTTTCATCTTCACTAATTGGTAAGTCATATGACTTTGTGAAAAAAAATATAGCTCCTCCTAAGTTACTATTTCTATTTAATTAGATAAGGTTAACAAGACTAGGGTTGCTTCTAAACTACTTGACTAAGTTCTAAGTATGCTAGTTTTTAACCCTAACTTCCATGAGACATGCATGAGTGTTGACTGTTTATGGCTCTAATACCATGTTGTAAACACCCGATCTTTACGGTCGAATATTTACAAAATAATATCAAAAATATAAACAATCTTTATTACATTCATGCTTGTACATCAGAGTCGTGGAGGCTTACAAATATGATTACAAATTGAAAAAATAAAATAAAAGATGACTCTTATCTAGTCTTCAACAGAGGACCACTCCTGCGTGTCTTTTCTTGTCCTTCTTTGTATCATCTACCCATGAGTTCCCAAAGAAACAAAACTAGACACAGACCCCATTGAAGGGAAAAATAAAGGTCAGCTAGGCTGGTACTAAATCCATTATTGAGCTATTTTGAAAAATAAATAGTTATGATATTAAATCTAGGTAATATTGCTTGGTGGACTATGGAGATAACACAAGAATAGTCTAGTTACCATGCTAATTACAAAAAGATACAATAATTCAAAGAGGCAACTAGAAAATGATAAAGAGTTACCAAAATCAAGATTTTAAAATGGAACAATTTTTCATTAGACTAGTATTGAGATATCCAATTATTCAAAATGCAAAGATTTATCTATTGGCACAATCAATCTAATATTTTTTCTTCTCCAGTGGCTAGGTTCCTAATGTTCTCCTCTCTATGAGAGAACAACACTTCGCCTGTGGGGGTAACCAGTACTGGTGGACCTCTAATTGTCCATTATCCACTGCGCAGGGTTGGGGGTCGTGACCCACCGAAACTAGTGAGACAAAGCTCTTAGCCAATATTTTGAGTTTTTGTGCCAATATCAAAATCTAATAATACTTCAATTTCTCAATAATTTTCAATATTCAAAATCTAGTCGGGATGAACTTCAACAAAAAGGGAAAGGCTAACAACAATATTTGTTCACCAGTTTGCAAAACTTTTATATATGAAACTCAAGAGGGAGGGAAATAATTCAATAAAAGAATAGAGAATTTAGTACCTCATTGTATCCAAGAATCTATGGATCGCACTATCACCAAAAATGACTCCAAGAGCAAGAGATCTACAAATTGTTATACAATTTTGTTATCATTTGGCATGGAACCAATTACTTGTTTAATCTTTTCTATTTAGTGTTTCCTTTCCAAGTCAGGGCTATATTTATCATATTTTTCTCAATGGTTATCAATATTAGATTACCAACTAGGTTTTATATATATATATATATATATATATCCAATGTTACATAGTTGTTTTATTGTGTTGTCTCTATGTTAGATCTAGAATATCATTATGTTTCTCATATATATTACAACTACATTTAGTCACTAGGATCATGTATGTCTATTTACTAATATACCTTACTAGGGATATTTAGGGTTTAATTCCACATATCTCTATACATACTATTCGTATGCTAGTACCTTGATCTTGATTTCTTATATGTATACAAGTAGTAATATGTCTTAGGCATTACATAATTGCATATTGTTCCTTAATGATAAGATAACTAGTGGCTTCATAATTCAAAATATTATATCGAAGTGTATCGATTAGTATACATAGCTTCAAGGTTTGGATTTATCACAAGGTTAGATCATTCATAATCGTCAAAACTACTACATTATAGCTTATTAGCTTATTAACACGTACATATATATACCCATTGCTAGGTAACCAATAGGCCTAGACATATGATTTAGTTGATACAAAAATTACTTATATATTATGATTATCTTTATTGCTATTTTTATGTGTGTTGATTAACTAATTTATCCATCTACTGTTTGGGAGAAGTATGTACGTATAGGAGCAAGGGTGTAGGATTTACCTATTCATTGATGAGAGGGAATTGACCCCACACGATCAGGTTGTTGCTCACCCTTCTAACGGATTAAGGGTTCCTTCTTGTCATGCTTTTAAACATTATTTGTCCCTTGCTCTTTCCTAGAGTTAAGATCAACATTGTCTTCATGGCTTGAGGGTGGTGTATCCTCCTTCTCAAGGTTGTTGTATGTGTCTTCTCCATTCCAACATGGTATCCTGACTCCTTGTGTTGATTCATATGTGATCATCATTTGCATGCTAACCATTGAAGTTTGTTGGAGAGCATGTAGCAGGAAAATAGACATGTAGATCAGGTGGTTACTTGTCAATTTTCCAGGTGTTTTAGGCTCTAGGATTGAGCAAGCTATCATGGTGGTAGCTACTACACACATCTGATCTAGAGGTGAGTTCATCTACCAATCTGATGTATGGGTGTTGTTGTCTAAAGATGGGAGGAGTCTGACTATTGTTGCAGGTGATGAAGGTTGTAAGGTTGCAAGGGATCCGGTAGATGGCAGTGGACATTGCTGGATGACGCTGCAGGTACCAGGGAGGAAGTAGTGACGAGGTTGGTCTGAAGAAATCTATAGCAGCAATCTGTAATTACAAGTCTGTGTTGCATATCTATGATGGCTTGTTGCATATGGTCAGGTTATCTATGAGGCGGCGAGTTGGCATGCAGGTTTGCGTCGAGTGGTAGGTTGGACGAAGGAGAAAAGGTAGATGACGATCCGACTTGGCAGAATCGAACATGGTGACGCCTACACGATGGTGGTGCTGGTCGCTGTGTGCTGATGAGGTGATCTTCCACTGGAGAGGGACAACGTTGGTGGTGGCACTAGTCTCGAACACCATGGAGCATGCTAGGCAGTGCAGTCAGGAGTAGGGATGGTGAGCTCACACACTCGTGAATGATCTGTAGCTACAGCCCATCCTCGCCGGCACCACTGTGATCTGCAAGGGTTCATCCTTGCTTCAGCCATCATAGGTCTGTTGCCGGCGAGTCTGGTCTATAAGGAGGGAGGGGCTACATGTCCTGATGGAAGAGAGTACGAGGCAACAAGCCCGTGGGGTCTGGGTGTGGATTGTAGGGCGAGGGGTGGCGATGAGCACTAATGGATCAGAGGATTGTTTGACGGAGAAAATGTTGTAGGTGTGTGGGCAACGCCAATGATCAATATATGAGGAGGACTTGCTGGTTTGCTGTCGGAGAGGGGTTGTCAAACTATGTCTGTAGATCTCAACCTCCAATGCCCAGATCTGTGGGGAGGTCAGAACTCTGTGGTGGTGGAGGCGTAGGAAATAGCCGGGTGGAGACCGACAACAACGAGGATGTAGGGTCTAAAACGACTGGGTTCATCGGAGGAGGCTGGAGGCATTCAAACTTAATAACGGTCGTCGTGTTGCCATTTCCTAGCAAGGGAAGGGTCAGGATCACGGCTTGGGTTTAAGATCATGTGGAATCTCCGACTCAACCGTTGCATATTGTCGACGGAAATTCTCCCATCAGGGTTAATACGACATTATAGAGAATAGAGACCAGGGGACTCTTGTTAAGAGATTAACGTATTGAATATAGTACTTAATGATAAAACTACTATCTACTAATTATTTCAAAACATTTTATTCTGAAACAATACAATCAATTGTATTGCAAATTGACCATGTATTTAGTTTTCAGCAACCCATAGACATCAATGCCTATACTTATTTGGCTACTTGGTTATCATCTCAACATGATGAATAATGTGTATCTTTTAATATAACTAATATTTTTCCAATATTCCAAGCCATATGAACAAATGAGGGTATCCTATGAGTGTGAGGCTAAATTGAGATATCTATGAATTAATGATTCGAATTGAAATCAACATGATTCATGAAGCCAAATTAAGGGACTAGTTTGCAAATATATCTCAAATGAGGTGAATACTTATATTTAGACAAGAGAAATTCAATTTAAGAATGATTTGAATCAAAGGTCATGATAATTTAGTCAAAATATTGACTAGTCTTTGGAATGAATGATAAGATTTTAAATAAGCTCGAGATGGAGGGAAATAGCTCAAATTTAAATTTAGTACCCAAAATCCCGTATGTTACACAAACCAACAAAACAACAGAGCCACCAGAGCAATTCATATATTTATCCATGCATGCACAATGCCGTGATACAACCTGCAATGTAAAGCTTCACTGTCGTAACCCTCCTACTATCCCATGGATCGTGGGAATGGTTCCCTCATCTCTTATGATGGAGAACCATCAATGGTGGTTGGCGGTGTCCAATAGGGATCTATAGAGCCAACCTAACCCCACACCGACCTTGTAGAGACAAGAGGAGGAGGGAGCTGTGTTGGAGTAGACTCCCTGGGAGGAGTCATACCCTGTGCGAGTAAGAGAGAGGATAAGAATCAAATGATGCATATAGCCTTCTTCATGTGTTCAATACACAAGGGCACACAAGTAATTTCCCGTGTAATCCTAAGCGGAGCCAGATATAACAAAAAGGCAACTCTTTTGATGCCATGTCCTTGCCTGGTTGTTGAAAAGCAATTAATTTGATAAATAATGTAGTAATCAATTAATAACTCAGATCGAGACCTATTAATTATGAAACCTGATAAGGAAAATTAGAGGATTGTGAATAAAATACCATTGATGCCTAATTCTATTCACAATTCCAAAAGTAGGGCTAATACCAAAGTGAGTGGTGCTTAATACATGGAAACCTCACAATTGGTGACTAATGTGTTGAAGTACATCAAATACCTTTCCCTTGTGGTATAATCTAATGTAGTTGACTATAATAAAATCTTAGATGATGAATAAATAGGGTTTGCAAACCCATAATGATCAACATGTATAATTAGAATTCTGAACACCAATGATGTAATTAGCTATGATCTTAATTCTCATAATTTAATTTAAAACCTTCATAATGTCTCAAATTGTGTTTAAATTAATTAAACTCAAATTCCTTGAAGAACTTTGAATAATAATGATTAAACATTTTGATTTATAAACATGGTGATCATGGTCTAGAGCCTAATCTACTTGATCTTGAGTTGCATAATCTAACAATGTTACTCAAAATGATTTGAAAGGTTTAACTTGATAATTAGGGTTTCACCTAGTGTCTAATATGAATGAATAACCCAAAATATGGTGTGATGGAATTAGGTGTGATACACCCATTCCTTATCCAAAACCAGAGACCACCCTAAACTCTAGATTAGGATATGAGTAGGGTTTACCTTGAATAATATTATGGTGACACTTTAGGGTTTACATACATGCGTAATTAAGGTTGAATTTCTTGGGTTCGTCATTGATTTCTTGATTGGATGATATGCTTGAAGTATGATTTAATGATATCTACATGGTTCTACAAGAGGCACACAATTACACCTATGACTATTTTCCTTAACTGAGTTCTATGGTTTTCTGAATGTATTGCAACTAAACTGCTTATTTTTTATTTACTTCATGCAATCTATAAATTCACTATGAGTATCATCTTATATAAATGAAACATGCTCAAACCCTGAATCATATGTGGTGAGTTAAAGAGCATGGGTTGAAATAAGTAACTATGGTAATGACAAATGATCAAACCTGAAAACGAAGATTACCTCAGGATAATCCCAGAAAGGAAGGTCTATTTATAAAACCAAGCTCGGGTGAGGGAAGGTTATTAATGTCCAATATAGGGACCAAACCCTAAAGAGAGGGATACCCATAAAGAGAGGGAACACCATAAAGGAAAGAGGACAATGGTTGTGTGGTTAGAAGAAGAAAATTATGGTTCAATTTTGTAATCATAATTGTTTCTATGGTTGATTATATTATTACACCTATATGAATATATTTTGTTTGCACCTGACGTACATAGTATAGCAATATACTAATTCATGGTTTTGTTTCACAAAATTTTAGGTACATGCTAAATATCAAGATATCCAGATATGATGGACCAAATGAAATTACATGAAGACATTAAAGCTAAGGAAAGTAGAATTAGTTAGATCCACCTTCTCATATGTATAGTTTTGATAACAGAAATTCAGGTAACTCTTATAGGAGAATCTTGTAAACAATATTTGAATAAATGGAAATTATTTTCTATCTTTTATTATTTGGTTAAATCTGGATCTTGGGGGAATTTAATATAATGTCTCTCAGCTTTAGGGTCGTTCCTCAATTGGGGGATGTTGAGAAGTGAGTTCACTACTATGGCCATGCATTTTTTTCCTATACTCCAACATCTCCTAATGGGGTCCACTTCTAGGTGGTGTTCACCACCATGTCTAGTGTGGTTTTAGTTGGGGCTCCATGTATCATTGTAGTTGTGGAAGTCTTTTTTCTATGTAGTCGTACCTACAGATGATGTTGTGGTGGTTGTCACTAAGATGCCACAAAAATATTATTTTTTCCATGTTAGTGAGGGAGGTCAAGAGTTCCTCCAACTCAAGGTTGATATCACATAGAGAATCCATTAAGGATTGGATATATTGGTAGTATAGTAGGATGTGCTCCTGGGAAGTTGCCATTAAATGGAAAAACATAAAGTTCTTATCATATCTATATGTAAGAGCCTCAAAAGTGGAGTTTTATCTCCTTCAAGGACTTCCACAATGAGTGCAAGGTGTGGTGTATTATTGATGGATATGTCCACAGAGATGTAGGTGCAACCTACTTTTCCACCCTTGGCTTTTCCAAATAACACCCTAGGCTTTCCCACAATGTGAGAAATAATGTCGATAACTCTAGATAACCAATGCATGACCATATTAACATGAAATACCCAAATGAGGTCAGGACTCCATCATTGTACGATCATCATTACATGACCAATGTAGACCAAGTCCTAATAGTCATTAAAGAATTAAGGTCTTATAAATAGAGTCTCTTTGACATTTCTATCATAGGAGACACATGCCAAGAGTCATTCCATCATGTGAACAACTACAAAATCATTTGTGCCACCAAATTCTCACCATTATATTGTAGACTTGTCAGAGGGTGATCCTCTTCTTTCAAACTATCTACAAGATCAATAAGAAGTAGTGGAACTCATCCATCAAGATGGTTATGGACTAATAGAATCTCATCCAAGGCTTGATGTTGTCATCATGGAAATAAGGACATTTTGGGGATCCTAAAGTAAATAAAGGACCTGGGAGGTTGGGTGGGTCAGTGGGGGCAAGATGATAATCATGTGTGATGTTAACATCCACCTCTGTTTAATCCCATGCTACATCATCACTTTGTGATGTATGATATGGAGGTGGTCTCATATGAGAGATAGGGATTGTTGAGGGTTGTTGTTTGGGTTTCCACTTGTGATTAAGGTGTTCTTATATTTGGGATAGGTTTTGGTAATAAGAGATAGAAAAGACATGTGATCATGGCTACAAAGGTGGTTGAGGGCGCTTGTAGATTGGGGCCTCGCCAAAATCATAAGGATTAGGGTCCTCATATCCACAAGGTGGAAATAGGACCCTAACCTCTAGAGATAGAATAGAGTGTTCTCTCTAGAGAAGGAAAACACATGAATTGAATCTTTTTTAATAATTAAAATTTGGTACAACAATTAGTATCTCATTACTTCAGTTTAAATTTATATGCACTTGTAAACTTTATTTTCTATTTTACCTTGAGATAAATTTCTTTTACTAGAAGCTTTTAGATTTGAATTGGACATAAAATATCATCTATTTATTTTGTTCTTGATTTTTCTTATCCACTTCCACTATTGTTGATAAGAAAAATTTATAGTGGATTGCATATCTGGGTTAAATAGGTGTTTTACATATAGAATTCTAATATCAGGCATATTTGTAAGTTCAAGCTTGGCTCTCCATATGAATATATATTAATTACTATTTATAATGTAGTAATGGGAAAGATAAAAAAGTTTGTATTTTTCTCTGACTATAAAGACTCTTATATTTGTTTCATATTTTTGTAAAAGAATACCACATATGACATGGTTTTCCCATATATCTTTACATCTTGGACCATTACGACATGAATATAGTTGCAAGTGTAAGTTGAGGTTGTTGGTCATTAACATAGCATGCGTCACTTTCTAGACAAAAATATTTGTCCATCAGAATACATCCAAAAATTCAAATTCAAGTCCAATACCCATGATTTTGTATGTAACATTCTTTAATAAGTATAGGATGGAATGCATTAAGGAAATCATCTTCCATTTATTTGTCTAGTGTTGTTATACTACCTCTAGATTCCATTGTTCTTTTGGTATGATCATTGAGCTAACTTAAACTCTTATAAATTTTTCTACAATATATAATTTGTATCTAGCTCTTGCAATGTCTTTCCCTTGATTAGTGGGTATTTCAACATAAAGGTATATTCTTCATTTTTCACCAATAAACCTTCTTATTTCTTCAAAATTATTAGTTAATCAAAGCTCGTTTTTAAAGCCTCAATCCAATCAACATTCCTTCATTCTTTAAGTTCACATTTATCTTCCATTGCCTCCTTCTAGTCTATTAGCCAATGTGCAATGTTGTCTCAACACAACTTCATGATAAAGGATTCATTCATCAACCTTGAATTATGAATTTCAGTGCACCCTCATCTTTGTAAACAATAAGCTTCTTTTAGGAAAGTAAAATAGTTTGATGTTTCCCATTGGATCAATATTAGATGAAATCATGGATTAGTTGATCGTTCCTATCTTAAATTCATATATGAATGTGGGTAGTTTTCTCAGATACATGGTTGTACTCTTTGACACATATCTTCATATGGTTTTCTTCTTGAATGAGAAATCCTATGATTCACCCATGATTGTATTAATCAATATTTCTAATTGTGTTAATTCCGTATCCTTTTTTATTTGATGTAGAGTTTTTACGTTCACATGTTTTATCGAGTTATTTATCTAGGTTAAATGTACCTGCTTACAAATCTATCTACTGATAGTGGAGGGTGTATGCCTAAAAAAATATTTAGAATTTCTCATTTTCCACAAGGTTCCATAAATCTCTCATATTTACTTTTAAATTAATCATCATTGATTTCATTTGGTTAATATCTATATCTACAAATAGGACAACATCAATTAAAAAATAGAATTACAATGAATACAATTAGTGTAATTATCCATCCTTATGGAATTAAGCAATATCATAACTAAACTTATCTCGTTACAAGATCAATATGTAAGCGGGCATAGGTCTACCCTATTTCACATCACAAATGGTATTGAATTGTTAGTTTTACCATTCTAAACAATCATGATTCTGCCTCTCATGAGTATTTTTATAATGATTTTGATCAGATTGGGGGGCTTGGTAGTTCTTTAAGGTTTAGGGATAATTATGAAACTCTTTTTATCATATTCTTTTAATAGGTTACGATTAACCTCTATGGTTTGTTATCGAAAGTTCTTGTGATAGGATTTCGTTGAATGTTGTTTGTCGGCATTGAATGAAATTACTTTCTATTGGTGAGATCAACTCTAGAACACATGGCTTAATTAATTCCATGAAGATTTGGAGATGTTATTCAGGCATACATGAATCAAGGCAATGAGTCTCAGATTGCTACCAGATTCAACTATTAAAATTACTGACATAAGAGTCACAGTGGATACATTCATGGTATTATTAGTTTTTCCTCAGTGGACAACATTGTAAACCATATAGAAATAGAGGATTTCGCCCTATTCTAGTTCTTTTGGAAGAGGCCTATATCTACATGCCAAGTCTTGGGGACTTTATGTCATGCATATTTCCATTAGGTATTTTTGTTTCATCTTTTGTTGGGACGGACATACAATTACCTATCCTCTTCCTTTTTTGCTACATGACACTCCTTGTGAATCTATTATTGTATCCTTTTCTAAATATATAGATTGTATTTAATGTATGGGTTCTAGAAGTACCAGTTAAGTGTGTTATTCATACTCTTTATCTTCTATCCATTTTTGTTCCTCTTATTTTGCATTGATGATATGTTTTTCCCTTTACAAGGATTTCATTGAATGGAATAATTTGGTTTTGGAATAATTGAGTTGGATTACAATGGAATGAGTCTTTGGTATGCTTCTCTGATATGGAGGATTTTTCTATATGCAAGTTGTGGCTAAAATAACTTGTTGTACATTATGTGGGGAAACTGTCAAATCTTCTTAGTGTTTTCCTATAGGTTTTAAAATTTGATCTCTTATAGTTATTGTATTCTTTATATCATTATTTTCCTAGATGGAGGAATTCCACTAAAATTTTGAAATAGCCTACTCAATGTCCAACCTTTTTGTACAAGCACATGCATACCAACATATCAAATGAAGTTATATCTTTCCATTCATTGCCCATGCATTGTAAGTACTTGAATTTTTATATAAATCTCATTTGTCAAAAAATAAGGGAAGTGATCTTATTGAACTCTAATAAGCACCTCAAGTGAGGTAAGAGGGTATTCTTGTAGGCAATTAATGTTTGTGAATGCCTATGAATTCTTCCCAATAACATTCTTATGAAGGTAATTTTCGGGCACTAAACTCCCAACTTGTTAATTTCTTCGTTCTATGGGGTTATTGGTGTTTATTTTTGCACTTCCACACTTCTCATTACTTTAAGAGATGCACTGAAATCGCTAGAATTAAAGAAGAATGAGAGGCAGCCTCATAAAAGTAAGTCAGGTGACTCAAAAGTACATTTTTTTATTGTTGCTTGATGTTTATTGAAACAAAGTTTACAAGGATTTTGTTGTTAATTCTACAGTTGACGAATTTCTTGTGAGAATGGTCGAATATAGGAGATCATATTTAATATACTATGTCAATCTAAACTTTGATGATTTGGACTATATGGGAGGTATCAAATATGATATTCTTCAAGATTCTTATTGCACATTCTACTTGTGTGAAGCTCAAGAGAAACACTAAATATAAGTTTTATATTTGTATTTAGTTGTATCATTGGTATATAATTTGTTTACTTTACACCATTATTCTTCAAACACGAGTGGATTGATTGAACTATTCTGGATAAGACCTCCCATTCCCTCCAACATTAATTCTTCGTACAGAGTTTTCTTCCCTCTCTTCATGGAGATGTGGGTTTTTAGGAGCATAGAGGTAAGAATCATCCACCTTATGAAGTGATGTAAATCAGTACCTACTCTACATTATATTGATGTGCCCATAACAATTCCTCCATCATTTTATTTTTTCAATGAAAATACTAAATTCTTTCTCAATGTCAATATTATCTAATGAATGGTCATGCTTCGTCATCATTGATTGTTTTTATATATTTCCTTTTTCATGTCTTATATTACCCCCAATTATGGTTGGTATTTTCCTTATCTAGATTAATTTTTCTACTAACATCTGGTGTTATCGTGCTAGTATTTTGGATACTTTGTCTTTCTATTCTCTTTCATTTTCCTCCAATCACATGAGGTCATATTTTTGTCAATGACAGATTGTGTATAATGGGGGTTACTATAATTGTTACCATTTACTTATAAGTTTTCAAACTACATTCTTTTCTAAATCATACTTTTGTTTTACAATTTTTTTTCCTCCCAGCGAATTTATTCATCCTACTCACGGTTTAGGCTAAATATAGAATTTCCCATGTCTACAAGATTCCTAGTTTTGTTGCTCCAGATATTGGAGGTGAAGTCTGGGCATGTCTCCCAATCACAATGTGGAATTACATTCTTTGAATCCCATTTAGCTAAGGTATCTTCTAGTAGGTTGGTTGTTCTTGGGATATCACACAGTACCACATTTGGTTTCTTCCTCGTCATATTCTTGATGGCTAATTCCAATTGTCTAAACTGAGGGATGTTAGGTTTCTTGGAGTTCAAAAAGTTACATGCTAGCCTGCTATCCGATTCGATGATCACTGGGCAATTATTATCCTGCATCAGTTTTGCTGCTTCTAGGATGGCCATTAGCTCCACCTCAAGAATTTCTAATGATTGTGTACAGGATGTGCCACCTCTAATCCAGTTCCCATTCTGATCTTGGACTATAAAACTTATTGCTGATATGTTCCTCTTCAACCTCACAGATCCATCCACATTCACCTTAATCATGTTCGATAGAGGTCTGGTCCATGCAATTACAGGTATATGTCTATTTCGTTGAGTTATACTTTCCATTGTGAAGGCTTGTATAGCTAGTTGGATTGATTCCCAATTATCTGGGAAGCCTATTGTGGTGTGGTCTTCCCATTATTGAAAATGAATTGGTTCCTCCATTGCCAAAGAAAATGTATGGTTGTCGCAAACCAAATGGACCAATGTTCATTTGGTGTGTTCTCTTTCAAATTTCTAGATATATAGGTTTCGAGCTCGTCATGGCTTGCTCTGGAAATATGATTGTTTCTAATAAGGTTCCATACCTGGTTTGCAAAGAACAGTCTCGTAGCACATGGAGTGTAGACTCCTCTTGTTGATTACACCTCAGACATAAGGTAGCATTAGTGAATCATCTCTTTTGGTAGTTCTTATTTGTCATCCGTCCTTCATGTAGGGTTTTCCTTAATCTGAACTTGATCACCTGTGAGGTTTTTAAGGCCCAGATCCACTTCCAAGGTCCCTGTATCGGTTTCCTAATCCTTGTTAACCATAGCTTATAGATTGATTTCGTTGAAAATTTACTCTGGTTATCTTCTATGTAAGAATATCCATCCTCTCCAGCATCATTGTTTGGAGGTATCATTCTCATTATTTGGTTTGATATGTTTGGCTTGAACCAATTCCAGATGAACTCTTCATCCCAACCAGTATTGGTGGTCATTGAGGCTACTTTGATGTCCATTAACTGTCCTGGTATCATGCACTGAGGCTGTGTCGTGTGTATGGCTGATGCATGGACCCATTTTTCTTTCCAGACCTTTGTTGTCTCCCCATTGAGAATGGTTCACCCAACCAGAGTGTCCATCTCTTGTGTGTTCAATCAGATAAAATTCCAAAGGCGGGAACCCACAACTTGACCTCAATCTTTCATATGATCATACTTAGCTAACATAGCTATTCTCCAATGAATCTTTCTTTTGGTAGAATAGTCCCAGAAATTCTTTGAGAGTAGTGCTTCATTCTATATTTTGGCTGATCGGACTCCCAATCCTCCTTCATGTTTGGGAGAAGTTTGTTTCCTCCATGTGATGGTGTTGATCCTCCTGTGTTTTGTGGTTCCTCCCTATATGAAGTTTTTGACCAGGGTATCAATCCAGTCACATATTTTGGTAGGTAGAACCGTGGTTTGTATTATATATGTTGGTATTGCTGTAAGAATGGATTTAGCTAGGGTTACTCTACCCAAAAATGACAGACATCGGTTAGCCCAGGCTGATATACAAGCCTCGATAGTATTAATTGTTCTCAGGTATAATGCTTTGTTATCCCTTCCATGGATAACATGAACTCCAAGGTGTTTCCCCATATTGTCAGTGATTGGTATGTTCATCCGTATGGAGATCCGTCTTCTTGTTGTCTGTGGTGTGTTTCATGACAAGAAGATAGATGATTTGTCTTTCACGACCATCTAACCAGATGCATCTCCAAATCTTCCTAAACATTTCAGCATTGTTATAGCCTGATACAATGACGTTTCTCCACACAGAAGTATGCCGTCTGCGAAGCAAAGATGTGATAAAGTGGGATCTCCTCTTATAATCTTTAGTGGTTTCCATCTTCCTTCTCGTTCCTCCCGAGCAATGTCTTGGATTAGTCTGTCTAAGCAGAGTATGAATATGTAGGGTGAGATAGTATCTCCTTGTCTTACTCCTCTCATTGCCCAGAAAGGTTGTAGATTCTCCCCTTGTCATGCTATGGATGTTTCACTCGATGAAATGATACTCGTGATCACATGAACGATGTTTTCGAGTATAGCTATGCATAGTAGAGTGTCCTTGATAAACACCCAACTGAGCCTATCATATGCCTTTGCTAGATCCAACTTGATTACCATGCTTTGCTGGCGGTTTTTCTTGGATACCATAGTATGGATCTCCTCTTGAGTGAGGTTGATGTTATCTGATATTCCCCTGCCAGGTATAAAATTGGATTGAAATGGTGAAACCCAGTTGTCCAGGTGTGGTTTAATGCATTCTGCAATGATCTTAGAAATTAGTTTAAGACCGACATTGTTTAGAGCAATTGTTCTAAGATGGGTACAAGTCTCCGGCGTGTTGTTTTTAGGGATCAGGATCAGGGTTACTTTGCCCATTGATTGTGGTATTGGCCTTCCATCAAAGCATGACTCCACTGATTTCTTAACTGATGGTTTGATGTTGTTCCATTGATTTTGAAAGAACCCTGAATCTATGCCATCTTGCCCCAGTTCCTTGACCAGATTAAACATCATGATGGTTTCATAAATATCATCTTCAGTCGGTTTCTTTGCAAATTCTTATACTTGTTGATCAGTTAGTATTGGGAATTCTCCTGTATAGTTTGCTACTTTTGAGTGTCTTCCTAGAAAATTCTCCTCCCTAAATTGTGTAATGAAGTGGTTCCGAATGAGGTGTTTGAGATCTTCCTCATCATTGATCCATTCTCCTTCCTCATTCTTTAGTTTGGTTATGGTGTTCCTTCTTATTTTCCCCTGATGATAACCTGATAATAGGTTGTGTTTGCGTCGCCTTTTCTCATCCAGTCACACCGTGTTTTCTGTTGTTATTCCTCAATTTTGTGGTTTTGCAGCTCCATGTATTCGAATTTTAGATTTTTGATGTGTTGATTAAGATCTCACGAGTATTTCGTGATCAGTATTTGTTGATACCATCCAATTTCATTAATCAAATAATGTTTTCTTCTTCCTTCCAGTGTCCTCTCTTCTTTGTCCCACTTAGCAACTGCTTCCATGAACTTTTTGCTAGCTTCTCTGAACTCCTCATCTTGATCCATTACATTTTCCATAAGGTTGAGAAACGATGGTCTACTA
This sequence comes from Alisma plantago-aquatica, assembly GCA_963693085.1. Lineage (NCBI taxonomy): Eukaryota > Viridiplantae > Streptophyta > Magnoliopsida > Alismatales > Alismataceae > Alisma > Alisma plantago-aquatica. Next base: position 1,681,102,221 of record OY856409.1, on the reverse strand, counting down.
TTCCACCTATTGCTCATCTTCATGTATCTTATTTTGTGGTGCTGAAAATCCTAGTTGTGCATAAAAGTATGGGCACATGGTTTGAAGCTATTCTCAGTAGAACTTCTACCATTATGTCCGGGAATAAGTTCCCCCACTAATGATTGGCAACCACTCGATCAAGACATTCCTGAAGAACTCCTCTCTTGAAGGTCATTCTTTCTCTCGGGGCTCCTAGGTCCTCAAGCCCTGCATTTGCTAAACATTCTACAAACGCTCGACAGTTGGATATGTTGATATGATGACTCCCCAGTTTTTCGTCTACAACTAGGACTGTGTTAAAGTCGCCCATTACCATCCATGGTAGTGACGTCGAAGAGGCAATAGTATTAAGGTGGCTCCATAGAGCTTGTCTCAGCCTTTGTTTTGTGCTGGCGTATACAAAGGTGATCAGAAATCATTTGTTGATGAGGTAGTGCACAAACTGTCAGTGGACTGCCAAAACATCGACCGATCCCACCCTATTCTTCCACATGACCCATATTCCTCCTGAAAACCCTCTCACCTCCACTCTATGTGAAGCGTCAAATCCTAGGCTTCGACCAATCTGATCAACATTTGTTCCATTGGTTCTTGTTTCAATGACTGACATAATATCAATATGATATCTGGTCCTAATCATCTTCATAGTATCTTGGGTTTCTTCTAAACAGATCCCCTACACATTCCATGAAACACAGATCATGGTTAAGTTTGGGTGTTTTCTGGGTGGGCATTATTGCCCTCTTCCTCTTCCACTCAGCTTGTATCATGGTGTTTCTTGCCTCTTTTCCTTGAGCCAGTTCTGATGAACTCCCCAGAAGAGAAAATCTTCCTATTTCTAAGGTGGATCCCCACGCTTCCTCCTCCTTGTAACATGGTGTTTTTAAAGTGAGATCCCTGCCCAAATAAGAAAGTTGGTTGGTCTTGTGTGTCTCTTATAATGATCACTTCATCTTCTGTTGGAACTTCAGTTGCTCTATGTTGTGCATTGGTGTTGTTTCTCTCTTTGGGTTTCTTTTCCTTTGTTCGTTTCCTATATAGATTTGTTAACTACATCTGTGTTTCCACTCCCTATGTTGTCCTTCGTAGCCTGGTTATTTCTTCAGTCAGTCTTCCTCTGTCTCTAGTCTATTCCTCTTTCCTTCCGACCTATTTCTCTCATAGGATCCTCTTTGCCGTGGACCTCCTCTTCTGTTTGTAGGTTTCCAAACTTGTTATTTATGGGGATTTGTACCTAGTTTGAGTTATTGTTCTGCTTCCTTTTCCTTCTCAGTGCTGGATTTTCATACATAGATTTCGAGAACTCTCCCAGAGGGTTAGTTGGATTTGCTTCTGTCTGCGCTTGACTATTAGCTTGCTCAACCATCTTCATTTGTTGACATGATTCCTCTTTGTGTCTAATTCGTCCACAGAAAATGCAAATGGCTGGCATGTTCTCATACTCCAGGCCATATCTTTCTCCTTGGATGTGAATAGTAGGGATCAAAGGTTTCATCATGTGTAGTTTAACTACGAGTCTTGCAAATTTCCCCCTCCTCTTCAGTTCAGTATTTGTATCCACCTTCATGGTGTTTCCAATCTGATTTCCGATATCCTCAAGGATTTGTCTTTGGCATAGAAATATAGGAAGTTTAGGGATTCTCACCCAGGCTACTAGGAATCTTGGGTTCACTTCTAAGGGGATGAAGTTTGGATCCCACGGTTGCACCATCAGGTAGGATCCCATAAGAAGCCACAGACCTCTAGTTAGGGCTTTATAAATAATCGTATTCCCAAAGGAGTTGGACTACGTAGTAATTATTTTCCAGATCTATCAGTCTCATACTTCCAATAGGATTCCACATGGCCTTCATCCTATTATGGAGAGTCATAAAACCAACATACCTTGCTAGAACCTTGACTATTACTGAGTAGCACCATGGTTTCATTAGATCATTGTATTTATCCTGCTTTATATCAAAGCATGGGGTTCCATCAATGGTTCTGATCGCAATGTTTTCCTTTGTAATCATCACTTGTGTATCCCCGAGCCCCATATTGAGTTACTCTGTCCATTGATGACGTCGTTGTAAGAAAGTTGTTCCCTGGTCTATGTGTAGTTCATCCCTTCATTAGATCTGTTGGTGCTGTGATTATGATGTAGCGGGCGAAACACCTCTCTCGATCCCTCAGTTCTAGATACGTCCATGTTGTTGATCGTATCATCCTCCATTGTTTGTTGTACTCGCTGGCCTCTTAACCCATAATCCAGGTTAATGCCTATTGATCGTAGTGTATCCTTCACTGGGATAGTGTCCATCTACATTGCTTCTCCACTTCCGATTTCCTCTCCCTAGCCCTCGTGATTTGTTCGTCTATTTGGTTCCTTGTCATCCATTAGTTTGGTGCCCCGTCCTCCGCCTCCATATCCACAGTCATCTCCTCGCTGCCCTTGCATAATCCCTAACGCCAACAAGTAATTGGAATTTGTTTTAAAAATTTTCTTATCTCCTTTGCTTCTTCTAAAATGGTTTATAATGTAAGAATTCTATGATTCCATTAATTTTTTGTGAATTGTTCTTGGTCGTCATTAGGATCACATTTTTTCTCTTTGTCTATATTGCTAGCGACAATATCCTTCCTCATGCACATTCTCTCTAATTCGCTAATATTTTTGCAAGGCACCCATATATTTGGATTATTCATGTATTCTAGGTTGTAGAGGTTTCCCAAGGTTTAAGAGTCTTATTCATTTCATGTTTGACAAAAATATATGAAAAATTTCCCCTCATATTTTGGTAGGTGTTGGCCTCAAACTTGATGGTTCAACAAAAAGAATCTCACAATCCCTCCAACAACCACTTATGATATAAATTGTTCCACATATTAGGGACTCAAATCTCACCTATAATTGATTTTTAATTCCTATATATAGGTAGAAGTAGAGTTTTTGGGGTTGAAAACACTAATAATAACCTAAAAACATCCTCAATCCTCTTATCAAGGCATTTACACAATTATATATTTTGTGAACATACAAAAGTTAGTAACTTTGTCATGGTCTATAAAGCAAAAGCTTCTAGTTGTCCTACACATAGCCTTTGATCTATATTTGAGGTCCATGTATATAAATTTATATTTTAGGTCCATGTATATAAATTATCTTATAGAAACTTTCACAACGATAGTAACATTCAAAGTCTTGATTGTTTTGATGGGTTCTTCTAATTTGGAAGCGAATGTTCCTATTGTGTTCTTGATTGTGATGTCTTCTTTATCTATATGTTGACTGGGATTTTTGTACCCCAAGAACAAAAAGTTATTCTTCCCTTTTTCATTGATTTATATGTACTTGTAGGATATGATTTCATTGGGATCTTTTGGCCAGGTCTTACGCACAACAATTACATATATTTTATGCCTTCCATTCATATTTGAACTCATGGGGGAAACTATGGAGTTCTCGATGGAAAATCATTGTCATGGAGTCATATAGTTGTGGTCCTCAATGCTTTTATTTGTGTGTATGTTGTGTATTATAGAAGGCATGGTAGAGTTAAATGTTACATATAGGATTCACATGTTTTGCTCCACAATTGGGGTCACCATTATCTTTTTGGTGTTTCATGGTTTGTAGTTTACCCAATTTTGTATATCCAACTAATGTCACATACTTCATTAGGTAAAATTGATAATATCACAAGTTCCTAGATTGAATTATGGAACTTTGCACTTTATGTTAATAGAAACATAATTTTTGGTGAATATAAGAACCAGATCAAATCAATTGGGCTTATATGAAGGTAAAACGCATAGGTCCTTACTTAGGCACTTAGTTTTCTTCAGATGATGCTAATATTAGAATAAACACATCTTAAACTACAATTAAAGAAAATAATAATCACCACGTTAGGCCTAGGAGGAAGGGATATAAAGTTAAAACCTTTTGGAACCTCATATAACAAGACACATTCTATTGAAAAAGTCAAATATCCTGAATCCAGTCATATATTATTGTTCCCTTATTCGACGATAGTCTAGTAATATTTGTGCATAATAAACCACTTCAAAAAAATGTCAGGTTTGGATATCTCTAGTTCTCTTTATGATCAGATTTAATTCCTTAAATGAAAAGATCATATAAACAAGGAAAGTTGTGAGTCAATTTTTTCATAAATGAATAAGAAAAGATGACTAAAGGACATCTTGGATATGTACAAGGGTTTGGATTATTAGAAGACTAAATAGAAGGGTATTCAAACTAGGATGACATTATCCAACAAAATATGTGGCTACGTTGGATATTATATGTTAGATTAATTAGTTAAATATGTATATGTGCCTAATTTTCTTGCCTCATTAGGGATAATTTTGCTTCCTTATACTTCCACCCTCTCCTATATATTGAAGGGAGTTTGTCTTCTATTGATGAAAAAATATCTCATCAAACTATATCTTATTGTCCATAGGGTATTAGAGCATTAATGTTAACCCTATAAAGAAAAGAGAGAGACACCACCTGCTAGTGGTTTCTATTTCTTCTTTGTATGGTCACCTACTAGGCATCATCCTGGACTCCATGGTCATCTCCTCTATCCATCATTCATAAAATCCAATCTTTTTGAACCCCTACCAAATTTACCCATGTCATATAGTTGCTTCTAACAAATCCCATTATATTTCCTATGCCCCTTGTACACCCTAATGTCATGTCCTCGTACAACCATTGATAAAATAATATGGCTCCATCAGAGGATCTACAACAGTTCCTTACTCCTATAAAAGTTGTTATAGGGGTGCTTTTCATTGGCTTGGGTTAGATCATGTTGCTTTTCCTATCATAAAGAGACATTCCATCTCCATGCTAGAAAACTACATCCAATAGTGCCACCTCTAGCGTGTAACTCTCCTCGACACATCATTCCCACATCAATGGTGTTATTCAGGATACTTATTCACTCCATGGGCTGCCAATGTTGATGTTGGTCGACACTACTCATGATGAGTTTGGACCTTACATGTCCACATGGTAGTGCACACTCCTAACCAGCCAAGGATCTCAACCAAAGAATCTCAGTTGATAAATTCTACATCTACAACATATACCTATCAATGTTTTCTACCATAATACACATGGAGAATGACTACCTTCCTTAGCACTCTTGACAACCAATCATGCACAACCAACAAATATTCCTCATTAATGCCCACTAATACCAACCACTATCCATCAGTGTCCATCACTATCGACCACTCACATCATGGTTTCCCACTGCTACCTGGTCCTCAATATTTGTATTCTTCCATTAAATATACTATTCATATGTTAATTGGAATCTTTGTCTGATTTGATTTTTGATCTAATCCATACCTTGGAAGCTCTACCCTCACACCTGCTACATTTGTCAGCATAAAAGCAGGATAAATGTGCCTATTCAAGTTGCACAAAGATCCATTTATTTTCTAGCCTGGTCTTTCTAATTTGGTCATGTATGTAATACATTGACTTGCACTATCAGATATATCGACAATATATTGGAAACTAAACAACCCATGCTAGTATATATAATACCAAAAAGAGAAGGGACACTACACTAGTTTTTCTTCCTCTTCATGTGGTTCTCCTAATTCTCACAGCTCTGTGAAAGTTGTTTGAATTACAGATCATATATGTTACATATCAAAACACCTATGTTCTTGTGATCATTTTACTTATTGTGTCACTACATACAAATAGCTCTTTGTTCTTCCTACTGTGTATTTATATAAATAGTGTTGTATTCTTTGTGTTTTCATTTTCATATCCATTAATCTATCGATGTTTATGAAATTCCATCCCAACTACATCCATGATCCTTTTCATAGTTGGAGTGAGTGGGGATAAAGGAAGATGAGTAGAGGGAAGACATAACATGGAGGATGATGAAGAGAACAATCCATGTCATATAACTATGTTGTCTAGTTTTTTCATATAAATTATGTTATTGACACCTACTAAAATGAAAATTTAATATAGTAGTGCATCTCAAACATGTTCCTACCTACTATAGTATATTCCACAATGCATTATTTTAGTGTTGGTGCTTCTTCTGTAGAACTACTTCAATAATAATGACAACTAAGATGAGTTCTTCCAATATTATCCACCATTTACTACTTAAATGCTTCCTAAAGATTATGATCTTCATTCATGGTCACTCTTACTGGTCTGAAAATTATCAATTTCAAGGGGATTCTATTGTGTTATAACCTCTTCTACATTAATGTTACCTTCATTGAGAAGCAGACCGATTACTACTTGCAATATGTTATCTTCTTCACTGGGAGTATCAGATTGATTATATTGTTTTATTACAACATTCATGGGGTGACCATTTGTTTTTAGGGTAGACCAATTTCTTTATGGGCTAGTTTACCCACTTCATGTATTTGCAAGTTGGACATGTGTTCCACCAATGCTAGAGCTTGAGAGGGATTTTTAGAACTACAATTTCATTATGTATGTGAGCCTAATTGTCATCATCTAGGTTAAGTTTTGTTTCTTTGTACTTGAATCCTCTCCTATGCATAGGAGGAAAGTTTTCATCTATCAATAAGAAATATCTCATTGACTCTATCTTATTTTCTACGCTTTGTATATATGAATAATTGAGAAATATAGAAATAGAGGTTTCTTCTACTTTATATCATTAATAATGGAGAAAAAAAGGACCCAATCCATCATGGTTGTTTTTCACAACCTGCACTACAACTGCAAAATTAGATTCATCCATCACATAAGAGAACCAAAATACATATATTATTCAAAGGCCAACAAGAATGGTAATGACTTTCTCTATTTTCACTATCCAGTAGCCTTTGAATATGTAGTAAGTTGCAACATGAACGTTGTCTTGATTGTCTCTGTATAATGAACCCATAGATATGACACCATCATTGAAGCAAGACACATCCATATAGTCTTTGATGGAGTCATGAAGTGGATGTATACGACTAGTGTAGCATTTGGTGTTTCAGTAGAACTGTGTGTGGAAATAAAATCATTGATTGTCAGTTGATTGTGGGCCCAAGAAGGAAGGTTAGTATACAAAAAAGGAGGTGTTATTCATTCATGTCATGGGTATCAAGCTTCATTAACATCCATATCCATTAGTTGACCAAATCAGACCTAGAAACTTTTGAAGGTAAACCATAGAACTTGCTATGCTTCCATAAAGTATTTCTATTTGAAAGTCAATAAAGATATGTAAGAGTCATCTTTTGTGTTACCATAGTTATAGAAATCTTATATATGTATAATATATATTCAACTCATGTTCATAACAGTTTCATGGTGTTCCTTAAAATCTCACAATATGATGGATTTAAGATTTTAGGGAATGTTGAGATTCTAGGTGAACCACCATCAAAATTGTGTTTATGAAGTTTTTATAGTCTTCATGTAACGACCTCACTTTTGAGCAACCCCCAATTAAGGAAGGCCAAAAAGAGGAGAGACATTACCTAAAATTTTCCCAAGGATCTAGATTTTACCAAATGAAAATAACAACAAATACTTTCCATTAACTCAAATATATTGTTTACAAGATTTTCCTCTTGAACTTACATAACTTTCCATCATCAAAACTATACATATGAGAACAATATGAGAAGAACTATCTATCTAAAAAATGTCTTCAAGTAATTTCATTTATCCATCATATCTTGATGTCATCTTATCTAGCATGTATCTTAAACGCCGTGAAACTAAAAGCACACATTAGTATAACAAGTTATACTATGTATGTGGGGTACATGAAAAAGTTTGCAAGTAAACTAACAACATATATTCCATCAAATACATGCAAATAAGAACTAACATGTTGTGCACATATTCTTCTTTTATGTTATACTCATAGTGGCATTATAATTGAACATAATGTAGATAAACATCCCAAAAATCAAGTTGTTCAATCTTCAAGAAACACTTGGTAAACACTAGAACTATTGCAGACAGTCATAAGAATACCCATGTACCTTAATGGTGAGCCATGTAGATTATCATGCAGTACATACTTCAAGTATATTCAATCAATCCAGTCAATAAAACCAAACAATTCAATAGTGAATCTTCATGTATGTAAATCCTAACATGTCACCATCACACTAATTATTTTAAACCCTACTCTGTCCTATTCTAGGGTTTAGGATTCCTTTTTATCGAGTTATCATTAAAGTTATATTTTGTTATACAAACCCCATGTTCATTGTTTTACTGACTCAAGAAACCTAATTCCTGTTAAGTGTAGCCATGATAATCAAGTCTACCATATTAGTGCATCATGTACACTTAGATCAGATTAACTTCATTAATAACATGGAAAGTTAGGATTTTTAAACCCTAATTATTCATTTACATTTTTATTCAAATTAGGAACCCTAAGTATCTGTTATTATTATCATAATCATATTAGATTCCCATCATGTTCAATAATATCTGATAACAACACAAAAGAAAATTTTTTTATGTTTCCAACATTTTAGTCCCCAAAATTAGGGTTTCCGTGTGCTAATCACCACTTTATCATATACTACCCTATTTTGGGACAAAAATACTAATTAGGTCTGAATTATATTTTATTTGCATTCCTCTCATTTTTCATATCAAGTTTCATATATAACTTGTTAAATTCTGAGTTACCAATCATTTTCTAGAAATTGCACCAGAAAACATTTAAGGGCTAGTCACTGGCAACCACTAGGGTAAAGAGGGTTATTCTATATTATTTCCACATGGGTCCGGCTCCACAAATAATTTGCAGCTACGCGAGTGGATCACTCCTCATGAGATAGGTTATGAGCCAGGGTGGAAACTCGCTTTTTCCATTACACCCTTAGATCTGGAGCCTATTTGCATCTGAGGCAATAAGGTCTTTTCTCTTGATGTAAATCTTCAACCTCTTGCTCATCACTTTTTTGTGAGTCATATTCTTTCTGAGTCAACACTACCATTCACTCCAAATGTCTGAGCCCCTATGTCATAAATGATTAAGAAGATCTCATCGTATCACTTCTTCATATCTACTTGTAGCCTTGAATTCCAGAGGGAACTAAAGCAAAGATGGGAGAGATATGGGTTCCTTGGTGGTGAGGGAAGAAGGTAAAATTAGAGTACACAATGCTTTACCATAGAATCAGGATCAAGGGATGACTCTTAGGTTCCATAGAGTTTTGCACAAGTCCCCTCCTTGTGGAGAGGGGATCCCAAGTCTTTGATAGCTACTACCCAGATGGCGTGGCCGCTAATGGAGGTTGACTCCATGTGCCAAAAGAGGAAAGTCCTTAATGGACTCCCATCTAGGGTCTTCCAGGGATGGTAAGAACTGGAACCCTCTCTTGTATCTAATGAGAGAGTTTGTAGGCATTCGCACAAATGAGAGTAAGGGAATTAGAGAGAGAGAGTCGGTAGTACTGTTACCGAAAGTCCCTTTTTAATAGGAGGAAGAAGACAACACCACAACCGTTAGACAAAAATCTAAGGGCTACTAGGTTGTGTGACATTTATTAAAGGGTGCTTCCAAAAGATACTAAAGTCTGGCTATCTAAATTGATTAACAAAATTGGAATATTTGCATTAATTGCAAATAAACCCCTCTATTTTATCAGATTTCTCTAGCCTAATAGGATTACCCTTTTTTATCCCAATTTGGAGGGTAAGTCAATATTAACCTTCACACCATAGCTATAATTTTTGGGATTAACTAGAATAAGTTAAGTAGCTAAATCTTACTCCTTTGAAAAAACCTTAAATTAATTAGCTACTCCACTCGAAGAGTCTTTTTTCTTTGAAATTCTAGAATATTCTTCCTTCTATTATTATTTTCAAGCATACCAAAAGTCATACCAAGATAACTCTATTTGGTTCCTCAAACATTGTGTTCCCAAGTATTTCTAGATAATTAATCTTCCACTTATCTAAAAGACCATGTATTTTATTTTCCTTTAGAAATTTGCATATTATCTTGTAATTAAGTTATCTAATAATTAAAAAGTTAGCACCCTTATGTACCAAATCTCTTATCTCTTTATCTTGTGCCACAAGGACCATTTTGAAAAGAAAATGGTCTCATGGGCCTTTATATGGTCCATGGGTTTCACCCATGCCACAAAGGTGACTTTAATATTATGATTTCATAAATAATATCATTCAAGAAAACATTTATCGATTCATGCCTTATATTTATCAAATTTAATTTCACAAAAAATGATGATATTACACTTCATGTGAAATTCAAATTTGATGCACCACACCTAGTAGGTAAGCTTGACATGATAGAGACCATACTTGGATGGGAACCAATAATAATATCATCTTGGACACATCAAGGGGGATATGCTCTAATTCTGGAAACATCATCAGACATACAAATGATATAGGCATATTCAACCATAAAAAGCTTATTTTCCAAAGTTTATAATTTAACTCACATTCCAATCATTGCCATATATGATGTTTTATAACTTAGAGAAGTAACCCTTTTTGTTAGGGATACAAGAATCCACCCATATTTTAAGTCATCACTTCTTTATAAAGAGATTTTCTTCCTTAGATACAAAATCAAATATAGCTCAGACTATAGACATGTTACACCTCTAAGAATCCATCATGCTAGTAGTACCTTGTATTGGGAATCTTGAAATAGAAGGATCAAGGTTTACATTAGAAGTTCCATGCATGTTTAGCGAAAATGGTTTTATTAAACTATTTATAGTTGATGAATCCCGAACTGCATTGTTTCTTTGACTTTCAAAACTTATCCAAGGACACACAATGAACTTTTCTTTGTCCCTCTATGGATCCCCACTAGAAATGGGTTATCATATCAGTAATTTCAATTGTGACATTATTAGGTAGATGAAAGACACCTATCATGTAGGTAGGGATCTTTGGGACTTCATCCTTCATAAGCACTTCTTTGGCTTCTTGGATGAGAAATTTGTTTTTCCACCCACTAAGCATGTTACACACCTTGTCCTTGATAACTTTGAAAGTGATTCTCATAGATAATAATATAAAGTAGATATCCTAAGTACTTCTTATGATTCAAAAATCTCTCATATTTAGTTTTATCATTATGTCCTCTTTTGTTATACGACCGACATTCAGTTTGAAGAGATTTACCATGACGTCCTCCATTATAAGTCAAATTTCAATTATCTCTAATAGGCATAAGATAACTACAGCCATTTCTATAGGTATTAGTCAACTACATCCAAATATGTTCATATATATATATATATATCTGTGTGTGTGTATATATATATATGTATATATATATATATACATATATATACATATATATATGTGTGTTGTGTATATGTATATATATATATATATATATATATATATATATATATATATATATATATATATATATATATATATATATATATATATATATATATATATTAGCTAAGTACATAAAATTTACCGATGGATATGACACACATATATATACATATACATATATATGCATACCTACGTATATACATATATATATGTGCGTGTGTCTATATATATATATATATATCATGAATTAGATTTCATAAATTTTGGCATTCAGTTTCTAAAAAAAGAGTAAAATACAATCCCATAGAAATTGTAACGACCCCCACCCCCTGTTACCGCCAATTAAGGTGGACCAAGATGGAAAGGGACGTTATCATGTATATAGGATCAAGGTTTAGCAATTAACCAATAATAAATATAAATTTCATTGAATGGAAAAGAGTTCGATAACAATATGAAGAGACGATATCCCCTAAGGAGTTACATGAAATTGAATTCTAATGTTTGTAACAAGAAATAGATAAACTATCTAAATCCTCTATGATAACTTTAGATCTTTTATTTTGGTGTCTTCTTCTCTAGATAATCCATCTTTCATCATAAACTGAAACATGAAACAAAAATGTGGTCAACATATCGAAATATATAGGGTATGCAGAGAAACAAAAATTCACATCTAGGTTTAACAATATAAACAACCATAACAAAAAATATTGTTACATAATCAAACTTGCATTTTTTTGACATAACTTCTCAACCCACACTTATGCAATCTCTGTATATACCCAATCACTGGAGTATTCAGACTATCATACTCACTCGCTGAGAGTATTACAATGATGACCCACTCATTAGGGGTAATCTCTATCCATACTGAGTCACTGGGGGTATTCATAATATCATACTCACTAATTGGGTGTATTTCATTGGCCAACCCACTCTCTCATGGTAACTTATATAACTTCCATGCATGCATTTATTCATAGATGTATCATGGTCTTGAGCAAGTTATGGTTATATAAAGTGATACTCATATGGGAATTGTAAATTGTAGGAATTAAATAAACCACCAATAGTTTAATTGCAATCCATTTGGGAAACTCTAGAAAAACATAGAAGTCGATAAGTTAAGTTGTCATAGGCATAGCCATGTACCTTTTGCAGAGATGACTTAAAGTCCAAGTAAACAAGATCAATTGTAATCAGCCAAGTAATAACCCTAAAATTAATGCATAACACCCAAATATTACCATTTTGTCCAAAAACAATCATTAAGACTGACTTTGGTTCTGAGTTAGGGTTTTGGGGTTAAATTAGGTTTTCATTAGGGTTATTCTTCCCAAACCCTAATTATCACATCTACTGCTTTTTAACCTAAAAAATCTAATTTTGGAAACATGTGAGTTTTTTAACTTATATGAGATCAATACGTCAATTTTTATCCAAAAAGATTAGTCTTTACTCATTAAGATCATTTAACCAAGTAATAACCATTAAATTCATGAAACTAGGGTTTTGATACATTGATCACATTAAAAATTCCATCTTTATACACTTTTGTAATTCAATATAGATCTAGGTCATGGAACAAATCTCATTGCATTCCTTGGATTTTTCTGATCAAGATCATATATACTTCTATTATATTCAGACATTCCTATAGTTTTCTAGGGTTTTTACAAAATAATACTTTTTGGGCCTACTAAGCCTCGCCACCTAGATGGCTAAATGTGTAAAGCCAGCATGTCGCGGGCCATGGATAAGCCTATCATCTCATGCTAGGGTGGCAACAAGGTCCTCTCTCTTAGACGAGAAAGAAAGGGAAAAAGGATGGGGTTTCCTTTACCTTCTCAAAAGAAGTTGCAGGGTAGGGAGGTAAATTCACAGGTGTTCATCTTGTACCTTTGCTCGTACACAAGCAAGCTCTAGCGGGTCAACATGAAGGTTGAATTTGAGATTCTGATCCTGTGGGTGGCAGACAAGGGTGCTGAAACCTTTGCCTCATCCTTCCAAACTCGCAAACGGTCTCAAATGGCCCATAGGTAGTTGGAGAGTGAGGACGATGAAGGTGAACCGTCTGAGTTATGAGAAGGAGAGGCGAGAAGGGAATGGTTGGGCTAGTAGTGAAATTGAGAGAAGGGATTGCGGTGTTGGTTCTTACGAAGACTTGGAAAGAGATTTGTGGTCTCACAAAGGGTTTCTACCCCTGATTTTATAGCCATGGTTTAAGAGGTTGGGCATCGTTCATTTTGGCAATTGGGGAAATCTGTAATTTCCTTACAAAGTGTAAGAAACTTAGGATAAGTAGGCTCTAAAACTCTTCCCAATTTCATTAGATGAATTTCCAAATGTGCATATGAAATAGGATGAGAGGGAATTGAAGAAGGAAAAGCATTAATGCTATTCCTAATTTCTTGTTCTGTTTGAGGTATACAATGATATTAGCATCATATGATCTTGATCTAGTGGTCGTTATGACTCACGAGGTTCTATTCCCTTTAAGATTTAAATGTATTAATCAATTAATGCTTCTGCTTTAGGAAAAGTAGATAAATTCATACCCTTCTCTCCTTTTAGCCAATTGATCTCAAATTTTAAAGGAATGTTTTTGATAATGAAATCTCATTGTGAGTAAAGTTTGGTGTCAAATTACACAAGTTAATCACTCTTTTCTTACCCCTTAAGCAAGGGTTATTTGATTCATTTTGAGCATAAATTAATTTGTTTCTCCATCCCAACTTAGCAAACTATCCTATATTAATGTATTTTCTCATTGGGTATACTATTAGGCCAAACAAAACATTTTAATTACCTTTAATCTCTTTTTGCTAAAAAATTCCACACAAATTCCATATTTACCAACTATCCATTATTTTTAGTAATTCCTTTATTATTGGATTTCCTCTCTTCCTTTATCCAAAATGTATTAGTGGGTTTTCAAAAAATAGTAAAAACACAAAATCTCATCGCTAAAAAGAAATTGCACCTAAATCCATACTTTCAAACAAAATATACAAAATACCAAGATTTCGAAATGTTCATCAAATCGATATTTCCATTCACACACACACACACACACACACACACACACACACACACACACACACACACACACACACATATATATATATATATATATATATATATATATATATAAATATATATATATATATATATGGCTGTTCATTCGTTACCCACGTGGGTAGCCAGATTGTCGCTACCCGCTGGAGTAACTTGGGGTTAAAAGAGTAACTATATGGTACACTGGAGTAATTCTTCTAAATCAAAAGAGTAACTGTATTGATATATAGAGTAACGGTGCATAAAATATACAATCAGTAAATATATGGATGGATTTTTTTTTATTTTAGGGGGGCAAATGATATTATTTTTGGATCAAATTTTTTGGAGATCTAGATAAAATGCTCCTCTACAATTGTGAAAAAATATTTAAAAAAAATATCACGAAGGGTGCGTGGGTAGCTACCTGCACGGGTATTAAAGATAATCCCTATATATATATATTGTATATATATATATATATTGTATATATATATATATATTGTATATATACATGTGAAAATCCATGTTATAACATCATTTCCCTCTTATAGGAATTTTTTCCTTCAAATTTGACTAGTCATCTAAACAGTTTGCGATGAGACTTTTCCATGTCCATCTTTAGCTCCCATGTAGCTTCATCCTAACTATGGTGCTAGAAAAGAACCTTTACCATTTCAATCTTTTTATTTTGGATATCTTTCACCTAGGAATCCAAGATCCTCAAAGATGAATCAGGTTATGACAACCTTACTTAGAGCTCTATAGGTTTGATGTTTAACACATGGGCAAGATCCTTCACATAGTGCTTCAGTTTGGACACATGGAACACATAAGGCATCACACTATATTGTGGTGGTAAAGACATATGATAAGCCAACTCACCAATCAGTTCTAGAATCTTGAACAGACCCATGTACCGGGACTCAATTTTCCTCTATTTTTAGCTACAACTCGGAGGGGTCAGATTTTTAGAAACACATGATCACCAACAACAAAGTGCAAATCTGTCTACTTTGTGCCTACATATTGTTGACTCAAGGTCAATGTTGATTAAGTTCTAAATTGACTAAACCCTTGTTCTGATGATGACTAACCATTCCACTTATTTGTGTCTAATTCTTTTATTTGAGTGATTTCAAATTAGGTATAGACACACTCAAAATGCCCTAAATTGTGCATCCCAACTTGGATAAATACAAGTCAAAATCAATGCAAGTGAACTTTTGTGGAAAAGGCTTCAAATACATTAGAATCATTTTTTAAATCACTTATAATGATTATATGACAACTAATTAAGCTTGGAAAAAATTAGGAGCACTTAAAATGAATATTTAAGAACTTTAATGACGATTTATAAAATTCATCAGAGAGTGTTTGTTGGATCGAGTTTTATCCTTGATAAACTCAATTAACACCCTTGATGGATTTTGGGAATTTCTAGGTTTGACTGAGTTTGAACTGAGTTTGACCCAGATCAAACACAACTGACACCCTACACATCCAACATAAATTTAGGTCATTGGCCAAGTTTCATTCAAAATAAACATGATTGATGTTTCAAATTTTCTATCACATAGTTCGATCGGTCGAGTTACCTTTATTGAAACTAGACTGACTGCATTGTATGGTGTGTGCATATAAGTGTTTCTAACCATTGGAGTGTTGCACATATCAAAAATAGATATTTTACAACACCCCAAATGGCTATAATTCATTGGTAAGTGTTCCTATTAGCTATTAGAGATCTCCAACTACAAATAGGACCCCCTGAGCTTCATCCCATGGTTATCCAAGCACTATGAAGGTCCTGATATTATATTTGAGTGCCTCCTTCCACTCTCAAGCATAATCACTTGCTACATCCATTAGAGTGAGTAGTAGATCCGTAAGAGACCTAGTCCTACATGTATATCTTGTGAGGCTCTCACATCTTCCACCTCCCAATCTCTCTTTCCACCATGAAGATGAAGGTTCTCTCTCTCGGCTAAGAGAGGTGATGAAGAAGAAGGGAAGCAGTCCCCTGGTGAAAGCTTCTCCTTGGAAAAGGTCAAGTCAAAGGAGGAATATTCAAGAAGAGTGGGTAATTCCTTCAAGGAACAAGACTTGTTGCAAGAGTGGGTAAGTCCTTGGTGAAGGCGGAAGACTCATTGAAAAATGGATAAGTCCTTTCTAATGTTGAATACTCTTGGTTTTTAATGGGTAGGTCCTTTGGTGGGTTGTTGGCTCCCTTCTCCACAAAGGGAAGGTTGGGGTATCCTTGTCCCTGGAAAAAGAAAGGACTTATGTTGTAGCTCTTATAATGGAATATAAGGAGTGAAACATGTTGGAAAATCCTAGAGGTTGACCTCTCTAGGGAGTGGAGTACATGTCCTAGTTTGGAGGTTGTAACCACCATAGATACTAGTGTCATTTGGTGCTTGTTAAATCTCTCTCTCCCTTGCTATTTATGTTTTAGTTGCACTCAAAGCTCATACTAGTCATATTATCTGAGAAATATCTTAAAATTATAATGAATTTTGTTTATGTGAATTTAGCTCTATTCACCAACCCTCTAGAGCCCATCCTTAGATCCAACAAGTGGTATGAAAGTAGGTTTTCTACAATCATACTTCCACAAGTAGGAGAAGATGTGTGATTATCAAGGTGGGAGATACCTCATTAACATTCCAATCTGTTATGGGATCAACTTCCTCTATTGGAAGAGAAGACTATAATTCTACATCAAAGAATCAAGTCTTGAGATATGTAGAATCATGGACCTTCAATGAAAGCTATCAGAGACAAAGATAGAAGAATGGAATGAGGCTAATTTGAAGAAATCAACCTTTAATGCAAGATCCATCAACATTCTCTATGTCTCCATCTCCCCCGTTGAGGTCAACTAGATTTCCTCTTGTGAGACATCCTATGAGATATGGAGAAATCTATTTGTCACTTATGAGGGGACAAAGCAAGTGAAGGAAAGAAAAATTTACATGCTTAAAGGCCTCCTTTAAAACTTCAAGATGCAAAAGAAGGAGAGTCTGGTCGAGATGTACTCAAGGCTTAACACCATTTTAAATGGTCTTTCAATACTAGGTCATCCTATGCTTAGAGGAGTGTTCAAATCAAATACCCATAGAACTCTCTCCAAGAGGTGTGAGCCAAGGTGACTTCCCTTGATGACACAAAGCCTCTTGGTGATAGTCCTATTGAAGAGCCCATAATATATCTACAAGCCCAAGAAATTACACTTGACAAGTAAGAGGAATAAGAAAGAGAAGAAGAGAGAGTTGAGGCTGTAATCAAAGCCCAAGTTGAAGCCATTGTTAGTCAAACTTCTCCATTATTTCAAGTTGAAGAAGATGTCAGGTACTCAAAAGGTAGATGCTACAAAGGCATGTCTTCCTCCTCTACCTGGTGCTTCAAATATGGAAAGAAGGGTCACTTTAAAGAATATTTCCCACTAGCAAAAATGACCCATCATCACAAGAGAAGAGAAGAGAAGAGAAGCACAAGAAGAAGGAAAAATGGCACAAAAGTTCTAGTGACTCCTCCAACTCAAGCCCAAGTGAAGATTCTAGTTGAGGATCTAGCTCAAGCTTTAGTGAAGATGGAGAATGTCATTTCACACTAATGGCCTCCACAAGTGATGACTCAAATGAGTAAATCTAAACTCTTTAGTTAAAGAATATTTAATTGCAATTATTCATGCCACTCGTGCCTCTCTTAAGTCTTCTAAAATGAATAAAGAAAAATCTTGCTAGAATTGTTGATAATTTGCATGTAGAAAAAGATGATCTTGAACATGCTAATATCTTCTTGCTAAATTAAAACAATGCTTATCTTAGTCAAGTAGACTCTATTAAACTTGAAAATGCTAACTTTCTTGATAAAATTTCATTTTCAGAAGTTGAACCTCTTATGCCTAGTACTAGTGTAGAGCATAATAACATTGAGAATTCTCACATGCTTGATACTGATGTTCTTAGAACTAAAAATGAGGATAAAGATTTTGTTTTGCAAGGTATAGAATCTGAAAATAGTGTTTACCTTTATAAGATTGCTTTTCCTAAAAAATAAAATGCTTACTTTCTTGCTAAAATTAGTGTCTTTGAATATTGTTCTAGTTCTACTAGTAGCGAGAATAATGTTGTTGCTCTACATATTGATAGAGATTCTTATATGACCAAAGCTATTTGCTTAGTAATCGATCTTTTGTGTGGTAGAGATGATATCAACCATTTGTCTTTTACTATTACTTCTCTTATGCATGAGAATAATAGTTTGGGATCTTCTATGAAAATATTCTTAGATGATAAAAAGAATCTTAATAAAATCTAAGATCATACTAGCGAACAAATGGAAAGAGATAGTCTTGGAATTGATAGCAGCCAAAGGAACAACAAAGACAAAGGAACATCAATTTTCAATGAAGAATCCTCTACTTCTAAGGCTATGAGATCATGTAATCATTGCAATGAAATTTGTTATTATTCTACACATTTCCCTCTAAGGAAAGCACCCAAGAGTAATACAACTTAGGCTGCTAAGCTTACCCCTCCAGACCCAAAAATATGATCAGGGACCATTTCATCTTTCTTCTTATAGGTCAAGAGCAATTGAATTGACATGAGCTATTGATTTATAAATTGACTTATCAATTCACATGAAACAACAAAGGTGATATGTTTATGGGGTAGCAACACATGGAAAAGAAATGGTAAGGATAGAGGTAATGCATTCATGCTCATATCTATTCATAATGTGCTTTGTACAAGTCAATATGTACCATTCATATGGTTTTTGAGTCAAATTTGGTATATTGTGATTCTCATCACTTTCTTGCTCAAAAAATGTTCTTGATAATTTCATAGTTCTTTGTTAACTTTCTTATACATGTTTTTTATATGGCTTATATTTTTATCATGCCTCTAGATATGTTTTTCTAAATATATATGCTTTTTGAAAATAGAAATTGTCGACCAAGTTTTTCCTAAAACACACTCAATCAAAAATCACCAATGGGTGTTGGCAATAGTTGTTGTCAGCCGAGAAGCTCAACCCAGAAACTTGACTGACAACACTGTGCACTAAATATATAGTTGGTTGTTTGGATCATAATTTCCCTCTCTATTAGACTTTTTCAATCAATAGACTTATTCTATGGCACTCCTGTCGGTATCTCTATATGTGAATATTGTCATGCTTTATATTTCCTATCTTGCATACAACTCTATCTCTCTTATTGCTCTAAGTTTGTATATCCATATCCTGCAATTACCTATCTTGAGTTGTTATCCAGGTTTTGATGATGATCTCTTTGGATCTTTTGGTTGTGTCTTAAATTGCTTCCATTGTGTTCTAACTTACTACATATATCTAGTAGTATATCTTTCTATGCAACCTGAGGTTCTTAGTGGTAACCATTCTTTAGTAATGATCCACATTTGCTATTGAGTAATATCCTTCATGTTTCAAAAATTGCATATCTTGTTGGATATATCTCTACATCAACTCATAGCTTGTTCCTTAACTTTTGAATATTCTTGGTACAACCTAGATCCTACTAGTAGTGCTAACTTTTGATATCATATACTAGTAGTTCATATACATGTAGTTCTAGACTTGTTCATATTTTAATCCAATGGTATTCTACTATATGCTATGATTGTATCTTGTTTCATACTCTAGCTTGCTCCTTAACTTGCATATCTACTATCTTGAATTACTTTCTTGCATAGCCTTACCTTGATTATATGTTAGAATTACATATTAGGTTTTTCTAATGCACATTTATTGTTCCTTATATACTATGATTAGACAAGCCTCTAGTTTTTCTCTTCTACTCTCCTTTCTAACGGTTGGTATATCCTTTTACTAACATGTTGCGTTTTTCACCCCCTCACTTTGTGAAATGAAAAAGAGGGGAAATACATGTCTTATGTAAGGGGAGATTTTAAGTGGAGAAGACATATGTTGAACATATATTAGTAGAAGACATAGTTTCTATAAATGTTATGAAATCTAACCATGTAGGAGAAATATCATCAATTGAGGGGGAGTATCAGAACTCCATGAGCATCAATTGAGGGGGAGCATATGAACTCAATTCTATCAAAACTCCTAGGTTTTTCCAAAGTTATGGTTTTACTTAAGAACATTCAATACATTTATTGAATGGTTTGATAACTTCATAATGGGGGAGCATGTTCACTCAAGGTCAATGTTGACTAAACCCTTGTTTTGATGACGACTAACCTTCCACTTATTTGTTTCTAATGCTTCTACTTGAGTGATTATAGATTAGGTACAGACACACTCCAAATTCCCTAACTTACACATCCCAACTTGGAGAAATACAAGTCAAAATCAATGCCAGTGTACTTTTGTGGAAACAACTTCAAATCCATTAGAAATGTTTTGTATATCACTTGTAATGATTGTATGACTTGTAATTAAGCTTTAAAAAAAATAAAGAGCACTTAAAATGAATATTTAAGATTTTTAATGAAGATTTCTAAAATCTATCGTAGAGTGCCTATTTGGTCAAGTTTCATCTTAGATAAACTCAACTGACACCCTTGATGGATTTTGGGAATTTCCAGGTTTGCCACATTTTGTCCCAGATCAAATTCGGTTAACACCCTACACAGCCTAAACAAATTTGAGCCATCGATCGAGTTTCATTTAGAATAAACTCAACTAATGCTTCAATTTGCTTTTTTGCATTGTGCAATCAATTGAGTTCCCTTTTTGAAACTCGACCAACTGCATTGTATGGAGTGTGCTAGAAAAGTGTTTCTAGATGTTGGAGTGTAGAAAATATCAAAAATAGATTTGTTATAACACGCCAAATGACTAGAATTTGTCTTTTAAGTGTTCCTATAGGCTAGTAGGCATCCCAAAATATAAATAGGACCCCTTGGGCTTCATCATATGGTTCTCCAATCACTATGAAGGTCCCTATATTATTGTTGAGTGCCTCCTTCAACTCTCAAACTTAATCACTTGCTACATGCATTAGAGTGAGTAGGAGATTTGTAAGAGAGCTAGTCCTACATGTAATTCTTGTGAGGCTCTCACTTCCTCAACCTCGCAATCTCTCTTTCTACCATGAAGATGAAGGTTCTCTCTCTTGAATAAGAGAGATGAAGATAGAGAAGGGAAGGAGTCCCTTAGTGAACACTTCTCCTTGGCAAAGTTGAAGTCCAAGGAAGAATATCCAAGAAGAGTGGGTAATTCCTTCAACACGGATGACTTGTTGTAACAGTGGGTAAGTCATTGGTGAAGGCAGAAGACTCATTGTAAAAGTGGGTAAGTCCTTGGTGACGTTGAAGACTCTTGGTCTTGGATAGCTAAGTCCTTTGGTAGGTTGTTGACTCCCTTCTCCTGAAAGGAAGGTTGGGTATCTTTGTCCCAAAAAAGGAATGTCTTATGTTGTAGCTCTTATAGTTGAATATAAGGTGTGAAACATGTTTCAAAAATCCTATAGGTTGACCTCTCTAAAGAGTGGACGTACATCTCCTAGTTTGGAGGTTGGAACCACTATAAATACTTGTGTGATATGGTTATTATTCAATATTTCTCTCCCTTGCTATGTTTGTTTTAGTTGCACTCAAAGTTCATACTAGCCATATTATATTAGAAATATTTTAAAGGTCTAATGAATTGTGTTTGAGTGAATTTAGCTCTATTCACCCCCTCTAGAGCCCATCCTTATATCCAACACATATGACTTATGATGATCATCGACTCTCTTTAGCCTCTTCTTGAACAAAGCGACCTTGTCAACATATAAATATAGTTATTCTTACCTAAGAAAGATCATATCACAAAGATCATCCCAATGAAGTGATGAATGACACAACCTCCCATAAGGAGATTCATACGGAGGCATCTTGATATTGGTTTGGTAACAGTTACTGTAGACAAACTAAGCTAAGGTCAGGTATTGTGCCCACGATACACCCCAATCTAGAACACATTCTTTCAAAATATCTTCTATGATTTGGATTGTTCTTTTCAATTGTCCATCAGTCTAGGGTGATAAGAAGCATCGAATTTGAACTGGGTATCGAGTTCCTCTTGAACTTGTTTCCATATCTTTGAGGTGAACTTAGGGTCATGATCAGAGATAATTGAACTCAGAACACCATGCAAATGAACTATCTCTCAAATGTAAAGCTCAACTAAGGCTGACACCTTGGAAGGGGTATTCAGGAAAATGAAGTGTGTTGACTTATTTATGACATCCACCACAACCCATATTTCATCATACCTTTTATTTTCTTGGGGATACCCACCACAAAATCCATGGTGATCTGGTCCCATTTCCACTTAGGAATCTCAATCAATTGTAGTAACACACTGGGTCGCTAGTGATCTGCCTTCACCACCATGCACATAAGCCAACTAGATGCATATAAGGCTATGTCTCTCTACATTCCTAACCACCAAAAGTATCGATGTAGGGCCTTAAACTTCTTAGTTGTTTCAAGGTGCACAATATACTTTGACCCATGAGCCTCTTGCAAGATACTAGTCTTCAACGGTGAATCCTAAAGAAACCAAATATGACTTCTATATCAGATTCCACCATCCACACCCATCGAGAGGTGTAGTTGAGGGTTCACCATCAAATCCTTCATCTTTTCTAATTCTGGGCTGACTAACTAGGCCTCTATAAGCTTGGTCAAAGGGTCAGGCTTGATTTGGACATTGGTTAGATATATCCTATTTTCTTAAGGATTTGGAATCCATTGAGCAAATTCTTCCAGTCTCTTCCACTGGTTGATTAAACCAGCTACACAATTGAGAAAATTTCTATAGAGGGCATTGGCTACCACATTGGCCTTATTAGGATGGCAGACCATGGTGAAATCAAAATCCTTCAGAAATTTCTTCCAACGTTTTGGTCGCAAGCTCAAATGTTTCTAAGTCAAAAGGTATATCATGCTATTATGGTTGGTGAAGATGTCAAAGGTATCCCCATACTGATAATGTCACCAAATATTTAAGGCATAGACAATTGCCGCATGTTCCAAATCATAGGTCACATAGTTCAACTCATTGAGCTTGAGCTATTTGGAAGAAAAGGTGACCAGATGCTTGTTTTTCTCTAACATGCACCTGAATCCCATATTTGATGCATCACTGAAGATGAAGAAACCATCATTACCCAAGGGTATGGTCCAAACAGGGGTTGAGGTAAGCTTTTCCTTTAACTCCTAGAATTGTGCTTCACATTGATCAGACCAAAGGAACTTCTTGTATGTCACAAAACCATTTGTTACCCAAAGTCCACACTCCTACTGGCTACACAACCAAAGGCTAGTGGACTAGGGCATCCATCCCTAGAATGGATCACATAACATATGAATGAATAAAACCACAAATAAGAAAAAGATAAGAGATAACAAGATATTAAAAATGGAGAAAAGAGACATGTACCCCTCTCCAGATTTAAGTATACCCATTGGTGTTTCATTTGAGATCTTAGAGTCTCTTGAGCACAGCAAATATTCATTGGAGAACTACAAAATAGATAAACAAAACACATTAATGCTAAAGCATTAAGTACACTATGAAAAGACATGTAAATATTTTAAGTGTACTATAAAAGTTTGCTTGGCTAGAAACATCATATAAGCAAGAAGATGAAACAAGGAGAGAACAACTAACAATGTTCTTTTATTCAAAGCATATTTAAGGTGCATTTCCATTATACTCAACAACATATTATGGCCATTGTCCAACTTTCCATTGGAAGGGTCCGTAAGGGTGCTCAATATTAGCTACCCTTTTATCGACATGGTTTGTCTTATCTTGATATCTCAAGTAAGATGCCCAACCTTGTGACCTTACCTCGAGAATACAGGCGGGTACACTAGGTTTGTATAATGGACAAGTTTAATTATGTTCAAGGTTTGTTCAACATATTTCAAGAAAAACGAACATACTAATCGTAGGGAACAAATAGCTCACACAAATAATTAACTAGCCAAGTAGTTATACGAGCATACATACAAAAAATCCAATACCATAGTAGGGTCAAAAGAGTAAGCTTACCTTGTGAGTAGAGACAAGATTAAGCATTGATTTTAGAGAACCATAACTAGCATTTGATTAGATATTAGCAATATAGTCAACATAGAGATCCTGACATTTTAAAGGAGTGCACTAGGATTAACATAAGCAAGATAAGGTATCATTAATCATCATAATAATGGTTGGATGTGTCACCTAGATCTAGGTATGATTTCCTTCAACATTGTTTTCAATATCTCAAACTAGGCATGCATAGGCATTATCAAGCAACATAGTATATCATGGGTTCATTAGTACTTAGGGTGACACTTCAAAACTAGATCAGGGATAGATATGTGATTAGAGATTCAAGATCCTAAATAGACCAGTCATAAGATTTGAGCAAGCTTAGTCAACACTAGCATAAAAATTGGCATAACAAGACATATTGAGTCATAATCATGCATGCTAAACATCATAAGAGTATAGGCAACTTCAACTTAAATTAGGTGTTAGAAACATCAATAAGTTATTGATTTCAAATCATAAGATAGCATGGATGATCATTTGGGAAAGATTCATGCAATATTAGAGATCTATGTATCAATATGTCCTTTAGATCACAATTCAAGTCAAGTTTAAAGAATTTGATCACATTACGGTACAAGAATGTTTCACAAAACATATAGGGATACAAATCATTTAATGGTACTGATTTAGGAGTTCACATGATCATCTTAGACATGAAGGACCCATATGTGGGTTATGTTTGAGATCTAACATCATTGCATCCATTATAATCTTGTTTTAATGTTCAAATTACATCATTGAATCAAACTAAGATGCCAGAATGAACAAGTTCGAATATTTAAGTAACAAGTTTCAAAGTTTACCGATTTTAATCAAATGTATAGATTTGGGATAACCTCAACCAAGGGTAAGCATTAACGTGATCATATTTAACATAAGAGTACACATTAATCCATTTAAGTAAGATTTGATCACTTTAGGTTTCAAACGAGACAAGTTTCAAACTTGATGTATCAAGATGATTCAGATGCTGATATTAAGCTTAACACAAAGATTGAGGGCACAAAGGAGTAAGGTTATGCATAAAAATGACATTAAACACCTCAAAAGGCATAGAAGGCAAGTATTTTCAGATGTCAATAGAGTAACAAGAAAAATTAGAGCCTAAAAGTATTTTTCGTGGAAAGATCACATTTTTATTATCAAAAACCATATATTATATGTCAAGAATGGACCAAGTAGTTGTGAGATATGAATTTTTGAATTTCCACCTTTATGGGATCGATCGAGGCCCTTGGATTTCAATCCAGCAGCCATCTATGAAGCTCCAGGGTGGCGATCAGCCTTAGCACGCTTTCGGCTAGCAGCGACTCGTGGCCCACAGGCCTAGCTCATTTTGCCTCTATCCAAGCACCATGGTCGACTACCACCCTCAACCTCCCAGGGGCATTACTTCAATGTTCCTGAGCACTAGCCATCGTGCTTCACCACTTCCTCTTGGTGTGCGGCTGCCTACGCGAGGTGTTGCACCACAACGACATTGCAACCATGGCACGTCAGAGCTGCATCAAAGCAGGAGGCGAGGGGTGATGGTGCCTTGCAAACACACTACCCTAAAGGGTGCGGACCCCATGAACCCTTCACCAACCCTAGGTGGGCTCAAGGGTGTGTGAAGGGACAACCTATATCTTGAACACCATGGTGGCATCCATGGTGTTCCAAGGTAGAAGATGAATTTGGAACTAGGGCTATGGTGCATGAAAAAGCACAAACAAGGGTGGAAAAGAAAGGGAAAGAAGAAAGAGGAAGAAAAGAGTTGAAATGGACCAATTTATAGGTGTGAAAACGGATATACAAGTGGTGGGGCTTTTTCTCCAGCCACCTATTCCCATCCATGGAAGTATGTAGGGAAGATGATCCTGTGGCCATTGGATCTTAGTCGGATCTACACCCAATAGATCCAAGGGTTGTGGTTGGTCATAGAAAGCAATGGGGATAGATGACATGGGAAATTCATGCCTAGAAAAGGAAACTTTTGGATTGGTTGGGAGCAACTTGCTCAGACTGATGAGGTGGCACATTAATATATCAAAACCAAGGTTTTAAATCGTGTTTCTTGAGCAACTTTGTAAAATGCATATCTCCCAAACTGTAACTCCGATTGACATGAAATTTTCAATGTTGGTTCACAAATTTCGTATACTTATTATATTAAAAGTTTGGATCCAGAATTGTAATGTTGAGGGAAATAAATTTGGGTAAAGAACTTTCAAGTGTAAATATGCACTCAACTTATTAAAATAAGTATATTCCAATTCCGTTTCAACAAATGAGTATAAAATTATTCCAAACTGTATAATTTGTTGTGAGGGAGGTTGTGAAACATAGTAGAAAGTCAAATGTTTCAAGATGTGAACTATAAAGTGAGAGTGGAAAACTAGGTTATCACATCGTCCACACCTTAAAAGGAATTTTGTCCCCAAAATTAAAACAAGTCAGCAATCGAGATTGAGTCTTTCTATTCAGCATCAAAATCATCATTGTACCCTCATATTGAGATATCACTACTTACATTATCCATCTTATTCTAGCATCGAACAATGGATCATCATGGTGTTTGTATAAATCATCAATTATGGAGTATCATAACATGAGTCACAAATTTGGAGAGTTTATCTCATAGAACCCAAATTTGGAGAGATCACATATTAGGTCAAACGAATAGAGCTCAAGAGTAAGATATGACCTTAGTTCCCAAAATTTAGGATTCTAGCTTCTACATTGGCCTCGGTGGGGTTATATATCGATGATTGAGAATACATATTTCCACAGTTTGAGACATACATCATGTTCCAACATCATAATTTCATTCTAAAAATCAATGGAAGGTCCCACCCTAGTCCACACGGAGCTCACCCTTGATTCATAAATCGAACGAATCAACGCAGTCATAATTTCAAAATTTCAACATTTGGGAACATGAAAGTCACTAGTCAGATATCAAGAGTGATCTCAAGATCCAAATAAGATGATCATGGGGGATGAAGTCAAACCAAGATCAATAATCATGAGTCTGTCAGACATCAATATTGAGAGTCAGTTTTGACATCAAAGTCATAGGTCAAAACACTTGAAATTAGGGTTTAGATCCCTATTTAGACCTTAGGTGTGATCATTCATTCGTATCCAACAACTGAGCAACAATCAATCAGCCTTTTGAGTGGCATTCGAGATACGAGCATCATTTTGAGATATCAATATTGAGTCCATTATCATTGTATTCAAGGTTGATGAATGATCTAGACCTAGGTCATTCTAGGAATTTAACCACTACTATAATCAACATCATCTTATTTTAAGAGTATAATTAAATTGGGATCCAAGATCAAGCTTCAATATTGTCATAGACTTTACCTATTACAGACTTAGGTCAATAAATCAAAAAAGTGTGAAAGGTGTAACCTTTCCAATCTCTAAATAATCAACAAGATGGAAATTTAGAGGCAGTCGCAATAGTGATGCGACCTAAGTTTGGGTAGTCATGAGTCAACTAGTGCACTTAGATAGCACATTAGTGTACATTAATCATGAGTCGTCAAACATGTCCCCATAGGGAGAGTATCGACTATCTAATTGTATTTTGCAAGATCATGAGTCAAACATCAATGTCATAACAGGAAAATCATATTTCAAGATTTTTGCAAGGTCAAGATTGTAATAGAGGAATAATGTTCCAAGATTTATAATATTGAGGTCATAATCATGTTCCCTTCCTTTTATGGTCAAAGTAAGGGTATATATTAGAAATTGAGAAGTCAAATTGAGCACTCCAAGCGTTAGAGTATAATAGGGAAAGAGTGAGATCCATTCCCATCATAACATTCTAAATAGAGATTACTAAGAGGCATAGGAATCAATAGGGAAGTTGCCTCTTGTATCAAAGTCTTTCATCATGATTTTGAGATTCCCAAGGCATTGTGATTTTGAGGCGTAATCATGGTGCATATCAAAATAGGTAAACATTTTGCTTGATCATGTTTGAGGATTGGTTCAATAATAGGGCATAATCGACTTAATCAACTAGGTACCTCATAAAAATGAGGTATAATGTACAAATCCTCTTTATCTCATCAAATTAAGATCACTATCATTTTACCTCAAACATAGAAAGCATGTGGTCTAGATTTGGTAAAGTTGAGTTAACATGATCTGAGAGGTCATACATGAGTACTTAACTACAAGAGTACTTTCATTAGTTATAATTGAGTTTTCAATTTAAGGTTAGATCATGGCATCATCATAGTTAAGTTACTCAAATTTTACCAATTCATTCAAATTTTGGTTTTCCCCATACAGAAGCTACCCAAAATTGGGAAATCATGTGATCAATAGTCATGAGTAGAATAATCAAATGAAGGGATCAGAAGCTCTCTAATCATCATCTAATGGGTGGCTTAGGGTAGTCCTTAGAGAAGAGATGATATGCTAGAAGACTCTCTAAGGTAGGTGGAATTGGGTTGTTAAACATGCATAGAGGATATGTGATTACTTTGATACCAATTGTAATGGAACCGTTTGTTACCCTAAGTCCACATTCCTAATAGCTACACAACCAAAGGCGAGTGGACTAGGGCGTCTGTCCCTAGAATGGATCACAAAACATATGCATGAATAAAACCATAAACAAGAAAAAGTTAAGAGATAACAAGAGATTAAAAATGGAGAAATGAGACATGTACCCCTTTCTAGTTTTAAGTATACCCATTGGTGTTTCATTTGAGATCTTAGAGTCTCGAGAACAGTGGATCTTTATTGGAGAACTACAAAATCGATAAACAAAACATATTATTGCTAAAACATTAAGTACGCTATGAAAAGGTATGTAAATAGTTTAAGAGTATTATAAAAGTTTGCTTGGAGAGAAAAAACATATAAGCCATAAGATGAAACAAGGCGAGAAAAACTAACAACATTCTTTTATCCAAAGCATATTTTAGGTGTATTTCCATTATACTCAACAACATATTATGTCCATTGACCAGCTTCCCCTTGGAAGGGTCCATAAGGGTGCTCAAGATTAGCTACCCTTTTATTGACATGATCTGTGTTATGTTGACATATCAAGTAAGACGCCCAACCTTATGCCCTTACCCCGAGAATACATGCAAGTACACTGGGTATGTATAATGGACAAGTTTAATTATGTTCAAGGTTTGTTCAACATATTTCAAGAATAATGAACATACATATCGTAGAGAACAAGTAGCTCAAACAATTAATTAACTATCCAGGAATTTATATGAGCATAAATCCAAACAAGCCAATACAATAGTAGGGTCAGGAGAGTAAGCATACCTTGTGAGTAGAGTACAAGATTATGCATTGATTTTAGAGAACCATATCTAGCACTTGATTAGATCTTAGCAATAGAGTCAACATAGAGATCCTGACATTTTAAAAGAGTGAACTTGGATTAACATCAGCAATATAAGGTATCATTAATCATCATAATAATGGTTGGATGTGTCACCTATATCTAGGTATCATTTCCTTTAACATTGTTTTCAATACTTCAAACTAGCCATGCATAGTCATTATCAATCAACATAGTATATCATGGCTTCATTAGTACTTGGGGTGACACTTATAAACTAGATCATAGATAGATATGTGATTAGAGCTTCAAGATCCTAAATAGATCAATTATAAGATTTGAGCAAGCTTAGTCAACACTAGCATAAAATTGGCATAACAAGACATATTGAGTCATAATCATGCATGCTAAACATCATAAGAATATAGATGACTACCACTTGGATTAGGTGTTAGAAGCATAAATAAGTTACTAATTTCAAGTCATAAGATAGCATGGATGATCATTAGGGTGAGATTCATGCAATAGTAGAGATCTAGGTATCAATATGTCCATTAGATCACAATTCAAGTCAAGTTTAGGGAATTTGATCACATTAGGGACAAGAATGTTCCACAACACATATAGGGATACAAAGCATTTAATGTTACTGATTTAGGAGTTCAAATGATCATCTTAGACATGAAGGACCCATATTGTGGGTTATGTTTGAGATCTAACATTATTGCATCCATTATAAGCTTGTTTTAAGGTTCAAAGTACATCATTGAGTCAAACTAAGATGCTAGAATGAACAAGTTCGAATATTAGTGTAACAATCATCAAAGTTTACCAATTCCAATCAAATGTATAGATTTGTGACACCCTCAACCAAGTGTAAACATTAGCGTGATCATATTTAACATAAGAGTCCACATTAAGTCATTTAAGAAAGATTTGATCACTTTATATTTCAAATGAGACACGTTTCAAACTTGATATATCAAGATGATTTAGATGTTGATATTAAGCTTAACACAAATATTTAGGGCACACAGTATTAAGCTTATACATAAAAATGGTATTAAACACCTCAAAAGACATAGAAGGAATGTATATTCGGATGCCAATAGAGGAAACAACCAAAATTAGACCCTAAAAGTATTTTTAGTGGAAAGATCACGTTTTTATGATCAAAAACCGTATATTATATGTCAAGAAAGGACCAAGAAGTTGTGAGATATAAATTTTTGAAGTTTTACCTTTATGGGATCGATCTAGGCCCTTGGATTTCAATCCAGTGAACATTCATTCAGCTCTTGGGTGGCGACCAGCCTTCGCGGGCTTTTGGCTCGCAGTGACTCGTGGCCTATAGGACAATATTTTTTTCCTCTGTCCTAGCACCGCGGTCAGCTACCACCCTCAACTGCCCAGGGGCTTCACACCGAGGTTCCTGAGTGCTGGCCACCATGCTTCACCATGCTTCACCACTGCCGCTCGGTGTGCGGCCGCCCGCGCAAGGTGCTGCTCCATGGCAGCTCTGCAACCATGGCACGTCAGAGATGTGTCAAAATAGGAGGCGTGGGGTGATGTTGCGTCGCAAACATGCCTTCCTAAAGGGTGTAGACCGCACAAATCTGTCGCTATCCCTAGGTGGGATCAAGGGTGTGTGAAGGGGCAGCCTAGATCTCGAGCACCATGGCGGAGGCCATGGTGTTCCAAGGTAGAAGATAAAGTTGGAACTAGGGCTATGGTGCATGAAAAAGCACAAACAAGGGTGGAAAAGAAATGGGCATAAGAAAAAGGAAGAATGGAGGTGAAATGGGCTAATTTATAGGTGCAAAAAGGGATATACAAGTGATGGGGATTTTGCTCCAGCCACCTATTCCCATCCATGGGAGCAAATAGCGAATATGCGCCCACGTCTATCGGATCCACACCCTCCAGATCCAAGGGTTGTGGTTGGTCATAGAAATCACAGGGGATAGATGAAATGGGCAATCTGTGACTAGAAAAGGAAACATTTTGATTGGTCGGGAGCAACTTGCTCGGATTGATGACATGGCACATTAATATATCAAAACCAAGGATGTAAATTGTGTTTCTTGAGCAAACTTGTACAATGCATCTCCCAAACCCTAACTCCGATTGACATGAAATTTTCACGGTTGGTTCACAAATTTCATCTACTTCTTATATTATAAGTTTGGATTCAGAATTTTAATGTTGAGAGAAATCAATTTGGGAAAACACTTTCATGTGTAAATATGCACTCAACTTATTAAAAAAAGAAAGTTCCAATTCTATTTCAACAAATGAGTATAAAATTATTCCAAACTATATATTTTGTTGTGAGGGAGGTTGTGAAACATAATAGAGAGTCAAATGTTTCAATATGTGCACTAATAAAGTGAGAGTGGAAAACCAGGTTATCACATTGTCCTTCCAAGTGAACTTGGTTATGGAAAAGTAATCTTTGAAAAATCCTTGTTGAATTGTTGGCAATACGTAGCCAATCCCAAGAAACTACAAATTTGGGATGCATTTTTTTGTACTAGATATTCTTGAAAGGCTACAATTTTGTAAGGCCAACATATATGGTTCTTCCAAATATAATGCAGTCAAGGAACATGACTTGGTCTTTCCTAGAACTTCTGCATTATCAGGATATCAAGGACCTTATCTAGGTGCTTGGGATGTTGTTCTAGGTCATTAAAGTAGACTAGGATATCATCTATGAACACTATGACAAAGGTGTCAAGCAAGGGTTAGAACATACTATTTATGAGGTTCATGAATACACTTGGAGGATTGGACAACCCAAAAGGCATAACCAGAAAATTGTAGTAGCAGTTTTGGGAAGTGGTTTTTGGGATATCCTCACTCTTAACTCACAACTGGTGGTATCTAGATCTCAGGTCAATCTTTGAGAAAACTCAAGTAGTTTTGAGCTAGTCAAATACTTCATCTATGTGCACTACTAAAATAATGGTCTATAGCGTCAATTTTTTTAAGCCTGTAGCATCACTTTTTAACCAACCCTAAGTGGCCGTTTCTATAGAATTTTCTCTATTAGGTCAGTTTTTTTTACTAAAGAAAACTGACCTTATAGCGTAAAAAATGACCCAAGAGGCTATAAAAACCGTGACCCAAGTGAGAAAGAAGAGGCTATAAGGTCAATTATTCCTAAAAAACCGACCCTAGAAAGGTCCAGTAAGGCCAGTTATTGCTAAAAAACCAACCCTATAAAGCAATAAAGGTTTTATCAGTCGAGAAATACGTCGACCGACCGATAGTATTTTGGTCGACAAATTTTTCGACCAAGAAAGTACTATCTTAAGCTTCCCAGATCCTATAAGGTCGGTTTTTCATTAAAAACTGACCTTAGAAAGGACTTGTAAGGATAGTTAATTAAAAATACTGACCCAAGAGTGTAACAAAAATGAGCTTTATCATGTTTCCTATAAGGTCGGTTATTCCTAAAAAACTGACCCAAGAAATCTATAAGATCAGTTTTTTTTTAAATAACCGACCCTAGAGGTTAAAACACTGAGTAACAGAGTTGCTTTTTCTTAAATAACCTCGAGTATTTTTAATTAACTTGAGTTTAAATACTTTGACCCTATAAGGTCACTTTTAGGTCAATACAGTAACTTTCTCGATCGAGAAATTTTTCGACCGAGTGGATTTCAGTCGAGAAAATTGTCGACCAAGAAAGTTACTGTCTTAAGCCTAATAGAGCCTATAAGATCGGTTATTCTTAAAAAATCAATCCTATAGATCTATAAGGTCGGTTTTTTTAAATAACTGACCCTATAGTTTACAATAGTTTTCAAGAAAAAATGTACAGAAAAAAAAACCTTCAGAACAAAAACCTACAAAATAGAAATTTGCTTTACAAACATCAAAATCTGCAATAGAAAGTAGACCTACAAATGCAATGATGCAAGCCAGAAATTCATTCCAAAGCCACATTTCCTAGCTTTTATGTCCAATCCTATTCGAATTGGATAATTTCCAAACCACACACATTCATAACAAAAATAATTCATATATCATTTAGTTGAGACATTTCATACACATAGTGCATCATAACATTAAAAAAATGATAGATTGCAAGTCTGAGATGATATTAAAATTTATGTCAGATACAAAGGTAAATTTGAAAGAGTTCCAAAACCACATACATAAATGGAGCTGACATATATTCAATCCAATGCTATATTGACTTCATTTAGAAAAGCATCTGACCACTCTTCTCGAAATTCATTTAAATCCTCAAGTGTGTAAGGCTGAGTTGTAAAGATCTACAATAGAAAATGCACATGCTAATATTTTATAAAATGACTATAACTCACTTGTAAATTTATGATGTTATTCGTTATTACCTGATCTATGGTCTGAATGTCATGTGATGCTTGTTTGACAATAGATTGCATATATTTCATTACATAGTAGCCACAAGACAACCCATTATTTTGTATAGGACACTACAAATAACGAATTATACTTAATGTTAGTAAACTACTACAAACAGACTTGAGATAAGACTGTAAGAGTTAACATATAAGAGTTGAAAATACATATAAGACTAAGCAGTTGTCAAAGTAGCTACCTTGACATTTCATAAAGTCAATGTCTTTAATTTTGTGCGTATTTGTCCTCCACCTTCACAAAAAGCCTTTATACCCCTATCAATTAAATGATAGTTGGTAAAATAGAAATTCTAAATAGAAATATCATGTTGAAGCATAACAAATGACTAAATTTATGCTTACTCCATAGTTGGCAATTTTAGTGTGTGGCTCCTTGTTGTTTTTCGCATTGGGTCAAGATAATAAAAAGTCATCAATTTTGGGGCAACTACCATTAATTCTCAATGTCTAGATCTGAGTAAGAATAAAACAGACATTAAAACAAAGAAATTTATTCATTATTAAAATTATATTGAATAATAATACTTACTGGACATTAAAAGGAATTAGAATAATTTCCTTTCCCACACTAGCAAAATATTTAAATGCAGTAGAGAAGTACTCATTAACATAATTAATGTGTATTTCCACCTGACTAGTCACTGAAGGAAATAATAATCAAACATTCTTTATATCTAAGTTTATGGCCTCGGTATATAAGTGGTTGTATAAATTTTTTTAATTATTTTCATATATAGAAATAAGTTAAAAATGTGTATTGGAATTTTCTATATTGGTAGATCCTTACCTTCTCCATGTTGGTATGTATGCCCTGAGAGCCAATCATGGGATGATTGGTGGGATACATTAATATTGATTTGATAAACATCAAAGGCAAGCTTCCAATTCTTTCTGGTTCAGTCATATGAGATAGTGATAGAACAGATTGAATGTCTAGAGAATGATAGTACTCAATGACGTATGCTTTCAGGTTGAGGACCTGAACGATGAGATCATACAGATGATAAGAGTTTGTACATTCTTGTTATGTCCCTAGTCGGATGTCATTGTGGAAGGTAGATAGACAGCAATGACACATAAGACTAGATTGTGGTGTTGGTTGATGATAGAATCTCATTAGTCATGATATAGAGATATCAAACCAAACACATAGGTACTTGTTAGAGAACAAGTGTACCGGACAGACCCACCGTGAGTTTGACACATGGAACCATGACATGGTAGTCACAGTCAGTACTCACAGTGATGGTGGTGAGTGTGATTCTTTGACCTGAAATCACTACACTCAACACATGTCGTTGGGCACACTTTGACATCATCAAACGCAGTCCTGAAACATGGGTTTTTATAAAGGTGATGATTGGGTGGCTTTGACACATGGGGCTTTTGAGGGGTGAGTGATAGATATGGGATTTGTCCCTCCTAAGGGAGTTTGATATCCATGGCCACTTGATGAGTAGGATTGAGAAAGGCGTGCACGCATGTATGAATCAGTATGTGATATTGATGTCATACATATCTCTTCCAATCTACTCTAAGATCAAGAAAGTGATTGAATGTTGATAGGATGACTGGTCCATGCCTCGAGTTCATTCGGGATATCAGTGACAAAGGAATTATACATTCACTGTAACACCATTCACGGATTTTAGGATTGAAAGTTGTTCTCCAACTTTCTATTTCACTTGGGTAGTATTGATGTGTGACTAGGCACCGCTCTTTGCGTATGAAGTCATAAGTGTTATGGACCTTCACTACCAACGTGAAATGGACCTATAGGGTCACACACATAGGATTTAACCTGGAAGAGGATTTTTGTCCACAAACAATGTTTAGATTGATTACTAAAGGAGTTTAGTAGTTCAATTAAACACTTAATCAATTGAGAGCTCGGTATCATAATGTTCAAAGTATCGGATTGATTGAAACTGCAATTGACTGGTTCTGTACAATCTACACTCCCAACCGATCGGCTCATGTGATGAACCGATCCACTGAGCTTGGTGAACCGATCAGCTCAGGTGGTGAGTCGATCGACTCATGGACAAGGTGAAATGATTGCTTCAAGTGTTGAAACGATCGGTTCAACTGATGCAACCGAGCAAGTTGGGAAAGTAGGATTGGTGAGAAATTTCTTTTCGTTTCACTTGCCCAATTTGATTGGAACAAGGATTGGTATTTGATACCAATTAGAAACAAAACAAGAAAAGTCAATCGGGAACTGACCAGGACCACGAACCGACCGGTTCAGAAGTGAACCAACCGTTTCATGGGTCCCAACCGATTGGTTGAGGTGTCAACCGACCAGCTTAGGTCTCCAACCGACCGTTTCATAAATGAAATGATCGGTTCAGGTTGCGCAGTTGGTTGTTTTTGTGGAAAATCTCGAACCCTTCTACTCCTACTTTAGTCCTGAATTTCTCGGGATAGAGAACCCCATCCCATGAGCCTCCTATATATATAGGGGTATTGGGGGCTTCTCATAAAACAACATAGTACAACCAGTTGCTCTGTAAAGTTGTCGTTCTCTTTGGTTTTTGTAACCGAGAGAGCCCCAACAAGTGGTACCCTATAAGGGAGGAACAGTAAGGGAAAGACAACTACAGAAAGCAAATGGTGGCAGGAGAGTGTGTTAGTGACTAGTACACTGACAGAAGGGTGCGACTCCTTCCAATTCCTTGTGGGACAAGGAGATTAGAGTTCCAGGTGGTCTGTGTGGACTACATTAGAGGCGGGAGATTTCTGCCGCTCAGAGGACAACTGTCAATCCCGATAGTCCCAGTGAGAC
Source organism: Alisma plantago-aquatica (assembly GCA_963693085.1). Classification (NCBI taxonomy): domain Eukaryota; kingdom Viridiplantae; phylum Streptophyta; class Magnoliopsida; order Alismatales; family Alismataceae; genus Alisma; species Alisma plantago-aquatica. Next base: position 1,681,065,214 of record OY856409.1, on the reverse strand, counting down.
CAGGAGTCGTTAGTCCCGGAGCGACTAGGAGATGAATAGACACCGTCCAAGACCGGAGGTGAAGACCGTGAAAGCCATGAGGTGTTGTCACCGAGCAAGCCTTGGGACAAGGTATGATTCCACAAACCATATTTTCCTATTGTATAAACGTTGACGTGTTTCCTTGTTTTGGGTTTGGGAGAGAAATTTTTTTTTCCATTGCGTTCTCTGCCTCCCTTATAACCCAACAGTGGTATCAGAGCCACGTCAACTGCTCTATACTTTAGGATTATCGATATGATCGATTTAGTTTATCGCCTTGAATTATTGCATACGATGTGAATAAAATTGGCTTTATGCATGTCCAATCCTAAATCCACAAATCCGAATATACATATATGATATGTAATATTAATGCACTCGATACACGTCCCCCTTAAACGCGTTTTGTGGTGGATGTATAGCGTGGTTATGGCCAATAAACCCTATCTGTGTATGGTTGTATGTGGTTTCTTGCATCTCGGTCTGCATACCGATCTTCCTTCTCCTATTCCTGATGTAACTCGAAATAATTCAAGATTTCTTTCCTACCTTTGCTCCCCTCGAATATAACTCAAGGTTTCTCTTTTTACTATGTAAAATAGGATAGAATTTTATTTCCTATTATGTCAAAGAACGGAGGACATCCTGACGACAGCTGAGACGATCGGTTCAAGGCGTGAACTGATTAGTTGACGTTCGAGACGATCAGTTCAAGGAGTGAGCCGATCGGTTGATGATCAGTTCGAGGAGCGAGACAAGGGGGTGGCGGCCATGATGCACGATGACCAGGTGAACCGATCGGTTGGAGGATCCAACCGATCAGCTGGTGGCACCCAGTGGACCGGCCTGATGGTGAGCCAATCAGTCATGTGATGGGTTGATCAAACCCAGAAAGGCAAAGCACAGAGTTCATCTTGTACAGGTTGCATGTGATGTAGACCTAGAGGACCGTGATTCCTCTTGGCTCGAGGAATCACATTAGGATGGCCATAATCATCTCTTTGATCGTTTCACATGTTTTCTATGGGATATAGCATGTATATGATACATACTATATATTGTGGTGATTGGATATGTATATGTATATAAAACCAAATCCCTCATTAAATATTAAGTTTTAGATGCCTTCCAAATGCGACACATGTGAAAATCTTGATCAACCAAGTGTGGGCACACCCTAGCGTGGTGCACCGTCTATCTTGTAGAAGTGTGAAGGATGGATATGTGGGTCTACCCTAGCAGGGTGCATATTCATTGTGTTTCTTTGGGTCAGACTTAACAAGGTGATCTAGATGGGATCTAGTACCTTGAGGCATGGAGATGATCATGGCAAGGAGTTGCATATGACATCTTATCAAGAGTTGCATATGATGCAATTGGCAGGAGTTGCCTACCAGAGAGATCTAAGTTGTGGGTGACAGCCCTAGATGGTCCATGACTTAGAGGATTTCAGGATCTTGCCCACTAGAATGTTGTACGCTGCAATCTTCCGAATTGATGGTGAGGGCTATCAATTTGAACTAAAATAATGGGAGCGATAATTAATTAAAGGCCTAATTATATCGTCAACTTTTCAAATCAATCAAATAAGTCAAAAATGAGTTTTGGACTAAAATTGCATATTTCCTTTTATAGTACAAATGACAACAAACAACAATCACTTTTCTTTGCGATCAGTCCTTGAAAAGGACAAGCTAAATGGGACAAACTTCCACGACTGGTATAGGACATTGAGAATTGTTCTCACTCAAGAGAAAAAGCTATATGTCCTAGATACTCCAATTCCAGAGGAACCTACTCCTAATGCACCAAAGGCAGAAAGGGATGCTTACAAGAAGCATTTTGATGATGCCATTGATGCAAAGTGCTTGATGTTGTGCTCTATGAACCACGAGTTGCAGAGACAACATGAGAACATGGGTGTCATTGAGATGATTCAGCATCTCAGGAACATGTATGAAGATCAAGCATGGAAAGAGAGATATGATGTCTCAAGGGCACTGTTCAAGTGTGTCATGACAGAAGGAGATCCAGTTGGTCCTCACACACTCAAGATGATTGGGTATGTGGAGAACCTGACAAGATTGGGATTTCCACTAAGCCAAGAGTTGGCTACTGACGTGATACTGCAATCGTTGCCAGAATCCTACAGTCAGTTTGTGATGAACTACAACATGAACAACTTTGATAGGCCACTGTCATAGTTGTTGGGCATGTTGAGGACAACCGAGACACAGATGAAGAAGGACAAGCCTAAGTTTGTGATGGTGATCACAAGAAAGAAAGGCAAGTCCAAGCAAAAGGGCAAGGGCAAAGCTAAGAAAGGTTTTGATGCTAGCCAGGAGCCCAAGTCGTCTTCAGTTCTCAAGGCCAAGGGAGGCGTGACCAAGAAAGGCAATTGCCACCATTGTCAAAAGTCAGGACATTGGAAAAGGAATTGTCCTCTCTATCTGGAAGAACAAAAGAAGAAGGATGCGATAAACGTCTCTACTTAAAGGTGTCATGAAAGTAAACTTGTAACACTTTTGAGGTATATGATGCCAAGATGTAAAGTTTAAAGCACTCAATAAATGGGGCAAGTGTTGCCACCATAGATAGGAGTACTTTAGTTTATTTTCAGCCTAAAAGGCATGTAATGGAGTTATGAACTGCTATTTCATATTTTCCAATAGATAGAAACACTTTATTTTTGCATATTGTATGACAATGATGGCAATCAATAAAGAGATGTTTCAATTTCTAAAGATATGATCTTTGTGGAAATGCCTTATTTATCTTGTGGTATTTGATATGCATAAGATAAAATGATACCTAAAAGTTATAGATAACTCAAACAATTAAATTAGCATCAATCATGAGAAATTCATTTCTAGTTTCCATGTGATGGTTAAATCTAGACTCTTTTGGTTAGAGAACCAGTAAGAGACATGAATATTTTAGACATGATTAATCAATCTTCACTAAAGGTAGTGGGAGAATGATTATCCTATTAGGTATGATACATGTGATGTATTTACATACCTATTGGAACAAATGCTAATACTTCAAATGGTGTTTAGAGAAATACCAATATGAATATCTTGAAGTGTTCAAGATTATCATAGATGAAGTGTAAATTTGGTAAAGTGTTAATTCTTGATGAGATCAATGAATGAAATACTTGGACCAAATGTTTGAGATCCTTATGAGTGATTATGATAGTGTATTATAGAGAACTCATGATTAAGGCATGGTGATGTCTAAATCAAGAAGGAATCATACTCTAAGGAGTTAGAGAATGATTATCAAATAACTAAATTCTTCTTAATAAAAGAATACCCCACACGAATAAAGGATATTAAGAATCACAAGGAGTTGTAAGTTCTTATATCCTTGACGGATACACCTCGTTTATCATGTGATGAGTTGTTCATGTGATGAGCCAACTATCTAGATGAATATGAGGAACCAAATTTTGAGTTATGGTTTATGACCATTACATCCTAAATGACATCCATGTGAACCATAAGGTATGACCTTGATGGTAGCACCCATTGGATGAAATCCATAAGTGCAAATGAATCTTAAATGTTAAGACACATGGATAACATTTTGAGAAGGATGATGCTTGTTAATGACTAAGACATTTGGCATATGGATACTAAAACTGCATTCCTATGAGGAATAAAACCAGGATGTGTACGTGACACAACCTATAAGGTTTATGAATCCACTAATGAAAATGAAGTCTATAAGTTACAATGGACTAATCAATGTGATTGATTGAGTATAATCAACTCAGAATTGGATCTTTACTTTGATGATATAGTCAAAGGGTTTGACTGATATGTCAAAGATAAAGAAGGGATCTGTGATTTAGTGGGAGCGTGTTCACATTCCACATGTTGATGTGAAATGGAAATGTTCTAGAATGGAAATCCAAAAGTGGAAACTATCTTTAAGGAAGATAGATATGTTTCCTATTTGATAGGAATAGAGATCTATAGAGATAGTTATCGAAAATCTCTTGACCTGAAAAGAGAAAGCATACATTGGCAATCTGTACTGAAGGGTTCAGTATGCACAGATTCAGTGGGAGAAAACTTGTCCATGTTACATGGTGTTAGTATCCCAAGGACAAGTGTCCAATTCTTATGAAGAATGGGAACACTAAGAATAGATATGGATCTATCATGTATGTAATTATCCATTATCTTGCATGTATCGACATGGCAAGAATAAAATGCATTCACCATCTTGTATGTAGGACATGAAAAAATGATGTGCTCATCATAATAACTCGTATGTGAGACATGACGAGTGGATGTCTGTCTACTTCCAGTAAGGGTTACTGGAATACCATGAGAACTTGATAAGTACTTGAGAAGTACTAGTTCTATGGAGATAAGGAAGAGTTCAATGTAAAGAGTTACATTGATGCGAACTTCAGAAAGGACAGAAAATTAATCACAAAATATATATAGGATATATAAAAGTGAAAGTTTGTTGATAATTGGAAGTGTTCCAATAAAACCATTTAAAAGGAAATGCCAAGTATCCATGTGTTAGAGAACAGCAGTGGATACTATATGGATCTGGAAGTTCATGAGATGAACTTATAGATATTCTAGTCATTGATGACAAGTATGGAATCCTTGATCATGCAATGTGGGTAAAGGTTAGCAAAGGAATACTAGATCACATATTACGTCAACTCCATCTCATACGTGTGACGTACAGTGAAGAGATGAGAGACATGCATTTAAAACTGACTTTGGCAAGGTGTTGCCATTACTCACTATGTTCGCACTAGAGCATAGTAACATGTGGGACATGTATGAATATCACTATGAATATGATTCAAGGGTGATTAGCTCACAATGCAAGTGGGATTTTGTTGGTATGTATGCCCTAAGAGCCAATCATCGGATGATTGGTGGGGTACATTAAGATTGATTTGATAAACATCAAAGGACTAGCTTCCAATTCTTTCTAGTTCAGTCATATGAGATAGTGATAGAACATATTGAATATCTAGAGAATGACAATACTCAATGACGTATGCTTTCAGGTTGAGGACCTGAACGATGAGATCATACGGATGATAAGAGTTTGTACATTCTTGTTATGTCCCTAGTCGGATGTCATTGTGGAAGGTAGATAGACAAAAATGACACCCAGGGCTAGATTGTGGTGTTGGTTGATGACATAATCTCATTAGTCATGATATAGAGATATCAAACCAAACACATAGGTACTTGTTATAGAACAAGTGTACCAGACAGACCCACCATGAGTTTGACACATGGAACCATGACATGGTAGTCACAGTCAGTACTCACAGTGATGGTGGTGAGTGTGATTCTTTGACCTGAAATCACTACATTCTACACATGTCGTTGGGCACACTATGACATCATCAAACGCAGTCCTGAAACATGGGTTGTTATAAAGGTGATGATTGGGTGGCTTTGACACATGGGGCTTTTGAGGGGTGAGTGATAGATATGGGATTTGTCCCTCCTGAGGAAGTTTTATATCCATGTCCACTTGATGAGTAGGATTGAGAAAGGCATGCACACATGTATGAATCAGTATGTGATATTGATGTCATACATATATCTTCCAATCTACTCTGAGATCAAGAAAGTGAATGAACGTTGACAGGATGACTGTTCCATGCCTCGAGTTCATTCGGGATATTAGTGACAAAGGAATTATACATTCACTGTAACACCATTCACAGATTGTAGGATTGAAAGTTGTTCTCCAACTTTCTATTTCACTTGGGTAGTACTGATGTGTGACTAGGCACTGCTCTTTGCTTGTGAAGTCATAAGTGTTATGGACTTTCACTACCAATGTGAAATGGACCTACAGGGTCACACACATAGGATTTAACTTGGAAGAGGAGTTTTGTCCACAAATAATGTTTAGATTGATTACTAAAGAAGTTTAGTAGTTCAATTAAACACTTAATCAATTGATAGCTCAATATCATAATGTTCAGAGTATCAGATTGATTGAAACTGCAATTCACTGGTTCTGCACAATCTACACTCCCAACCGATCGGCTCATGTGATGAACCGATCGGATGAGCTTGGTGAACCAATCGGCTCAGGTGGTGATTCGATCAGCTCATGGACAGGGTGAAACGATTGCTTCAAGTGTTGAAATGATCAGTTCAACAGATGCAACTGAGCAAGTTGGGAAAGTAGGATTGGTGAGAAATTTCTTTTTGTTTCACTTGCCCAATTTGATTGGAACAAGGATTGGTATTTGATACCAATTAGAAACAAAAGAAGAAAAGTCAATCGGGAACTGACCAGGACCATGAACCGACCGGTTCAGAAGTGAACCGACCGTTTCATGGGTCTCAACCGATCGGTTGAGGTGTCAACCGACCGGTTCAGGTTGCATAGTTGGTTGTTTTTGTGGAAAATCTCGAACCCTTCTACTCCTGTTTTAGTCCCGCATTGCCCGGGATATAGAACCATGTCCCATGACCCTCCTATATATAGTGGTATTGGGGGCTTCTCATAGAACAACTCAGTGCAACCAGTTGCTCTGTAAAGTTGTCATTCTCTCTGGTTTTTGTAACCGAGAGAGCCCGACCAAGTGCTACCCTATAAGGGAGGCACAACAAGGGAAAGACAACTACAGAAAGTGACTGGTGGCAGGAGAGTGTGTCAGTGACTAGTACACTGACGGGGAGGGTGCGAATCCTTCCAATTCCTTGTGGGACAAGGAGATTGGAGTTCCAGGTGGTCCGTGTGGACTACTTCAGAGGTGGGAGATTTCTTCCACTCAAAGGACAACTATTAATCGCGACAGTCTCAGTGAGACCAGGAGTCATCAGTCCCGGTGCGACCAGGAGCTGCATAGACATTGTCTAAGACCAGAGGTGAAGACCACACAATATGCGAGGTATTTTTGCCGAGCAAGACTGGGGACAAGGTATGATTCCACAAACCATCCTTTCCTATTGTATAGACGTTGACGCGTTACCTTATTCTGGGTTTGGGGGAGAAATTTTTGTTTTCCACTGTGTTCTCTACCTACCTTAAAACCCAACACTCCATACTTATAATATCGACATATTTATCCAATCATACCAGAACAACTCTATAATATCATCAAGAAAAATATAATTGTCAAAGTCCCTCCCAGTTGCATCTTCTATTAAATTGACCAACATTGGTAATCATGGGCTTTGGTTAGCCAAGTATCAACACAATCATTTACATTTACTTCCCAACTCGTCGAATGTGGATTCTGGAATAAAAGATGGCTTGGGCATAGGAGGACGACTAGTAGAATTTTTACTTTTTGGTTTGCAAACATGTCAATTAAATTACATATCATATATGTAGTCAAATATGAAAAACATGGTAGAATTCAAGTATATCTTGTCATTGATAAGCATGTGTCTAGGCCAACCCAACATAGCACCCTCTGCTTCTTCAACTGTACTATATTCAGGATTAAATATGGGTAGTGGTTTGTCCCCCTTTCTGTCATATACAAGATGAATGGACACACGAAAAATGTCATCAGTAATTGGTTGGCAATGCAATGTACCACCAAGTTTGTATACCTTGCCCACTGCCACAACATTATATTCTGGAACCTCCACTGCAAGTTTATAGTTCATACCAACCTAGAATTGAATATATAAGTTATATACGAAGCGGTAAACCAGATACATACTACAACTATATATATATCATACTAATAATATATATATATATATTTATATATATATTTATATATATATATATATATATATATATATATATCATACTAATAACACAACATATAGAACAAACTTACTATAGATTGTTGTAGTGGGTCATTGGTAGTGCTCCCATGACCTTCTACAACTGGAGCATGGGCTTGTACCTCATCATCTGAGAGACACACAGTTTGAATAGGTTGAGAAGGTTGACTAGGCTGAAATGAAGACATTATTTCTATTACTTTCTATGCTACTAATGCTTCAACTTCCTCTTGTGTAAGACCTCCTATATGACCTCTTTTAGATTGTGAGGGGCCAAAACAAGACTTGAATCCTATGCCAGCTCCTAATCCCCTAACATAGCCAGGATGCTCCTTCATACCAAGAGCAACTGATAGTTCATCAATGCGGCTAGTTGGGATGAACTTTCCTTCCTTCCTTTGCTCATGGAGATCAATCTATTCATAGTTAATAAAAATATTAAATCACATCAATTAGATATAAATAAATCAAAGTTTGTGGGAGTTACTCTTTACTTAGTTTGGATGAACTTACCATCTTTTGTGACACCTCCTTAGTTGCACGATTGGGAATTTCACCTGCTCAATTTTTTCTAGCATCAATCCACTACAAGTGTCGGGGTGGACGCTCAACTTGAGTTGTACTAGACTCTTCTCCAGAAGAGAGTTGCTTCTCTTATAATTGGCAGCGGATGGCATAACCACCGGGCCCCAAGCGATGGTCATGCACGTTTTTGGCCCGTCTTTCCTTTTAGGCCTTGTGAATAGCCTGATCATTTAAAATGAGGTATTGCAATTTAGACTGGGTAAACATATATAAAAAGATTCAGCTCCTTAATTGTATAAAAAGATTCATACAGTACATCACAATCTTTATTACTTGAAACTCTTCTGATTTCCTTGATGCAACAAATCGTTCTCACACCTCAAGATCTATATATATATATATATATATATATATATTTGTTGCTTTCTTATTTTTTTAGGATTATCTATAAATTCCCTTTTGAGATATGTCTTAAAAGCCCTCCATCGTACACCACAATGTTGTAGCACTTTTTTCTTGTGATCTTTTTCATTTAGATGAAAAACACCCTATACATATAAAAGAAGCAATAATGTTATTTTAACAAGGATATGTCTTTCCAAGAAAACTAAATTAGAGAATCAATAAACAAAAAAAATATTAAAATAATATCACTCAAACTCACAAATATATCTTTCCGTAGGAGGTCTTTTAAGGCATTAGAAACATCATGCCAATTTTCTATATCTATTGCCACCTTACTACGCACGGTCGCCCCTACATAATGTTTGAAAGCACTAGCATGTTCCCCAATAGGTGCTCCTGTGACATCAAACTACATTGGTAATTTCCCCCTTTGGCCTTGAGCTCCTACAACCTACGCATCAGTGTGGGACCTCTACATTTCTTAGCATCACCACTACCATCCTCATGGTGCTCATTCTCAGAATGTTCATCTTCACTTGCCATTTTAGAACAACTTGCAAGTATACATGATAAAAGAAACATAAGTGATAATAAAAGCACAAGTGGTGATCTGATGTATATTTAAAAGATTACATGCTTGAATGATAATAAAATAAATAATTCAAAGAATACATTCCTCTAGTATTGGTTGACTTGTTAGTCAAGTAAAATTTCTTCAGCATGGTCTTTACATTTATAGTATTCATCGGTGTTAACTTCAACATTTACACTTGGCAAACCAACTGAGAATGGGCTGGAATCATCATACTTTTCATAGTATTCTTCTTCATTTATAGGATCTATAGTAAATTGTCTTTTTACATGAAGAACGACAGACCAATTTTTATTTGTCAGGTCATCAATATAGAATACTTGTTTTTCTTGGTCTGCCATGATGAATGGTTCATCTTTCTCACCAATCTTTTCAAAATTCACCAATGTGAAACCCAACTCATCCAGTAAAACTCCTTTGTTGTTATCAACCCAATTACACCTAATGATAGGAACTCTGAAATTTGTATAGTCGAATTCCCATATGTCCTCTATGACACCATAATATGACATCTTAGCTTCGTGTGGTCTTTTATCTTTCACACTAACAAAATACAAAAAACAAGCTTGAACAGTGACCCCACTATTTTGGACTACACTACTTTCATCTTGACGCTTTGTGTAGTATAAAAATCCATTTATGTCATATCCTTCATATGACATGACATCCATTTTTGGCTTAAAGGCGAGCCGTTTTATGTTCTCAACAACATTATTCGGTGATTTAGATAGTTGATTAAAGACTTTCTCTTCAAACCACCTAATAAATGTTTGATTATGCTCTCTTGCAAGCCACATTGAACTGGATCGCAGATGATTTCTTTTGATAAGATCATTGTATTCTGTGATGTAGCTACTAACTTCATCGATGTTGGGTAAAATATACAAATCTTGGAACAATATTCCCACAACTCACGACTACTTCCTTTCACTCGTGCTCCCAGAGTTCCTTTGCCACAATAAGATTCAATGTGATGGAAATTTTTTAGATCGCTAGAAGTTTCATTGCAATTCAAAAAATCATTGCAAAGGTCCATCACCTCCCTAGCCACATAACCCTCAATAATCTCCCTTCAGGACGATAATGATTTTGAACATCCCCTTTAAAAATGCTCATGTAGCATTCAAATGGATACATCTAGTGTAAGAAAATTGGACCCAACATCTTCACCTCCCTTGTTATATGTAATACAAGATGAACCATGATATCAAACATGAAGGAGGAAAGTACATTTCAAGCTGACACATGGTAACAATTACATCTTTTTTGTAATTTATCAAGAGTATCAAGATGTATCAGTTTGTTGCATACTTCATTGATGAAGAAATAGAGTCTTGTGATTGCAAACCTTACATGCTTCGACAATATAGATCTAATAGCCATAGGTAAAATTTGTTGCATTAAGGTGTGAAAATCATGAGATTTGAGACCTATCAACTTCAGATCCTTCTTTGATACCAATCTACGAATATTAGAAGAGTATCTTTGTGGAACCTTAATATTATACAAGCACTCACAAAAAGTCTTTTTCTCCTGCTTTGACAAAGTGTAACAAGCTAGTGGTAAATATGTGCGCTGACCCCTGATCTCCACTGATAATTCTTTTCTTATACCCATTAATTCTAAATATTTTCTAGATTTGATGTCTTCTTTAGTCTTTCTCGATATATTCAATAGCATACCAATGATGCTATCACAAACATTTTTTTTAACATACATGACATCAATGCAATGTCTAATTGACAAGAATCTCCAATAAGGAAGATCCCAGAATGTTGACCTCTTCTTATATAGAGATTTGTCACATGTGAGAGTATGACTACTTGAACTCTTTTGAAATTCATTAACAATATCTTTCACCCTGTCATATACAACATTTCCTAGTATAGTCTTAGGAGAACTTCATATCTCAGTTGATCCATTAAAGGTTTTGTGTTGCCTTTGATAAGGATGCACTTGTGGTAGAAATCTCCAATGACCAAGATATACAATTTACCACCATGTCTCAGTCAGATTTAATCAATATTTTCCTCACAAATAGGACATGCTTTGTATCCTTTTATTCTATATCCAGACGAATTTCCATAGATATAAAGTCATTAATCGTGCAAAACAACATAGCACACAAACTAAAGATCTCTTCACGTGAAGCATCTATGTCATAACACCTTCTTCCCATAGTTTCATTAGGCCATCAATTAGAGGTTGAAGGTAAACATCAATGTCATTTCTAGGTTTCTTGGGCCCTGATATCAATATTGACAACATGACATACTTAATTTTCATACATAACCAAGGAGGAAGATTGTATATAACAATCATAACAGGCCAAGTGCTATGTTGGATGCTTAATGTACCATAAGGATTCATTCCATCTGTATAGAGTCCAAGTCTTAAGTTTTTTGGTTCTTTACCAAATTGAGGGTATAATAAATCAATTTTTTTCCATTGTGGTGAATTACATGCGTATCGTAGGACTCCATCATCATTGGCCTTTAACTCCCTATGCCAAGACAAATTTCGTGCATCTTCAGTATTAGCAAATAAGCGTTGAAATCGTGGTATTATTGTTGGACACCACATCACCTTTGCCGGAGAGCCATTTTTATCCTTAACTGAATTTGTGGTCTTGTACCTTGACGCACCACATTTTGGAAAATTTATCAAATTATTATAGTCCTTCTGAAATAACACACAATCATTTGGACATGAATGAATCTTCTTAGCCTCCATTCCCATTGGGCACATTATTCTCTTTGCTTGATATGTTGAAATTGGAAGCTCATTGCCTTCAGGAAGAATTTCCTTTAACAAAGATAATAGTAAAGTGAAACTCTTATCACTCCACTGGTTTTGAGCTTTAAGAGTATATAATCGCATCACAACACTCAACCTCGTGAACTTTGTACAACCCTTATATAATGGTTTTTCAGCATCATGGACAATGTTTGCAAATAATGAAGGTGGATCAATGACATTGTCCTGACAACTACGTAGCATCTCATCAACCATATCATCCTGAATCGATTCATCATTGACATTATAATCATTATATGTATCTTCTATGCCACACCTATTAGTATCAACATTTTCTGATCAATAATTAAATTTCTCTCCATACCAATATTGTTCATTATAACATTGTATGATCCCAATACATATGACATGATTCTTAATTTCGTCAACAATATCAACTTTCAAATTGTTCCTCATCAAATGTGATAAATTCATCAAGACCTTTGGCAAACTATGGATAGAAAAAGTTCTTGATAGACATCCAACTTCGATCCATTTTCTAGATCACATTAATTTTTTTTATAAAAGTGTACCACCTATCAAAAGGGTTATTGTTGATACTATAAGTTGTAAGTTTTTATTGATAGGAAGTTAATTACTTTTATACTAAATTGGACCACCTATCCCATTTTTATATATTTAATCTCACTAGTAACTATATAATGTATGTTTAGTTTTCAAGAAAATTTCAGTAGAATTTCCCCTAAGTTCTCCAAGTACATCGATGTAAATGGCAAATAAGCACCCACATATGTACCCAGAGAACAAATGAGGAAATACTACAACAATTTTCTTCAAAAATAAATATACAAATACGCTTACATCCTAAGTGAGATTAAATATCCAAAAATAGTGCCAAACTGGGGACTATCCAAAATTTAATCCTAATGAGTAAATTTTGAAGGGGTTTCTATGTTAATATATAAATTTATTATTGTCATATTTACATATTAAGTTAAACATCTTGCTTTGATGATTTCATCTATAAACCCTAAAGTGTTAATCTGAGACTGCACAATGTCTACCCTCATATTTTTGGAATGTATACAATGATTACATATGTGATTGATAATAAAACGTAGATATGAAAGAATACACATTTTTATTATTGGTTGATTTACTAGTCAAATAAAATGAAAAATAATGTAACTGACCTGAGCTGTGGAGATGAAAATGAGAGAAGACTGTTGGGAGTGGAAGGGGTGTAGGTGGAAAAGAGCAAGAGAATGACTGTTGTGCGTCAGACCTACTGTGAGCAAGAGGATGATTGTCGTGAATGACATGGGTAAATCAAGAATACTTCCATAGATAAACTTTCATTATATGTACTGAATTGAGAAATCAATTAGGTGCTCATGACAAATATAAACTAAAGGGCATAAGTTAAACATCATGCAAGCTCTTTCATAATAGATAAAACATGGATGCGTCCATGAAGCGAGGCATATACTCAATGGAATGGTCAGTGTTCTTCATGGTTGCACAAGACCACATGCAAGCACACATATTCTGGGTCATACAACCACAAATCGGGAGCCCAGTTAAGGGAATGCGCACCCACCCCCTCCCCACCTTCCATCACCACCACCCAATGGTGAAGCTAGGAATTCTAAACAAGGAGGGCACATAGAAAATAAAAGATTAAGTAATTGCAAGAGCAGAGGTAGATTCTTTTCTTCATTTCTAATATAGGAAAAGATTTCTAATAATGGATGGATCCTTTCATTTTTTTATTCATTATTCAGATAAATAAGTTAAACTAGATAGTTATATGAGTGAAACAAAACAACTTATCAATTTGTGGTAATAATATTAATCTCATTCCCTGTGTACAAGAGTAAAGAGGCAAATATAAACAGTGCAAATTGTTTATCCCAAGACTAAGATTGTTTTATGACTAAGATTATTTTATTAGTCATGATGTAGTTGAGATCAGGCAGTGATGTGCCTCAATGCCAGGATCAGAGGTGCCGAAGAGCCTCCTAGTAGGTGGCAGCACGTAGTAGGGGTGAAATAGGGGAACCTCCCTTAGTTCAATGAGTAAATAAGAGAGGGAGATAATTCCAATTATACTACTCAACAATAATGGAAAAACATGAAGACTTTTGTCACCTTTCACTGTCGATAGGGGGCAACTACCACTGATTTGAGTCCTCATTGGACCTTTTTGGCCCAATGATACTCCTACATATGGGAGTAGGGATGCCTTGCATCCGGGTCAGCCAAGTAGGGAGGAAGCCAGGCCCAGACAAAAGATCCACAGTTTCCGAACAGATGACAATGGGATGTTCCTCACCCCAACCCATCCCAACCGACAAATTCCCACAACTCAACCCATCCCGACACCATCAACGGCCGCGGGAAACCCCAAACAACCTTTCTTAGAAGGTCAGTGGCTCTCGACCCCGTGGCAGCGACGCCTATTAGGTCAAAAGAAAAAAAGACAACGACCGACCTTACCTCTGTGTTCGGGTGGCGACAGAGATGGAAAAGCCTTATCTTCGCAGGCGTGGCAGCGGCAACGTCCTTCTCTACTCACCCAAGAGTGGCAACAACAAGGTTCTCTCCTCACCTGAGAGTGGCAGTGGTAGAGCTTCTCTATTCACACGATCAAGAAATGAACATAGATGGGTTCTAGTAACTTAGTAACCGTCCGACCAATAAGGTCAGTTCTGAGTATAAAACCGACCCAAGAGACTTAAGTGGTTCCTGAATTTCATCTCGGTTAAGAATTTCGTCAACTGAGAATGGCCCTACAAGGTCGGTTAAAAGTAAAACACTGACCCTAGATGTACTTATAGACATGCGATGGAAAAATGGAGCCAATTTTTGCCGCAGGATTCTCGGTCAAGAAGTTCGTCGACCGAGGGGCCCTACAAGGTCGGTTAAAAGGAAAATACTAACCCATTAGAGGTTGGTGCCCGAATTTTTTCATTCTGACCTACAAGGACGGTTATATCAAAAAACCGACCCAAAAAGTCATCTCGGTCGATAATTTCGTCGATCGAGAGCGGCCCTACAAGGTCAGTTAAAAGTAAAAAACCGACCCTAGTTGTACTTATAGACGCGTGAAGGCAAAATGGAGCCATTTTTTGCCGCTGGATTCTTGGTCGAGAATTTCATCAACCAAGGGGCCCTACAAGGTCAGTTAAAAGGAAAAGAACCGACCCAGTAGAGGCCGGTGCCCGAAGTTTTTCATTCCGACCTACAAGGACAGTTATATTAAAAAACCAACCCAAAAAGTCGTCTCAGTCGAGAATTTCTACGACTGAGAGTGGCCCTACAAAGTCGATTAAAAGTAAAAAAAACCAACCCTAGATGTACTTATAGACACGTGAAGGCAAAATGGAGCCACTTTTTCTGCAAGATTCTCGGTTGAGAATTTGGTCGACCGTGAGTGGCCCTTTAAGGTCGGTTAAAAGGAAAAAGCCAACCCAATAGAGGTTACTGCCCGAATTTTTTCATTCTGGCCTACAAGGATGGTTATATTAAAAAATCGAACCAAAAAGTCATCTCGATCGAGAATTTCATCGACCAAGAGTGGCCCTACAAGGTCAGTTAAAAGTAAAAAACCGACCCTACATGTACTTATAGACGTGCGAAGGCAAAATGGAGCCAATATTTGTCGCAGGATTCTCGTTTGAGAATTTGGTCGATCGAGAGTGGCCCAATAAGGTCGGTTAAAATGAAAAAACCAACCTAATAGAGGTCGGTGCCTGTATTTTTTCATTCCGACCTACAAGGACGGTTATATTAAAAACCAACCCAAAAAGTCGACCCTACTAGGTCGGTTGTCTTAAAAAAACCCGACCCAATAGAGTTAAGCAGTGCCCAAATTTTTTTTCATAATTTATAGGTCGATTTTTCTAGTAAAAGTGACACTTTTGGCAGCGACGTTATTGACCAAAAATGTAGTAGTGGTGGGGTAGAGCATAGTCAATCTTAATGGTAGCCTTGTTTATAATTCAATAATCCATGCACATGTAGTGCAATTTATCGTTATTTTTCACAAGGAGGACCAATGCTCCACATGGGGATGTGTTGGGTCCGATGAAGCCCTTGTCTAGTAGTTTGTGCAGTTGCTTATTCAACTCAAACAACTTAGTGGGAGCTATCTTGTAAGGTTCCTTGGAGATTGGGTTTATCTAGGGAGCTCGCTTTACTGACAAGTGCACTTATCTATCTAGAGGTATGTCTAGAAATTCATTTGGGAATACATTAACATAGTCCCTGACTAGCTCAATTACCTCTAAGGGATGTACCTTCTTCTCTGGCTCAATCATTACAACTAGAAATACTAGACAACCTTTAGTTACAATCTATTATTCTTTAACGGCTGACACATACATGTCGGTAGTAGCATCTTTTCTACCTTTAGTGGTAAAGGGTAGATAACCATGATTTTCTATCTTTATTTTCGTTTCCCTACAATCTATTTTGTATTATAGTTATAAATCCAATCCATTCATATAATGACATTGACGTCATTAATATCAAGAAAGATAAGTCACTAGGGAGTTCATTGTTCATATATTTAACATGAATGACTAGTTTCTTTTAAAAGGGAAGAGAATATACAACCATTAGGGGTAGTAACTTCTGGAACATACTAAGTCCTTGAAGTCCAAACAAAGCATAGTTGTAATATTATCGAGATGAAAGTATTAGTAGAACCAGAGTCAAATGAAACTTTAGCATTATGTCCCATAATATCTAGTAGTCCAACATTGTATTTACACCCATCAAAACTATTATGCACTTC
Organism: Alisma plantago-aquatica; assembly: GCA_963693085.1. Classification (NCBI taxonomy): domain Eukaryota; kingdom Viridiplantae; phylum Streptophyta; class Magnoliopsida; order Alismatales; family Alismataceae; genus Alisma; species Alisma plantago-aquatica. Next base: position 1,681,048,353 of record OY856409.1, on the reverse strand, counting down.
ATAGTAAAGGATAGAAAACAAAGCTCTAGGGATGGATACCTTCTATAAGTCAGTTGGTGTTGGCCTAAGCATGTTAAGTATTAATGGAGAAGACTCAGGACTATCAACACTCACCTGCAACTGGGGCTTCTTCCTAGGGTGTTGGATCTACTGGTTGGGCTGCTACTGGGCCTAGACCTAGTGGGGAAGGTAGGGGAGAATTAGCTATGAAGTTTCCCTATTGCTGAAAACAAAAACACACTCACTTCTCATAGATACATTTTCCACAGTGCCTCTTCTTGCAGATGTGACATTTAGGATAACGATTCTCCTAATTATGTTTTCTCTTTCCTCCATTTCTACCCTTGCTATTTTTATGACCTTGTCCCTTTCTATTATCATTTCTTGAGGTAGAAGTGCCATCAGTGAATCCTAGATATCCCTTGGGCATGTTCTGAGCAGGCATGGCAGTTTTCTCCATGGCTAAGGCGAATTTGAGGGTTTAGATGAAGTTTGGAGGTTTAATGGCCATCACATGGGGCTTTAGTAGAGGATGCATGTGACCAAAAAAATGCTCCACTTTCCTTTACTCTATCATCATATAAGCAAAGTGCACTAGGAGATCGAATTTCTAAGTAGAGTATGCCACTGACATGTTGCCTTGATAAAGGAGTGTGAACTACTTTTCCTTCTCCTTCATGAATGAACTAGGGATGAACCTTGTGAAGAAGATGGTGCAAAAATCCATCAATGCTATAGTCTCTTCAGTTAGGTCTCAACATGTAGTGTAATTTTTGCACTGTAGCCTTGCAGCACCTTCCAAATGGTTGGTAGAGAAAAGGACCTTCATGTTTGGTTTCTACTCCAAAATGCGGAAGCCATTCTCCACAGCTAGGAGCTAGGCTTCGCCTTGTCAACAAATTTTGTCTTATCCTCACCCCAGAAATTCTCTATGTTGATGTTGAGGACATCAAGTATGGTGGCTCCAAGATGAGGGAGAACAAGTAGGGGTTCACCATTCTCATCTTTTGTGACATCCTTGAGGACTAGGGCATTGATAGTGTTAATGAGTTTCTTTTTCTCCTTCAACGATAGTGTTTCAGGAGTCTGAATCACCACCTGCCCAGCTACAGGTCCAAATCTAGCAACATGGTTGGGGTCAACCTTGGGCTCATCTTCATCATAGGTTCACCATTAGGGTCAGGACCATCTTTAGGGTTTGGGATGCCAAAGGGATAGCCTCATTCTCAAGATCTCTCTTAGAAAAGGACTCATGTGAACTCTTCTCCTTCTTGGAGGACCCACCCTCCATGGACCTTCTCCTCCTCTTCTCTAATGATATACTCCTCCTGCAGGAGGGCCTCCCCTCTTGGTAGTTCATGGGTGTGTCTTTAGGGATGGTAGTGGTCTTGGTGCGGTCCATGCTAGTTCACATGAAATGAATTTCAATTTTATGTTTAGGGCATTTGAAGCATCATAAAATCATGTCCATGACATCACGATTACATGCATTTTATTATTTGATGTATGATTCTTTAACCCTAGTATTCATAACCCTAATTCTCAGAAGGTTAGAGAAAGCAGTTATCGGGTCCCTAGGGTTTTGGTGAGTCGATAAGGGGGTATAGAGGGATGAATTTAGATGACCAGATAACCTAGAAGTATTTTTTTCCAAGAAATATCTCCAGAATTTGTCCAACCCAGATGCGTGGTGGCTCGTGAGTTCTCATAAGCTGACTAGTAGTGCAGAGGAAAGTTTTGCTAGCCTCTAGGGTCATGGTCCCTTATAGACACCATCATATGTAGAAAATTGTGATAACCCAGATTTTAGGGCTCTGATAACCAATATAGTATTTTAAGACTATGTATGTCATTCAGATGATTGATCCCAAATTGAGGAATTTGTTATTTAATTACTAACTCTTTTCACCCCAAAATAACTAGATATGTGATTGGTGATTAGCCGACCTAATCTAGTTCAATTATAGAGAATATTTTTTTTATTAATTGACTTGGATAGTCATGTGGCCCAAGGGCCCATTGAAGAGTATCAATGGACTCAAGTGGTATATTGGTGAACTCTGAGATAGGCTAGGACCAGAATATGTATGTTTGGACTTGTTGTACAAGATTGGATGATTCGTTGAATATTATTAAATGTTTATGTACCTATTTATTTAATGAATATATTTACATGACTATGTGTTGGAGACTTGGTATCAAATTTCTTTGGAAGCTTTAGTATATGATGAGGAACTAATGTTTAAAATGTCATGACATTTGGATGAGCCTTTGAAGAATATAGAGTTTTGAAATACATGATCAAATTATTAATTAATTTTGGACCTAAGTTGTTTCCAAATAACCTTGTCACACAAACTGTCACTTTAGCACCCTGTTATTCATCACCCAGGAAGGCTGGGCTATTCCCTGGTCTTCGCACACCTCCGCATATGGAGGAACAGAATACAACTTAGGCTCCCTCTAGATCCGATGATAGTGGGGCAGCCTAAGTGAAATTCGTGATAAACCCATAACCTACTCAACACTTGGAACCAATTGAACCCTTACTAGACGTTGGAGACCCCGAGTCCTCATCCCCACCTTCTCCATCATCTATCCTAGATCCATGTGGTGCCCATACGCAATGGTTGTTGTCATGGATGAAAGCAGGTTATAAGCTCATACGGGAGAGGTTACACGAGACTACCTGTAAGGGGGTCATGTAGATAGTGAGCCTTTTTGGCTCCTCGTGATGCAGCTCCTAGAGCAAGAAGACTTGCCGGCAACTGCATAACAGAGAAGTGGCAAAGGAGGACGGACGAAGAGGAAATTCTACAGGTTTAAGAAGCCTCCATCAGTGGGCAGCATGGGATGCCTCATAGAGGTCCGATCAAAGACGGATACGATGTGGGGAGATCCATATGTTCCTTCTGAGAGCCTAAGGTTGTTGGAGAGTCGTCGCAATCCCGCTGCAGCTGTAGATCAACAGATCTCTATTTGGCAGAGGAAACAGAGGACCTCGTAGGATGGGGGGGGGGGGCGGCTACCTAGCCGAATTAGGATCCTCAGATGTATATGAGGATCCAACACGTCGCCAGTTTTCCATGAGCTCCCATGATTTTCAAGTGTTCATCCTTCCTCAGGTTGATGCCAACAGATCGCAAGAGAGGGAGATCTCTCACTCTCCCAGGGATTCAGGGAGCCTCATCGGATTTAAGGTTTGCCACCAAGGTTTCCTTCACCACCACGAACATATTAGAGGGACGTAGATGCTGCTATGTTCCCTTGCACCCACTCACCAGTGCACCAGACTTCTTCCGTGCGACGGCACTGCAGGCGGCTCGTAAAATCCTGGTCGAAGATGCGAGTGGGAGGGAGAATAGTTGGGGGGATGAGGCGGACTGGGCCCAATGACTGAGACTGGCCGGTCTAAGCTGGACAAGCTACTGAGTTTCATCCCATGAAGGCAACGTGACGGTCATCTAACACTTCTACATGTGAAGATATGATGGCAGTAGTAATTCTGATAAGGTAAATCAATGCCCTCATTGTAGAGATAGTATTTCTCTTAGAAAAGACATAGAAAATAGCTCCCATGGCCAAATAATTTCTCAAAAATATCCACAGAATTAGAAAAATGCTCTCTTCATTATGAAATCCCTAGATCAGTCCTTTGATGCACAATTACTGATCCTATATAGTTTAGATGATAATATCCCATTTAGGTTTCATTAAATGAAATAAATTGTATATAGTTGACATAAATTCTCAAAAAATTCTTATAGAACCCTAATGATGATTTAAATCCATATCTAGACTTTAATATGAGTAATATACCTCAAAAATAGGTCATTTCCTATTAATGACCGATTATATGCTTTTAGCTTCATTTTTAATTCCAGAAAATAGACCCATCATAAAAAAAATAAGAAATCTGAACCAGACCCCTAGAATGACCTCCTAATCATTATAAAAATATCAAACATAAGTTCTAGGATGTTTGAACCAAGATTTGACCAAAACCCTATTTTGGACCTAAAATACCATTAATTATGGTGACTCTTCTATTAATGATCATTAATTGTTATTAATCGGGTGATGACCAAATATGTAGATGATCCAGAATGTAAATATGAATCTTTGAACTCAGGTATGTGGGCTTTATTAAGTATAAGACTAGTTTTCATGAATGCATAATGATATGATGTACTTTGGATGTTTGTGTTTGCATATAAATTCTTGGATGTGTATTAGTAGTATATGCTCTGCAAAACATTAAAGAATATAAAAAGAATATAGATGGTTTGTAGCTACTAAGTGGATATATGATCTCTCTCTCCCTCATTTCTCTCTCTCTTCCTCTAAATATAAGGTCGGCACTCGGTCCCCATAGCCCAAGGGGCGGGGAAAAATGAAGTGTGACATCTCTCTCTCCCCTCTAAATATAAGGTTGGCACTTAGTCCCTATAGCCCAAGGGGCGGGGGAAGATGAAGTGCAACACCACTTAGTAGTACAAATGCATCAAAAGACATCTAAAAATATATGTTTACCTGATTATCGCTTTAAACAATGTTTTCTTTTACTCTTTCTTTCTCAAGTTATTTCAATTATGCAAGCATATTAGTATGTATCTTTCTACCCACGTACACAACACCTTCTATGTTGATTCATTGTTTCACATATGTTTTAGGTCTAGAGATAGCATGGGATAAAAGGATGGGATGTGAGCAGTTGCACAGGTTGTACCTATTGTGTTAAGATCCTGATTAGCATACATGTTCAATGACTTATGTAAAATTTTCTATTCAATGTGTAAATGTAATCTATAATAGTTCATGTTATAATTAATATTCATGTTGAATTTTGAGTATGTTATGGTTGTATGTTCATGTATGCGTATTATGCTTTTGCATCACTTTCTGATATGATTGGATGATGTTTTCGGATTCTGACATCTCATTCCCAATAGGGTTTGGAGAAATTAAAATCCAGGGACGTCACAGTTGGTATCAGAGCATGAACAATAGCTACACCTAACAATTTCTCACCATGAAACATAAAAATAATTGAACCTTTAACTTGAAACCTTAGAAACTTAGTAAGTTGTTCTATAGGATTAAGGCTTGACCTAGCCTCTAGGTTAGAACCAAGATGTTCGAGAACTAGGTTTAGACAAGTATGTGAGACCCTGTCCATATAGAGCTAATATGTATGGGGTAGCTACACTAATCTACACCATATTCTCACCATTTCACTAGGTGGCATGACACTCGACTATCTACTGTGTGTGGGAAACTCAATTTGACTGATTTGGTTTTATTTTCCAATCGTCTCGAGCCTCGACAGTTTTCTCTGACGTCTTCTTTCTCGGAGGAAAACTATATAATATTTTATTAAATATATGTAAATATGAAAATGTGTCCCTCACACTGGAGAGTAGTTAGTGTTCATGTAACCTAAGTTAAAGGGAGTGACATCAGTCTAGATGAGAGAGTAGTGTAGATTAGATGTCTAGAGCCTTATCAAGATATGTGATACATAGAGTAGATGATAGAACGATAGTTGAAATAAGCATGGGAAATCTTATCTAAGTTTGATCTCTGATGGTATAAGTTTCCTTGTAAAGGTTTAAGTTGTATACTTGTTGAATCTAATTTTGTAGAAATTATGCAAAATCTTGATGATGAAAGTAAATTCCCTTTTCCTACTTAAGATAAGCTAAGTTAAGATAGAGATTAGTGTGCATGAGCCTCAAGCTCTTATACAAGGAGGATATCTAGTGGTAGGATGAGATATGTGGTGAACTCTAGACAGAGTAAGACCCACAGGGAGAAGGTCATAGGACCTAGCCTCCAATATATGAGATATGTGTAAAAAAAATGTCCTACACTAGATTAATCTTGAGTGTTGAGTTGAGTCCTTATGCATGATTCAAATCTATATGTGAGAATTGGGTAAAAGAAAAGGATGGGTAGATGACCCATATGAGAAAGTCAATCCTTTGGCTGAGTTAGGTCCTAGCTTGAGTGACATATTTTGTGAATCTCATCATTTGTTGCAAGTGAGGTAATATATGAACTCTAGTTATGAGAGTATGATGCTTTGTGCAAAAGATACTCAAAATACATGTTCTCCATTCTTCTTCTCTTTCTTAATATACGATGATAGAAACCACACTTGAGCTATATAGATGATTTATATATGAGGAGTCACTTGTATAGGCTTGACCTATTCTATATTTTCCCCCTATATCATACATGTAGCACCCAAGATTGAAATCATGATAAGTTTGAATTTAAAATATTCTCTTCCCCTTCATATGAAACATGAAATATATGATGCTGAGATCATTGGATAAACTTAGTATATTATCTCTTTCCCTTCACATAATACATGCAAGACATAAAAAGTTGAACTCATCAACTTGATATGAAGATATTTATGGATCATACGATATATGATCAGAAATATAGTTTGTAACTTTGATCCTTCTCAATGTATGGTTCTAAGTAGAGTATGAATATCACACAATAGGGTGATACCCTAATATATAAAATGAAGATCAATTCTCTTCAATGATGAAAATCTAGTATGATGTTGATCTAAAACAATATTAATAGGGTTAAGTTTGGAAATTCTAGATAATAATGGCATGAAATCTTGACATCACCTTGTGTTATTTACTTGGGTGAAGGATGAAACCTTGAGCAATACCCTCTCAACCCTAAAGACTGTAAAGGAAAAGAAAATACCTATATCTTAAGGGATCACGAGATGTAAGTCCTAACATAAAAGAATATGAATAAGACATTAAATGATGCTTCAACCTATATATAAGGTGGGGTGGCTACACAACTCTAGATCCTAAGATGTCAACTTGGGATGCATATATAAATACGAGAACTTTGGTAAATAGAAGTGGTGACCTTCATGAAGTTGAAATTCTTCATATCACCTTGAGTATAAGTTCAATTGAATTTCGAGGACAAAATTCCATATAAGGTGGGGTGAATGTGATAACCCATATTTTAGGGCTCTGATAACCAATATAGTATTTTAAGACCATGTATGTCATTTAGATGATTGATCCCAAATTGAGGAATTTGTTATTTAATTATTAACTCTTTTCACCCCAAAATAACTAGATATGCAATTGGTGATTAGCAGACCTAATCTAGTTCAATTATAGAGAATATTTTTTTTTTATTAATGGACTTGGGTAGTCATGTGGCCCAAGGGCCCATTGAAGAGTATCAATGGACTCAAGTGGTATATTGGTGAACTCTGAGATAGGCTAGGACCATAATATGTATGTTTAGACTTGTTGTACAAGATTGGATGATTCGTTGAATATTATTAAAGGTTTATGTACCTATTTATTTAATGAATATATTTACATGACTATGTGCTGGAGACTTGGTATCAAATTTCTTTGGAAGCTTTAGTATATGATGAGGAACTAATGTTTAAAATGTCACGACATTTGGATGAGCCTTTGAAGAATATAGAGTTTTGAAATACATGATCAAATTATTAATTAATTTTGGACCTAAGTTGTTTCCAAATAACCTTGTCACACAAACTGTCACTTGAGCACCCTGTTATTCATCACCCAATAAGGCTGGGCTATTCCCTGGTCTTCGCACACCTCCGCATATGGAGGAACAGAATACAACTTAGGCGCCCTCTAGATCCGATGATAGTGGGGCAGCCTAAGTGAAATTCATGAGAAACCCATAACCTACTCAACACTTAGAACCAATTGAACCCTCACTAGACACTGGAGACCCTGAGTCCTCATCCCCACCTTCTCCATCATCTATCCTAGATCCCTGTGGTGCCCATCCGCAATGGTTGCTGTCATGGATGAAAGTAGGTCATATGCTCATACGGGAGAGGTTACATGGGACTGCCTGTAAGGGGGTCATGTGGATAGTGAGCCTTTTTGGCTCCTCGTGACGCAACTCCTAGAGCAAGAAGACTTGCCGGCAACTGCATAACAGAGAAGTGGCAAAGGAGGAAGGACAAAGAGGAAATTCTACAGGTTTAAGAAGCCGCCATCGGTGGGCAGCATGGGAGGCCTCACAGAGGTCCGATCAGAGACGGATACGATGTGGGGAGGTTCTTGCATCCATACGTTCCTTCTGAGAACCTAAGGTTTTTGGAGAGCCGCCGTAATCCCGCTGTAGTTGTAGATCAGCAGAGCTCTATTTGGCAGAGGAAACAGAGCACCTCGCAGGCTGGGGTGGCGGCTACCTAGCCGTATTAGGATACTCAGCTATATATGAGGATCCAATACGTCGTCGGTTTTCCATGAGCTCCCATGATTTTGAAGTGTTCGTCCTTCCTCCGGTTGATGCCAGCAGATCGCAAGAGAGGGAGATCTCTCACTGTCCCAGGGATTCAGGGTGCCTAAACGGATTGGAGGTCTACCACCAAGGTTTCCTCCACTACCACGAACATATAAGAGGGACGTAGATGCTGCTATGTTCCCTTGCACCCACTCACCAGTGCACTGAACTTCTTCCATGTGGAGGCACTACAGGCGGCTCGCAGAAGCCTGGTCGAAGATGCGAGTGGGAGGGAGAATAGTTGGGGGAATGAGGCGGACTGGGCCCAATGCCTGAGACTGGCCGGTCTAATATGGACAAGCTATTGAGTCGCATCCCATGAAGGCAACATGACGGTCATCTAACACTTATACATGTGAAGATCTGACGGCAGCAGTAATTCCGATAAGGTAAATCAATTCCCTCATTGTAGAGATAGTATTTCTCTTAGAAAAGACATAGAAAATAGCTCCCATGGCCAAATAATTTCTCAAAAATATCCAAAAAATTAGAAAAATGCTCTCTTCATTATGAAATCCCTAGATCAGTCCTTTGATGCACAATTACTAATCTTATATAGTTTAGATGATAATACCCCATTTAGGTTTCATTAAATGAAATAAATTGTATACAGTTGACATAAATTCTCAGAAAATTCTTATAGAACCCTAATGATGATTTAAATCCATCTCTAGACTTTAATATGAGTAATATTCCTCAACAATAGGTCATTTCCTATTAATGACGGATTATATGCTTTTAGCTTCATTTTTAATTCCAGAAAATAGACCCATCATCAAAAAAATATGAAATCTGAACCAGACCCCTAGAACGACCTCCTGATCATTATAAAAATATCAGACATAAGTTCTAGGATGTTTGAACTAAGATTTGACCAAAACCCCATTTTGGACCTAAAGTACCATTAATTATGGTGACTCTTCTATTAATGATCATTAATTGTTATTAATCAGGTGATGACCATATATGTAGATGATCCGGAATGTAAACAGGAATCTTTGAACTCGAGTACATGGGCTTTATTAAGTATAAGACTGGTTTTCATGAATGCATAATGATATGATGTACTTTGGATGTTTGTGTTTGCATATAAATTCTTGGATGTGCATTAGTAGTATATGCTCTGCAAAACATTAAAGAATATAAAAAGAATATAGATGGTTTGTAGATACTAAGTGAATATATGATCTCTCTCTCTCTATCCCTCATTTCTCTCTCTCTTCCTCTAAATTAAGGTCGGCACTCGGTCCCCATAGCCAAGGGGTGGGGAAAAATGAAGTGCGACATCTCTCTCTTCCCTCTAAATATAAGGTTGGCACTCAGTCCCTATCGCCCAAGGGGCGGGGAAAAATGAAGTGCAACACCACTTAGTAGTACAAATGCATCAAAAGACATCTAAAAATATGTGTTTACCTGATTATCACTTTAAACAATGTTTTCTTTTACTCTTTCTTTCTCAAGTTATTTCAATTATGCAAGCATATTAGTATGTATCTTTCTACCCACGTACACAACACCTTGTGTGTTGATTCGTTGTTTCACATATGTATTAGGTTCAGAGCCAGCATGGGATAAAAGGATGGGATGTGAGCAGTTGCACAGGTTGTACCTATTATGTTAAGATCCTGATTAGCATACATGTTCATAGACTTATGTAAAATTTTCTCTTCAATGTGTAAATGTAATCTGTAATAGTTCATGTTATAATTAATATTCATGTTGAATGTTGAGTATGTTATGGTTGTATGTTCATGTATGCGTATTATGCTTCCACATCGCTTTCTGATATGATTGGATGATGTTTTCAGATTCTGACATCTCATTCCCAATAGGGTTTGGAGAAATGAAAATTCGGGGATGTCACAAAAATACCCCAATAATTTCCTTAGACTCTATGGGATTTAACATTTACTAATTATTAAAGGTTAAAAGGTAAACCAAGGCTATGATGCCAAATTTAATGCCCCCTCCCACTATTATCCCAATTAAGGTGGATTGAGAGGGTAAGGGTCATTATCATATATACAAGATCAAGGTTTAGTGATCAACTAATAATAATTAAAATTTTCATTGAAATGGAAATGAATTTGGTAACAATATAACGATGGAATCTCCCTAGAGGAGTTACATGAAATGGAATTCTAATGTATACAACAAGAAATAAATAAACTATGTAACTCCTCCTGAATAACTATAGATATGTTCTTTTGGTATCTTCTTTTATGGATATCTATCTTTCATCAATAATTGCAGTTTAACGTAAGATGGCGTGAAACAAAAAATGCGGTCAACATATCAAAATATATTGAGAATGCATGGAAACAAAATATATGTGTCTAGATGTAACAACATAAAAAACCATAACAGAAAGTATTATTACATAATCAAAATTGCATTTTTGTGATATAACTTCTCAACCCACACTTATTCTATATGTATACCTGTGATTTCCTGGATTTTTTAAAACTTAATCTGATGTGTGACGTCCAAATTGAAACCTCACCTCAGCAAGAATCCCAATTTCAACACCATACACTAGGCTAAGAAGAAGAAAATCAAAGGAAGTTAGAAGGAAACAACCGTAGCACACGTACATGAACAATAATAAAACCATACAATACATGTTCACCATTCAACATATAACTACAACATCAATTGTTACAACATTTGATATTACACATTGAATAGCTAACTATTACATATACATGTACTACCACGAAATAACAAGATCTTAAGACAATAGGTCTACCTATACATCAACTCACCATACAACTCTCAACTATCCTAGTTCTTCAAAATCATATGTCCACATCACCTAAACAAAAGATTACATGTGGTACACGTCAGCAAAATATTCAAGAATATTGTACTGACTATGCTTACGTGTCTTTTTATATACCTCTAATTACTAATCATGTTAATAAGATAAAACTAATACTTGATCTACATGTAGGGAAAAACCATAAAGTTAGGGAAAAACCATTGTCAAGATTAGGGCATCAAAAGCCTGATATTATACTTTTATAAAGTTCTACATATTTTTTTGAGAATTTTGGTATTTTGTTCATATTTTTCTAATACACGAGCTAATTGCTATGAATTAAACAAGATCTAGGAATTTACTAAGATTTTACCTTTTTGGGCCACTCCGATGTTGACACGTGGCCCTAGGGAGTGCTGCTCCTTCTATCGACCTTACTGATGGAACAACTAGTTCATCTTTGAGCCTCCCGATCTGATCTAGGTGGTCTGTCATTTGTCCAGTTCATGGTCTAATCTATTCGATCTGGTGAGACAGTTAGTCTGTTTCCTCTCACCTCCCTCTTCGTGTGAACGTGAGCCTTCTGACACCCGCCTATGTTCTTCCTCTATGTTGTTTGGGCGTCGATACATAACTCTACCATTCATGGATCCGGTCGACTAGGCTCCCCCTCGAGGCTAAACTTCATCCGGAGATCGGTTACAAGGTCATCCTCCTCACCGTGACCTTCTTCAGACTTTGTCCTCCATAGCTCCTCCTTAAACTTCCTCCATAGACCCAACAATGGTAAGAAATTGTCCGTCATCTCCCCTTCCTTTTACTATGATACACTGCCTTCACCCTCCTCAACTCTGAGGCTATTATGTTGTCTTTGACTCTTAGCTCTAGCTTCTCTTCTCGAGGCTTGAGAAGCTCCCCGCCACCCAAGTCGTTGTGGCAGAGCTAGAGAAAGGGGCAAAATGCCTCTCTTCGGTGAAAGAGGTTTGGTGGCCAAGCATCATACAATGAGAACGGACAACGACACATGTGTTTGACTCCCTTTACTCAATTAACTTCCACTAGATTTCACTCCATCTCCATCTTCTTTCGGTCTCTTCTTCCTTATTCTTCATGTAGAACATGGTGGAAAGATGGGTGAGGAAGACGATCTTGTTCCATCATTTGGTGGATTTGTGTCCCTAATGATGGGTCATTCTGAAGTACTGATCAAGTCAAAGTTAACTTCCCATTCAAAACTATCCATCTACCCACGACCTTTGAGCAGCATGTCGGGGAAAGGGGGACTTCATTCATGGTTCTATAACTACTAGGAAGGAGAAGCCCTCCACCACCATTGGATGGTATCCAAGGGTCAATAGAAAATATCCACATAGATGATATGTGGCCACTCCTTCTCAAAGGGCTATAGCCACTGGATTAGAAATTCAAGGCCAACTACTTACAACACAGACCCATTCGAAACCCAAAAGGGTGCGCTAAGGTTGATAATAAAACTTAGGCTACATAATCCACTACATAGTTCAAACTTCATGTATACATCTTATTTCTCAAGTTTCAAACATAAATCACTTCTTATGGGATTGTCCAGTAGCTACCAAATTTTAACCATAACTTTATAACAAATCAAACTACATTGTATTAAAATTGTGTCAAAACTAAACTATTTGACCATTCAATTAAATACCTCAAAATGACATAAAGTTGGGGATCTTAGTCATGATATCGACATCTACTAACATCCATACCCTGTTGACATACTTGAAACTCCCAAAACAACTCAACATGCATGAATTCACTTATGTCATTGGACATTTAGGGATTCCAAAAGTCCACTCCATCACATATACCCACTCACTAGGGGTATTCATACTATAATACTCACCCACTGAGAGTATTATAATGATGTACCCACTCGTTGGGGGTAATCTCTATCCAAACCCACTCATTGAGGGTATTCATAATATCATACTCACTCATTGGGAGTATTTCATTGACCAACCCACTCTTTGGGTGTAACTTCTATAACTTCCATGCATGCATTTATTCAAATATATATCATGGGCTTGAGCAAGTTATGGTTATATAAAGTGATATTTATTTGGGCATTATAGATTGTATAATTAAATAAACAACTAATAGTTTAATTGCAATTCATTTAGGAAACTATGGAAAACAACATAAGTCAATAAGTCGATTAGTCATAGGTGTAATGACGTACCTTTATCGAAGATAACTTAAACTCCAAGTAAACAAGAGCAGTTGTAATCAACCAAGAAATCACTCTGCAACTAATGCATAACACCCAAGTATTACAATTTTGCCCACAAACTATAATTAAGAATGACTTGGGTTCCAAGTTAGGGTTTGGGTTCAAATTAGGGTTTCATTAGGGTTAGTCTTCCCAAACCCTAATTTTTTCGAAACATGTGAGTTCTTTAACTTAGATTAGATCAAGGTGCCCCTTTTGATCTAAAAAAGATTAGTCTTAACTCATTAAGATCATTTTATTAAGAAATGACCATTAAATTAAGGAAACTAGGGTTTTATACATTTATCACATTACAGATTGTATCTTTATACACTCTTGGAATTTGATATATATCTAGTCATGGACCAATTTCACTAGATTCCTTGAATTTTTTGATCAAAATCATATATACTTTTGATATATTCAGATATTCCTATGATTTTCTATGACTTTTTAGAAAATAATACATTTTGGGCCAATAAAGCCTTTCCAGCTAGGTAGATGAGTGTGTATAGTTAGTGTGTCACGGGGCTCCAGCCGAGCCAATCAGCTCGTGCCATGGTGGCACCCGAGTATGCTCGCTTAGATAAGAAAGAAAGGGAGAAAGGACGGGGTTGCCCCTACCTTCCCATAAGCAGTTGCAGGGCATGAAAGTAAATTCATGGTGCTCTTCTTCTATCGTGGTTCATTTACGAGTAGGATCTGGCGAGTCAACTTGAAGGTTGACTCTTAGCTTCATATCCTCTAGGTGACATGCAAGGTTATCGACACCATCTCCCCACCCTATTGGACTCCCTGACATTCTCATTTGGCCCATAGGTGGTAGGAGCAACAAACACGATGATGGTGAATCTTCTGAGTTGTGTGAAGGAGAGGAGAGAAGGGAAAGGTTGAGCTACTAGTGAAATTGAGAGAAGGGATTTTAGTTTTGTCTCTAATGGAGTCTTGGGAAGATCTTTGTAGCCTCACAAAGGGTTTCTACTACTCCTTTTACTGTCATTATTTCAAGGGTTGGTGTAATATCCTTAGTTTTGTGAAATTGAATTTATTAAATATAAGGTATGTTTTGATAAATTATTATTCCCAATAGTACTATAGATAGAATAATAAAATTAATCCCCTTTGCGTCATGGGTGCTTGTGTCACAAGTTAAATAAATAAGAGGTTTTTACATAAATAATGGATAATGCATTTATGGTATGATATATAACATAAATAAAATAATATGTATCCAAAGGGAAATGAAAAACATGGTGCTTTAGATAATTAAAAGAGTAATTATCTAGCTATTATTGGCAACACAATAGTTAAGGCGTAAAATTAGAATATTTTTTCTTAATTTGTAAATAATAATGGAAAGAAAGAAAACTCTAGAAATTGGGAGAAAGAGAACATTCCATATGATATTATTTTAAATAATATCTAAAAGAACAAGTTTTGGTTATCTCGATCACTAAATATAAATTGAAAAAAGTTTAGTAAGTTTCCTTGAAATAAAAGATGATTGATTTTGAGGAAAATATTAAAGGAAGAAATAATGAATAAAAGAATTTGAGAAACAACTTAAGTATCAAGTTACCCAATATGTTTCATGAATGGTATACTTTTCCTTATGAATTTTAGTGTAAAAGTTGGTAATCAATTGTGGACATATGTGTCTCCATGTTGGGAATCTTTTAAATAAGTTCCTTTTATGCAAATATGCATGCTTTGTACAAGTGCTTTTCCACATCCTGAGAGAAAGAAATAGCTTTTAATTGGAAGGTAAACAAGATAAGATATGAAATCATATATATAGCAATGAACAATAAAATTGAAAAGTGTTTATGATAAGAAGGGAGATGATAAACCAGGGTATAAGAGGGGTAGTGTGTATATATACATGAGTATCCATTCTCAAGAAAATATATTCTCCTTTCCCTCATTGGATCATATGCTTCCCTTCGCCTTTCCCATTATCTGTTGGGGATGTTGTACCGATATGGTCTCGGATGTGATGAAAACTTATTGTGGAAGCATTACCGACAAGAATATAAACCCAAAGAAGAAACACCAGATTTAACATGGAGAACTCTCCCTAAGACAAGGAGAGAAAAACCACAAGGCAATATCATCTGACAAGCATTATGTAACAAATCACACTGCCTGGATTTAATTACACCCTAACTCTAGGTAGCCCTCCCCACATGAGAACAAATATGAAGAAGAAGAGAATCACACCCAGTGTGTACAAAACCTCCTTATTTACTTGATCTCTTGACGAGGCCATTATTGTTGTTGGAGACTGCTTGATGCTGCTGTGATCGCTGACTTGGTCGGACCATTGCCACTATGGAACCACTATGTCTGTAACTACCAACTGCTACATTGCTTCAAAGAAAAGTTTTTGGCCCTCTCTTATCAACCAAAAGAGTTGCTCTGTCAGTGCACCTAATGATTCACCAACTGTTAGTTGCTACTTTTCTTCAAGGCAAAGTCACTGACTCTCTCTTATTCAACTAAGAGACCTCCTCTAGTTGTTCTTGTTCTCTGGAACCCTCTACCATAGAAGGAACCAACAAGAACCTGGAGGGATCACACCTCAATCGGTGGGATGTCTCAATGGCCTCCCCCAGGGCCTCTATTTATAGGCCTCCATAGAAAGTGGTTGCAACTAGGAATTCTTATCCAACTCTGAGTCCAACTCGATGTTGAACGACAGAAACCATCTTATTTCCCTTTTATATTTGACTCCTATTAGGATTGGTAGAACAAGCCAACTCCTACTCAAGTCCAAATCCAATTAATTAGACATGGGACAAATGCTTTTCCTATTCCTAAAAATCTCCTCCTGTAACCCATGAGGGAGACGTTGTCTTCACGAATCATCTATAATAGCTTTTGGACCTCATCACCACATGTGATGGATCCATTATTTTCAAGCATGTCATGATCTTGTCATTTTATTCCATATTATTGAAGTCCAATCCCGACTTCACTCTATTCCCAAGAAATTGAGAAGAAGTATCTTAGTAGTGTCACTTTTCTCTCCATTCCCACACCTAGAACTTTGTTGGCTCCCCCTAACTGGTATGTCGAGCCATTCTGGATGAAAACCTTATTCTTGACCTTCTATACCAAGGCTCAGAAATCCTCTAATGATGCTCCCCATGTCCATGTAGCTTCTCATTAAAAGCTTGATCCTTGTTGTTGTCATCTCTTTTCATCCTATAGACCCACTTGTACTTAAGTTCTTTCCGGCCCTTGGGAAGCGCCACAAGCTCATAGGTATCATTCTTATACAAAGAAGACATCTCCTCCTTCATCGCATGATGCCACTGTTCTTTATCTCTATGAGCTTGTGCCTCATGATAAGTCTCTGGCTCCCACTGATAAGTAAGGAGAATATATTTAGATGCTGAATATTTGGATGAAGGATGATGAACTCTATCAGACCTCCTCAACTAATGCTCTGAGGGATCTTCTGGGTGATGATTTTGCTCCCCCTGTCCAGAAGTCTCTCACTATGAATCTAAATCACTCAACTATGAATCTAGAATAGGAACACTCAATGTTCTCTCACTCTAGTACTCAGGGTGATCTTTCTGCTCTTCTTTGTCATCTAAAGATTGTACCTGTGAAGAAGTTGAAGCATCTTCATACTCATCATTAGAAGAACTATCACCTGATCCTGCAGCCTCTACATCACCACTCTCAGGCTCTATAACTATCTAACTCTCACAAAAATTCACATCTCTATGTCTACTCAGGGTCCTTTTCATAGGTTCCCATAACCTATAACCAAATTGATGATCTCCATATGCATGAAAGATACATGTCACCGCTTTATCATCCAACTTTTACCTCTTTTCCTTTAGAATATGTGCATAAGCTTTGCCCTTAAATACTCACAGATGAGCATATGATGCATCCTTACCTATCCATACCTTCTTAGTTATATCAAACCCCAAAGGAACTTATGGAAATCAATTAATCAGATAGTAGGCAGTGCGCTCTACCTCACCCCAGAATGTCTTTGGAAACTTTACAGTCTTCAACATGCATCTAACTTTCTCCACTATGGTATGGTTCATTCTCTTAGTTGTACTATTGTGTTGTGGTGTTCCAGGCTTTGTACTTTCATGTCGTATTCAGTGTTGCGCACAATAATACTAGAACTCCTTGGAGGTGTACTCTCCTCCATTGTCTGTGTGGAGTCACTTCAACTTTTTCTTTGTCTCCCACTCCACAAAGGCATTAAATAGATGAAAACACTGAAAGACATGATCCTTGGTCTTCAACAAGTAGGCCCACACCTTCCTAGATGCATCATCAATGAATGTGACAAATACCTATTGCCACCTAGTGAAGCCACCTCAAACGGACCGCAAACATTTGAATGAACTAGCTGCAGAAGTTGTGACTTCACCATTGATCTTGTCTTGAAAGAAACACATCAATGATTTCCTGTCTGACATTCATCACATAAACTTAGACTAATATCCTTGCCATAAGGAATCAATCTCTTCATTGATAAAAGCTTCAAGCCTTTCTCGCTCATGTGTCCTAGTCATCTGTTCCATAGATCTGTCTGGTGATCCTCAACTGCATGTATATGACTGTCATTGAGCACTTTAAGTTGGCTCTTGTACAATGTATGACACAATTTGCCCCGTACAATAACCAAAGCTCCCTTGGTGATCTTACATTTTCGACTACCAAAATCTAGATGACAACCTTCTCTATCAAAGAATGAACCAAATGACAAACTTAACTGCAAATCTAGAACGCAACGAACATCCTTCAGTGTAAGCAAGCAATCAACACTTGTTTGAACACAAATGTCTCCAATCCAAATAATTCTAGAGAATCTAGAATTTCCCATGTTCACCCTCCCAAAATATCCCCTCTTGTACAAAGTAAAAAACTCCTTACTCGATGAAGCATGATAAGAAGTTGCATTATCCACCACCCAATCATAATCATCATCATCAGAATGCAAACACTACTCTTGGACTATTAAGACCGCATTGTTGTCATCATCCATGTCATCTGAGATTGTCATTGTAGTATTCTTATCATCATCTTGCTTGTCTTTGGCTTTAAAACCGTATTTCTTTTTCCAAACCTTGCAATCCCTTTTGAAATGACCTGGCTTTCCGCAATGGAAGCACCTCTACTATTTTTTCAACATGGATCTACCACGAGATTTCTCCTAATTTTGGGAGTCACTGTGGCTCTTGGATCTACCATGATCTCTCTCTCTATCAACTCATCTTCTCTCTGTGAAGTGCACTTTTGATCTGTTGTCACCTAAGGCTCGTCTTTGAGTTTCTTCATTCAACAGAGTGCTCTTCACATGATCAAGTGTCAACTCGCACTACTACGGAAACAACGTTCAACGTCACTTTTAGAGGCCTCAGTTTTTTAGTAAAACCAACGATGTTAACATTAAATGTCAGTTAATAAGGACATCCGACGTCTATATTTGAAGACCATCCAGACACGGGTATCGCTTTTCATTCAGTGTCGGTTGAAGAAAAGAAACTGACACCTAAAGTAGCCTGCGAAATCCAATTTTTTCGAGCAAAAAAAAATTGCGCCAAAGTATTAGATACAATGTCGGTGTTTTAACTAAAAATCGACACTGAATGAAAATAAAATTTGCGCCAAAAATTCCAATATGGGCGTCGGTTGTCTTAGCATAACCGACGTGATAAGGGTGCGCGCGCAGTCCCCGCCAACAAAATTAGGGTAAAGGAAGGTACAATTGGACATTAGTTTGTTACTATCAACCGACACTTAAGATGTTAGGTGTCAGGTTTGTAGATAACCGATGCATTTTACAAACTTAATAGACCCGCGATCACCCAAGTCTTCCCCTTTCTTCTATTTCATCGCACCTCTCCTGTTGCTCGCCTAAAATCGCCCAACCACGCCCCCGCCCACCCGCAGATAACCTGGTGCGTCTCTGCTCACCGCCGCCACCGCTGCATCCTCCTTCTCCTGTTGTTGGTGCTGCTCTGCTCGCCGACCTCCACAACCGCCACCTGCAGCTCTGCTCGCTGCCTCCTTCTCTGCTCACCACCGTTTCTCTCACACTGCCTCCGCCGCTCTTCTCCACACTGCTAGATAGCCCTCTTCTTCCTTCATGCCCCTCTTTTCTTCCTTCTCCCTTCAGGCCCCTCTTCTTCTTCCTCCTGCTCCCTCTCCTTACCAAATGGATTAAAGCAAGGCCACGACCGTGTGGGATAGCCATGGTCGTGGCTGTGTTGGCCTACCACAACCATGCTTAAATAAAGGCCACGACCGTGTGGGATGGCCACGACCGTGGCTGTGTTGGCCTACCACGGCCGTGCTGGCCAACACGGCCGTGGTAGGCCAACACAGCCACAGTCGGGGCCAGCCCACATGGCCATGGCCTTTCTTTTATCCCTTTGGTAAGGAGGAAGCAGGAAGAAGAAGATACATTTGCAATTGAATACTAATGCTTGACCTAATTCTGTAAATTTTGATGCATGTTGAATTAAGATATTAAAACCCTAATACACATTTCACCATAATCTTGAATTAACTATATTGCTGAAATCTTGTGATCAATCTATGTAAGATATTAAAACCCTAATGTTAAATCTCTAATTTTTTAGTGATGTGTCACCCTAACATCTACATGAATCCCTATTGTATGATGTAGATTGATGATAATGCATGAGCTAGTTTGAAATTTTGAAATCAATTATGAATCTCTTCCCTAGGTCATACTAATTTATGTGTAATCTTTATCTTGATGATGAACATGCATGGACACTCTAAATGTTGAAATCAATGTTATAGAATGACATCACATGTATTTGTTGGCCTAGAAACCCATCCAAGATTTACTCATTAGGAGTAAAGCTTCGATAGTCCCCGGTTTGGGACTGTTCTTGAACACCTAATCTCACTTAGGATGTAAGTGTATAATGTGTATTTGGTTTTCAAGAAAATTTTGGCAGTATTTCCCCGTTTGTTCTCTAAGTACATCTGTACTTGGAGAACAGTGGTGAAATACTACCGAAATTTTCTTGAAAACCCAATACACATTATACACTTACTAGTGAGATTATGTGTTCAAGAATGGGATAGGTGGTAAACATTTATTATATATAAGAATGACAACACATGTATTTGTTGGCCTAGAAACCCATCCAAGATTTACTCATTAGGAGTAAATCTTGGATAGTCCCCAGTTTGGGACTGTTCTTGAACACCTAATCTCACTTAGGATGTAATTTTATAATGTGTATTTGGTTTTCAAGAAAATTTCGGTATCATTTCCCCGTTTGTTCTCTAAGTACATATGTACTTAGAGAACAGCGGGGAAATGCTGTCGAAATTTTCTTGAAAACCCAATACACATTATACACTTACTAGTGAGATTAGGTGTTCAAGAATGGGATAGGTGGTACACATTTATTATATATAAGAATGACAACACATGTATTTGTTGGCCTAAAGTTTTAACCATGCAAAAACTCTAATCCTAGACCCTAATCTTGTTGTAATATATACTTGTTTTCTCTTTGATCATAGAATGGATAGATCATGGATGTCCATTCGCAATCGCTGCACCCCAGAGTTTATTTCTGGTCTTGACCAGTTTATTAGATTTGCCGAGGAACATAGGAAACAACTTGGAGATAGGCTCTACTATCCATGTAGGCATTGCGGTAACAACTTGAAAGTCAGCACTGGTGATGAAATCAAAAGTCAATTCATATGCAACAGGATTATACAAGGCTATACAGAATGGCACTGGCATGGAGAGATTTCAAACTCGAAACCAGTGGATGCCGATAGCAGTGCTTGTGTGGAAGAAGAAATTGCCTCCGATGATATAGATGTGAATGAACCAGTTCCAGTAGACATCGTTGATGTGATGCTAGATACTTGTGGGGTAGAGCACACCGATCCACCTCCCATTTTTAGAAACATTGTGCATGATGCTGAGATATCGTTATACACGGGTTGTACTAAGTTTACGAAGCTTAGCACTGTGTTGAGATTGTATAAGCTGAAAGCTAACAATAGATGGAGCGACAAAAGCTTCACGTCATTGTTGTCTTTGTTGAAAGAAATACTTCCTGAAGGAAACGAGCTGCCAATCTCAACATACCAGGTAAATAAATTGTTGTGCCCAATGGGAATGGATGCCAAGAAGATACACGCATGCCGGAATGATTGTGTATTATTTCAAAAGGACTATGTGGATTTGAAAGATTGTCCAAAATGTGGTGCGTCACGGTATAAATTGATGACTTCGGCAGAGTCCAAAATTGGTTCTCCTGCCAAGGTGATGTGGTATCCACCTGTAATATCACAGTTTCAATTCTTGTTTGCCAATCCGATAGATGCGAAGAATTGGAGGTGGTATGTAAATGTTACGAAAAATAACGATGGGATCCTATGACATGTGTCTGATTCCCCATAGTGGAAGAAGATTAATCTATTGTACCCTAAATTTGGTGAAGAAGTCAGGAATCTATGACTTGGGCTTTGTACAGATGGGATGAATCTGTATGGGACATTGAGCATCCAACATAGCACTTGGCCAGTCATGCTTGTTATATACAATCTTCCTCCCTGGCTGTGTATGAAAAATAAGTACGTAATGTTGTCATTGTTGATATCGGCCCGTAAACAACCTAGAAATGATATCGATGTTTATCTTGAACCTCTGATTGATGACTTAAAGAAACTCTGGGGTGAAGGTGTGATGACCTATGATGCTTCATGAAGAGAGACATTTCATTTGCATGCATGTTGTTTTGCACTATTAATGACTTTCCAGCATATGGGAATTTTTCTGGATATAATGTCAAAGGAGCTAAAGCGTGTCCTATATGTGAAGAAAACACTGATTCAACAAGACTAAAACATGGAGGTAAGACTACATATCTCGGTCATCGAAGGTTTCTTACAAAATTCCATCCGTATCGTAGGAAGCGCAAAGCACTCAATGGATTGAATGAGGAATGGAGTGCACCTAAACCTATACCTGAGGAGGTTGTTTATGAAAGAGTAAAAGACTTTGTCAATGAATTTGGTAAGAGATCACAATGTATGGCCACACGGAGTGACAAATCTTTATTCAAGAAGAAGTCAATATTTTTTGATCTTCCTTATTGGAGTTCTTTGACAGTCATGCATTGTATCGATGTCATGCACGTTGAGAAAAATGGTTGTGATAGTGTCATTGGTACTTTGTTGAATATACCAGGTAAGAATAAAGATGGGATAAAATCCAGATTGGACCTACGTGAAATGGGAATAAGGTCAGAATTAATAGAATTACGTGAAACGGGGAATCAGAGAACATACTTACCTCCCGCTTGTTACACATTGTCTACAAAGGATAAGAAAGCTTTTTTTGAATGTTTGGTAAATGTTAAGGTACCACATGGTACTCATCCAACATCCGTAGATTGGTATCAATGAAAGATCTGAAGTTGATATGTCTTAAATCTCATGATTGTCACACTCTAATGCAACAAATATTACCTGCGAAAATGCAATCCATATTGCCGAAGTATGTAAGGTTTGCAATCACCAGACTTTGTTTGTTTTTCAACAGTCTGTGCAACAAAGTTATTGACCCTGATACTCTCGATAATTTGCAAAGAGAAGTGGTTGTTACCCTATGTCATCTTGAGATTTATTTTCCTCTGTCGTTCTTTGATATCATGGTACATCTTGTTGTCCACTTGACTAGGGAAGTGAAAATGTTGGGACCAATTTTCTTGCATTGGATGTATCCCTTTGAACGATACATGAGAATTTTTAAAAGTGATGTTCGAAACCGTTATCAGCCTAAAGGGAGTATTATTGAGGGTTATGTGGCGAGAGAGGTTACGGATTTTTGCAATGACTTTCTCAGTTGTAATGACACTCCTAGTAATTACAAGAATATTGAGGAGCAACTTGGCAAAGGAATTTTGGGATCACGAGTGAAAGTAATCAACCGTGAGCAGTTGGAACAAGGTCACTTGTATATTTTACACAACATGGACGAAGTGAGTGTTTATATCGAGGAACATACCAATTTCATCAAAAGACAATATCCTCGAGCCAATACAATGTGGCTTGCTAGAGAGAATAACAAGACATTTATTAAGTGGTTTGAAGATAAAGTCTTACATCAACTATCTCAAACACCAAACGATATTACTGAAACTATCAAATGCCTCACCTTTAAACCAAAATTGAATGTTATATCTTATGAAGGGTATGACATTAATGGATTCAAATATTACACAAAGTGCCAAGATGATAAGAGTGTCATCCAAAATAGTGGGGTCACCCTTCAAGCTTCGACTATGTTTTTTGCAAGTGCAAAGGATAAGAGTCCACATGAAGCTAAAATGTCATATTACGGTGTCATTGAAGACATATGGGAGTTTGACTACATAGATTTCAGAATTCTTCTCTTCAAATGTAATTGGGTTGATAACACCAAAGGAGTTATAGTGGATGAATTGGGTTTCACTTTAGTGAACTTTGAAAAGATTGGGGAGAAGGGTTAACCATTCATATTGGCATCACAGGCGAAACAAGTAGTTTATATCGATGATCCTAAAAATGATAAATGGTCGGTTGTTCTTCATGGTAAAAGATAGTTCATTGAAGATCCTATAGATGAACAAGAGTACTATGATAAGTATGATGACTCCAGTCCATTCTTAGTTGGGTTGCCAACACCAACAAATATTGAAGCTAATGATGACTTGTATGTGCGTGGAGATCACAATGAAGGATTGTTAATTGATAAAAACTCGCAATATTAGAGGCATGTTTATATTTTTTTATATGTTTTATTTTTCTGAATGTGAACTTTACAATGTGAATTACTTTACAATGTAAATGTGAACTTTATAATGTGAATTTTACAATGTGAATTACTTTACAATGTGAACTTTACAATGTGAATTACTTTACAATGTGAATGTGAACTTTACAATGTGAATTACTTTACAATGTGAACTTTACAATATGAATGTGGACTTTTAGATGGATGAGAATTCTCCTAATGAGCATGCTAATGATTACTGTGAGGGTGAGGACATCAATGCGCCGTCTCACAATGTAAGTTTTAAAAATATATCATATATTTATATGTACATGTCCATTTATTGTTATATCATGTAAGTGTGTTTATTTTGTCAAATTTTAGGTTGATGATGCACATGTACCCTCTGAAGCACTTGAGGCACTTGATCAGCAACACCAAAAAGTTGACAAGAGAAGGGGCATCACTATGGTGAAGAAGTTAATAGTACAAAGGGGAAATGGACCCAAACTTGTTGTGGATTTTGATAATGCAGGAAATGCAATTGGAGTGAATCACAATTCGTTTGTTTCATATCTTGGGTATGTTACTCGTAGCCATTGCGGTTGTAAGATAGATTCTTGGCATAAAGTTCCTAAGGGTAATAATACATAATATGGAAGGATTTATGCGTGAGTTATTATTAATTTGCAATTCTATTTTGTAGATTACTAATTTTTTGGATACTAGTTAATAGCAATTCTATTTTACAGAGTATATTTGAATTGGATGAAAAGTTGCATTGTAAATGCATGATGCAACACTGTGGGAGAGTCCTAAGGAACTATAGGACAAATCTCACCTGAGAATACATAAAAGAAGGTGGCAAGAAGAAGAAGACAACCACTGAACAGTGGAACTTTCTAGACCAAGAAGAATGGGACACATTTGTTGCTTCAAGACAAACTGATGAATTCAAGGTATTAGGCGTCACTCCCAATTTAATTAATATATGTTGTATTCACCTATTCATTATTAACATTTAGTGTTACCTAACTAGGCCCTAAGTGAGGCACAAAAATCAAGGTGTGCATTGAATGTGCATGACCACACAATGGGTCCAAAGGGGTATGCAGGCATTCGCCAAAGACTACAGGCTGAGTCTAATGCTCAGTCTGCTGCTACTCAGGAGTCCTCTACTATAGGTTCCAAACCACTGCCTCGCCATGATGAATGGATAGCTGGGAGGCAAAATAAGAAGGGAGAAATAAGGAAGCCCGCAACTGCTGAGGTGACTGCAAAAATGGTAAAATACAACTCTTAGAACAATCGTTCGAATATTGATTATTTGTGGTGTTTACTTAATTACAAATTTTTGTTTTGGCAATTAGAGGGAGTTGCACGAGCTGAGGAAACAAGGCAAGTTCATCCCTGAGTGCACAAGGGATGAATTGAAAGTTGCTCTGGGTAACCCAGAGCATCCTGGACGTGTTAGGGCTACAGGCACTGGTGTGGGCATCAAAGCATTCTTTGGGCCATCCCAACGCAAACATGTCCCAAAAGAGGGACTTTCACAAGAAGAGGTAACCTATTCTTTCTTTATAATGTTATTGTAAAAGAGAATTCAATAATCAGAAGCTAAGGTTTCTTTTATCCATGTATAGGTAGATAAGTTAGTTGATAGGAAACTCGAAGAAGGAATGAGCAAGTGGCAGGCATCTCTGACGGCCACTCAGTAGACAGTACCTATGGCATCCCTCTCTACTCCTACTACAAAGGTTGGGAGTAATCTTTTAGACCCACCACCTAGCACATCCTCTATAAGTATTGTTATGACATAGTAACTAGTCTTTTGAAGATGATATGTATATATGTATATAACATTCTTTAGATAAAAAATTGTAGGGGTTGAAGACATGTCGTCTAAAAAGTAAAGAATTTGTCGTTGTAGAGGCATCGGCTTACCCATCCCTACCAGGGGAAATGTTACATGGGTCTCCATAACCAGCTGGTTGGGTTCGTGTGAGCCCGGTACGTATATTCCCCAAATGGATGGATCTTCCATTGCCATATGCCCACCCAGATTGTGAAACGCTTGGTGAGGCAGAAGGCAGAGTGATATTGTGGCCAAAAGCGGATGTCGTCTATACTGAAACGGTATGGTAAATTTACATTACGTTAAATTGTTGGTGTATGTATATGATGTTAATTGATCTGAAATTATATATATGTACATGTTAAAAAGAAGACCCCAGAGCATCTAGGCCTCCACCTCCACCTCCTACATTACCAAGTTGGGTTCCACAGGACCTATCTGTCCCGTTAGGTCCTAATTGTAGGGGTATGGCAATATGGTTAGGTGAACATGATATAAACTGCCCTATAACTATTTCTATAGATATGGATGTTGTAGGTCATTCATATGAAAGCAATCTATTTATATAAGATATTTTGGAGTTGTTTCGATATGATTGGTTGAATACATGTGTGATAGAGCTATGGATAAGGTGAGATCTTCTTTATACATCCATATACCTTGTGTAGGATCTGGTGATCTGGTTTCTTATTTATTAATGCATACGTAATACATGTTTTACAGCTACTTAGACAAGATATGTGCAGATTTTTCATTCGAACATGTAGGATTTTTGATTTCATCTTTGATTAGTCTAGTAGCTAAAGACCCTCCGTCAATTCAACAATACTACTGTGATTCTTTTACAAATTTTTCTCAAAATAAGAAGACGATGATAATAGCTCCATTGAATGTGGAGTAAGTTTACTTTGCTTATTATAATTTGAACTTAAGAAAATTACATTTTTACTATGGATTTTTAGTTATTAATTTTTAACTTTTTTACCTCTAGTGGTATGCATTGGGAGTTACTAGTTATTGTCCCAAAGACGTTCACTGTCTATTATCTAGATCCTAAGGGGACTAAATTGAATTCAAAATATGGACACAAAATGAAAATGGCATTATTCCGGTGAGAAATATTTCATTTTCATATCCTTTAACATATGTTATTACATTACTATTTAATTATGCAATGTACTGTGTTACATTAACATGTAGATGTTTAGATGAGTTCAAAAAGGCTAAAGGAAAGGTCCCCAGGAAAAAGAACCAGCAAATAACTTGGAAGAACATGGAAGTAAGTTCCTGACTGCAATGTATATATTATTTATGTGAACAATGCTTAATTAGTTGTATTTTTTAATATTTTATATGTTTCAATTTATAGTGTGCTACACAAGACAATGAATGAGCATGTGCATACTATGTCATGCGATTTATGCACATGATTATCAAATATGCTGCAGTGGACATCGATACCATTCTTGAGGTATTATATATAGTCTCATTAGATAAAATGAAATATATCAATCTTATTTATATATTATTAATTATATATATACATCATTCTCATTGCAGGTGTTTAAAACTGACCACACTACAAGAAAGGCCTTACCAAATGTACATGCTCCCTATACGATGAGAGAATTAAATGAAGTAAGAGAACAATGGGAAACAACCATACAAGTAGTTGGGTTTTTAACATATAATTGGGATGTTGAAAGAGAATAATGACTAAAGAATGATATTTTGTAAATGAATTTCTGAATTATAATATGTGTGAATGTTTGTACATGTCTGAATGTTTCTACATGCATCTGAATGTTTATACATGTGTGAATGTGGAAATGAATGAAACTGCTGGTTGCTATATGAATGTTTCTACATGTGTGAATGTGAAAATGAATGGAACTGCAAATTGCTACATGAATGTTTCTACATGTGTGAAAATCGAATGGAACTACAGGTTGCTAAATGTGTGAAAATTAATGTTGTTAATTTTGCAAGTTTGTGGCCTGTTGTTGGCTGATATCAATGGATGTCGTAAAACCTGCAGTTCATAACTGAACTACAGGTTTCTCATCCTGCGACCAGCCACAGCAGGTCTGTAGACTGATAAAAAAACTTGCAATAGGTGTCAGTTATTTGTTTAAAACCGACGACAAATGGTTACATCATCAGATATATAATTAAAAACAACGCCTAATGCATGTGATGTGGTGTCGGTTATCAATAACCGACCTCAATTTCCCTAATGAGGCCAGACACTATGGCCGTGCTGGCCAGCACGACCGTGGGAGCGGGCCAGACAACATGGTCGTGCTGGCCAGCATGAACGTGGCAGCGGGTGAGATGGCGTCGGTTATCACTAATAAAATAACGCTGATAGTGCCCCAGATGGCGCCCTTTCTATGCCGCGAAGGTTTATGGTGTCGGTTTCAAAGCTAATAACCAACGCCTATACCCCCTGCTGGCGTGTTTTTTGTGGCGCGTGAAGGGTTGTGGGGTCAGTTTGCAAACCGACGCCTAAAGGTTGGCATTTTAGTGGTGCCCACATAGGTGTCACATTAAAATTAACACTAAAGGCCTTAAATAATCGACACTAAAGGCCAGTTATGTACTAGTGTTACCTTCGTGTATAGAGTTGCTAATTGTCACTATGACCGTCTCCCGACTGTTAGGTAATGATACCAAAAGAAGTAGAGCTTGGAGTTCATCATCAAGAACCATCTTCATGGACCCCAGTTTATTTACAAGGCTTTGGAATTCATTCATATGCTCAGAGATGCTTGTACCATCCCGATACTTGAGGTTCACCAACTTTCCAATCAAGAAAGCTTTATTTGTGACAGTTTTCCATTCATATAACTTCTTGAGCTTCTCCCACAAATCTTTTGCATTGGTCTCTTCTGAGATGTGATGGAACACAAAAATATTGAGCCACTTTCAAACTGTTCCAACAGTCTTTCTATTTAATTTCTTCCAGTATGCATCACACATACTCTTTGGATTTTGTCCCTCTATTAGATCGTATAGATCTCTGCAATAGAGAATATCCTCCATCTTGGGTTTCCAAATCTACTAATTTGTGCTCATCAACTTTATCATCATCCCATCTTCATCCTTCCCCACTAGGACTAGTATCTACAGCCTATGCTCTGATACCATTTGTTGGGGATGTTGTACAGATATGGTCCCGGATGTGATGAAAACTTATTACGGAAGTATTACCAAAAAATGTATAAACCCAAAGAAGAAATACCAGATTTTATGTGGAAAACTCTCTCCAAGATAAGGAGAGAAAACCCACAAGGAAATATCAGACAACAAGTACTATGTAATTCAGATTACAACTCACAGTACATGGATTTAATTACCCCCTAAATCTAGGTAGCCCTCCCCACATGAGAATAAAGATGAGGATGAAGAGAAACACACCCAGTGTAATCAAAATGTCCTTCTTTACTAGATCTCCTCACGAGGTTGCTATCATTGCTAGGGACTGCTTGATGATGTTGCAACCGGTTAGTGGGTCGAACCATTGCCACTATGGCAACATTGTGTCTGTAACTTCCAACTACTACTTTGCTTCAACACAAAGGTGCTGGCCCTCTCTTATCAACCAAACGATTTGCTCTGTCAGTGCACCCAATGTGTCACCGACTGTCAGCCGCAACTTTACTTCAAAGTAAAGTCAGTGACTCTCTCTTATTCAACTAAGAGAGCTCCTCTTGTTGTTCTTGTTCTCTGGAAACCTCTAACACA
This sequence comes from Alisma plantago-aquatica, assembly GCA_963693085.1. Taxonomy (NCBI): domain Eukaryota; kingdom Viridiplantae; phylum Streptophyta; class Magnoliopsida; order Alismatales; family Alismataceae; genus Alisma; species Alisma plantago-aquatica. The sequence continues at coordinate 1,681,018,604 of OY856409.1, read as the reverse complement.
GAAGGCACCAACAAGCAATAGGAGGGATCATACCTCAACTGATGGGATGTTTCAATAGCCTCCCCCAAGGCCCCTATTTATAGGCCTTCATGGCATGTGGTTGCAACTAGGAATCCTTATCCAACTCTGAGTCCAACTCCATGTTGCACGTATGAAATCATCTTCTTTCCCATTTAGATTTGACTCCTATTAGGATTGGTAGCACAAGCCAAGTCATACTCAAGTCCAAATCTAATTACACATGGGACAGATCCCTTTCCTATTCCCAACATTTTCTACATACGAGAAGCCCAGATCCTTTGCCTACTTTCCCTTCTTTGTTCCATGTCCTCTCCATGCACTAGTGCTAGGGTTTGGGAACTATACAAAAAATCATGGATCCCAGACTAGAAAGAAGGAATACCCGTCGACCATGGGGATATCTAGAGGAGGATTGTGGATGACACTAAACCCTCCCATTCTCCCAAGTTTTACCGTTAGGCATGAGGTAGGAATGATAAACCAACCAAAAACCTAGCCACCACATTGCCTCTGGTAACAACTTTGGATTCCTCACCAGGACAAGGAGAAATACATTACAGAGCGTACTGTAAGGACCCATTCCTAAATTACTTTAATTCTTAGTTAGATCTTACTAAGAATCAATAGTTATTGATTTAGTTTTCTCCTAATCAGGTCAAATATTAATAAAAAACATTAACCTTGTTTGTTAGATTAATGTTGTGAATGATTAGGTTAGTAGGGTTATAAATTTAAAACCCTAGTTGCATGAAATCATCAATAGAGAATGTGATGATGAATTTTGTGGTAAGTATAACAGTCTAGTAAAAGATTTTTATGACTTTGTGTGTGAATCATATTATTTGAATTTTGGATATATATTGTATAACTTAATTATGCATGTTATTGAAAAATTTCAAAATTTTTAGAGTTTCATGGACATGTTGATCGGTTGAGTTTCCCCAGGAAAAACTTAGTCGATCATGATATACAGGCTTACGTATAGTAGTGTAGTATTTTTTTAATTTATTGTCTTATCTAATTAAGCTCAAATTTTAGTTGAAGGTTTAATACTAGGTTTACAACAACATATTATATTTTTAGAATTTTTGGAGAAGTTTTGTATCACAATAGAACCTTGTATTGGTTGAGTTCTGAGAGAGGCAAACTCGACTGACTAGACATTTCTAGAAAAATTAAAAAAGACTAAAAAAAATTTTAATTAATTATTCGAAGCACCTTAATGAGTATATAGGACTCTATTACGACCCAAGAACCTCTCATTTCCATCCCACACTTAAAATCTTCGTAATTCTTGAGAGAGGAGGGGATTTTAGGGTTTGGAGAATCTGAAGTGGAAATTTCAGATTTCTGGGTTTTCTCTTTCCAAGGTTGGTAAATTCAGTATAGATCATTAATCTTTACTAGGTTTATTTGCTTCTATTCTCTCCTATTCATACAACTTGTCACTTCCCTGATTTGGATCTAAATATTCCAAATTAATCTCTTCTTTCATTCTTTCTTCTTCAATTCTTCTACTTCTATGTTCTTGAGTGAAGAGGAGAAGGAAGATTTTGTTTTCTTGAAGCAAGGACTTGATTCAAGAATTAGCAGTAGTAGCTGGGCTACGAATTTCAGGTGTTTCACACCTGAGATGAGTGGTGTAGGTTCATTTGAAAACTATTAGTGAACTATAATCCTAAATCTCCTCATTAAACTACAATTGGTGGAAATTGAGAACTCTAATAATGCATAGGATTGTTTGCTTATTTGACCTTGGATATGATATTTGCATTGATCCTTATAAATGAATCAAGTGGATGTTATATTATCTTGATCATGAGTAATGTAAATTTAATTGAATTCAGATTGCATATTCTTATTACATATACATTGCAAATACCACATATTGTTTAAATATGGAGTGTTGTCTATGATATGTGAATTTTTGAGTTGTGATTATTTCATGCAAATTTATATGATGGAAAAAGGATATGTAGGGTATATGTAATCTAAATAGAAACATATATATATCTGAAACCCTAATGCATATATCCTAGGATTAGAATGCAAAGTCACATATGGGCCATATAATAAACCCTATTTTCCTTAAAGTGAGTAATTGCACTTAATATACATTATAACCTAATCATCTAGATAGGATCCAGGAACACTGTGATTTCCCCCAAAAGGTCTGCACTGGGGAAATGAAATAGATTCCTTCTAGTAGTCCTTGGATTATGAAAAGGAATATCAGAGTGTGATTCTAGACCTTGAAGGCTAGGTCACCAAAATTTAGGAAAGATTTTAAGATGAGATGCTAACCTAAATTCTCTATTGCTGAGTGAATGAAATGCATTGTATTTGAAACACTATTATGGAAATTGTTATCATGGTTTGAAAGGGATCAATAGGGATATCTTTGTTTAGTATCTCATACGTGATGCCCTAGCTTTGACATTTATGTCATTAAACCTGTCTCATGTACCTGAGATGAGGTATGTAAGGTAGAGAGGCTTTATGCTCTTACCTAGCCAGTGTTTGGCAAGTCTGAGGCAGACCCAAGTCTATTATTTATCTTAGGGTTTTCGATTAACCCTAAGATATGGACAGTGATTCGTTGACACGAGAACCTAGCGTGGTGACTTTTACTTGATTAGGTATAGATCAAGTAACTTCAGGGCAAACCTAATAATGAATCTTGATAAGCCAAGAACAAGATTTGATTATCAATATTCGATTAAATGTTAGTTCTATTTGTTATTTCATATTCATCTTTTGTAGTTTATATTTGTCATTATCTGCATGATATTTAGAATTGTTTGATTAAATCTGAGATATACTTTTGTCTGATAAAAAAAAGATTAGTTCAATGCTAGTTTTGTCTTGAACTTGTTCCACTCACTCAGTGTGTTGATAAGTGGTGGTTCAAATTTCTACAAAAATTGATTCAGCTTCAATTCATCCAGGAGCTTCTCATCCGTAGTCATCTTTTATTCACCATCTAAGGTGGAGAATTCTCTTCTTGTTGTAGGTTGTATGTATAGGATGTCCCTGTACTAGGGAGTTTTGGGAGGGTGTGTGTGCTTGTAGTGATGTACTTTATCTTGATCTAGGATGCTTATGTGAATGTAATAGTGTAATTTTCTACTTCATGTTGTATTTGAGTTTTATCTTGAATAATGCTTACATCTCAGGCTTGCTTATATATGATCTGTTGAAAATGAATAGTACTTAGTTGCTTGTGCAAGATCAGAAATTAAATGGAAAAAGTTATTTGTGTTTTTCATATAATAGAATTCCTTGATTCCAGGTTTTAATTGGTAATTTGAGATTTAGTTTGGTTAGTATGGATAGCATCATGGGGTCTCAGAGGTGGTATTAGAGCCTAGGTTATTGTAAGTGCCTATGTACAGAGACATTAGATGAGTCTATGAGTCTTATTGAATCCTTGAAATTATCTAATGATATATGGTATGCTATCTTTTATTTCAGATCATGGATGGTAGAGGTGAAGAACATGCAAAGAGTCGCTATGTGGCACCTCAATTAGGTGGTGCTAGGGATGAACCAGGGTAGGAAGATCCTCCTATTGAAGTAATGGATCAACACGATGCAATGACTACCTTATCTACCACTGATCGTCTCTGTGCTATAGCACAAAGACTAGTGTCAGTGATGGCTCATGCAGCAATAGTGGTAGTCCCTCCATCTCCTCCAAGTGTTCCTAATCCATTGTGTGATATTAGCAGGTCTTATGAGAGGATGAGAAAGATGGGTTCCTATGACTTCTATGGAAGAGCTGATCCTACACAAGTATATGAAATTGAAAAGGTGTTTAAAATAGCTCATGTATCTGATGTAGAGAAGGTGAACCATGCTACTTATCTCCTAAAAGGTAGTGCAAGTCACTGGTGGAGCATGGAAGAGACACACCTGCCTAAACAGAGTCTGACATGGGCTGAATTTAGAAAGAGGTTTGAGTCCCACTATTATCATGCCACATAGATACGTGACAAGATTCATCAGTTTGAGACTTTGAGGCAGAGACAGATGACAGTGATTGAATATGAGTTTCTTTTTCTTGATTTTCTTAGGTCTTATCCGCAGCTATGTGTCACAAATGAGGATAAGATGAAGTGTTTTGAACAAGGTTTGAACTATGATCTATAGGAGAGGATAGGTGTGATAGAATCCATGTCATCTTTTCATGCCTTTATTGATACAGTCATGCGTGTGGAGCATGTCATTCACCAGAGGTGGGAGTTTGAGACCAGCAAGAGGACATGTGGTGAGTTGAGCAGGCCAGTACCTAGTGTACAGTCAAGGATGAATAGACCTCCTACATATCCTTCTAGGAAGCTAGACATGCCAGCTAGTACACCACCACAGATTCCATATGGCAGGGGTACTACTACTTTTGCAGCTAGGGGACCAGCACCACAGAGGACACAGAGTACAGGAACTGTGACATGAACTTATAGATTGAGTTTTCACTCAACACCACCACAATGTACATACTGCAATAGGTTTCATAAAGGTCCATGTTGGGGCCTTGACTTCAAGGGTTGTTTTGTATGTGGTCAGGAAGGACATTTTGTTAGGGATTGTCCACAGAGAACTCAACAACAATCAATGACTAGAGTACAGAGACTGGTGTCACCACAACGCTCAGGTAGGGGGTACACATCACAGGAAGGTTCCAACACTCAGGGAGCCACAATACATCAGGTTAGAGGAAGAGGTCGAGGTAGGCAGCAGGCAACATCCTGTGGTTATGCTTTGACTCAGTAGGAGGGAGTTGTTTCTCCACGTGTTGTGACATGTCAGATTTTTTTAGTTACATACATTCTTATACCTATTATAGTGTTGATTGACCCTGGTGCTACACATTCTTTTGTGACTCAGAATGTCATAGCTAGAGGTCAGCTTTCTATTGAGGAGCTACCTTATGATTTCTTGTTGGAGATACCTACTATACAACCTACATTTGTTACAATGGTTTGTCCAGGATGTGTTCTAAGATTTAATGGACAATGCATACAAGTGGACTTATTACCACTTGAAGTGCATAGCTTTGATATTATTCTAGGCATAAATTACTTACAGCAATATTGAGTGAGGCTAGATTTCTTTACCAAGGAAGTTATCTTCTCTAATGGGGATATTTCTTGGATCTATCAAGGAAATAGGGAAGTACTATCTACATGTTTGATATCTTTTATAGTTGCTGAAAAAATGATGTGGAAGGGATGCACAGGTTATCTTGCACACATAATGGATACTAGGGTTGAGAACCCTATCTTATCTGATGTACCCATAGTAAAAGAGTACAGTGATGTTTTTCCTGATGAACTGCTAGAATTACCTCTAGTTAGAGAGATTGATTTTGAGATCAATCTAAAACCAGGAACTCAACCTATTGCACAAGCACCATATCGCATGGCTCTAGTTGAATTAAGAGAGCTAAAGAAGCAATTGCAAGAATTAATTGCTTGATAAGGGTTTTATTCGACCTAGCACATCACCATGGGGAGCATCAGTTCTTTTTGTAAAGAAGAAGGATGGCATAATGTGTTTGTGTATTGATTATAGGAAAATCAACAAATTCACTATCAAGAATAAATATCCTTTTCCTAGGATCGATGACCTATTTGATCAATTAAGAGGGGCTATAGTGTTTTCTAAGATTGATTTGCAATCAGGTTATCATCAACTTAGGATCAAGGTTGAAGATGTCCCTAAGATAACTTTTAGGACTAGATATGGGCACTATGAGTTTTTGGTTATGTCGTTTGGACTAACCAATGACCAACATATTTTATGGATTTGATGAATAGAGTATTTCGTCAGTACCTTGATCATTTCATTGTTGTTTTCATTGATGATATCTTGATATATTCTATAAATAGGGAGCAGCATGAGGAGCATTTATGGTTGGCTTTGCATTTACTAAGATAAAATACGTTGTATGCTAAGTTTAGTAAATGTGAGTTCTGGCTATCTGAGGTGGCATTTCTAGGCCATGTGATTTCTTCTAAAGGGATTTGTGTAGATCCTAAGAAGGTAGAATCTGTAATCCAGTGGGAGCAACCCAAGACACCCACTGAAGTGTGGAGTTTTCTTAGTTTAGTAGGATATTATAGAAGGTTTATATAGGACTTCAACATTATTGCCATGCCTTTAACTCGTTTGACAAGGAAAGAAGTCTAGTTCATATGGATAAATCAGTGTGAGTATAGCTTTCAACAATTGAAGAAGCTATTGACATCTGCACCAGTCCTAACTCTTCTTGAGATATGAAAAGGTTATGTTGTGTATTGTGATGCTTATAAGAAGGGTTTAGGTTGTGTTATTATGCAAGATGGAAAGTTGGTGGCATATGCTTCTAGACAGTTGAAGAAGCATGAAGAAAACTACCCTACGCATGACCTCAAACTTGTTGCAATAGTCTTAGCATTGAAGACATGGCGACATTATCTATATGGAGAGCCTTGCCAAGTATATACTGATCATAAGAGATTGAGATACATCTTTACATAGAAAGATCTAAATATGAGGTAGTGTAGAAGGCTTGAATTGATTAAAGACTATGATTGTACCATTGATTACCATCCTGGAAAGGAAAATGTGGTGGCAGACGCATTGAGAAGAAAGTCATCATCTTTTATGCCTTCTATAGAGATGAATTCCATGGCATGCATTAGAATGGACATGCTTTTTTCATTGAGGGAGATGAATGTGCATATGGATATAACATCTTCTAATGGTCTTCTGGCACAAATCCATATAAAACCTGTGTTTGGGAAATAGATTAAACAAATGTAAGGCACCGATCATTATATTCAGACTTCAGTGAAAGAGATGCAAGAAGGGAAAAGAGAAGGCTTCCACTTCACCAATAAGGATCTTTTATGTTTTTAGGGAAGCTTATGTGTCGCAGATCAGGCAGAGCTAAGAAATATGTATGCAATGCATCTAGGTAGTTCCAAAATGTATAAAAATCTCAAAGAATTGTATTGGTGTCCTGGAATGAAGAAAGATGTAGCTGATGTTGTTGCAAAATGTGGTATATGTCAGCAAGTAAAGGCATAACATCAATGACCCAGTGGGTATTTGCGTCCTTTGCCTATACTAGAGTGGAAATGGGATCATGTGACTATGGATTTTGTATTCGGTTTACCTCATTCCTCTAAGGGACATGATTCCATATGGGTTGTTGTAGATAGATTGACAAAGAAAACTCATTTTCTTCCTGTCAAGACAACGTTTTCTACTGAAAGACTCACTCAGATATATGTTGATGAGATAATTAGACTACATGGAGTTCCAATTTTGATTGTATTATATAGAGGTCCACAGTTTACTTCTAGGTTTTGGGATAGACTACATGAATCAATGGGAACTCAATTGAAGTTTAGTATTGTTTTTCATTCCCAGACTGATGGACAGTCAGAAAGGACAATACAAACCCTAGAAGACATGCTTAGGGCATGTGTTTTATAGTTTCCTGGAAGTTGGGACTCACATGTTAGCCTGATTGAATTTGCATATAATAATGGTTACCAATCTAGTCTTGGAATCACACCTTATGAAGCTCTATATGGTAGGAAGTGTAGATCACCAGTATGTTGGTATGATGAGATGGTACAACAAACCTCTGAGAAGATCATTGTGATACGCCAACAATTGAAGGTTGCATAACGTAGACACAAGAGCTATGTAAACCATAGGCATAGACCTCTTGAGTTTCAAGTAGGGGATCTAGTATATCTAAAAGTTTCTCCTTCGAAAGGTGTACTTAGGTTCGGGAAGCGGGGCAAGTTAGCTCCTAGATATATGGGACCATACCTGATTCTACAATGGGTTGGAAAAGTAGCTTACCGACTAGAGTTACCACCTGAGCTATAGAAGATACATGATGTGTTCCATGTATCTATGCTAAGGAAGTGTTATCCTGATACTGATAAAATCTTCTATCCATCTGATGTATAGTTAGCATATGATGTGACTTATGAGGAAGGGCCAATTCAGATCATGGATAGGAGGATCAAAATGTTGCGTAGACGTTAGATACCTATGGTGAAAGTCTTATGGAGACATCATGGAGTTGAAGAAGCAACATGGGAACTTAAAGATCAGATGCAGAGATGCCATCCTGACCTTATCTAGAGTTTTGGGATGAAACTATAAAAGGAGGTGAGATTTGTAAGGACCCATTCCTAAATTACTTTAATTCATAGTTAGATCTTACTAAGCATCAATAGTTATTGATTTAATTTTCTCCTAATCTGGTCAAATATTAATCAAAAACATATACCATGTTTGTTTGATTAATGTTGTGAATGATTATGTTAGTAGTGTTATAAATTTAAAACCCTAGATGCATGAAATCATCAATAGAGAATGTGATGATGAATTTGGTGTTAAGTATAATAGTCTAGTAAAAGATTTTTATTATTTTGTGTGTGACTCGTATTACTTTGAATTTTGGATATGTATTGTAAATTCAATTATGCATGTTATTAAAAAAGTTCAGAATTTTTAGAGTTTCCTGGACCTATTGATCGATTGAGTTTCCCCTGGAAAAACTCAGTCGATCATGCTATATAGGATTAAGTATAGCAGTGTAGTATTTTTTTTAATTTATTGTCTTATGAAATTAAACTCAAATTTTAACTAAAGGTTTAGTACTAAGTTTACAACAACATATTAAATTTTTATAATTTTTGGAGAAGTTTTGTATCACAACAGAACCTTGTATTGGTCGATTTCTGAGAGAGACAAACTCGACCGACCATATTTTTCTAGAAAAATAAAAAAAGATTGAAAAATGTTTACAATTAATTATTCCAAGCACCTTAATGAGTATATAGGACTGTATTACGACCCAAGAACCTCTCATGTTGGTCCTACACTTCAGAGCTTCATAATTCTTGAGAGAGGAGGGGATTTTAGGGTTTGGAGAATCTAAAGTGGAAATTTCATATTTCTGGGTTTTCATTTTCCAAGGTTGGTAAATTTTGTATAGATCATTAATATTTACTAGGTTTATTTACTTCTATTCTCTCCTATGTGTAGAACTCATCACTTCACTGATTTGGATCTAAAGATTCCAAATTAATCTCTTCATTCATTCTTTCTTCTTCAATTCTTCTTCTTCTAGGTTCTTGAGTGAAGAGGAGTAGGAAGATTATGTTTTCTTGAAGCAAGGACTTGATTCAAGAATTAGCAGTAGTAGCTGGGCCACGAATTTCAGGTGTTTCACACCTGAGGTGAGTGGTGTAGGTTCATTTGAAAACTATTAGTGAACTATAATCCTAAATATCCTCATTAAACTACAATTGGTGGAAATTGAGAACTCTAATAATGCATAGGACTATTTGCTTATTTGACCTTGGATATGATTCTTGTATTGATCCTTGTAAATGAATCAAGTGGATGTTATATTATCTTGATCATGAGTAATGTAAATTTACTTGAATTCATATTCCATATTCTTATTACATATACATTGCAAATACCACATATTGCTTATATATGGAGTGTTGTCTATGATATGTGAATTTTTGAGTTGTGATTGCTTCATGCAAATTTATATGATGGAAAAAGGATATGTAGGGTATCTATAATCTGAATTGAAACATATATATATATATATATATATATATATATATATATATATATCTGAAACCCTAATCCATATATCCTAGTATTAGAATATGAAGTCACATATGTGCCATATAATAAACCCTATTTTCCTTAAAGTGAGTAAATGAACTTAATATCCATTATAACCTAATGATCTAGATAGGAACCCTAAACACTGTGATTTCCCCCCAAGGTCTGCACTAGGGAAATGAAATGGATTCCTTCTAATAGTACTTGGATTATGAAGAGGAATGTTAGAGTATGATTCTAGACCTTGAAGTTTAGGTCACCAGAATTTAGGAAAGATTTCAAGATGAGATGCTAACCTAAATTCTCTATTGCTGAGTGAATGAAATGATTTGTATTTGAAACATTGTTATGGAAATTGTGATCTTGATGTGAAAGGGATCTGTAGGGTTATCTTTGTTTAGTATCTCATACGTGATGCCCTAGCTTTGACATTTATGTCATTAAACCAATCTCATGTACCTGAGATGAGGTTTGTAAGGTAGAGAGGCTTTATGCTCTTACCTAGCCAGTGTTTGGAAACTCTGAGGCAGACTAGAGTTTGTTGTTTATCTTAGGGTTTCCGATTAACCCTAAGATATGGACAGTGAGTCGTTGACATGAGAACTTGGCATGGTAACTTTTACTTGATTAGGTACAGACCAAGTAACTTAAGGGAAAACCTACACTACTACAGAAACAGCCTTTGGCGTCGGTTGTTTAACCCCCTTTGGCGTCAGTTTCCGACCGACGCCTATGTGGGCGCCGCTAAAGGTCGAACACTTCAGCGTCAGTTTTTTAACTGACGCCTATTTAACCTATAGGCGTCGGTCTTTTAGTAGATAACCGACACCAAAATGGTTCGCGCCATAGAAAACGACGTCATCTAGGACACATTCGGCGTCGGTGTTTTAGTAGATAACCGACGCCAAAAGAGTCCTAGATGACGCTATTTTCTGTGGCGCGAACCCTTTTGGCGTTGGTTTTCTATAAAAAACCGACACCATACTTCAAGACGACATGGCCGTGCTTCCCTGCACGGCCGTGTTTAGTACTATAGGCGTCGGTTTTATATGAATAACTGACGCCTTTTCCACCACGGCCGTGCTATCCTGCACGGTCGGGTTGTTTGTACTATTAGGCGTCGGTTTTTGTCCAATAACCGACGCTGTAGGTCTTTGCTGACGGTTTTCTGTAAATAACCGACGCCTATATCTATTTTTTTTTATATCAGTTTGCAGGCCTGCTGTGGCTGGTCAGCAGGATGAGAACCTGCAGTTTAGTTTTCTGAACTGTAGGTTTACGACATCCATTGATATCAGCCTACAAACAGGCCACAAACCTGCAAAATTCACAAAAAATAATTCACACAAGTAGATACATTCAGAAATCAATTCAATTCTCACATTCACACATATAGAAACATTCAAATACATGTATTAACATTCAGAAATATTCATTTACAAAGTATCATTCATTATCGCTATCAACATCCCAATTATATCTTACAGTTGCCACTGCTTGTATGGGTTTTGCCCATTCTTCTATTATTTCATTTAATGCTTCCATCGTATATGGAGCATGTATATTTTTTAAGCGTTTACCTGTAGTGTTGTCAGTTTTAAACACCTGCAAAGAGAATGATGTATATATATAAGTAATAATATAAAAATAAGATTGATATATTTCATACTAACTAATGAGACTATATATAATACCTCATGTATGGTATCGATGTCCAATGCGGCATATCGGATAATCATCTGCATAAATCGCATAACATAGCATGCGCATGCCCAGCCATTGTCTTGTGTAGCGCACTATAAATTGAAACATACAAAATAATACAGCTAAGCACAATTCACATCAATAATATATACATTGGAGTCGGGAACTTACTTGTACGTTCTGCCAATTTATTGGCTGGTTCTTTTTCCTTGTGACCGTTCCTCCAGCCTTTTTGAATGCATCTAAACCCCTACATGTTAATATAACACATTAAATTGCATAAGTAAATAGTAATGTAATAAGAGATGTTAACATATACAAAAATGAAATATTTCTCACCAGAATAATGGCATTCTCATTACGTGTCCAATTTTAGTGTTTAATGTACTTCCTGCGGGATCTAGATAATAAACTGTGAACGTCCTGAGGACAATAACTAGTAACTCCCAATGTCTACCGCTAGAGGTAAAAAGTTAACAATTAATAACTCAAAATGCACAATAAAAATGGAATTTTCTTAAGTCCAAATTATAAATAAAGTAAACTTACTTGACATTGAATGGAGCTATTATTGTCGTCTTCTTTTGCTGACCAAAAATTGTAAAAGCATCTATACAGTATTGTTGAACACTATCAGGGTCTTTAGCTACCAAACTAATCAATGAAGGAATCAAAAATCCCACATGATCAAATGCAAATTGTTTGCAATGATCTTCGACTAAGTAGCTGCAAGACATGTATTACGTATGCATTAATATATAAGAAACTAGCTCACCAGATCTTACACAAGGTATATGGATGTATAAATAAGATCTCACCTTATCCATGTCTCTACCATTGATGTATTCAACCACTCATACATAAACAACTCAATAATATCTTGTATAAATAAAGAGCTATCGTATGATTGTCCTGCATAATCTGCATCTAAAGAAACAATTATAGGGAAATGTATATTATGTGCCCATAGACAACATGCCATTCCCCTACAAGAAGGACCTAACGGGTATGTTAGGTCAGTTGGAACCCAACTTGGTAATGCGGGAAGTGGAGGTGGAGGCCTAGGTGCTCCGGTTGTCTTCTTTTTAACCTGTATATATAATTTCAGATCAGTTGACCTCATATATACACATTAACAATTTAAAGTAATGTAAATTTATCTTACAATTTCAGTAGTGTAGATGACATCTGCTTTGGGCCACAATATCACCCCGCCTTCTGCATCATCAAGTGTATCAATATCCGGGTGGGGATATGGCAATGTAGCTTCTCTCCAATCGGGTAACACACGTATCGGGCTCACACGAACGTAGCCATGTGGCATTGGAGTCCCATGAAACATTGCCCCAGGAAGGGACGGGTAAGCATGCACCTCTGCAACAACGTAGTCTTGCATTCTTAAGCGGCATGGCTTCAATGCCTACAAATTTACGTAAAGAATATTATACATATATACATATCATATTGAAAACATAACAACTTGAAAAGACTAACTACAATGTCATAAACAATACTTACAACAGACGTGTTAGGCGGTGGGTCTACAGGATTACTTGTAGTCTGTACATCAGGAGAAGAGTGGGTCGCCATAGGCTGATTGGAAGCCTGAGATGCCTGCCACCGCAGCAATTCTTCCTTGACCTTCTCAGCAACTACATCGTTGACCTTCTTAGAAACTATATCCTCGACTCTCTTATTCTCCTATACATGGATAAAAGAAACATTAGCTTCTTATTATTGAATTTCCTTTTGCAGCAACATTCTAAAAAAAGTATAGGTTACCTCTTCTTGTGAAAGTCACGCTCTGGGTTTGCGCTGGGATGGCCCAAAGAATGCTTTGATGCCCACACCAGCGCCTGCACCCCTAACACGTCCAGGATGCTCTGGGTTACCCAGAGCAACTGTCAATTCATCATGTGTGCCCTGAGGGATGAATGTGCCTTGTTTCCTCTGCTCGTGCAACTCCCGCTAATCACCATCAACAGAAATTGGTAAGTTAACAAATAATCAATATTCAAACGATTGCTCTAAGAGTTGTATTTTACCATTTTCGTAGATGCCTCAGCAGTTACGGGCTTCTTTATTTCACCCTTCTTGTTTTGCCTCCCAGCTATCCAGATATCATGGCGAGGCATGGGTGTGGCAGACTCCTCAGTAGCAGCAGACTCCTGAGTAGCCGCATACTCCGCCTGTAGTCTTTGGCGAACACTTGCATAGCCTTTTGGACCCATAGTGTGGTCATGCACATTCAGTGCACGCCTTGCTTTTTGTGCGTCACTGAGGGCCTAGTTAGTATGCACATTAATGATTTGGTTAGTAGCACTAAATGTTTATCTTGAATAGGTGAATACAATGTATATTAATTAAATTGGGAGTGACGCCTAATACCTTGAATTCTTCAGATTTTCTTGAAGCAACAAAATTGTCCCAATCTTCTTTGTCCAAGAAGTTCCATTGTTCAAGGGCTGACTTCTTCTTCTTATCACCCTCTTTTATGTATTCTCTGTTCAGATTTGTCCTATAATTCCTAAGCATCTTTCCAGCGCGTTGCATCACACTTTTACGATGCAACTTCTCATCCAATGCAAACAGATTCTATAAAATATAAATGTTATTAACTAGTATCCAAAATAGAATTGCAAATAATAGAATTTGTAATCTACAAAATAGAATTGCAAATAATAATAACTCACGCATAAATCCTTCCATATCAAGTCTTTTTCCCCTGAGGAACTTTATGCCAATTATCATACTTAACACCACAATGGCTCCGATTGGTACACCTAAGATAGTTTACAAAATTATTGCGGTTCACTCCAATTGCATTTCCTCCATTATCAAACTCCACAACCAATTTGGATCCACTGCCACTTAGCGCTATTAACTTCTTCAACAGAGTGATGCCCCTTTTCTTGTGGACTCTTATCCTTTGAACTTGCAAAGTACATAGTCGACGCTTGAAGAGTGACCCCACTATTTTGGACGACACTCTTATCATCTTGGCGCTTTGTGTAATATGTGAATCCATTAATTTCAAACCCTTCATAAGACATAACATTCGGTTTTGGTTTAAAGGCGAGGCATTTGATAGTTTCTGTAATATCATTTGGTGTTTGAGATAGTTGATGTAAGACTTTATCTTCAAAGCACTTAGTAAAAGTCTTATTATGCTCTCTAGCAAGCCACATTGAACTTGCTCGAGTATGTTGTCTCTTTATGAAATTGGTATGTTCCTCGATATAAACACTCACTTTGTCCATATTGTGTAAAATATACAAGTGAGCTTGTTCCAACTGCTCACGGCTGATTACTTTCACCCGTGATCCCAAAATTCCTTTGCCCTCCTCAATATTCTTGTCATTATCATGAGTGTCATTACCACTGAGAAAGTCATTGCAAAAATCCATAACCTCTCTCGCCACATAACCTTCAATAATACTCCCTTCAGGCCGATAACGGTTTCGAACATCACCTTTAAAAACGCTCATGTATCGTTCAAAGGGATACATCCAATGCAAGAAAATTGGTCCCAACATTTTCACTTCCCTAGTCAAGTGGACAACAAGATGTACCATGATATCAAAGAACGAAGGAGGGAAATACATCTCAAGCTGACATAGGGTAACAACCACTTCTCTTTGCAAATTATCGAGAGTATCAGGGTCAATAACTTTGCTGCATAGACTGTTGAAAAAGAAACAAAGTCTGGTAATTGCAAACCTTACATGCTTCGGCAATATAGATCGAATTGCCACGGGCAATATTTGTTGCATTAGAGTGTGACAATCATGATATTTAAGACCTATCAACTTCAGATCTTTCATTGATACCAATCTACGGATGTTGGATGAGTAACCATGTGGCACCTTAACATTTACCAAGCATTCACAAAAAGTTTTCTTCTCCTTTCTAGACAATGTGTAACAAGCGGGAGGTAAGTATGTTCTTTTACTACCCATTTCACATAATTCTGTTAATTCTGACCTTATTCCCATTTCACGTAGGTCCAATCTGGATTTTATCCCATCTTTAGTCTTACCTGGTATATTTAACAGAGTACCAATGATGCTATCATAGACATTTTTCTCAACGTGCATTACATCGATACAATGCCTGACTGTCAAAGAACTCCAATAAGGAAGATCCCAAAATATTGACTTCTTCTTGAATGAAGAATTGTCACTCCGTGTGGCCATACTACATTGTGATTTCTTACCAAATTCATTGACAATGTCTTTTACTCTTTCATAAACAACATCCCCTGGTATAGGTTTAGGTGCACTCCGTTCATCATTCCATCCATTGAATGCTTTGCGCTTCCTACGATACAGATGCAATTTTGAAAGAAACCTTCGATGACCAAGATATACAGTCTTGCCGCCATGTTTTAGTCTTATTGAATCAGTGTTTTCTTCACATATAGGACATGCTTTAGCTCCTTTGACACTATATCCAGACAAATTCCCATATGCTGGAAAGTCATTGATAGTGCAAAACAACATAGCGTGCAAACAAAATGTCTCTCTTGCTGAAGCATCATAGGTCATCACACCTTCAGCCCAAAGTTTCTTTAAGTCATCAATCAAAGGTTCAAGATAAACATCGATATCATTTCTGGGTTGTTTAGGGCCCGATATCAACAATGACAACATAACGTACTTATTTTTCATACACATCCAGGGAGGAAGATTGTATATAACAAGAATGACTGGCCAAGTGCTATGTTGGCTGCTCAATGCCCCGTACAGATTCATCGCATCTGTACAAAGCCCAAGTCTTAGATTCCTATCTTCTTCAACAAATTTGGGGTACAATAGATCAATCTTCTTCCACTGTGGGGAATCAGATGCATGCGCAGGATCCCATGATTATTTTTCTTAACATCTGCATGCCACCTCAAATTCTTCGCATCTTTCGGATTTGCAAACAAGCGTTGAAACTGTGATATTATAGGTAGATACCACAACACCTTGGCAGGAGAACCAGTTTTGGACTCCCCCGAAGTCGTCAATTTATACCGTGATGCACCACATTTTGGACAATCTTTCAAATCTACATAGTCCTTTTGAAATAATACACAATCATTCGGGCATGCGTGTATCTTCTTGGCCTCAATTCCCATTGGGCACAACATTTTCTTTACCTGGTATGTTGAGATTGGCAGCTCGTTTCCTTCAGGAAGCATTTCTTTCAACAAAGTGAACAATGAAGTGAAGCTTTTGTCGCTCCATCTATTGTTAGCTTTCAACTTATACAATCTCAACACAGCGCTAAGCTTCATAAACTTAGCACAGCCTGTGTATAACGGTATCTCAGCATCATGCACAATGTTTCTAAAGATAGGAGGTGGATCGGTGTGCTGTACCCTACAACTATCCAGCATCGCATCAACAATGTCTGCTGGAACTGGTTCGTTCACATTTACGTCATCGGAGGCAATTTCTTCTTCCACCCAAGCACTGCTATCGACATCTACTGGTTTCGATTTTGAAATCTCTCCATGCCAGTGCTATTCTGTATAGCCTTGTACAATCCCATTATACATGACATGACTTTTGATTTCCTCACCAGTGTTGACTTTCAAGTTGTTACCGCAATGCCTACATGGACATTAGAACCTATCTGTAGGTTTTTTCCTATGTTCCTCGGCAAATCTAATAAACTGATCAAGACCAGATATAAACTCTAGGGTGCAACGATTACGAATGGACATCCATGATCTATCCATTCTATGATCAGAGAAAACAAGTATATATTAGGAAACAAGTATATATTAGGAAAAGCTTAGGGTATACACTTACATCCTACCTAAGTGTATAATGTGATGTCATTCTTATATATAATAAATGTGTACCACCTATCCCATCCTTGAACACCTAATCTCACTAGTAAGTGTATAATGTGTATTGGGTTTTCAAGAAAATTTTGAAAGCATTTCCCCGCTGTTCTCTAAGTACATATATACTTAGAGAACAAACGGGGAAATGCTACCGAAATTTTCTCAAAAACCCAATACACATTATACACTTACATCCTAAGTGAGATTAGGTGTTCAAGAACAGTCCCAAACCGGGGACTATCCAAGATTTACTCCTAATGAGTAAATCTTGGATGGGTTTCTAGGCCAACAAACACATTTGATGTCATTCTTATATATAATAAATATGTACCACCTATCCCATCCTTGAACACCTAATCTCACTAGTAAGTGTATAATGTGTATTGGGTTTTCAAGAAAATTTCAGTAGCATTTCCCCGCTGTTCTCTAAGTACATATATACTTAGAGAACAAACGGGGAAATGCTACTGAAATTTTCTCGAAAACCCAATACACATTATACACTTACATCCTAAGTGAGATTAGGTGTTCAAGAACAGTCCCAAACCGGAGACTATCCAAGATTTACTCCTAATGAGTCAATCTTGGATGGGTTTCTAGGCCAATAAACACATTTGATGTCATTCTTATATATAATAAATATGTACCACCTATCCCATCCTTGAACACCTAATCTCACTAGTAAGTGTATAATGTGTATTGGGTTTTCAAGAAAATTTCGGCAGCATTTCCCCGCTGTTCTCTAAGTACATATATACTTAGAGAACAAACGGGGAAATGCTACCGAAATTTTCTCAAAAACCCAATACACATTATACACTTACATCCTAAGTGAGATTAGGTGTTCAAGAACAGTCCCAAACCGGGGACTATCCAAGATTTACTCCTAATGAGTCAATCTTGGATGGGTTTCTAGGCCAACAAATACATGTGTTGTCATTCTTATATATAATAAATGTCTATAAACTACAGGCAACATGGTTAATCCTAATCAACAGAGCATTATTAAATCATAAATCAAGAAATCAATAGTTTCAAACAAAGGTCTAGGAATCTTTACTAGACATTATATGTTATAACCATTGGTTTAATAACCATATTTCCGCATGTACATGTTTATCAACTTTAAAACCCTATAATTCATGAAATCATTCTAATTCAATTTAATATGTTGGGATCACATAATTATATAATGACATCAGAATATATAGAAGAAACATAATTAACATGATTAACAACATGCTCATCAAACTAGGGTTTTCTTGAATATCATCTAATATTTGTGTACTAGACATTATATGTATCCCTAATCATCATATTTAACATACTACATTATTATGAACATCCAGATCAGATTAAGATCATACTATGTTATAACCAATATTGGTTTAATAACCCTATTTCCGCATGTACGTACATGTTTATCAACTTCAAAATTAGAATTCTAGGATTCAGACACAATAGATAGGAAATAAAATGCTCTATCCATGCATTAATAAATCTAATAGATGCCTTGATATTTTTGGGGTTTCCAATAGAAAGTAACAATCTTCTATGGTCACTAACATAATTTGAGATAACTTTCCTATGAAAATTAGAAACAATATCAAGGAATTTATCATTGTAAACTACTTTATCAATTTTAGATGTAATGAAATTCTTCCCTTCTTGATGATTGTCCCATGCAAAGATGGGTCCATTCATTTCTAACTCAACAATCCACAATTCATAACACACATGTTAAAGTCCTTCATAGACTTTTTTGTAGGAGGTTGTTTACTAATTTTTTCATAATTCCTTTGGACAACATTAAAATAACCTATAAAGACCCAAGGTAGCTATTACCTTGAAGAATCCAGTTGTAGAAAGGATGGGAAAAAATATAGAGTGTACAGGATCTTATCTAGCTGTAGCTATTTCCTCGAAGAATCCAGTTGTACAAGAAAACTAATCAGCAATTGTGGGTACAGGAAAATTGTATATAGAATGCATCTTTAAAATAAAAGGTAGAAGAGCATTCTTTTCGATAAGTTGACCTTTTCAAGTAGGAAAATTTCAACTATGGCAGAGAAAAAATTAACCCGTCATCATATTTTAGTAAGAATCACATTTCATGAGCTTGAGAGAGAGGAAAGAGCCTTAGACTTCATTCACTAACACGCAACCTCTGCCTCCTAGCTCTCACTCCTTGTCGCAATCTTCTCCACCCACAAGCGTCACCCCTACTAGTGTAATACCTACTACCGTAAGCCCACCGACCATCCGCAAGCCTCACCCCTACTATCGTAATCTCTATTCCAGCAATACTACCCTCGTAATCCCACCAATCACCCACAAGCATTGTCACACCAATAAAATACATGTACATCAATAAAATACAGAGAAGAGGGCATACCGGTCTGGAGAAGAGCTGTGGTATGCAGACGGCGGCACAGAGTGGGCGACGGTGGTGGAGAGGAGCTGTGGTCGAACCGGCGGCGCTGTGGAGAAGCAGCTAGCAACCCTAAACCCTGGCGGTGGCGCGACGGCAGTGGAGAGCAGCTTTTGTCGTCCTGGCAGTGGTGGCGTGGAGGCACTGGCATCGAAGGAGAAGGCGGCGTGGAGGCACCGGAGGAGAAGGTTGTGCCGGAGAAGGCGGCGCGGAGGCACTGTCGTGGAGGGGTGCGGTAGAGTGGAGGGTCGGGCGACAGTAGTTGCGGCGGGAGCTAAAGTTGTTTAGGCGATGAAACAAAAGAAAGGGGAACAGTCGGGTGATCGCAGGATATAAAGTTCACCTATAGCGTCGGTTGTTTGTCACAACCGACGCCTAAACAACTTTAGCGTCAGTTGTTTGAACCAACCGACTCTCAATTGGACGATATTTTCATGAAATTGTTTGGCGGGAACCACTTTCGGCGTCGGTTATCAACAGATAACCGACGCTGAAAGTGACACTTTTCACGCAAAGTTTCATCACACATAGGCGTCGGTGGCTATTTAAATAACTGACGTTGTATGTGACACTTTTTCTTTTCGCTCGAAAATTGGATTTCGCGGGAGCTTTTAGGCGTCGGTTTGTTATTGTCAACCAACGCTGAATACAAAGCGGTACCCGTGTCTGGCTGGTCTTTGAATATAGATGTCGGTTTGCTTAAACAACCGACGCCTTATATGATAGGCATCGGTTTTCCTTAATAACCGACGCCCAGAAAAGCGACACTAAATGCTATTTCTGTAGTAGTGTTAGTAATGAATCTTGATAAGCCGATAACAAGATTTGATTATCAATATCTAATTACATGTTAGTTCTATTTGTTATTTCGTATTCATCTTATGTAGTTTATATTTGTCATTATCTGCATGATATTTAGATTTTTTTAATTAAATCTGAAATATACTTGTCTCTGATAAAAAAAATAAGATTAGTTCAATGCTAGTTTTGTCTTATACCTGTTCCACTCACTCAGTGTGCTGATAAGTGGTGGTTCAGTTTTTTATAGGTAATGATTCAACTTCAATTCATCCAGGAGCTTCTCATCTGTGGTCATCTTTTCTTCACCATCTAATGTGGATAATTCTCTTCTTCTTGTAGGTTGTATGTATAGGATGTCCCTATACTAGGGAGTTTTGGGAGGGTGTTTGTGCTTGTAGTGATGTACTTTATCTTGATCTAGGATGCTTATGTGAATGTAATAGTGTAACTTTCTACTTCATGTTGTATTAGAGTTTTATCTTGAATAATGCTTACATCTCGAGCTTGCTTATATATGATCTGTTAAAAATGAATAGTATTTAGTTGCTTGTGCCAGATATGGAATTAAATGGAAAAAGTTATTTGTGTTTTTCATATAATAGAATTCATTGATTCCAGGTTGTAATTGTGAATTTGAGATTTAGTGTGGTTAGTATGGATAGCATCGTGGGGTCTCAGAGGTGGGGTCCCACACATACATACATCTTAGCACTACCAACATGTGAAGTGCCAGGGAAGGCTCCAAATTCCTCCACAGTGTCGGTGATTACTAGTGTTGCAGCAGCAAGAAGGTTTTCGTGATCAATGATGATGAAGGGAGCCACTGGTTGGGGTTTGTGTTGTAGTAGGAAGTGGGCTACCAGGGCAGAGAGGGCTCTCCAGGCTAGGAACAAAATACAATGCTCAACCATTGTAGCTGGTGGTGTGGTCTCACGACATCGTGTATAACACGAGGAAAAGAAGGTTGATCCAGGGCCAACTACTAACCACCGGTTCAACACTAGTGGATGGGACATAGTTTGGGTTGTCAGTTCTATGAGAAAACCAGGCGATTTAGGACCTAAACAAAGTCCCCATTTTTACACGGAATTAAGATGGAACTAGCTAATAAGGAGGTGCCACATGGCCTCAACATCAAGGTATAATGGATATGTTACTTAATTCATAGAAATTAGTAGGATTGTCCAAATATAGTTGACATATATACCAAATTGATTATGAAAATGAGGGAAATCCAAATAAAATAGTTTCAAAGTCTACTTATACTTCTTATTCCAAAAAAAGTGCAAAGATGTGTTTAATATGTGATTAGTGCATGAAAACCCTAAATCATGTATGTTAAAAACCTCTCGTTTATGCTTTTATTTGTTAATCTAGAATATAATGGGGATTCTACATGATTATGATCATAACGATGATACTTAGTGTCATGATTATGATATATAGGTTTTCTAGAATGGATAATCGTGTATATAAAAATTGGGGTTAAAGAATATGACTTTCCATGATATTACTGAATCTAACAGAATCTAAGTGATCATAATGAATGAACATGGGGACTAGAATATCAAAAATGACTCTAATGATAACTAGATACCAAGGAAACATAAATCTAGATTAGGACCAAGTAGAGTCTAATATATTGAACGTGATGGTGACACTTTAGGATTTATATACATGCAAATATAGTATGATTTCTTGGATTCAAATTTATTTATTGGATTGCTTGAATGTACTTGAAGTGTATTCTACATGGCTAACTATCAAGTTATATAGTTACACTTAAGACTACTCGATTTAGTTTCTCAACATTTTCTGATGTTTGTTGGAAGGATAGATAATTAAACATTTTCTTATTTATTTAGTTCCTGCAAACTATAAAGTCACTATGGTTATCACATTATATGGATATGACTATCTTGAACCCTAAGACACCTCTAGATCTCTTATATTTATAAAAGGTCACCCGCATGAATAGGGGGAGACATCAAAAGTCACCCGCATGAATAGAGGGAGACAACTCAAGGTCTTCGGCCTGAATAGAGGAAGACTATAGCCTGAATAGGGGAAGACTATGTCTGTTGTAGGGACAATACCCCAGAGGGGTTTGGTAGAGGTTGGACATATCACGGTTGAGTAGTCGTGATTAAAATGTTAATTTTGATTTTGTAACTAATAATTGTTGTGATTTATGTTGTTACACTAAATGTGAATATTTTGTTTCCCCCACATACTAGCATAACTTGTTATACTGACCGTGTTTTGTATCACAGGGTTTTTGGTATATGATGTATACATGATAAAGGACATGAAAATAAAAATGAAACCATGTGAGGTATTAAAGTTACCAAAAGGAGTATGAGATAGACAATTCTTCTCATATACTACATTTCTCATGTTAAAAGTTCATGTAAGCATTTTGAAATCAATAATTATGAATTAATGAATTTTTTTCTATTACTTGTTATTTGAATAAAATTTGGATCCTTGGGAAAATTTGTAGGTAATTTCTCTCATCTTATCGGCCTTAATTAACTGGATATTTGTGGAAAGTGAGGTTGTTACAGGTGGGTTGCATTCATGTCAGAAGTTGGGGAAACCCTTAATTTCCTTACAAAGTGTATGAAACTTAGGATAGGTAGGTTCAAAACTCCTCATGGATTCATTGGACAAATTCCAGATGTGCATATGAAGCAGGATGAGAGGGAATTAAAAAGGAAAAGCATTAATGTTAATCATGGTTTCTTGATCTCTTTCAAGGCAAATGACAATACGAGCATCATCACATCTTGATATAACGATTGTTATTACTTGCAAATTATCAATGGGACATCTTGTATTCCCTTTCTAATTAATCATTATATTTATTATTAATTAATTAACACTTCCACTATAGGAAAATTGCATTAATTCATATCTCTCTCTCCTTCAGCCAATTGATCTCAAATTTGAATGGAAGGTTTTTGATAATTAAATATCATTGTGAGTAAAGATTGATGTCAAAATATACAAGTTAAACACCCTTTCCTTTCCCTTAAGCCATGACTTTATTTTCATTTAGGCATACTACAAAAAATAAGGCATTTAATGAAGGACAATTGTGAGAGATGAGAGTCATTGCCAATAAACTTCTATTATTAAGAGATCCTCGCTAACCAATAAGGCTTTCTCCCTCAACCATGTCTTTAGCATAACATTAAATTCATTCTGACCCCCTTTCCTTCATAAATAAATTATTTAACAATAGTAGTCCCTAAAAATAAAATTAGCAAGCTTCCCTCCTTCATTTCCCTCGAAACCTTGTGTGATACACAAGTTATTTGTTTCGACTAAATATCACTATCGTCGTCTCTAAAGAAACCAAATGCTTGTTATCATCTTTCCTTACATGAGTCAATCTACTACATGTACAGTCATCTATTTTAGGGTGAATCTATCTCTGTGTGTACATGTTGATCGAGTCACCAATCGCAATTACTATGTAACAACATGATGACTCTCTATGTATATTCAACCATTGAAATGCATAAGGATCCTACGAATCTCTCAATGATTGCAAGTGCTATCTGATGACTAAAATCTACACTATTCTCCTTGTCATTTGTGAACCACCACACTATATGCCAGTTCCACATGCCTAAACTATTGCTTCTCCTAGTTTCTTATTGTTGTATGTCATTCACTCCTTAATCAATCGTTCTATTTTGCCATGTATGGACCATCTCTCGATTCTATGTTGTGTCCATGAATTGTTAATCAATCCTTCACTTGTACCTAACTATGTTAATTGTCATGACCAAGAAATGATTAAGAAGCCATAGATGGAGAACTACAATCAAAGCTATAAAGGTGGGCACCTCAACTAAGAACTATTACAATTTGTTACTGTCATGGGGTGTATCTTAGGCTTCTATATTTAACCTTATTCTACAATCTATTATATTAGAAGAGTACTCAATCACATTTAGGAGGTGTTTCTTATATGCAATGATGCCTAAGAGTATTCAATCTAGGGAATAATTAAGTTACTTAAAATAATATCATTATGCCTCAAGGCTGACAATTCATAGGAAAGTGTTGAAGATAAATGCTCTCTCCTTTCTTTGGTTTATTAAGGAGCTTAATTAGAAAATTTTACCCTATAATTCGCCTTGATTTTTGTAGCCTTAGTATTCATGAAACATTAATGTGTAGAATCATTATAAGTTCAAAGGCTGTCACGAAGAGGTCACAATATTTTTCTAGGTAAGGTCATATTTCTTTTCACATGTATGTTTCTATCATCCCTAAAATAATCTACATTTGAAACGTTCAACTTATCCATGTTTGATATTTTTATATCATGTTTGGTACATATTGAACAATAGATGATCAAAGAGAAGGGGATAGGGAAGGAAAATGTGACAATGACAATGATGGGAAATATATTAAAATGTGTTTCTTGGTAACATGTGCATAAGGAAAGGGATATTGATGGAGAAAAACTTAAAAACATTGTTTGCAACATAATTGTGGGGACAGGGAGGGGGAATTTCTTTTTAAATATACCCTTCACATATATAAATCATATTTATGTCTCTTTTTGTTGTCCCAAAAATTTCCTAAAAGATATATAAAGCATAGCTAATCACAATCGGTTGCACATTATGGTAGTGAGAGAAAATGATAAATTCTCTCTAGAAACACCACCCAACAACACCAACTAGCTACACCCATCCTCCGACCACCTCCATAGGGAGGTTGCGTCACTGACCGTAGATCAACATTGTAGCTCGGTGACGTTCATACCCTAAGCCACATCCACTCTGTCACAAATCAGACTTTGTAGCACACCTTTATAGAGTAATATCTCGCTACAACATCGACCTAATAACACACCTGTGGGTGCTGAACTTTAAAACCTTGATGACACCATTATGGCTAAAACCACCTATGACCACCTAGCTACACCCATCCTCCGACCACCTCCATAGGGAGGTTGCGTCAGTGACCACAAATCAACACTGTAGCTCGGTGACGTTCATACCCTAAGCCACATCCACTCTGTCGCAAATCAGACTTTACAACACACCTTTATAGATTAATATCTCGCTACAACATCGACCTAATAACACACATGTGGGTGCTGAACTTTAAAACCTTGGTGACACAATTATGGATAAAACCACCAACATTGAAAGCTACATTAAAAATACCAGAAACAACCTTACTTCCCAACTAGAACAACAACATATTCAGCTCAAGCGGACTCAAGTATACACTTAGGGCGGCACCGCATTGGTCTTCTTTTACTCATGTGATACATCATACATTTTGTTGCCCATCATGAGAAAAGGAGGACACCTCACAATGATTAAGAGCCACAACAAACATCTCAAATGCAAGATGGGTACCCCTCTCCATATTTGCAGAGCTTATAAGAATAGGTTGACCTATACTCTATCAACCATGGTCAAACCCTTCACTACAATTATGCAATGACAACTTGCTCCCCATACATGAACTACCCACTAGATGATCCTGCTAACCAACTATTGTTCAGCTACCATGAGTGTGGAAATACCATGAACAAGATCTTTCAACAGGCATCAAAAAAATTCTAATTGGACACAAATGTTTTGATGTTGTCATAGAATATGATTAGAAATCAAATATCTACATAGAACACAGATGGGTAGATATGATTACTACATTAAAGTTGAAGCCTAAATGGACCATCTTCATCAGGCCCATCACTGACAGAACCCTGATGGCTTGGGTTACTAATTTCAACAATGAAACCCCAATAGAGCTATACCCATTCTTCTTCTCGATAGATGACACCATCTCCACTAGTTCAGACTTTGTAGATCATATGTTCATTCCAGATAAGAATCAACCTATAGAAGGTACCAGAGTCAATCCCATTGAGTTCACCTCCATTCAAGCATCACCATCAAATTCTGAGGTTGAAGACACATCATCATCTGTGCAAAATTTGCCACCATCATGGATAGGTACAAACAAACAAACTTAACTGATATCATTTCCCCATCTTACTTGATTCATGCAACATTTTGATACATCAACCACATAATATAACAACTTCTCCACTTTCATACAACCAAAACTTCCCACCAATCATTCAGGGTTTAGCCATTGACCTCGCTATCACCATGTTCAAAAACAATACCACCTCCATTGTTTGGCAAAGAGATCCTCCTGAAGACCACTTCCGCACCCTGCATTGCACCATGTGCTTTAGTAGAAAACACTCAAGGTCCCAATGCACTGCACTAAGGTTTTATTACATCTACAACAAACATGATCATTATTCATACAAATACTACAACTGCAACATCCATTCCCTAGAAGATCAAAAAACCTTTATCAGGATAAAGGCTAAACCTCATGCATCTGCTACACTTTCCAACAAATTTCAGCGTTATACTAGATTTAACAAATCTAATCACAGACCCAAACCCAATGTCAAAGATATTACCACTCATAACTCATTTTCTTATCTCTTCCTAGCTGAGAAAACTATGACACCATCTCACACATCACATGCACATGTCCATCTCCACCACAAACGCCCTATAAAAATCACCATCAGTTACAAATCAACACCTTCCACACCACCCCAGAATCTACATCATGTTTGTGATTCCCCCCCCCGCCCTTCACCATGGCTCCCACTTTACATCTGGAGAAGGAGTTCCCATTTGATCTTCCAGCCAACTCCATGAGACTCTTGAAAGTCTTCACTAGCAGGGGCATTCTTGTCACCATCACTAATAACATCGACAACAACACTGTTAATATTCTTGATGTAACCCGTTCCATTGTGCTCTTACTCCCCAGCCACACTGTCCTGAAACCGAAGAACCTTTCACCATCCTAGCTTCTCTACTCCGTCTCAGAAGTCACTAAGCTTGATCATCTCTTTGGTCAAGTTATGGCCATTCCCTGCGACACCAATTATGTCCAAGCCAACATTACCCATTGGACACCTGAACACAAGTCATCTATAGTTGGATCTTGTCGCTCAGGTTGGGTTGTGATTGCTGATCTTCCACCACATCTCTGGGAGGTTGAAGTTTTTAGAGCTATCACCTTCTCTATTGGAGATACACTCCAGTTTGTTATCTAGGACACTCTCAAACCCACGTAATACATCAAAGCCTTTTGTGTCTTCTCTATGGAACATGCTATTACACTTCCCGCATACCTTAAGATCTGTTTGAATGAAAAAAAATCTAGACGATTAAGCCTACATTAGAAAACCCTATAGCCATCAAAACCACCTTCTCTAAAATTAGTGTACACCCCCTCCTGGTACTGCCCCGTGAACAACAAAAAACCATTTCCAAACATCAAAAATCCTTCTAATAGAAGCATGGTTTGGGAAAGAAAGAGCACCAACACCATGTTTAAAGAAGAAACCAATCGCTCTGTCAACAAAAAAAGACCCAAAACTTCATCAACATCAGTAGATAGTACAAACAACTCTCTACAAAACTCCTTCAAACCCTTCCCTTTCCACAATAATGGGACAAACTCATCTACGAGTATCGATTCTAAAACTATACAAAAATTGAAGACAACTATTATTGATGAGATACGATCATCGCAGAGTCTGAATCCAAAAAGAAAAGGAAAGGCAACGGGAACCATCCAATCCATCAACACCATGTCCACCACACTAGAAGGTCTGACCAGAAGAAACTTCTTCACAATGGAAGAGAAAGGTACATCTTCACATCCATCTCCCAAACATGTGCATATTTCCAAACCTCTTTTATCAGTTTCTACATCTTCTGATATTGATGACAACTTTATAGATAATATATAAGATATAGCATCATGGCTTGACATACAATCTTTCACAAACTTTGATGAAAAATTAGGTATTGTATTTGAAGATGACACTCAAGAACATAAGGCCCTTGAAAACATAGAATACTACATGCACTAGAAAAATCATAGACAAATCCAT
This sequence comes from Alisma plantago-aquatica, assembly GCA_963693085.1. NCBI lineage: Eukaryota > Viridiplantae > Streptophyta > Magnoliopsida > Alismatales > Alismataceae > Alisma > Alisma plantago-aquatica. The sequence continues at coordinate 1,680,990,170 of OY856409.1, read as the reverse complement.
GATTCATATACTTGTTTTGAAAATTTGCATATCTGCAAAAAACAAGTATATTGCTTTGATCTGCTCCATATGTTGCTCAAATGAAGATCACCACCTAGAATGTTTGTGGGACATCTAGTCTCAACAGAAGAAAAGAGATATGTAGACATATACACAAAAATAACATCAACATCATCACCATCCAAGAAACTAAAGTGCCTCTATCACCATTTGCACTCAAATCTATAGGAGGCAAACACATTAACTCTTGGCACCAAATCCCATCACTAGGTTTCAAGGGAGGTCTACTTATAGGCCTAAATAGAAACCTATTTAACATCACACACACTAAATTTCATAAGTACTACATCACTCTTCACATCACTAAGACCACTTACAACTTCAGTTGGATATTCATTGGTATTTATGGAAAGCCCAATACAAATAAATCTGATTACATGGTTGAGATTAAGCACATTATGAGCATATATCATGATAAACCAAAGCTTATTGAGGGGACCTCAATCTCACCACTCAACCATCAAATCAGATTAATACCACCTCGTCTACATGAACTATGCAACCTATGAATAATGCTTTCCAACAACCCATCAAAAAACAACCATATGAAAGATATCCCACCAGCCAATGCTCGCTTCACATGGAACCAAAATCATACATGGGCTAGTCTTGATCATTTCATATGTTCCATACTATGGGAAGATCATTACCCCATTCCTACATCATAGTTACCCACCAAACTATTTCAGATCACTTCCCAATCATCATTTATATGAAATAGGAAAGATGGGGACACAAACCTTTTCATTTTGAAAAATTCTAGATCTCTAACCCCGCTTGTCTAAACCTCTGTAAAAGAATATGGCAAGCGGCTGATTATCACTCTAAGGATGTTGGATATCATCTCTACAACAACACTAAAAATGTTAGGAGAAGTTTGAAAAGATGGAAGAGAGAAAACATTGGTAACCTCACACATAAAGTTCTCAACCTAGAACAACAACACATGTTCATAGACAATGACCCATCAGAAGACCCGACCCTCTCCCTCATCATCAAAGTTGAACTAGAACATGTGAAACAATACTTAGACACCATTTAGATACAATGTGCAAAAATGAAATAGGCTAAAGAGGGTGATAAAAATACCAAATATTTCTACAAAACTTGTAACAACAATGCTCGCAAAAATATCATATATAAACTAATCATAAATGGAAATACAACATCCAACAAGAACATGATCACTTGCCACGTTGTCCATCATTTCAACTTTATCTTCAACACTGGACACAAGCCTGTGATTGTCGACTCCATAAATTGCAAATATATTTGTGGCTACAATATCTCCTGACCACAACAAATCATTATACACTTCACCCCTGAAGAACTTGATGAGGCTATCCACTCGCTTAGAAAAAACAAATGCCCCGACCCTGATGGACTTAACACTGAATTCTTCCTGGCCAACTGGAACCACATCAAGGGGGATTTTTTTCACCTCCCCAAAGCTATCCACCTCAACACCAACATTTACAATCTCATTGAAATTATCAATCAAACTAACATAGCTCTCATCCAGAAGGTTACACATTCTGACCTGATCACTCAGTTCATACCTTTTAGTCTCATCAACACCTCCTACAAAATTGTTGCTAAGGTCCTTTCCAATCACATCAAACCCCAACTAGAAAACATCATCTCACTCCAAAATGCTTTCCAAAAAAATCAAAGCATTCATGATGCCTTCATCATGGTAAACAAAATTATACACCTTAGTCACAAAAACAAAACTCCCATTCAAACCATCAAACTAGACTTTGAAAAATCCTTTGATTACATTAACTAGGACTACCTCATCAGAGCTATGTCAGGATATGGCTTTCCAAACATCTGGAACAATTAGATCCATGCCTTCATCTCCACAAACTTCTTCTCCACCATTATCAATGGTTCTCCTTTTGGCTACTTCCACAACACAAAATACTTAGACAAGGTGACCCCCTCTCTCCTTACCTCTTCATCATTGTTACGTTCATTTTCACGAACATGATCAAACAAGGCACTATGCATGGTTTTATAGTCTCTACCCATAAATGTCATGATAACATCATTCAATTTGCATACGCCATCATGATTCTTATGAAACCTGAAGACTCTACCATCATCAACACTATTTGCATAATTAGACTCTTCTCATATATTTTGGGTCTGAAGATCAACCTTTCTAGCTCTTCCATATTTGGAGTCAACACCCCACCCGATCTAATAAACAAATACAAAAACCTCCTCAAATGCAAAATTGGAAACTTCCCCATCAACTACCTTAGATTACTCATTACACCACACCCCATCAGACACTCAGTTTGGAGCCCCATCATTGAAATGATTCAAATGAAACTTAATTCTTAGACAAATCATTTTCTCAACCTGCCAGGACAACTTACACTCTTAAACATCATCATCACACCTATTACCATTCACTACCTTAGTTGTACACCACTATTGAGTAAGAATCTCAAAAACATTGACACGATCAGGAGGAAATTCCTTTGGAATAACTACAAAGTAGACAATCTATATAGGAAAATCCATCTTGTCGATTGGAGAACCATAACTGCTCCGATCAAATTTGGATGGTGGGACATCATCAACATAAAAATACATACCATTTGCCTTACCACAAAAATCATAAACATTCTTACCTCCAGAACCAACTAGATCTGGAAGAATTTCATCATCCAGAAATACTACAAAAACAAACCACCTTAGAACCACACCACTAACAACATATCTTCCCCATTATGGAAGTACATCAATAAAAATCTAGACATCATTAAGAATCTCATCTTCACCCCCCCCTACATGCACACCATAATATCAACTTTTGGGTGGATCCATGGTACCATCATAACACCATCCAAAATCTAAACACACACCTTCCTATCCCATCTTTGCTGAAAAATTTCAATATTGCCAAAGCTCTCAAACTCCTCACTAGCATCAGGAAAAACTCACTCAAAATCATCTTCAAAATCATGTCACTACAACACCCTGACAAATATGTATTAACTTGAATACAACACCAACAACAGGATTTCTTGGACTTGGGGACAACATTACTCTCCGAAAGGAGCCTACACCCATCTTACTTATAGGGGACATAATTCTGACATGGTTCACATTTGGAAAACTGAATGACCACAAAAACTAAAACTTTTCTACTAGCTGCTCTCTTCCAATAGAATCCCTACAGACAAACATTTAACCACCAGGGATTTTTAGAACCCACTAGAAGTTACATATGTAAGAAAGTGGAAGAAACCACACATCATCTCTTCACCAGTTGCACTTTCACGCTACATCTTCTGTATAAATTTTTCCCAATGCTTTCTGATACTAGTAACCTCCTCCAACCTTCCTCCATGACTACGATCAAGCCCTTACCGCAACTTTCTAGATTCCCTCCTGAATACTTGGCCATACACATCTTCTAAAATATTTGGATAGAGAAAAACAATAGGAAGTTCAATAACATATCTAAACCCCCCCATCTAATACTAACCGATATTGAACATTCTATATCTATACAGTTTCACTCCATGACAAGCCTCTACATAAACGCAGGTGATACATGTTGAAGATGATTTAGGAAACATGTTTGGTGACCACAATGATGGTGTATGCTACTCCCTGGAGGACATAATCGCTGACAACACATGATTTTGAGGCTATGATCATCACATAGATAGGATCATGATATCTTAGTTACATCCTTTTTTATTTCCTGCAGAGGCTTAGGTTAAGGGGTGCCTCCCCCATGAACACCTTTGTTTCTACACTTCCTTGGTTGTTTTTCCATCCTAGATCAAATGCTTGGAAAGAAGGGGCACATCCATGTCTGATGTCCACCTTTTTTTCTACTATCTCTGTACCCATTGCTTTCAGACGTTCCATTTGTAAGCAATGTTTTCTTTTCATTAATGCATGGACACATTATAAAAAAACAATTGATTATACATTCAATTTAAATAAGAATTTAAAATTATAGGAACTACTTCTCAAGATACATTTATATTTCCATATTAAGTGTGTGACGCCCTTCGCCACACAAAGTGAGATTACTGAAAACAAAGTGCAGAATTATCTATAATTACAAAATTGTTGATATGTATGCCCAGAGAGCTGATCATATGATGATTGGGATATGGCATTAGATACCTAATTTGATAATAATAATAAAGGCAAGTTTCCAATTTATTTTGTATATTCAGTTATGAGATAATGAATTACATAATAAATGTCTAGAGAATGATATTACTCAATGACATATGTCTTTAAGTGTGTGACTTAGAAGAATGAGATCATACAGATGTTAAGAGTATATACATTCTCATTATGTCCCTATTCGGTTGTTATTGTTGAAGGTATATAGACAAAAATAACACATAAGATCATAGTGTGAGTTGGTTGATGACTAAATCTCATCAGTCATGAAAAAAAAATCTCATCAGTCATGATATGGCAATATCAAACCAAGAACACAGATACACTTTAGGGAACAATGTATCTGACAAACCCACCGTGAGAGTGACACTTGGAAGACATCATCATGGAAGTCATAGTCAGGTCTCACAATGGTGGCGGTGTTTATGGTTCTTAGACCTGAAATCACTACACTCATCACATGTCATTGGGTACACTTTGACATCATCAAATACAATCCTAAAACATGGGTTGTTATAACGGTGATGATTGGGTAACTTTGACACATGGGGATTGACTGTGAGTGATAGATATGGGATTTGTACCTCTTATAGGATTATGATATCCAATGCCTCTTTATTAGAGAGACTGAGAAAACTATGGCCATACACATGTGTGTCAAGATGTGATATTGAGTTTACATATGCATCATGGAATCTGCTCTGGTTCAAAGACCAAGATTGAACATTAGTGAGGATGAATACTCCATGCTTCTAGTTCAATCTAGATATTGGTGATAAAGGAACTATAAAAACACTATAACACCATACACAAATTGTAAGTTAAAGTTTCTCCCCAACTTTCCATTCACTTGGGTAGCAATGACGTGCGACTAGGCACCACTATTTCCTTGTGATGTCATAAGATAGCTATGGACATTCATTGCCAACGTGATAGGGGACCTATAGGGACACACACATAGGAAATAATTTAGAAGAGGAGTTTGAACTTGAATGATGATTGAATTAAGTACTAAAGTGTTTAGGTACTCAATTCACACAACAGATTGATGGATTGGCTGACTGAACTACCAAACGACCATCTCACTGGGTGAGATGGTTGTTTGGGTAGCCAGACGAGCATCTTAAGTGTTGAGACGTCCATTTGGATTGTGAGGTAGATCTAAAATCAAATTGGCTTAGTTCTACCCTATGAACTGACCGATTCAAGTTGTTGAACTGATTGACTCAACTCAAACTCCCCAAACGGTTGTCTGGGTGAGTGAGACGGGCATATCACTTGCGTGAGATGGACCAATTGGGTCAAACAAAGGTTCTAGAGTTTTCCCAAACTCATTTCAATTGCACATACTTGGGATGCAAGTAAATTAATGTATAACATTAATTAGGATACAATTTGCCAATTCATATTGACTAGGAAAGTGTGAAACAGATGTCTCGCATATAGACCACTGTCTTGCATCACAGACGACTATTTCACTTAGTGAAATAACTGTCTCACATGCGAGATGACGGTATCACTTGGCAAGATGACTATATTGTCACACACAGGTTGTGAAACTTCCAAAAAAGTTGTGAAAATTCAAGATCTACTTGTTCTTTCCACTCTCTCTTTAGTCCCGCATTGGCTGGGACTGGGAACCCAGACCCTAACCCCTACTATATATAGAGGGGTACTGGGGGCTTCCAAAAGTACAGCTACAATACAAACAATTAAGAATCAATTCCTCTGACATGTGTTGTCCACATTGGTTGTGGTAACCACGAGAGCCTAGGAAAGTCCTACCCAAATAGGGTGGGATAGCTAATGGGAGAGAAACAACTGAGGATCATTGTTGTGGGAGAGCATGTTGGTGACTAGTACACCAACGGGGAGGACAACTCCTTCCTGTCCATTCCTACAGGATGACAAGAGTTCTATTTGGTCCTTCTGGACTACTGCTAGGAGAGCAACGTCAAATCCCAATATGTGGTGAGATCTGAGGAGCCGCCGTAGTAGTTGTTCGAGTCTGATGTTTATGGAGGAGCAGTCAGACAAGTCTGAGTGTGATTAGGAGTTGCACAGACACCGTCCAAGATAGAGTGCACATCTAGATCAATGAGGATTGTCACTGGATTTTCTCCATGGCCGGGTATATCTTCATGAAACAATCCTTTCTGTTGCATAGTTATTGATGTGATCTGCTAGTTAATGGGAAATATGTTAGTAAATTTTTTGTTTCTTATACCTACCTAATGTTGTATTTCCCTACAGAAAAGAAATTGTAAGATTAGCTAGATTTTATTGATAACCTCACCATGACTTAAGAGGGTGTGATTCCTTCTTTCTAATAAATCAGTATGTTTCAGGTGGAGTACATTGTGATACACTATCACAGTCTCTCCAAAAGGTCCTCAAACTCTTAGTTAAAAAATATTTCAACATTGGTTTATAGGGATTGAGGTCTATACAGATAGATCTGGAAAGCTTCTTGACCTAAGTAAAAACACATACATCAGTAAGATGCTAAAGGGTTCAACATGCAAGACTTAATGAGAGAAAACTTATCCAAGTTCCATGGAGTTAGTCTCTCAGGAGCCTAGTGTCCCAATTCTTGTAAAGAATAGGAACACATGGATAGATGCCATATGCATTCGCAATTGGATCTATCATAAATGCTATGATATGTACTTATCCCATTATCTTGTATTTATTGGACATGATGAGAGGATATCCAGTCATCTCATATGTATTTGACATCATGAGAAGACACATATATACCTACCTAGCAATCTCGTATGTATTGGACATGATGAGAGCGTACATGTTAGATACCAGTAAGAGTCACTGGAATACCATAATGAACATCCTTATGTGCTTATGAAGCACTTAAAGGATTGGTTCCTTGGTTATGGTAACAAGGAAGAGTTGGATGTAAAGGGTTACACCCATGCAAGCTTATAAACTGAAAAAATGATTACAATTGTAGCGACACATCCCGCTATCACATAGACAACGACGTGCCACGCAAAAACGTGCGAAAAACACCATAAATCACTTATACTACTAAAAACACGGGGTAATTAAAACCGATTTTGGGAAGTAGATAAACCAAGAAACTATTACATTCAGATCCTCATCCTGCAAGAAAATAGGTAATATAAACATTTACAAGTCTAGATATGTGTTCACTACGCAGAAGATCAGTTGTCTTGTCATCACATGAGTTCATCACCTGTTTATACATACATAATGGGCCACATCTTCCCAGCAGTAGGATAAACTAAGCTTCATTGGCTATACATCACAAAACAACGTCAAAACGCCTCCGAAGACCTGAGAGTATAGGGATGACTCTAAAACTCTACTACAAAACAACCAAAATAGCAGCATATCCATCTCTTACCTTCTATTGCTCGACTTGCTACTCGGCCGCAACCCTGCGACTACCACCACGTCTAATGCGCGCACCTAAAAAGGTTGTAAACCAACGGGGTGAGACACACAGTCCCAGCGAGAAACATAACTCCCCGCCAGAACCATAAAACCTCAGGGAGATTAAATCAACAATAGATAATTGATAAAACATACAATAAGAGCGGTCTATAGAGAAAAGATGATATTACCATCAAGCTTACCAAGATGTACGAAAGGCATATGTCCAAGTATTTCTTTATGGAACATGATTGACAAGATAAGATTTATATGATCTTACCACATAACAAAAGGAACGTATAAGTAACTGCAAAGTATAACAAGATCAACTACACAAATAGGGCCTCAATAAATGTTTTGTGTTTTTCCTTAAGCAATAAATACTATTCGGCTGAATTACGTATTATTATGCCCTGAGGAAGTGAGTCGTACCGCTCAAATCCAAGCTTCAGTTGCGAAACCCAAGCCGGTGCCATACAAGGTCAATGGAAGAGCCGGACTCCACGACCTCCCACCTCGTGGTTAGTTTATGAGAACCAAAACAGGACCACAATCTCATTCTTAAGTGGCCTCAGCCACAGGGTCAGCTCCCATAGGCTACCCTTTCTCTAGCCCGCCTTGGTATAGGTCTCGGCGCTAGTAAATCTGAGCCACGGGCCAATTCACCATGCTCCCTGAGCCATGAATGCATTCATGTTTAATCACACTGAGCCATGGGCATGTTCACCATGCTCTTATACACATCTTGAGTCTACAACCGAAGTTGCATTCTAACCTCCTCATTTTCGGCTAGGAGAAACCACACATATTCAATAATATGCACTTCCAGGTCAACCCGTAGGAGAACCTATTTCACCATCACCAGCTACTGACGATGATGGATCTATGGCCAGGGCAACTACATAATATGTTCCACTGTAATTAGTTAGTATATTTTAAGTGGATTGTTGAGGCAACCAGGTTATAACATACATAACATTTAAGTTACACTATTGTTACCATCATCATATTATCCTGGGATCTCAATCCCTCATCACAAGAAACCACTGCCTCTTAAGGCAATTTCATCATCTATTATCATTACATGGGATCATAGTCCCATATCTCAACATCATAGGATAACACCTCAACTAGGCACTTAAACCAACCTCAGGTCCTCAGACTAAAACACATAAGACTAGTGATGCATGTTATCTCATCATCAACAATGTAGTTTTATTCAAACATAAATACCTCTTAACCCTTTTCCTGGCTATGCATCTACATGAAACACCTGCATGGTTAGTATACACAATCATAGAGATAACTGAAACCCTCATAGATTAACAGAATGATCTAATTGTCAATATAGGGCAACATTGATGATTGTATGCTTTATCATTCATGCCTCAACCTGTGACCATAGACATGGGTCACATCATCATGTGAAGCAACTCATATACTTCCCAACTTATCATTATATATATATGATTTCAAGATGATCATAAACACATGTAATATCATGGGATTAAGAGTTCAGATATGTCATGTTTACATAGATGCGTTCTACGATATCAAACATGTCAAAGGTTCATGAACCATAAACCATAACTCTTAACAACAAGAAAACATTGCATGCTAAGGAATGATCAGATGGATTTCCGAGTGGAACATGACCCTCACTAAAAGTACCCACCACCCTCACAAGAAGTGTGATGGGCAGGGCACCCTCTCTAGAAGTGGTATCGGGTAGGGTAACTACCCTCATATCGCCCAAGCATACTAGCCACCTATCGGCCAAGCTAAAGCAGGGATGTCGGGCTACCACTTCCAGGTATCATGAAACCCTATGTGTTGTGCAACTATGGGTGTCATGCATGCATGTGTATCGGGCAACACCACCAGACCAGGACGCCCACACAAGGCTAGCCCACAGAGCTCCATAATGTTCAAGGTATATCGGGCACCAAGATACGACCCAAACTTGGTGTGTCGGGCAGGGCACTCAACAAGGCATAACGCCCAACACACAAAAGGTATCGACCAACAACCATACTCCTCTAGGCACAATGACCAAGGGTACAACTCCAACGGGTAGCAAAGGAAAGCCTATCATCCAACCAAGCTAGCCTCATCCTATCGGCCAACACACAAGGCAAGGACCAAGGTATGTCGCCCAACACAACCTCATCAAATCAACCCAAACTCTAGATCAAGAGAGGGTATTGGGAAACACCACCCCAAGCCATATCGTGCAAGATACAATCCAACAAGATCGTCCTCAACCTCAAGAACAAGGGTACCAAACCCTAGATTGATCAAGAAAATCGGCTCACGTCTCAACATCCAAGAGAGAGGGGTCTTGCACAACCTCTATCACAACTCGGGAAACCATAAGGATCAACCTCAACACAGGTCTACATCTACCAAAAAGCTCACCTCTCGAGTCCATGGTGAGAGGAGGGTGTTGCTCAAGCATCTAGAACACAAGCTCACCTCTCAACTTGAATGAGAGAGGGGTATTGCTCATATTACTAGAGCTCAATCTCACTTCTCTAGACCAAGGAGGGAAATGAGTGTTGCTCAACAAGGAAACCCTAAAACATGGTTTGGCCAACTAGGGTACAAAGGTACAACCCTCAACCATCTTAACAAGATCACCATAACCATAAGATTAAAGGTGCAACAAGCAAGAAACTTATCTTAGAACATACATGGCCGATCATGATCATAAGAAAACATACAAAAACATAGAATAAGGTAATATGATTAGGGTTAGGAGTTATGTAACCCGCCTTAAGCAAGATCCAAGCACACCACAAGAACAAAGAACTCTAGGGTTTGGCCACCACTAGAGGAAGAAGAGGACTCCAAGATAAGGATCGGCCACCAAGCTTACAAAGGAAGAGGTTTCATGCACCAAGGGGAGGGGAGACTAAGGAACTAAAGGGATTCTTAGCAAGAAAAAGAAGGTACATATATATGAGAGGATGGAGGAGAAACTAAGGTAAGACAAGGAAAGGTGTCGCCCACCTAGGGACACTTGTCCATTGGCAATGCCACCACTCTAACTTGCCTTAAACACATGCCCAAGGCCATTTCCACATGCAAGCATCAAGCGCCAAGTGTCCACTAGTGGTGACACAAACGAGGTCAAAGGGTCAAAGGGGTCCATGGATGACACACCCCATCTCCATGCTCGACATCACTCCCTGGGCGACACTCCTAAGGCTGATACAAGGCACTCTTGCCCGACACAAGGTCAACAAGTCAAGGGCAAGGTTCAAGCAAGGCATCTCAAGGCCCATCAAGCTGATCCAAGCCCAAAGCAACTCAAGCAACAAGCCCAACCTTTCCTCTCAACACTAGAGGAAGCAAGGAGAGAGGGGAACACCTCTCAAGGTGACAAACTTGCTCAACCACCCTAATCTTGGGTTAACTACAAGTAGCACCTCCAGCTCTCAACAAAACACAAATAAACCCTAATCACCACTAAAGGTGATTAGCAAGCAACTAAACACCAGGGTTAAGCAAAGCAAATAGGATAAGCCCTAAACGGAGGTCAGGGTCCTTACAGCAATAGTGTTTGACATTAAATGAAAATTGTTAGATAGAAAGAGTTATAGCTAATGACCAGTTTTTGAATCTACAAAAGAAGTCGGGTATCTCTATGTTATAAGAACAACATAGGATATTGTATGGATCAAGAAATTCACATGGGTGAATTTATGTGAGGTTCAAAACCATTGATGACATAGTAGAAATACTGATAACAAAAATGGAGCTACTAGTTAGGTTGGGAATCTCAGATACCATACTATGGCACTTCCATCTCATTTGAGTAGTTGTATAATGAAGAGATGTAAAAATTACAAAATATCGACTTAAGGTAAACATTGCTAAACCCACTATAAAAGCACTTGCGCAGCAGAAGCATGAAGGTCATTTTAGGTCACTCGGGATGAGATCTGTGGGTGATTGGCTAAGTGCAAGTGGGAGTTTGTTGGTATGTATGCCCAAAGAGACCATCATATGATGATTGGGATATTGCATTAGATACCTAATTTGATAATAATAAAGGCAAGATTCCAATTTATTTTTTATATTCAATTATGAGATAATGAATTACATAATAAATGTCTAGAAAATGTTGTTACTCAATGACATATGTCTTCAAGTACATGACTTGTAAGAATGAGATCATATGGATGTTAAGAGTATATACATTCTCATTATGTCCTTGATCGGTTATTATTGTGGAAGGTAGATAGACAACAATAACACATAAGATCAGAGTGCTAGTTGGTTGATGACTAAATCTCAATAGTCATGATATGACAATATCAAACCAAGCACACATATACATGTTAGGGAATAGTGTATCAGATAGACCCACCATGAGACTGACACCTGGAAGCCATCATCATGGAATTCATAGTCAGGTCTCATAGTGATGATGGTGGTTGTGGTTCTTAGACCTAAAATCACTACACTCATCACATATCATTGGGTACACTTTGACATCATCACATGCAGTCCCGATACATGGGTTGTTATAACTGTGATGATTGGGTGACTTTGACACATGGAGATTGATTGTGAGTGATAGATATGGGGTTTGTCCCTCTGATAGGAGTATGATATCCAACACCTCTTCAATAGAGAGATTGAGAAAAGTATGGCCGTACGCGTGTGAGTCAATATGCAATATTGAGCTTACATATATGCCATGCAGTTTGCTCTGGTTCAAGGAACAAGATTGAATAAATAATGAGGATGACTACTCCATGCCTCTAGTTCAATTAGGATATCAATGACAAAGGAACTATACAAACACTGTAACACCATACACATATTGTAGGTTGAAGTTGCTCCCCAAATTTCCATTTACTTGGGAAGTAATGATGTGCGACTAGGCACCACTCTTTGCTTGTGATGTCACAAGATAGTTATGGACATTCACTGTGAATGTGATATGGTACCTATAGGGTCACAGACATAGGAACTCATCTAGAAGGGGAGTTTGATCTTGAATGATGATTGTATTAAGTTCTAAAGTGTTTAGGTACTCAATTCACACAACAGATCGATGGATATTGGCTGAATGAACTACCACACGACCGTCTCACTATGTGATATGGCCATTTGGGTAGACAGACGGGCGTCTCAATTGTTGAGATGGCCATTTGGATTGCCAGGCAGATCAGAAATCCAATTGGCTTAGTTCTGCCTTATGAACCAGCCAGTTCAAGTTGTTGAACTGATCGATTCGACTCAAACTCACCAAATGACCATCTGGGTGAGTGAGACAGGTGTCTTTCTTGTGTGAGATAGCCTGGTTGGGTCAAATGAAGGTTTTGGTGCATTCCTAAACTCGTTTCAATTGCATGTACTGGGAGTGCAAGTAAATTAATGTATAACATTAATTAGGAAATGATTTGCCAATTCATATCTGATTGGGAAAATGCAAAACGACTGTCTCACATCCCAGATGACCGTTTCATTTAGTGAAACGATGGTCTCACATCCCAGATGACTGTTTCATTTGGCGAGATGAATGTTTCTTCGCACGTAGGTTGTGAAACTTCTAGATAAGTTTTGAAAATTCAAGATCTACTTGTTCTTTCCTCTCCCACTTTAGTCCCACTTTGGCTGGTGATTGGGAACCCTGACCCTAACCCATCCAATATATAGAGGGGTATTGGGGGCTTTTAAAAGTACAACTACAACATAGACAAATAAAAAACAGTTCCTTTGACAATTGTTGTCCTCTCTGGTTGTGGTAACCATGAGAGCCCCGACAAGTCCTACCTGACAAGGGAGGGATATCCACAGGAGAGAACTACTGAGAGTTGTCATTGTGGGAGAGCAAGTCGATGACTTGTACACCAACAGAGAGGGACAACTCCTTCCTTCATGGTCTAGCAAGATGATAGGAGTTCTAGGTGGTCTGTGTGGACTACCATAGAGGCGAGAAGTCATTGTTTACCACTTGGAGGACAATGTCAACTACCAGTTCTTGACAAGAGGAATTGTTAAAGAAAATGATGTTTGTGGTTGTAGTCTGTGGTGCAGACCAGGAGGTGAAGTAGTCAAACGAGTCCCAATGCAACTAGGATTCAGAGTTGCACATCTACAACGTCGAGGATTGTCGCTGGACTTACTCCAGGACCATGTATATCTCATAAATTGTCCTTCCTGCATTATATTTATTGACGTGATCTTCTATTTATGGGAATATGGTAACACAATTTTAAATTCCATTGCCCGCTCTGTACCATATTATCTACAGTGGTATCAGAGCCAGGTTTTGATAAAATAAAGTGTAGACTTATCAATAATAACAATATTACCACAAAACAGGGAAAATTAAAACTATTTGCAATGCAATATCTCAAGCGGAAGTATTTCATAAACAAGCCTTCAACATAGGCCATTTGTATTCCATATATGCCAAAAGATAAGAACAATAATATAATAGAGTAGTTAAGCAAAGCAAGAAATATTGGTTAAACCATTTAAGCATCTACAACTGAGTAGTAGAACATATTATATATTAAGAATAAATATGAAGAACATGTATAACTGTTATAAACTAAACAATACAAGAAATAAGGCATGGTTTCATCCAATGTTATTCACATTTGACTCTAACAAAATATAGTACATAGTTGTATTACCACTTTTATAATTATTCCCTGAGGATTTGAGGTGTACCACTCAAATCCAACTGACCACTATAAAGTCAAAATTAGTACCATACAAGATCTATGGAAGAACAAGAATCCATGATCATCACCAACACTACTCACTCAATTCGAGTCCTCAATGCAGTGACATAATAGTCAACTGCTAAACAACAACTTATAGTCAAATATGTAGTCTTGTAGACAACAACTCATAGTTAAAGCTATGGTCCTATAAAATAACTAGTCTACCTTGGTACATGGCACAACACTAGAGAACAGGCTCATGCATGCTCGTTCCATAACAAAGCATCATACCACTATATCAATAATTTAAGGATACATGGAGATATCTCCACTGGTACCCTGCATATTCAATAATATGCACTCTAAGTTTCTGATAGGAATTACTCCTTTCACCATCCATCTAGATACTAATTCTAAATATGGATCTATCGTACATGGAAACTGCATGATTAGTGTTTCACTTGATTATATATTCCAATTGGGTATCTTTAAATGCATTAGTCAAGTTACAATATATAAACCCCAAACAAACTCTACAAAATTAAGGGTAAGATACAACTTCAGAAGATGTAAAACATACAAAGTGAGAACTTGTCTCATCATCACATGACACTTGTATCATAGCCGTTACAAGGTCATCACCAATATCACATAATTATGGGATAATAATTCCTCAATCACATCACTAGATGATTTTACCTCAATCTTTTCTCAATGCACTTGTCATGTCATTAGACCAATTATATAACACATGTACCTTCAATATCACAATATGCCTCAATGTTAGTCACAATCACCTCCATGAATTACATTTGGATCATCATAGCATTCTCATAGCTATGGCATTCATCTCACCTGCAAGTTAGAGTTACACAAGTAGGAGAGAGAAAATACCATCATATAATAATGATATTCAATAATATGAGTAAATGTATTTTGCTTCTCAAGATTTGGGTTTCATATCATCCCTCAACCACTAAACCCTAATTCCATCACCTCCCATGTTGTTGGAGAGTACTAGGGTTAAGCACTATTGTTTATTATTAGCCATTCATATTCACCTCATCATATATAGATTATTACACAACACATTTACCATGTATATACATATGTTTAGGTGTCTCGACCACTCACAACACATGAGTCTTGACCCCTCATAACACATGGGTCTCGATCTCTCATAACACATGGGTCTCAAACACTCTCTTACACATGGGTCTCGACCACCTCAACACATGGTTCTCGACCAGCACAACATATGTATCTCGACCCTTCACACAACAAGTGCCATGACTAAAACACTTCAACATGGTCACGAATGAGACACTATAACATAGTCACGACCCTAGGTGTTATGACTACTACATACTATGTGTCCCAACCACAATTTAACATGGTGTCTCAACCACCATTCAACATGGTATCTCGACCACCATCAACACATGGTTCCATCTGTCATACCTTGTCACCTTGACTCTGATGTCAACCAATAGTGCAAGTGGATAAGAAGCAAGGCTTGTTTATGATTGATATGGTGGGTAGCGACCATTCCTTAGGGTTTTGGCAGTGTTGCGGTCAAAACCACCACCTACAAGGGTGTCGACCAAAATGGAAGACCAAGGGTTGTATTGACCCCAAGTTAACCATATGCTCAAGATATAAACAAGTCCAAACCAAGTCAAGACAGATGATCAAACCAAGAATATCAAGCATCAATAGGTTGAACAACACCCTATACCAATGTGTTCATCAAACCCTAAAACATGATCATAGAAAATTATCACAAGAGTTATGTTTAGAGAGAGAAAACCAAGATTCTTATGCATGTTAACATACTCAAAACCTACTATTATTCATGGTAAATGATCCATATATCAAGTAACTCAGACCCATAGATAATGATCCAATGAAACACATCAAAAATTCAATCACCAACAAATTGGGTACAAAGTTGTAGGTTTTGTAAGAAGAGTAGTCCTTTAGTAAACCCTAAACATTATCATTCTTTCTTCCATAAGAACATGTTTTTAGGGTCTGAAATAACAACATCTGATCAGGTTTAAGATACAAATAATAGGTCAGGGATAAGTTATATAACCCGCCTGATTTAGGGAGAACCAATCTTCTAAGATCACAAGCTCCAAGAACTTCAACCAAGCATCAAAAATTCAGCCAAAGGATCACATCAAAAGAGAATAAAATCTTGTTCACATAAGATTTCAAGAAAGAGGGATAACAACCCTAGGCTAAACTAAGGAAGAAAGGAGAAAGAGATGAACATTTCCTCTCATTAGTTACCACCAACTCAAAATGTAGTCTAAGGCCTTTGTAAGGAGGAGTTTCTCTCAAGAAAGCCACCATGGGATTCCATAGTCTATGACCAAGAAGGAAGCAGATTATGGATATATAAGAGGAGGGAAAATGGGATCAAGAGTTAAGACCACTTACCAAGAGAAGAATCTCCAAGAATCGCCATCAAAGAGTTGATCAAGCACAAGATCTTCAACATGCAAGGTTGATCAGCCACCAAGGCTTCATGATCATACTTGCTATACTCTTGAAGATCCAAGAACGATCTAAAAGAAGAAGAAAGAGAGTAGGGCTGAAAATGATTTCTTGTAAGTGAAGAGAAGGGGTTATATACCCAAAGGAGGAGGGAAGTAAGAGATTATGAGGTGTCAACATAATAGACTATTAAAGGACACATGACCTCCAGGAAAAAAACCTTATCTCCACTCACATATATATTTCAAAATGTTTATGTTTATCCAGAAAAAGTGTTGTGACCTTCAAGGTCGGATACTACCTTGTCTCAGTTGAGAAACTGCCATATACTTGGTATTGACCAAACCCTATGTCACCATACACATGGTCGAGACTCTTCACTAGAGGACAAACTGTCTTGACAATCCCATCTCTAAGTCATCTCGATCGAGACCACACGACATTGATCATGTGTTGTGGTCACTATCCTCACTCAAAAGTGGGGTAGTGGTTACAACACTGAAACCCTAGCATAATCACCATATCAACAAGACAAACCCTAATCACCATATGATGTCACATCACCAACCATGATTCAAACAAGGCACCATATATCAAAATCTTCTCTCTCATAATACAAAAGCATAAGAAGCACTCTCAGCATGTGGCATTTTGCAAGATAACCTCACTCATGGTTAAATTGCAACTTGGTCCAAAACAAGAACCTATATAGCAAAGATAGCTCGAACATCAATCAAATTGGACAAAAATAAAAATACAAGCATGTCACATGTTATTAGAACATCCCAAGAGTTTAGATTAAGGTTTATGCATAAAATTATACAAAGTGTTCACAATTAAGAATAAAACTAGGTCATGGGTCTTACAACCATAAACCTCTAATAGTTATTTCACCCCCAAAATCCTACGCAAAAAGAGATGGATATTTATTCTACATCTCATCCTCAAGATCCCACGTGGCTTCCTCTATGCCATGATGATGGAACAAAACTTTGACTAACACAGTGTACTTCTTCTTCAACTTCTTGATCCTTCTATTTAGGATCAGAACAAGACCATACACACAAGAGATATCATCATCTAACTCCACCTCAACTGGTTGAAGAGTCAACTCCGTATCAAGGTGACACTTCCTTACCATCAAGACATGAAACATATGATGTAACTTATGCAACTCAGGTGGCAACTAGCTTATAAGCCACCTTCCCAACACGTGTAACCACATGATAAGGTCTCATATACCGGGGATCCTTCTTTCCAAACCTCAAAACACCTTTCCAAGGAGAGACTTTAAGGTACACTGTGTCTCCCACTTAGAATTATATACGTCTATGATGGTTACCAACATAAGATTTCTGTTTATCCTATACTGCCTTCAGTTGCTACTGCTGAATTGCTTTGATCTTTTTTGTGGTTTATCGTACAAGCTCAAGACCCAAAAGTTGATATTCTTCCATTTCATACCAACACAAAGGAGATATGCAACATATCACATACAATGCTTCATATGGTGCCATATTAATGCTCCTATGATAGCTATTATTGTAGGTGAACTCTATTAAACTGAGGTGCATATCCCAACTGCCCAAAAATTGCAATACACATGCTCTCAACAGATCCTCCTCTCATATTGTCCATCTATTTTTGGATGGAATGTAGTGTTGAGTCTCACTATAAGCCTATCGCTGCATGCAAATGCTCCCCAAAGCAACTAGTGAATTGAGGACCTCTGTCTGACACGATGGTAGCTGGGATAACATGTAAACGTATAATATCATCAACAAACACCTCTACAAGCTTCTCAGGTGTATACATTCTCTTTACTAGCATAATGTGCATTGACTTAGTCAACCTATCCACTATAACCCAGATGTAATCATTACCTTTGGTTGTCCTTAGAAGTCCAACCATAATGTCCATCATGATATGATCCTACTTCCACTGTGGTATAGGCAATGATTGCAAAGTTCCTTCATTATTTTGATACTAGACTTTAACCTACTGACACACTACACACTTAGCCACAAACATGGTGACATCATGCTTTAATCGTAGCCACTAGTATAGATCTTTCATATTCATATATATCTTGGTGGTACCTGGATGCATAGTGTACATAGAAGAGTGAGCCTCTTCCAGAACTAATGTTCTCAGATTATTTGCATCTGGTACAACTTGCCTACCATGATAACACATTGTCCCATCTTTAGATTCATGGAAGCCATCATACTTCTCACTGGTCAACTCCACCTACATCTATTGTACTACAATATCATTCTACTATGCATCTCTGATCTACTGACTCAATGTTGGCTTTACTTGTAATTGTGTCAATAGACCCACTAACATAGATACCTATAATTGTACATTTATCTATCACAAGGAGACCAACATGTCTCTCTTATGACATACTAATGTATTCAACTATTCCTTCTCAATGGATGATGACAAAGAAGACTTCCTACTCAAAGCATAATCCTTGATTAATTCCATACAACATCATTGTCGCATGTTCAACTCCTACTTTGAAAAGATAAACTGTAGGTTCTTATGGTCAGTGAAGATCTGACACTTCTTTCCATACAAGTAGTGTCTCCATATCTTTAAGGGATGGTCCACATCGGCCAACACCAGATCATATGTC
Organism: Alisma plantago-aquatica; assembly: GCA_963693085.1. Classification (NCBI taxonomy): domain Eukaryota; kingdom Viridiplantae; phylum Streptophyta; class Magnoliopsida; order Alismatales; family Alismataceae; genus Alisma; species Alisma plantago-aquatica. Next base: position 1,680,970,688 of record OY856409.1, on the reverse strand, counting down.
CGGTAGTTCTCCTCATGTTTCTTAAGTTGTCACCAAGCAAAAGAAATCATGTTCTTATCTTGCATTAGCACACAACCTAGACCATTCTTGAATGCATCATAGAAAACAATATAACCCTTTCCTTATTTTGGAAGCACTAACATTGTTGCATTGGTTAACCTCTCCTTCACGATCATAAAAGATCATTGACATATATCATCCCTAACAAATGACACATCCTTCCTTGCTGACTTTGTTAGGGGTAACGCCACTGCACTGAAGTTCTTAATGAACATCATGTAATATCCTACCATACATAGAAATCTATGAACCTCCGTAGATGTCTTCAGTTGATCCCACTCTAGCACTGACTCCACTTTCTTTGGATTTAAACAGACTCCTTTAGAAAATATTACATGCCCTAGGAAAGCCACTTCCTTTAACCAAAACTCACACTTGTTGAATTTCACAGACAACTTGTGTTTCCTCAACAAAGTCAATGCCTGACATAGGTGTTGCACGTGTTGTTGGCTATCTCCAGAGTAGATTAGGATATCATCTATAAACACTACCTGTAACACCCCTCCATTAGACATATATTATAATTGAGTGGAAGCTTTTATCTTGAAGGAGGAATGTCACATTTATGAAATCATAACAAATAAATACATAAATCACCATTGAGATTCATACATTATTCTTTACATAGGAAACTATGGTTGAGTTCTATAACATGTATAAACATTCCTAAGCAAGGAAATCTAAACATAAAAGTAAACATCTTTATAACATTGGATCGCCTTGTATGTATGGCACCCCACCAGTTAGCTCTTCAAGATCTTCTAGCTCCTGAGCTTGCTCCTACCTGCACGCATCACGCCCCCATCCATGCAATAAAACCAATGGTAAGTGGATTGAACATATTATAAAGAAAACTTGAAACTGAAATAAACATATAACATTATACATTGAACATTGAAAAGGTAAGCATTTTCTCTTCGGTCAATTTCTTTTATCTTAACCTATATAAGTAACCTTGGGTTGCACAAATGTGCCTCTTCTCTTATGCACCGAAGTGCCTCTTCTCTTATGAGGTACTTATATAAGCTTAACATTAACATTCTTCTTTCTCTTAAAGCTATTAACTTTACATTTAACTCTATTTGTAACTTTATCATTAAGATTCAGGAAGATGATACCATACATAATATGCAATTCCATTCATCTTAACTTTACTAACTTTAGCAATTAGGAACAGTAAATAACATAAACATGGCATTCATTACAAAATTCATATATGCATAATTAAATCAACCAATTTAACTATGTTCAACTGCATGGACCACTTACCTTGGAGCAAAGCCGACCCTAAGATAGTATCTTTGATCCTTGATGTAGCACCTGGATGTGATTTGCAAGAACATTGGCTAGTCTACTTGGAGCGAAGTTGATCCTAAGATGATCTCTCTAATCTTTGAGGCATCGCTTGGATGTGATTTACAAGAACATAGGCTATTGTGATCTTCCTTGGTACGCTAGGATCATGGGGGTCCTTTTTATAGGTGTTAAGGGTCTAGAACTTTCTAGTCCAAGTGGACTTAAATTTTTTTAATATCTTTTGTCATTTAATTAAACATTGGCATTATCTCAACTCCAATATATTAAAAGGTAAGAATAGGTGAAAAACATATTTCTCTTTGTTTATTACTAAAGTCCAACTTTTTGGTTAAACTAAATATCTTTTATTTGTGAATTTCCTTTATTATCTTTCATATCTTTTGTATGAGATATTTAAGAGACAATGCATTATTGTTTACTTTTATTTATTTATCAACAAATATTACATTAACTAAATTACCATTACATTTTATTTGTAATCACAAAGAAAGAGAGAAAATGTGAGAGTTGTACCATTCCTTACATAATTACCATAATGTCTTATTTCCATGTAAATAAGGCTGAGACACATTATTTCACTTTATTAAAAAAATCACAAAATGGAGCAAAGACAAAAAGAACTTTATTTTACATCTTTATGCACTAGTTGTATAGCAAGAGTATACAATGTGATTTCAATGTGTTACTTAAAAATTGTTGAATGTCATTACTTACTCCAATATAATTCACAGTTGTTTAAAGTGATGTTATAACTATGTAACAATAAACCATTTTTAATTGTCCATATCAATTATATAAATTTTATAACATATTCTCATCCACAATGACATTTCTATTTTCATATAAATCTTCCTAGTTGTGTTGGAAAGGTGATGGGTAAAAACCCACATTTTTTGTGGTCTCAAATTAATATATTTATATCATTGTATTCAATTATTCAAATTTTAGAACATTAAAAAAAATAATCAAACTTTCCTTCTAGCTTCCCTTCTACTATTTTAAATATATGGTCTCATGTTGACTAATTTTTACCAACAATTAATTAATTTTTACATTGCATGTCTTAATTGGATTGACATTGTGATATATATTTATTTGAGAGGTTAAACAAATTTGAAACAAAACCAAATTTGGACCACACATTAATTACATACTCTAAATCCTTCCTAGTCAGTAAAATTCGAATTTTGAGTATCTTTTATTCATAATGTCCATATTTGTATATACTTCATTTTCATGCATTAAAATGTGAGATAATGTTAAAAGATTCACCTTAATTATTTCTTTGAATCTAAAAATGAGATGATCAATATTTATTCATATTTAAGTCTATTGTGCCTCTATGGAAAATTTTATTGAAGAAAGAGACTTGAGAGAAGATAATGTCACATGTATTCAATAAGGGAAAGCAAGTAATATCCACATCATGTGATTGATGAATATTCCTTTCCATGCATCCAAAATTAAGCTATTAATTGCATTGAATTTTTCTTTGTCTTTTGCGTATCCCAAAAGGAGAGAAATAGTGAATTATACTTTATCCATTTTATTTTAAAAGCTACAAAAGAAAGTAAACTTCTTGTTCAAGCTATATGTTTATCATTTCGAATTCTACTTCGTTTATTTTCTAATTTTATTTCTTTTAAACATTTTTAAGGATGAGAGAGAGAAAAAGAGAAGGGAAATCATTCATTCAACATTTTAAATTAATTTCAATACACTATGGAATATGTATAAGAGAAAGTGTATTTTTAGTTTTTTTTTTATTTGTCTTGCTTTATTTTTTTTCTATGCAGAATATCATTCCATGACTTTTTACATTAAGCCCTTCAACTATTTTTATTTTAATCAAATTAGTTTTATAATTTTTTTTTGTGAAAAATTTGGGTTGTTACAATTCTACCCACCTTAAAAAATGAATTTGGTCCTCGAAATTTTCTAGGGTACTACCCACCTTAGGGTTTAACATATTCTATGTGCAATAAATTCTGATTTCATTTTAAGGTCTCATTCTCATGGTAAAACATTATCTAAAACTCATTATTAAAGCCAACATGTGGGTAATCCATTTCACATCATCATTGATATGGTAAAGGACCTCTTCTGTAGGGGTTATGATTCTTTCTTATCCATGTCAAATATCTACTCTTCGAATGCATGCTTAGTTCCACAATGAATCTGATTGGGTTTAGGTGACTATAAGTCTCAAGCTTTTGATGCCAACTCTTATTTAAATGTCACCTTTGAATACATGTTGGCTTCTCATATATTCAAAGATGATATGGTTTATCACACATGTCTTAGCACCTCTCTCATGCACATGTCCCATACCACATGAACTAGAAAGGACTAGACAAATATGATTATGCACATAACATTCTCTCTACAAAATCCCATAAGCATGTGTCCCATACCACAAACACATGGGAAAACGAGAGAGTATGTTATATACAATTCTAGAGTTAGACACAAAAATCCAAAACTTCTAGGCACATAACCCTAGTCCTTATTTGAGTTAGATCTCTACTTTAATTTCTAATATCACACACTTACTTTTTCTATACCTAGGGTTAGAACATACCAAATCATATTGCTTCTTGGTGGTCATCCATTAATCTGCTCTGGACCCATAACCCATAGGTCCCAGGATCGAAACCTGGATCTGATACCATATTGTAACACCCTCCCTAAGTACACACATATAAATAGAGGATGAAACATTGTGTTATCCATAACTCGTGTACTCAAAGGGGCATTACATAAAACTGACATACATAACAACATTATAATCAATCACACAAACTGAATTATTAAAACATTCTCATGATTGTTCTTTCAAAAGGAACGTAAATGTTATTACATGGAAAACTTATATTACATCTTGAGCCAAAGTCTCTATTTTAAAGTTATAAACATGAAAACATATAGGTGAATCTGTAAACCTGAGGATCATCTTCTAGTTGGCACCCCACCAGATCTTATCATGCTCTATCCTTTCTTGATTCTCTACAATCTACATTGCTCCTGCTTTCACCTGCGGACATCTCGTCCCCAGGCATGCATTAGAAAAATGATTGTTAGCGTAAGTGGCATGAGTATTCTAATATACATATTACTGAAGAGATAAAATGTTATGAAATATCTTGAACATTATAACAATGAATCTAACATTAAACTTTGTATAAGATCTGAAACATAAATCTATCTTCTTTCTTTAGCTTATCTCTTATCTTTTTACTTTATCTTATCTTTCTCTGGAGACCTGTACTCTGGTACCTAGGTCTCATGACCTGCACTAAGGTGCCTGCGTTACATAACCTGCACTCTGGGCCTGGGTTATGTCTCTGAATTGGCCTGCACTCTGGTGATGGGCCGCATGACTTGCACAAAGGGCCTAAGTCATGTCTCTCTTATCTTATTCTCTTTCATTATAAAAGAGATTATGTACATTCTCTGAACTAAGGCATCTTTTATTTACGACTTTTATATGACTTTGGCCACCATTATACAATAAGTCCTCCTCTGTGACACCGAAGTGTCCTTTATGGTGCAACGCACCCTCTGTTGGCACAACGTGCCCTCTGTTGACACTGAAGTGTCCTCTATGGTGCAACACACCCTTTGTTGGCACAACGTACCCTCTTTTGACACCGAAGTGTCCTCTATGGTGCAACACACCCTCTGTTGGCATAACATGCCCTCTGTGACACCTGCAGTGTCTGGCGCAACGCGCCCTCTGAATTGTCCCGGGACTCTCTGGTGAGGACTTATTATATAATGTATTATGTGAAGGATTTGAATTAATTATCTTAAGTTTATCTTTACTAAAATCTAAATCTAAAATTATCTGAAACAAAGTACTAAACATGTACTTAGTTTTGAATCTGAAATCTGAATCTAAATCTTTGCTCTTAAATTCTGAACTGAATCTATTACTGAATTTGAATATGTATCTCAAATTACAACATAATAGATTTTGGATCTTTAACCCTTAGCATGTATCTTAATTCAATATCTGCCTACTCAGGCACTGAGTAATTTAAGTTTGAATCGAAATATGGTATTCTCATTACTTTGGTAAACTTTATTCTAAAACTCTGATTTGGTAAACTTACTTCATTTATACCAATTATGTGATAAAGGAGTCTAATATCTTAGGAGAAAGGATCTGAAATGAATATAGAAATACTAAGTATACCAAGTAGTTTAAGTCAAGTTTATGAAAGTATCCCAAGTACAACATATCTAAAACTATGAATTCGGACAAGAAGGTTCACTTCTTCTTATTAAATATGATGTAACCCTAAACCTTAATGTTTGCATATGAACTTACATATTAAACCTTGAATATCAAAATAGAAATCTTATAAACTATTGTCTTGCAACTTAATCATAGCTGAATGCATCAACATCTTATAATATTATTCTAAACTCATTTTACAATTTATTCTGATCCCAATAGTACCTCAATTCTGAAAACTGGATCATATCTTAATATGTTCAAAACTTGTATTCTCACCTTGTAATTGACATAAATATGTTACTCATCTTATAAAATCTAAATAACTACTTAGTTCTTGGATTGCTATATATAATAAAACATGATTCTAATTGAAATCTTAATACTTGGCTATATCTATGTATATGATAAATCCTGACAACATACTTGAACTTAAAATCTCGATACAAAGTTATCCCAAATCATTAACTAACTATGACTATATTACTTGCTTATCTTATATTGAAATATTATTCAATAATTTAAATCATTTCTAAAGAATTGTGTCAGAACATGATTCATTATTTTACTCATGGACATGGCCCATGAATCACAAACATTGTGGGCAACATATCTCTATTTGGGATTTTGGACATAAGAATTTATATAAACATAGAACCATGAGGAAAATCTTATTCACATAGCTTAGCATTAAAATATTCCAACATTAAACCACATAAATAATGAAAGTCTTATTTAATGTACTTGTAAACATGGTGACTTAAAATATGAATACTCATGGGCATGAACCACTTATCGATGTTAGAGAGGACAAAATCTTCATCTTGGATTCCTCTAGCTAGGTCTAAATCCTTTAAAACTTTTGGTGTAACACTTCCTTGAAGTTCAATGATGAGGTTCACACCATGAGCTTAGACCTCGATTATTTTGTTCATCATATCTCAAGCTTTCCAAGGAGTCCTTATATGCCTTATTCTGACAACCACATCAATTTTTGTGAACTCATAAAGTATTTAAAACAAACTTGAATTGTGTTATCTAATACCTTATTTTATGATTTCCTTGAGTCTAATTGGGCCTTATGACCCATAGGCCCAACAAGGAGGGATCCACGCTCTTCCTCGCTCATAGGGGTGTGATTCAGATCGTGATGCCCCTGTTCTTCTGCTGAAACAGAACACAACCGCCAGTGCTTCATCTCCACCAATTTTAGTCATCTGAGACTGATCTAGCTCACTCGTTGTTGATCCTTTCCTTGAAGATGAGGCACGCACAACCATGGAACCCATGCATGGTCCAATCGGGATCCTCACCCACACGTCTGACTAGGAGTGTGGCCTCCCTGTTTCTACGGCGGGAACATGGCTGAATGCCCAACTGCTTTTCAATGATCATCCTAGCACATAGATGACACCGCTCGCTCAGAGGGTGACTGTAGGCATCACCGTAACCTATCCCCTCTTACTGGAACACGAACAGGAAGGGACACCCCTATTTTATTGTGAAAATAGGGCGCCGCCAGGAAGTTCTCCTTGTGCCTTGGCGACTGCAAGCCATGGAACGATCGAGTCGCATCTTCCTCATGGTGATTCACATCGCTCAGACAGTCACAGGTCTCACACAAGGATTCCTCATGCTTCCTAGCAGCCATGGGGTTCCCCTGTTCCCGGGTTAGAGGAGAGCACCGTTGTGCTGTGTTTTCGGCAGCCAGACTTGCAACCTTGGCTACTACTAGAACCGCGGAAGGTTGCTATGCATCAAAATCCTGACCATCTTTATCTTCTTCCTTTCCTCGATTGCTTTGGTGGTCACTATGATAGAGCCTCACAGGAACCCTAGCGCCGCAATTGTCATCCCCCATGTTTCAGTCTTCTTCTTCTTGGTCTTTTATTAGGCAAGAACCCTAATTGATCTCACCTAGTGTTTTGCATCCAAACTGTGAGGCTTTATAGAATGCATCCTTGTCTAATATATCCATGAGATCTGCACGATTGGGATTGTGGTCGAGTCCTTGTTCTGGAAGAACATCTCGCAAAGCGCTCTTTGTTCCCTTTTTTTTGGGACTCATGCCCTTCTCTGAACCAAACCACTTACAAATGAGCCAAGCAAATTGGATATGAACCGATGGTTCAATCTTCTATTCTATGGTTCATTGTTCTAAAGGCCTTAAATGCCACTAATTTATACTAAAACTCTTATAGGCTACATCTTAATATCAAAATTCATACGCAAGCTAACCGTACATCACAATATTGATCAATATTTAGGATTCTGAATCTAATTATCATCACTTTACTTTCAAGAAATCTACATGACATGATCCTACACCACTTATGATATTTTACTCATTAAGTCGGTGAATCCAATATGAACCTACATAAAGCATATCAGTTGTCTTCACACATGTTAAACATCCAATTATTATCACATTATGTCTATTATTGGCCATATTAAACAATCATTCATATTCGTACGCACCCTATTACTAACTTTACATATTTAAGCGATTATGTGTGCATTGGTTAGCAAGGTGACATATACATCTTTTCTGAGCTCATTTACATATTAAACAATGGTCAGGTTTATTTGGTCCTTTAGTGGAATATAAGAATGAAAAACACACCAAATATTTAAATCATTTATGAAATTTGGGATGAATGCCATGTTTATGTTATTTACTGTTCCTAATTGCTAAAGTCAGTAAAGTTAAGATGAATGGAATTGCATATTATGTATGGTATCATCTTCCTAAATCTTAATGATAAAGTTACAAATAAAGTTAAATGTAAAGTTAAGAGCTTTAATAGAAAGAAGAATGTTAATTTTAAGCTTATATAAGTACCTCATAAGAGAAGAGGCACTTCAGTTCATAAGAGAAGAGGCACTTCGGTGCAACCTAAGAGGCACTTCGGTGCATAAGAGAAGAGGCATATTTGTGCAACCCAAGGTTACTTATATAGGTTAAGATAAAAGAAATTGACCTAAGAGAAAATGCATGCCTTTTCAATGTTCAATGTATAATGTTATATGTCTATTTCAGTTTCAAGTTTTCTTTATAATATGTTCAATCCACTTACCATTGGTTTTCTTTCATGGCTGGGGGTGTGATGCCCATAGGTAGGAGCAAGATCAGGAGCTAGAAGATCTTGAAGAGCTAACTGGTGGGGTGCCATCCATACTAGGCGATCCAATGTTATAAAGATGTTTACTTTTATGTTTAGATTTCCTTGCTTAGGAATGTTTATACATGTTATAGAACTCAACCATAGTTTCCTATGTAAAGAATAATGTATGAATCTCAATGGTGATTTATGTATTTATTTGTTATGATTTCATAAATGTGACATTCCTCCTTCAAGATAAAAGCTTCCACTCAATTATAATATATGTCTAATGGAGGGGTGTTACAGGTAGTGTTTATAGATGATATCCTAATCTACTCTAGAGATAGCCAACAACACGTGCAACACCTATGTCAGGCATTGACTTTGTTGAGGAAACACCATTTGACTGTGAAATTCAACAAGTGTGAGTTTTGGTTAAAGGAAGTGGATTTCGTAGGGCATGTAATAATTTCTAAAGGAGTCTGTTTAAACCCAAAGAAAGTGGAGTCAGTGCTAGAGTGGGATCAACTGAAGACATCTACGGAGGTTCATAGCTTTCTATGAATGGTAGGATATTAAATTATGTTCATTAACAACTTTAGTGCAGTGGTGTTACCCCTAAAAAAGTTAGCAAGGAAGGATGCGTCATTTTTTAGGGATGATAGATGTCAATGATCTTTTATGATCATGAAGGAGAGGTTAACCAATGCAACAATGTTAGTGCTGCCAAAATAAGGAAAGGGTTATATTGTTTTCTATGATGCATTCAAGAATGGTCTAGGTTGTGTGCTAATGCAAGATAAGAACATGATTTCTTTTGCTTGGCGACAACTTAAGAAACATGAGGAGAACTACCAGACACATGATCTGGTGTTGGCTGATGTGGACCATGCCTTAAAGATATGGCGACACTACTTGTATGGAAAGAAGTGTCAGATCTTCATGACCATAAGAACCTACAGTTTATCTTTTCAAAGCAGGAGTTGAACATGCGACAATGATGTTGGATGGAATTAATCAAGGATTCTAATTGTACCATAGATTTCCATCTATGAAAGGAAAATGTAGTCGTATATGCTTTGAGTAGGAAGTCTTTTTTGTCATCGTCCATTGAGAAGGAATAGTTGAATACATTAGTATGTCATAAGAGAGACATTTTGGTCTCCTTGTGATAGATAAATGTACAATTATAAGTGTCTATGTTAGTGGGTCTATTGACACAATTACAAGTAAAGCCAACATTGAGTCAGTAGATCAGAGATGCACAGTAGAATGATATTGTAGTATAATAGATTCAGGCGGAGTTGACCAGTGAGAAGTGTGATGGCTTCCATGAATCTAAAGATGGGACAATTTGTTATCATGGTAGGGAAGTTGTACCAGATGCATATAATCTAAGAACATTAGTTCTGGAAGAGGCTCACTCTTCTATGTACACTATGCATCCAGGTACCGCCAAGATATATCTGAATATGAAAGATCTATACTAGTGGCTACGATTAAAGCATGATGTCACCATGTTTGTGGCTAAGTGTGTAGTGTATCAGTAGGTTAAAGTCTAGTATCAAAATCCTGAAGGAACTTTGCAATCATTGCCTATACCACAGTGGAAGTAGGATCATATCACGATGGACATTATGGTTGAATTTCTAAGGATAGCCAAAGGTAATGATTACATCTGGGTTATAGTGGATAGGTTGACTAAGTCAATGCACATTATGCCAGTAAAGAGAACGTATACACCTGAGATGCTTGTAGAGGTGTTTGTTGATGATATTATATGTTTACATGTTATCCCAGCTACCATCGTGTCAGACAGAGGTCCTCAATTCACTAGTTGCCTTGGGGAGCGTTTGCATGCAGCGATAGGCACATAGTGAGTCTCAACACTGCATTCCATCCAAAAATAGATGGACAGTATGAGATGAGGATCTGTTGAGAGCATGTGTATTGCAATTTTTGGGCAGTTGGGATATACACCTCAGTTTAATAGAGTTCACCTACAATAATAGCTATCATAGGAGCATTAATATGGCACCATATGAAGCATTGTATGTGATATGTTGCATATCTCCTTTGTGTTGGTATGAAATGGAAGAATATCAACTTTTGGGTCTTGAGCTTGTACGATAAACCACAAAAAAGATCAAATCCATTCAATAGTAGCAACTGAAGGCAGTATAGGATAGATAGAAATCTTATGTTGGTAACCATCATAGACCTATATAATTCCAAGTGGGAGACACAGTGTACCTTAAAGTCTCTCCTTGGAAAGGTGTTTTGAGGTTTGGAAAGAAGGATCCCTGGTATATGACACCTTATCATGTGGTTACACGTGTTGGGAAGATGGCTTATAAGCTAGTTGCCACCTGAGTTGCATAAGTTACACCATATGTTTCATGTCTTGATGGTAAGGAAGTGTCACCCTGATACGGAGTTGACTCTTCAACCAGTTGAAGTGGAGTTAGATGATGATATCTCTTATGTGCATGGTCTTGTTCTGATCCTAGATAGAAGGATCAAGAAGTTTAAGTAGAAGTACACTGTGTTAATCAAAGTTTTGTTCCATCATCATGGCATAGATGAAGCCATGTGGGAGCTTGAGGATGAGATGCAGAAGAAATATCCATCTCTTTTTGCATAGGATTTTGGAGGTGAAATCACTATTAGAGGTTTATGGTTGTAAGATCCCTAACCTAGTTTTATTCTTAACTGTGAACACTTTGTATAATGTTATGCATAAACCTTAATCTAAACTCTGGGGATGTTCTAATAACATGTGACATGCTTGTATTTTTATTTTTGTCCAATTTGATTGATGTTTGATCTATCTTTGCTATATAGGTTCTTGTTTTGGACCAAGTTGCAATTTACCCATGAGTGAGGTTATCTTGCAAAATGCCACATGATGAGAGTGCTTCTTATGCTTTTGTATTATGAGAGAGAAGATTTTGATATATGGTGCCTTGTTTGAATCATGGTTTGTGATGTGACATCTTATGGTGATTAGTGTTTATCATGTTGATATGGTGATTATTCTAGGGTTTGAGTGTTGCAACCACTACCCCACTTTTGAGTGAGGGTAGTGACCACAACACATGATCAATGTAGTGTGGTCTCAATCAAGATGACTTAGAGATGGGATTATCAAGATAGTTTGTCCTCTAGTGAAGAGTCTCAACCATGTGTATGGTGACTTAGGATTTGGTCAATACGAAGTATATGACAGTTTCTCAACTGAGACAAGGTAGTATCCGACCTTGAAGGTCACAACACTTTTTCTGGATAAACATAAACATTTTGAAATATATATGTGAGTTGAGATAAGGTTTTTTTCCTGGAGGTCATGTGTCCTTTAATAGTCTATTATGTTGACACCTCATAATCTCTTACTTCCCTCCTCCTTTGGGTATATAACCCCTTATCTTCACTTACAAGAAATAATTTTCATCCCTACTCTCTTTCTTCTTCCTTTAGATCGTTCTTGGATCTTCAAGAGTATAGGAAGTATGATCATGAAGCCTTGGTGGCTGATCAACCTTGCATGTTGAAGATCTTGTGCTTGATCAACTCTTTGGTGGCGATTCTTGGAGATTCTTCTCTTGGTAAGTGGTCTTAACTCTTGATCCCATTTTCCCTCTTCTTATATATCCATAATCTTCTTCCTTCTTGGTCATAGACTGTGGAATATCCATGGTGGCTTTCTTGAGAGAAACTCCTCTTTACAAAGGCCTTAGACTACGTTTTGACATGGTGCTAACTAGTGAGAGGAAATGTTCATCTCTTTCTCCTTTCTTCCTTAGTTCATCCTAGGGTTGTTATCCCTCTTTCTTGAAATCTTATGTGAACAAGATTTTCTTCTCTTTTGATGTGATCCTTTAGCTGAATTTTTGATGCTTGGTTGAAGTTCTTGGAGCTTGTGATCTTGGAAGATTGGTTCTCCCTAAATCAGGAGGGTTATATAACTTATCCCTGACCTATTATTTGTGTCTTAAACCTGATCAGATGTTGTTATTTCAGACCCGAAAAACATGTTCTTATGGAAGAAAGAATGATAATGTTTAGGGTTTAATAAAGGACTACTCTTCTTACAAACCCTACAACTTTGTACCCAATTTGCTGGTGATTGAATTGTTGATGTGTTTCTTTAGATCATTATCTATGGGTATGAGTTACTTGATATATGGATCATTTACCATGAATAATAATAGGTTTTAAGTATGTCAACACGCATAAGAATCTTGATTTTCTCTATCCAAACATAACTCTTGTGATAACTTTCTATGATCATGTTATAGGGTTTGATGAACACATTGGTATACGGTGTTGTTCAACCTATTGATGCTAGATATTCTTGGTTTGATCATTTGTCTTGACTTGGTTTGGACTTTTTTATATGTTGAACATATGGTTAACTTGGGGTCAATACAACCCTTGGTCTTCCATTTCGGTCGACACCCTTGTAGGTGGTGGTTTTGACCGCAACACTGCCAAAACCCTAAGGGATGGTCGCTACCCACCATATCAATCATAAACAAGCCTTGCTGCTTATCCACTTGCACTATTGGTTGACATCAGAGTCAAGGTGACAAGGAATGATGGATGGAACCATGTGTTGATGGTGGTCGAGATACCATGTTGAATGGTGGTTGAGACACCATGTTAAATTGTGGTTGGGACACATAGTATGTAGTAGTCATAACACCTAGGGTCGTGATTATGTTATAGTGTCTCAGTCGTGACCATGTTGAAGTGTTTTAGTCATGGCACTTGTTGTTTGAAGGGTCGAGATACATATGTTGTGCTGGTCGAGAACCATGTGTTGAGGTGATCGAGACCCATGTGTAAGAGAGTGGTTGAGACCCACGTGTTATGAGAGATCGAGACCCATGTGTTATGAGGGGTTGAGACTCATGTGTTGTGAGTGGTCGAGACACCTAAACATATGTATATACATGGTAAATGTGTAGTGTAATAATCTATATATGATGAGGTGAATATGAATGGCTAATAATAAATAATAGTGCTTAACCCTAATACTCTCCAACAATGTGGGAGGTGATGTAATTAGGGTTTAGTGGTTGAGGGATGATATGAAACCCAAATCTTGAGAAGTAAAATACATTTACTCATATTATTGAATATCATTATTATATGATGGTATTTTCTCTATCCTACTGGTGTAACTCTAACTTGTAGGTGAGATGAATGCCATAGCTATGAGAATGCTATGATGATCCAAATGTAATGCATGGAGGTTATTGTGACTAACATTGAGGCATATTGTGATATTGAAGGCACATGTGTTATATAATTGGTCTAATGACATGACAAGTGCATTGAGAATAGATTGAGGTAAAATCATCTAGTGATGTGATTGAGGAATTCTTATCCCATAACTATGTGATATTGGTGATGACCTTGTAATGGTTGTGATACAAGTGTCATGTGATGATGAGACAAGTTCTCACTTCGTATGTTTTACATCTTCTGAAGTTGTATCTTACCCTTAATTTTGTAGAGTTTGTTTGGGGTTTATATATTGTAACTTGACTAATGCATATAAAGATACCCAATTGGAATATATAATCAAGTGAAACCCTGATCATTTAGTTTCCATGTACCATAGATCCATCTTCAGCATTAGTATCTAGCTGGATGGTGAAAGGAGTAATTCCTACAAGAAACTTAGAGTGCATATTATTGAATATGCAGGGTACCAGTGGAGATATCTCCATGTATCCTTAAATTATTGATATAGTGGTATGATTCTTTGTTATGGAACGACCATGCATGAGCCTGTTCTCTAGTGTTGTGCCATGTACCAAGGCAGACTAGTTATTTTATAGGTCCATAGCTTTGACTATGAGTTGTTGTCTACATGACTACAAATTTAACTATAAGTTGTTGTTTAGCAGTTGACTATTATGTCACTGCATTGAGGACTCAACTTGAGTGAGTAGTGTTGGTGATGATCATGGATTCTTGTTCTTCCATAGATCTTGTATGGTACTAATTTTGACTTTATAGTGGTCAGTTGAATTTGAGTGGTACACCTCAAATCCTCAGGGAATAATAATAAAAGTGATAATACAACTGTGTACTATATTTTCTTAGACTCAAATGTGAATAACATTGGATGAAACCATGCCGTATTTCTTGTATTGTTTAGTTTATAATAGTTATACATTTTCTTCATATTTCTTCTTAATATATAATATGTTCTACTACTCATTTGTAGATGCTTAAATGGTTTAACCAATATTTCTTACTTTGCTTAACTACTCTATTATATTATTGTTCTTATCTTTTGGCATATATGGAATACAAATGGCCTATGTTGAAGGCTTGTTTATGAAATACTTCCGCTTGAGATATTACATTGCAAATTGTTTTAATTTGCCCTGTTTTGTGGTAATATTGTTATTACTAATAAGTCTACACTTTATTTTGTCAAAACTTGGATCTGATACCACTGAAGATAATATGGTACAGAGTAGGCAATGGAATTTAAAATTATACTACCATATTCCCATAAATAGAAGATCGCGTCAATAACTATAATGTAGGAAGGACAGTTTATGAGATATACATGGTCCTAGAGTAAGTCCAGTGACAATCCTCGACGTTGTAGATGTGCAACTCTGAATCCTAGTTGCATTGGGACTCGTCTGACTACTTCACCTCCTGGTCTGCACCACGGAATACAGCCACAAACATCATCTTGTTTAGCAATTCCTCTGGTCAAGGAGTGGTAGTTGATGTTGTCCTCCAAGCGGTAAACAATGACTTCTCGCCTCTATGGTAGTCCACACAGACCACCTAGAACTCCTATCATCTTGCTAGACCATGCAGGAAGGAGTTGTCCCTCTCCATTGGTGTACAAGTCATCGACTTTCTCTCCCACAATGACAACTCTCAGTAGTTCTCTCCCGTGGCTATCCCTCCCTTATCAGGTAGGACTTGTCGGGGCTGTCATGGTTACCACAACCAGAGAGGAAAACAATTGTCAAAGGAACTATTTTTTATT
Organism: Alisma plantago-aquatica; assembly: GCA_963693085.1. Lineage (NCBI taxonomy): Eukaryota > Viridiplantae > Streptophyta > Magnoliopsida > Alismatales > Alismataceae > Alisma > Alisma plantago-aquatica. The sequence continues at coordinate 1,680,954,937 of OY856409.1, read as the reverse complement.
TGTCTATGTTGTAGGTGTACTTTTAAAAGCCCCCAGTACCCCTCTATATATTGGATGGGTTAGGGTTAGGGTTCCCAGTCACCAGCCAAAGTGGGACTAAAGCGGGAGAGGAAAGAACAATTAGATCTTGAATTTTCACAACTTATATGGAAGTTTCACAACCTAAGTGCAATGAAAATGTCATCTCGCCAAGTGCGACAGTCATCTTGCATGTGAGACCATCGTTTCGTTAAATGAAACGGTCATCTGGGTTGTGAGACAGTCGTTTTGCATTTTCCCAATCATATATGAATTGGCAAATCATTTCCTAATTAATGTTATACATTAATTTACTTGCACTCCAAGTACATGCAATTGAAACGAGTTTAGGAAAACACCAAAACCTTCATTTGACCCAACCAGGCTATCTCACATAAGAAAGACACCCGTCTCACTCACCCAGACGGTCATTTGGTGAGTTTGAGTCAAATCGATCAGTTCAACAACTTGAACTGGCTGGTTCATAAGGCAAATCTAAGCCAATTGGATTTCTGATCTGCCTGGCAATCCAAATGGTCATCTCAACAATTAAGATGCATGTTTGTCTACCCAAATGGCCATATCACATAGCGAGACAGTCGTGTGGCAGTTCATTCAGCCAATCTCCATCGATCTGTTGTGTGAATTGAGTACCTAAACACTTTAGAACTTAATACAATCATCATTCAAGATCAAACTCCCCTTCTAGATGAGTTCCTATGTCTGTGACCCTATAGGTACCATATCACATTCTATACATGGTAACAAATACTTGTTCTTAATTGTCATTTTATTTAACCATCGATAGTCAATACAAAACCTCACTAGTCCATACTTTTTATTTACAAAAAAAATGGGAGCATCCCAAGGAGACGTGCTCAGCCTAATCACATTTATCAAGAAGTTCTTGCAATTGCTTCTTCAGTTCCTTCATCTCAGCTGGTGCCATTCTATACAATGTTTGTGCTATAGGTTGGGTACTTGGTACTAGATTGATCTCAAAATCAATCTCTCTAGGAGGAGGTATACTTGGAAACTAATCAGGAAACACATCCTCAAACTCACGAACAACTGGTACTTCCTGAATACTAGGACTCTTTGCCCATGTATCTACCACATGTGTAAAAAATGCATCAAAACCCTATCTCATCTATTAGAATGAAATAACTCCATCTGAAATGTTACAACCCAAGGATTAACAACTCCTTCTGACTGACTCATCACATAAAATTGAGTCATCACCTGTTGTCACCCTCTTCCTCTACTGGCATGTCTTGAAGAATTGGTTTGTGATGCATGTCTGCGTCCTATTCCACTACGATGTTGTCGTTGTTGCGACCCTTGCTAACTCTGCCTCAACTATTGAGTCACCTCTTCATCCTTGATAGGGTAGAACCACTTAGTATTCCCCACCTATCCACACTTGAAATAGGTTTTGTTCTCATACCACGACCTAGACGGCCCTATTACTGATACTAATGTTGCACTGTGAGCTCTTACAGCTAGAAATCTATGGCCTCTACCTTTGCTATGTGTACACTACAAGTGAGACACTAACCTTTTTTGAGACTAAGGTGTTGAGGACCTAGGCTTCTTAAAGCCTCCAGAAGATTGTCCTTGGTACTGTACAAGTCTCTTCTTGGCCTTCATCTCACATTTTTCTATCATGGACCTCTCCACTCCCCTTACTAATTCCACAAAAGTGGCAAACCTCTCTCTTTTCTCTAAGTATGATACTAGAGTTGTCAACTCAGTACTCAGACCCTTCTCAAAGTGCTTGATCCTCTCCTTGTCTGTTACAACCATGTATGAAAAAAATCATAGAAGATCCATAAATTTAGCTTCATAAGCATTGATTTACATAAATCCCTATCATATATTCTAAATACAATCTTTTCATCCAAATATGTTTTCAAAAAGTACCGACTCTCAAACTCCCATTAGAATTCTTCCTAAGTAATCACAACACTTGGCCTTTTCTCCTCCTCAATGGCCACCAGTGGTCAGCACTTCCCATCATCAATTACACATCATGTTTCACCTTATCCTATTTGGGTATGTTGATGATCTTGAAAGCCTTTTCCAAATTAGTCAGCCACAAGTCTGCATTAGTTGGATCAGATGTTCCCACATACTCCAATGCTCCTATACATGGAAGTCTTTCAAAACTCATCCTAGAACCATGGGTTTCAGCACCGGTGATAGTTTCCCTTGGTTGGGTTCCAGGTATCCTATCCACCATGTGTGTCATTGTAGCGATGAATTATCCAAACATGGAATGAAATGTAGGGTTGGATACATGGACTGGGTCAAATTGAGGCACTTGTGGCATGGCATCAGCCCTTTCTTGCCTCCTAGAACCACCTCCTGGTGTAGAAATATTGCTCTCATCAACATGTTCCTCATGTTCTCCAGACATCTTTTCTTCTTATTCTTCTTCTTCTTCTTCTTCTTCTTCCTCTTCTTCTTTTTCTTCTTCTTCTTATTCTTCTTCTTCTTCTGCATAATCAAAAGTGACCATAACATATACTAGAGGGCACTAGAATAGACACAAATCCTAGTCTTATATTCATGTATACTTAGCAAAACTATATCTTTGATACCAACCTAGCTATGATGCTCTTTGCCATACAAAGCGAGATTACTCAAAAAGAAAGTGCAAAATTATCACTAGTAACAATATTACCACAAAACCAGATAAAGTAAAACCATTTTCAATGCAATACCTCAAGAGGAAGTATTTAATAAACAATCCTTCAAGTTACACCATATATGCCAAAGGATGCTACATATCATGTTCAAAGGCTATCAAGCCACATTTGTTACATATTACAACCTGTTTATATGTACATGCCAATTCTATACACTCATGGCACAAAGTCAACATCTATGTATCAATGTACAAAACAACAAAATCTCCCCAAATACATGAGAGTATAGGAATGACACATAGGAATCTACTACTAAACTTTAGTAGCATATCTAACCTCTAAAAATTACGGCTATCCATGCTTCTCAGCACATGCACCACAACATCTACCTCCTCGTCCATGACCACCTAAAAAGTTGTGGAACACATGGGGTGAGACCAACCATCCTAGTGAGAGATATAACTCTTCACTGACATCTATTATAAGAACAATGATACAATAGAGCATTTAAGTAAAGTAGCTAATATTGGTTAAGAAGTTTAAGCATCTACAACCAAGTGGTAGAACATCTTATATTTTTAGAAGAAATATGAAGAACATGTATAATTTTTAGGAACTAAACAATACAAGAAATAAGGCATGGGTCATCCAATGTGATTCATATTTGACCCTAAGAAAATATACTACATGACTGTATTATCACTTTTATTATTATGTTTTGAGGATTTGAGGCATACCACTCAGATCCAATAGACCACTATTAAGTCAAAATTAGTACCATACAAGATCTATGTAAGAACCAGACTCCATGATCAACACCAACACTACTCAGTTAGTTCGAGTCTAAAATGCAGTGACATAATAGTCAACTTCTAAATAGCAACTTATATTCAAGCTATAGCCTTGTACACAACAAATCATAATCAAAACTATGGTCCTATAAAACAACTAGTCTGCCTTGGTTCATGGCACAACACTAGAGAATAGGATCACACATGGTCGTTCCATAACAAATCATCATACCACTATATCAAAAGTTTAAGGATAGATGGATATATCTCCACGGGTACCCTGCATATTCAATAATATGTGCTATTCCTATAGGAGTTACTCATTTCACCATCTAGCGAGATATTGACACTGAAGATGGATCTATGGTACATGGAAAATACATGATTAGGGTTTCACTTGATTAGATATTCCAATTGGGTATATTTTAATGCATCATTCAAGTTACAATGTATAAAACCTAAACAAACTCTACAAAATTAAGGGTAACATACAACTTCAGAAGATATAAATGTACAAAGTTAAAACTTGTCTCATCATCACATGACACTTTTATCATAACCATTACAAGGTCATCACCAATGTCACATCATTCTGGGATATCAATCCCTCAATCACATGACTAGAGTATTTTACCTCAATCTGTGCTCAAAGCACTTGTTAGTTCGTTAGACCAATTATATAACTCCTGCACCTTCAATATCATAGTATGCCTCAACATTACTCATAATCCTCACCATGTATTACATAAGGATCAACATAGCATTATTGTATCTATGACATTCATCTCACCTACAAGTTAGGTTACACAAGTAGGAGAGAGAAAATACCATATTATAATAATGATATTCAAACAATATGTGTAAGTGTATTTTACATCTCAAAATTTGGTTTCATATCATCCCTCAACCACTAAACCGTAATTTTATCACCTCCCACATTGTTAGAGAGTACTCGGGATAAACATTATTGTTTATGATTAGTTATTCATATTCTCCTTATCATATTAGATTATTTCACTATGTATTGATCATATACATACATATGTTTATTTATCTTGACCACTCACAACACATGAGTCTCGACCCCTGATAACACATGGGTCTCGACCTCTCATAACATATGGGTCTGGACCACTCTCAACTCATGGGTCTCGACCACTCTCAACACATGGGTCTCGACCACTCTCCACACATGGGTCTCAACCACCACAACATATGTGTGTCAACCCTTCACACAAAAAGTGTCACGACCAAGACACTTCAACATGTTCACGACCCTATGTGTTACTACTACTACATACTAAGTGTCTGGACCACCATTTAAGATGGTGTCTCGACCAAGATTCAACATGGTGTTTTGACCAGCATCAACACATGGTCTAGACCATCATACCTTGTCACCTTAACCCCCAACATCAACCAATAGTTCAAATGGAAAAGAAGCAATGTTATGTTGCGATCAAGATGGTGGGTAGAGACCAACCCTTAGGGTTTTGGGGGTGTTGTGGTCGAAACCACCACGTACAAGAGTGTCAACCGAATGGAAGACCAAGGGTTGTCTCAACCTCAATATAAACATATTCCCAACATTTGAAAAAGTCCAAACTAGGTCAAGAGAGATGATCAAACCAAGAATACCAAGCATCAACAAGTTGAATAACACCCTATACCAAGGTGTTCATCAAACCCTAAAACATGATCATACAAAGTGATCACAAGAGTTATGTTTAGAGAGAGAAAACTAGGATTATTGTGCATGTTAACATACTCAAAACCTACTTTTATTCATGATAGATGAACCATATATCAAGTAACTCAGATCCATAGATAATGATCCAAAGAAACTCATCAATATTTCACTGACCAACAAATCAGGTATAAAGATTTAGGGTTTACAAGAAGAGTAATCCTTTAAAAAATACTACAAGATTAAGCCCTTAACATTATGATTTTGTCTACCATAAGAACACATTTTTAGGATCTGATATAACAACATATGATCAGGTTTAAGATGCAAATAATAGGTGAGGGAAATGTTATATAACTTGCCTGATTTGGAGAAAACCAATCTCTTAATATTATAAGATCCAAGAACTTCAACCAAGATTCAACACTTCAGCCAAAGGATCACCTCAAAAGATAAGAAAACCTTGGTCACATAACAGCTCAGTAAAGAGGAAAAACATCACTATGCCGAACCAAGGAAGAAATGAGAAAGAGATGAAAACTTAATCTCACTAATTACCACCATGTCAAAACATAATCTAAGGCCTTGGTGAAGAGGAGTTTCTCTCAAGAAAGCCACCATGCATATTCCATAGTCTATGACAAAGAAGGAAGAAGATGATGGAGATTTTAGAAGAGGGAAAATGTGATCAAGAATTAAGACCACTTACGAAGAGAAGAATATCCAAGAATCACCACCAAAAGAGTTGATCAAGAACAAGATCTTCAACATGTAAGGTTGATTGTCCAACAAGGCTTCAAGATTAGACCTCCTATGCTCTTGAAGCTCCAAGAACATTCTCAAGGAATAAGAAAGACTGTAGGGACAAAAACGATTACTTGAAAGTGAAGAGAAGGGGTTATATACCCAAAGGAGGACGGAACTAAGAGATTACGAGGTGTCAAATAATAGACTATCAAAGGACACATGCCCTTTAAGAAAACAACATTATGTCCACACACATACATGTTTCAAAATGTTTATGTTTATCCAAAAAAAGGGTGGTGACCTTCAAGGTTGGCTACTACCTTGTCCTGGTCGAGACATTATCATATACTTGGTATCGAGCAAACCCTAAGTCACAATATACATGGTCGAGACTCTTCACTAGAGGAAAAACTATCTTGACAATCCCATCTTTAAGTGTTCTTGCTCGAGACCACACTACATTGAGCATGTTTTGCAGTTGCTGCCCTAACTCAAAATTGGGGTAGTGGTCGCAACAATCAAACCCTATCATAGTCACCATATCAACAAGGTGAACCCTAGAATCACCATAAGATGTCACATCACCAACCATGATTCAAACATGACGCCTCATATTAAAATTTTCTCTGTCATAATACTAAAGAATAAGATTCACTCTCAACATGTGACATTTTGCAAGATAACCCTCATTTGTGGGTAATTTGTAACTTGGTCCAAAACAAGCACATATATAGAAAAGATAGCTCAGGATCAATCAAATTGAACCAAAATGAAAATATAAGCATGTCACATGTTATTAGAATGCTTTTTGACATCCCACTCAGCGTGACGTCCCATTCATCTTTGACGCAGGTCTATTAGTGAGCTATTACACACTCTTTCAAGTCTAGGTATCCCAAGAGTTTGGATTAAGATTTATGCATCCCATTATACAATGTGATTACATTTAAGCATAAAGCTAGGTTAGGGGTCTTACAAAGTGTATCATTCTAAAGACACATAATATGTTCTTTTGATCAAACTAGAACACAAAATTACAATAGATGTACAATTTTCTTATAATAATGAGACATTTTGATCCTTAAATTGAAAATATTTCTAGCTAAAAACCATAGAGAAAATGCTCTGTTTGAGTGTGTTTGAATATAATATTTCCCATGATATTTCATCAGTGAGTTCTTGAATAGAATCACATTAGGATTAAACTTAAAACAATGATCTTATGTATTGTCAAAATTGATTGGTATTTCCAAATGTGAGCAAGAAAACCTCACATATGACATCTAGACATGAAGTGGGGTGAAAAACTAAAAAAATCCTTCAGACAAAAAATCATTCATTGAAGTAATATTCTTCATTTGTTATTTGTATATTGTGTAATAAATATCCCTAAAGTAAAAAAAATTGTCATTTTAGAAATATATTGATTTTGGTAGTCATCCAAGTGCATGGAATCACATTTATGAACATATTAGCAAAGGAATATCAGTGTGGATGACATGTGTAAAGAAGATTACTATGAAAAGTTAAAGAATGGCCTAGAAATTGATGATGAAGAAAGTTGAGAAAAATGCATCAATAGATTGGAGCAACTCAATAATCTGGTAGATGAATGGGGAACCAAAAATTCTGAAGTATAGTATTTTTGGATTAGATAATTTACTTCTAGATTTAGTTATCTTTTTAACTATTTATTTATTTGTTTAGAAAATTTCTAAAATCAACAAGGAAAATAGAGAAAAAAAGTGACAGATGATACCACATTGTCTAAACAATGGAGCTGCTACCGGGCATAAATGGTATTTTGTTAAGTTTGTTTAATAAATAGATTGAAATATTTTAATATGGATAACAAAAATTTATCAATCATGTATAGGTCAATGAAGAACAGCCTAATGTACTCCTAAACAAATTTTTGGAAAGGTTTACAACAAAAGACCATAAATGGTTAGTCAATATTATACTTTTGATTTCCTTCATCTCTAGAAAGCTTGATATGTTGCACTACTTAACATGTTAATTTCTAATTACAATTATTATTTTTGAACTATCTTTGTAATTATGTTTCATTTTACGATACACTTAAGGAACTAACTCAAACAATATGTGTTTCGAAGAATATTGTCCCTCAAATTTGACTTGGTATCAACAATCACATTTAATTTTTATTTTTTTTTATAGCCATGTCATACTATATTTTTATCACATGGTTGATTTGTTTGTTCTACCTTAGTGTCATTAATACTCAGTGTGCAGCAATACACCCCACGAATTTGGGCAATATTGATGGGTTTCATAATGCATGTGCTACAAATGTGTCTGGTGCAGGTGTCTTACATACACATGGTGGCACACATATTCCATGTGCAAGTTCCTTTCACACACACGCAATACAAATCATGCAGATGTAGTGATGTTTCCCAGGCAATAAAATTCAAGCAAGGTTGCTTTAGACATGCTTCCTAAACAAAGCAATTCAAGTGGGCATGCATTAGACATGTTGCTCATGCAAGGTAACCAGACTAGACCTACTTGAAAGTCGTTTCAAATGCTAGATATTGAAATTGGGTATTTTGGGGGCAAGTTTCCCATGCAAACTACTATAAATGAACATCCACCAAAACTTCATCCATAGGTACCTCATAACAACTATAGATAAATTTGGATGTTTATAATCACATACAAATATTGACATATAATTGTGCTTTCTTATAGTCTATTTTTAAAAGTTGGTGCAATCCTTTTGATAAAAATCAAAAAGTCACCTAAAATACATAACAAAAAAAGCACATCATCCTCAGTGTCCTTCACACCACTAGTTTAATATTTAAATTAGGTACTCTAAATTCTCTAAACATTTCTCTTTCCTATACATGCTTTTAGAAGATTGTGTTTTGCCTACCATGTATCTATAACACTCTATTCCATTGTAAATTTACATGCACAAGACGTGGATGCTCATTGGATCACATCTTTGGAGAATCGTATTATGAAGATGATGCACTTTATAAATCTATTTAAGATTACTATTTGGTTATCTTAACCATCCTTAAGATGTAGATGTATGGTTGGGTTATCTTCTTTTTCCTATTTATATTGTCAAGGTAGATTTTCTTTTAAAGATGAATTTAGACTTGCAATGCACCTTGGATCTCACCTGGATAGTAAAAATGGTACTTTCATTTTAGTACTCTAGTTTATATATTTATTGGACATCCAAATTCTATTAATATAATGATTGTCGCCATTTTTAGGAGCAGAATGGAGCTAATCACAAAAGGGCTAACATTGATGAAGAGAATCAACCCAGTTGAAGGAATTGGAAGATAATATAGATCTTAGGAGTTTCAGACATGATGCGTTTTTTCTTATCCATATCAAATTATATATATATATATATATATAGGAAATGTATGGATAATATTTTGTTCAATTATAAATTTTGATTTTGGTGATTTGACATTCTTGTGTGAAATTTTAGTATGTTAATGTTGTTATAATGTCATGTGAATAATCTTTAAATATTGCGTGGATTTAAAATTAAAAAAAAATCATCTAAAATTTGATATTAGTTAAATTAACAACTACATAAAAAGAAAATAAATAAATATATATATAATTAAATAATGTATATTAGTCCCTTGTAAATATATTGTTGAAGGTTTTTAGTCCCTCATAAATGTAGTGATGAATAATAAACAGATCATTCAAAGTTCTATTGATGAGGACCATATAGCCCCTCATAAATAATATTAATGAAGGCATTAGACCCTCAAAATATATTTGTTAGGCCCATCAACTCCCTCAAAAATCTATTCATGAGAATTAAACAAGCCCATATATATATATATATATATATATATATATATATATATATATATATGTATGTATATATGTATATATATGTATATGTATATAAATACATATATGTATATATATATGTATATATATACATATATGAAGGCTAAATAGTCCTTCAATATATAATTTGTGAGGGTCACCTACTCTTTGATAATTGTATTTTTGACGGCCAGTGGAATTTCTCATAGGTGTTCTCTTCAAGAACCACTTGTGAGGTTCTACAGAGAGGAGTTTGTGAAAAAATTGGGTCATGAAGAAATACTAGTTTTTTTTAGTTGCATCAGTTAATTTCTTTTTCCATTCCAACTTATCAAACTACCCTATATTTTGTTCCTTTTATAATTGGGTAAAGTATTAGGGTGAACAAAACTATTTAGTTGCCTTGAATCTCTCTTTTCTAGAAAATTCCACACAATTCCATTTTTAAAATACCAATTGTCCATTAATTTTAGTAGATCCTTTTTTATTTGATTTTCCTCTCTTCCGTTATCCAAAATCTATTAATGATTTATTCAAAAAGGTAAAACCATGAAATCTCTTTGAAAACAAAAAATTGAATTTTAAATCCATACTTTTTTTACCACACTTTTCGACTAATTCATCCAAAAGGGATTACAAAGAACAAGCTAAAGAGAAGGTAATAAAACATGGTATTATCAATACCATTGCAATTATTATTATCTTCTAAGCTAAGGATAGACTTTAGGTCTATCATCCTCCCAGAAATATGAGAGAGAAAATGTGTTTTAGGGTGATGATAAACCAATCTCCTTTTAACTTGGATTGCTTCACGTTCCATTTGAGTCTTCAATGGCTTGAATGGCCTAAATGACTGAATCAACAATCTGTATAGTCTAGTATTGACCTTAAATTGCATTAGTTGCAATATGAACCTTCTGATTAATTCTGTAACCATTTCTTAGGTTGTACATGTCTGCATTTGTGTGGTTGAACCTGGCTCCACTTCAGAGGTCGTTGCTAGACTCTGAATATCCTCAATTTGTTCACTAAAGACTTTATTTGCCAATCTCGGGCTTCGCCTACCACACCTCTTCATCTGTGTGCCACTTCCTTTAATTCTCCTACATGCTGATTACTTTGGTGTGACATCCATATTGGTTGCCTTGCTTTTGTTTACTATAGAGGCTTGAACTAAAAGCTTGTCTATGTGTGATATATCCTTCTCTACATCAGCCTGGACAATTACTACTTCTATTACTTACTTTAAAACAATACATACCAAACTTTCTAATATGTTTCTCATCAATTCCATATTTGTGTGTGTGTGTCTATATATATATATATATATATATATATATATATATATATATATATATATATATATATATATATATATATATATATATATATATATACTTGTGAAAATACATGTTATAACATCAATAATCCATATGTCTAGATTTCATAATGGCAATACTTTGCCATATTTTATGTTTTAATTTGTATCTAATAATTTTTTTTATATATAAACAACTCAAAAAATAATTGAAACTAAAAGTTATATTATTTGATATATTTTTATATCAAATAATTATGTATTATCCATGTATTAGTTATAACTATCCACCTCCTTATTTTGAACCTTTCCCTTAACTTGTTTTATTAGTCTAGCTCAAACCTAGGGCCCATGCTAATTTAGTCTAGTTGACATAGTGTAATGGTTATCATGATAGTAAAATAAGTAATTCATCAATTGAGAATATATAGATAAACTAAAGCCTAACTTGAGACCATTAATGGAAAGGATATGTAAATTATAATAATTTACACATGGACTCCATGAAATTAGGAAATAATTTTCTCATTAGATACACTTACACTTCTATATTTTGTATTGGGATTATATCAAAACCCAATACATTTTGTTGTACATGTAAAACATTATCTTGGGATGATAGGTTCTCTATCATCCTATATAAAGGTTAACCAATTATTGAGGTTGATGAGTTAAAAGTGGTTAACAATAAATATTTGAAGATTTTAGAGATTATTATTTGTCCAATGAACATAATAGTTAATTGACATATAGTGAAAAACTACAAGAATTCCATCTACTAGTGAATTTTCATTTTTCCTAAATCAAACAAAATGTTTCCATCACATACTGAAAGATATACCTAATCATTTGCGTATTGAGCCTATTTGGAGATGACAAGTCAATTGGTTTTGCACATGGATGTCTAAATTTGACTAATTTGTATGAATAATTAAGAAGTCAAGTAAATTATTATTTGTGATAGGCAAAAGAATTTAATGGGGATAGATTGAACATTAAGAAACATACATTCAACTTACACGGTAAAATTATTCTTCAACCCATTTCTTACCTTGTTTATCTATTTCTTACACTAAATTTCAAATAGGTAAAACTTGATGGTGATATATGAAGATTTGCATGGAAGGTGTGTCCTATGTGTTAGTTTACTATTTGGTCAATATCTTGGATTAGGAAGCTTGTAGTATTTGATTCCTCATTTTTTGTGAGTCCTACTATAGAAATATGTATATCATCTTTTCTCTCTCTTTGTATTAGTTATGGGTTCATAAGCTTGAAACCTTTTCGTATTGTTACTTTAGAAGGATTTATCTTGAGATGATAGTAGTATATTGATCAACTGGTATGTGATCTTGAGGTGAGTGAGTATTTATATAAAAAAATATTTCATTCAAATAATTCATTTCCTCATATCTTGTACTTCATCTATTAAGTGTCAATGAGCTGAAATTTACTATCTTCTTTTTCCACTTGTATATGGCAAATTGGAAATATGAATTTAATGTTGTAATAGTGCCCAATTCATGACTATGTAAAATTTATAAGATACTAAAAATTGGAGTTTTCAGGTATACCTATCCCTTGATATAACATAGTATAGATATTTTCTAAAGCTATTATACAATTCATTAACTAGTCTAGATATAAAATATAGAGATGATTGTGTATTAATTAAGTTTTCAAGTTGAATTTTATCCAAATGTGAGGAAATTTCGATGTCATTAATCTGTAAGAAACCCCTATGATGTAGTTTTGTAACGTGATTTAAATGATTAATAATGTATGTTAGAGAAATGCAATTGATGGAAAGATATACTTATTTAGTTATACATAGTTTTCTATTCAAAATATATATATATGTATATATGTGAGAGATTTATTAAGTTTAAAATCATATTAAGAAATCATAAGAAATAGTGTGACATTGTGATTTCATTTCTTTATCTAGGACTTTTAGTATCATACAAGAATGTGAAACCAATAGAAGAGAAAGATGAATAAGAGAACACATTAGTAAATAGATGGCCTAACCATAGTAGAACATTTCCTTGGAGGGCTACACTAGGAAGGGTGAAATACACTACTAAAATTTATATATAGAAAGGTGTATCCTCAAACATTAGATAGGAATAATTAAGCAACAATTAAAGATCCAACTACACTTTATTCTAGAAGTTGTATGCAATTTAAACAAGACAAAGTGATGGTACCATAGACATATACCATTGTAGTGAGAAATCCCTTGTGTATCCCCTCCTTTTTGTTATTTTTTCTTACTCTACTTAGCATTTCAACCCTTATAGAACCATATTATGTTGAGTCAATGGATTTTTATCTGGAGGCAAACCTCATATGCACCCATGAACCATGGCCATAGTTTTTGGATATTGTTTAGCAACCTCCATCTAGATATGGAAACCTTGCTACATGTTAAATTTATTTCATCTCCAAAGGTCCATAGTTTTAACCATGTGGATTGTACAACATGTCACGTAGTAGTGGCTTTCACTTGTATGTTATAATCTCAAAAGAGTTCGAGGGAAATGTAAAATCAAAGTTAGTTAGTGTTAATGGTCAGATCACTATTCAAGTTGTTTATAATTTTCACTGCATGATTTTAGTGTTTATTAAAGAAACCTAATTTCTAAATTTATTCCTATTTTTAGATCACATTGAGTACTTTTATAAATTGTCTAGTGTCATAATGATCCAATAATTCATAGATCCATGATTACATGTTCAACTATTTAATGACTTATTTCATTGAACTAATGGAGAAATAAATACTCATGGAGAGAGTAACCAACCCCTCTATGGAACAAAAATCTAGGTTAACTTACAACTTAAGGATATATGTTGGTGAAAGAGATCTCACGTCACAAATATAGTCACTGGAATAATACAATAAGAGTCTATCCTTATCACTCTAGTTCTTACATAAATGTCCAAAGTGTTGTACATAGTGAAGTTTTATGATTCACTTGTATTCATTGTCAATTAATAGTTGTGGAATTTAATATACATCTAAAATACTACTAGTTTGTTTCATAATTTGTATGTAGTTGAAATATCTTATATTTCTTGTTTCGATAAAAATCAATCATGTGGATAAGATGTTTACACAAATCATTTTAAATAGGAAAACACTAATTGTATAAATTTAGTTTCTCTTGATCCTAGATTTAGGCTCACATATTATGACCTAATGTGGGTTTTCAACCACTAAAATGACCCGTTATGGAATCCTCTATAATTCATAGCAATCATTATATTTATCCTAACCTTGAAACCATCTCAACTCTTTATCTTCTGAGTCCCAAACCATTCGCTTCATGGAAACACCTCTAAATATTTCCTCGTAAATTAGAAACTTACGACAATTCCAAGTCACATCAATTATTCCCTACCTATATATCTAAAATCCACTTCTCCTTTACTCCGTTGGGTTGTCCATAATAAATCTCTTGCCTACCACAACCCTAGTTGAGATCCCATTTGACTCCATTAGTCTCTTAGAATATTTATTCAACACAAAGTTGACTTGAATAACAATAAATCTCTTATTTCTCACTCTATAATTTGCTACTTTTAGAGCTTTAGCTCAAGATCATATTTCCACCTTAGAATTCTTCATAATTTTGTGAAGGTTCGATATAATCTATATAGATTTGGTGTATTTTAGCTTGTCTTCTCCTCTTCCTTCCTTTTATGGTATCAGATAGTTTGGTTCCTTCATCCACCTCTTGATATGAGACTAGGCCTATTGGGTCTATGTAAAGTGAGAAAGGTAATGAATGTATTTGATATTGGTTTTACATAGTTTTGATAAGATCTTTAATCATTCTAGATTCTAGTACATTCTACCCTTGATATCTTTTAATTCACTAGTTACACCAATAGCATATTTTTTTTGCTTAGTTTGATTTTTTCCAAACCAAAGTTGGGTATCTTAGTCCTTATCAAATAAGTGTATCATGTTATTGGTATCATTCATGTTACCTCCATGATTTTAACAAAGTAGGCCAATAAGCAACGTCAGACTCACTCTTGACCACTTAATCTAGATCTAATTTAATTACAAAGGGAACTTAAATGGTTTTACATTTTATTTCATTGGTTAGAAAAAATTTAAACATAAGGAAATGTAAAATCGCATCAAACCACATACTCAAAATGATGTTCTAAAGATAACATATATATGTAAGGGTCTTATAACACACTTGAATGAGTTAGTCATAGAAAGTATATAGTACACGCGAAACAAAACCAATAATGAAAGCCCTAATCCAACAATCTAGAGAATTACTAATTTATCCTTATGATCCTAGTTAGAAACCTAATTCTAAATAACATCCTATCATAAAATAAAAACTAAAAATAATACATAAAATGTAATAACATAATTATATAAAGGAAGTTATGAATGCTTTATTGTAGAAAATAAATAATATAGTGGTGGTTATTAGTATGTCTATGAATGAGTAATGTATGTATCTCTAATACGTTCAACCTAGATATATTTCATAAACATAAGAGAATTAATTCACATGTATCTAATGTAATAATAACTTAAAGATTAAACTAGTGATTTATAATGAGGTGGAAATTAAATCAGATAAATGTGAGGAATTACTAATTAAGGAATAATAAAAATCTTCCATGTGAATAGCCTAACTTGAGTACTTTGACCCTATTTACCAATAAAACCTTAAACATAAATCAACACCCTAATCCAACCCTAATTTAGATACAAGTTAAGACAATGATGTTAAAATTAGACTGTCAATTATTATTGTGTGCTTGGTTCTTGCATTAGAAAGTTGTAGGAACCTCCTCCTTTTCCTTGTGTTAGCTTTCATGCAAAAAATGTGTATGATTTTTTACTTTAAATTCATTTATTAAAATTAGGTATAAAAAAGTTGTTGTAGATGATATTCTTATGTAGTACCACATTTTACCAATAAGTCAATTAAGGTTCAAGTAGTTCTAAGATATTTCATGATTTTAAGTTCATATTTCAAAAAAATGCAATATCATATTCAATTAGACCAATGATGGGGATAATACCTTATATTGAAAGATAATGATAGGCTTATATTAATTTTTCACCATCTTTATGACGATCCTTTATGGCCTTATGAGATCTTTGAATTAACAATGTGGAATTTTAGGCATTAAATTGATGATATATTTTGTTAGTTTTAAGATTAATTGGATCCTTGTTAGTACTCATGAAAAATATGTGCACGATGTCGCAAGTTGTATGAGTTATATGGAACATTGAGTGAGCCTTCACTTACCTCACATGCACTTTGGTGTAATTATTTTAATAGTGGGATAATAATTAATGTAAATATAATAAACTAATTAATATTATTAATGAATTGTTATTTAAAATGATTATATATCTTGGTTTCCTATTCACATCAACAAATAATCTTTTCCTTACTGGCACTCAGTTTCATTTACTGACTAGTTGTATTTCTTAATATGGTTGCAAACATGATCTCTACAATCAAGCAATGAAAAATATAGACTAGAGGAAATCAACATATCAAGCTTTGGAATATAGTTCCTTTAAAAAATTATAAATGCTTATATTAGTTTGATTTTCTTTCATTTGGATTATGCATAAGTCCTATATACTAGCTTTTGTTATGAAGAACATTCATAAAAAAATTATATGGTTTTCATGTGTCAGTTTATTTCTTATTGATTGATATAAATGAGTCACATGTTTCTGACAATAGCCTTTATAAGATGCATGGAAGTGATGCTTTTCACTTGTACTTAAAATTATGAAAATGGAGGGATTTATAACATAGTATCAAAACAATTGTATAGTTGACCACATGACATCTTTGAAATATATATATATATATATATATATATATATATATATATATATATTATGCCCCATTAGTTATGGACCTTTGGAAAGTGAAATTTCATATGACCTAAGGATTAAACTATATCTCTCCACAAAACTCACTTAGAAAGAGAGTCTCATTCCCCTTTTGACATACTGATGATGAAATGTTGACTTCCATGGGAAGAGGTGATAATCTAACCAAATAGGGATCCTTGGGGTCAACGTTGAGGCTACCATTTAAACTTTATAAAGATCTAATTGATTCTTTTGTTTTTGATGAGTAGATGCATGTTGTGAACATGGATCAACATTGGATCTATAGCATATAAAGTTACTTCCATGACCCTATTTGGGACATCCCAAACCTAGGATTAACATACAAGCATGCACCAGGACAAAGTAAGTCACACAAGGAAACTCTAGTCTGAACCATTTATAGTTGTTTCCTTAGCTATAAGTAATTTTTACTTTGACTTTGAATGAAGAAATATATCCATGAGTTCTTCTTGAATCTTGATATGTCACAGTTTCTTATAGAATTATCATGGAAGCCACTTTCAACTCGAAGTTCAACCAAACGATGACTCCCTCAACTACTGAAACAATGTTATTTTGCAAGCTTGTTTCGACACATGAAAATTTGATCACACTAATGGACAAAACCCACCACTATTGAAGGGACCGCCACCACTCATTTATGCTATTCAAGTAAGTTAGTTATCCTACAATTGGATAGCTAAAGTTAGTATTTGACCATGACAAGACATGAGGACATGAAATGACTTTGAAAAATCCACATGCGTTGTGGTCTTAAAAGCTATTTTGTCTACACCAACTCCATTTGGCCGATAATAGGAGTACTTCCAATTTCATTAAAATTCCAACCAAAGAGCCATCCAGACTCAAGTCTGTAAATCACAAGTCTCTAACTTAATCAAATGTGTTTCCATGAATTTGAACACAAAATTCTCTAGTGTTACATACCATGATTTCTTAACAAACCCCAATATGAAAATATCCTACAATAGAACTCAACTCTAGACACATTCAAGCACTGGAGTACCAAAGAAGCTTAATCTTGAAATATACTTCCTCTCTCAAAATTTTAGTTGAATACAAAAATAGGATTCTTATATTTTTTATTCGGGCTACACATCTATGAAAAGAACCCCTTTGTTAATGTTCTCAAGGTTTGGAACTCTACATCCATTTTTCATTTGTCATGCACTCTTTTTCCACCTCCCCAAGAAATAGCTTGACATTTCCCCTACGCATCAATTAAAGTTAGTGAAAGAATGTACTACTACTCCACTTCACCATTGCCATCCAAATAGCTACTAGTCAGACTTGAGGTCATGCTATAGTAGTGTAGGATTATAAATGTTGCCATTCGGCCAGCCCTTAGTTGCCTAGAATGTTGATCTTCCCAACAACCATTACACAATTGTGAAGCTCAACTACATATAGAGATTTGTAAATAGACTCAAAAATTGAACAAATAGCTTTCTTCTCAGGATTGTGATCCCTATTTTTTAATGCTTCTTTCTATTCACATAAAACTTTTGTTTAGTATAGATTTTGGCTACTTTCTCCTTCCAACTATAATTGTTTATTCAGTATCAAAGAACCCTAGATTGAGAGAAGATCCATCCTAACCCTAAAAGTGGAGGTCTGAATTGAATGTTTTGGTTGTCTCTCTATAATAGATAGGTATTAACATTTATCCCAAGAGAGTCGTTGTCCACTAAATATACATGTACTTCACTTCATATCTATGGACAATTAAGAAATTACCATCTTAACAATTTATTTAGTGGAATCTGATACCTATGTTCTACATTTGTCTCTGGCAAAGCAGAGGACCGATCATGAAGTAAATGCTCTGATTTTAATTCTTATCTCCATATCACTATAATCTACCATGTGTTTTAGATTAATCTATCTAGTTTAGTTTTCTTCCACTTTTCTCAGCATATATAGCCTTAGTATCAATCCAAATTATTTTTTTCTTTAGGTCAAAGTATATGATACAAGTCCAAGAGAATTTTATAGGTCTTTTTGAGATCCATAGAACCTCCAACTCCACTTCAACTTATTGAGTACACTTTCAAGTATCTAAATCATGTGATGAATTTATAAAATTAAAATTGGACCACAACAACTCACATCTGACCACAACACAAGCTCATAGTCAACAAGATGCATACACTATTCTCAGTGTTGTCTCACATACTCACAACATCCAAACCAAAATTATATGAATATATCACAAATAATGTAACGCCCGGGCTCACTGTCCACGGCTCTAGTAGAGTTTCAGGAATGACAACTGGCCCCACAAACCACCACTAGCCTTTACTGCACACTTTGTCCACACTGACGCGCAAGCCAGAATCAACTTCTCAACTAGTCACCCATCCTAGTACTACTCCAAGCCGAGCACACTTAACTATGGAGTTCTTTAGTGATGGGCTCCTAGAAAAGGAGGTGCACCTTAGTGATATGGGTAGTCTAATCATTCCTTTTAAGATCATCATATCCGTGGACTCAAATCAGGAGACGTTGCAATCTCCCCCACTTTGACTCTTGACGTCCTCCTCGAGGTTAAATTATATGGCCTCATAATATTTCCCCATTTCAGTGCAGACCCAACATGGCCCATGAACACCCAGCTCCCAATCATGGAATACCAGCGCAAGGGTGGCTACATCACCATGGATAGCCCTTTCCTATATGCCTGGACCGTACGGCTCAAGACTAGCATGCCACATGCCCATGTGGGCCCCACCTACTGGAGGGGTTATGGCTCTGATACCATTTGTAATGCCCGGGCTCACTATCTACGGCTATAGTAGAGTTTCAAGAATGACGACTGGACCCAAAAACCACTACTAGCCTTAACTGTGCACTTTATGCACACTGACACGCAAGTCAGGATCAACTTCCTGACTAGTCACCCATCCTAGTACTACTCCAAGCCGAGCACGCTTAACTATGAAGTTATTTAGTGATGGGCTCCCAGAAAAGGAGGTGCACCTTGGTGATATGGGTAGTCCAATCATTCCTTTTAAGATCATCATATTTGAGGCCTCAAATCCTGGGACGTTACAAATAATTTCAATAAAACATGAATTCAGGAAGAATATATGTATATTTTCTCCAACATCATTGTATAACATCATCAGAAATAGGATCATATATTCATATTCCTACATTTAGGTTCAAATCATTAGTCATAAGTGACCAATGCCATAATTTTTATAACCAAAAGATCTCATATTCTTATATATAAACATAAACATCATGCACAAGGCATAACACAAAAATCTTCTTTGTATATGCAAATTGTATAAAATACCCTTCACGTACCCAAGTGTACATGGACTAATCTCAGACACACCAAAGATCAAAAGATATTTGGCTTTTCAATGGGGCTTTTGGGATGGAGATGAATCACCACCAAACCCTATGATGTGGTTCCGAATTCCTAATAAATTTTGGAGAAATGTGAGAATTGGAACAAATTTCTAGTGGTATAAAGCACATATCTATCATCTCAAGAATAAAATTTGTCATCCTATATTAGGCAATTTGATTTTAAGAGACAACTTCTTCTATGCATGTCTAAGAAATAAATGTATAATAAAGTAAATAAGAGTAATATGTACAAAACTCATTATATCATAAAGTTAATTATATAATGAAAGAAGTATTATAAGTAAATAGGAAAAGCTACATGGCTTGATAAAATATTCCATTTTTTAGCATTGTAAGGAGCGGTTTACTTCTCAAACTACTAAATAGTCATTATGAAGTCCCCTAGCCCATTTTTGATGGTATTGGGATTATTTTGTATGTATTTGATCATGCCATGCCCAGATCAGTGCAAGATAACAAGTAGAGCTCGTCAACACGAGACATACAAAACTTGTTAGGTCGTTCTGTACTTAGGTCACAATACATATCATATCACATAAGTTGACTACCTTTTAACCATTGTATCACAAATTCTTCATCACGTCAACAGGGATAGTAATAAAAAAGGATACATTTGTTTAAATAAACTCAAATAAATAAGTGATTCTAAAACACCAAGGGAACCATGAATCATATATATGCTTAGTTAATGGTGTATCATCAATAATATTCAACTATGAGAACCTTCTCACGACCCTAATATTTCTTTGAGGATATTCATTTCACTACATGACAACACTAGGTATCTGTATGGTCACTTGTAACTATAAGAATTATGGATTCACCTTAATAATTAGGTAATTAAATCATATTTCATTGATCAAGACTGTTAATTCAGGATGGGCTGCCAATGTATGCACAAGTAAGCTAGTAAAAGTAATTAATCATGAATAAAAAATGGTGATGAAAATATATAACAATAATTCCACCATGTTGATCATACAAAGTCCATATCACAAAGATAATTAATTACTACATTTAATTTAAAAAAAATATGACAATAAGAAATCACCATTTAAAAATTTGTTTACAATTTCTATTGTATGTCTTTTGTATGGAAAAAGTAGAGAGTATGTGTATATATGCCATTTAGGGTAAAAACATACAACGAATTGGGTAAGATTCTTGTACAACTTCTTATTTGGAACAAGGTGGAAATAAGGTTCATCATTTCATTTTGGAATAGAAAATCACAACAAAGAGGATAATAATTGCAAAGTTCAATAATTAATAGCCAAAACCTCTTACAATTTTTATGATTATGTCATTTAACACATAAGATGTGAAATTTAGTGATTTCATGTAGTAATTGCATATTAAGAATTGTACATTGAGGATAAATAACTCATCTTATGTTTAGATGAAGATCTATAACAGTTGCATGCAAAATCGTTGTACCTGTGGCTACTCTAGACATCCCAAAAACACCTACTCTTGCTAGACCGAGCTCCAACTAGGCCAAAGAAGTTGAAAATAAGAGATTTTAGGAGACACTACGTCCATCCATTACAAATAGACAATGAATTCAAACAAGAGGGTCAAATAAGAGAAATAACATAAACAAAGATGGGATGAATGAAAGAAACTTGCATGTGCCTTGTTAACAAGGGTTAGGTTGTGATTTTAGCTTGCAAACCTCCAAAAGAAAGACAGATCACTATCATTAATGCACTATTGCTCCAAGACTACCCCACTCTTTCTCAAAGAATCGTCTACAACTTTAAATACACACTAAAAAAGTCTAGGGTTAAATTGATTGTATATTTATTGATCAAGTTGAGTGAAAAATGCATTCTAACCCTATAACATGTCATTTTGGCCCCTTAAATCTACCTTAACAATCTAAAATTGGGGTTGAAGCACCTAGTTTAGGAGAAAATGTATATTTAGGATATAAACACGCTATATGGTGTCATATCATCATGTGCTCCAAACTTGAAGCTACCATGATGGTATGGACCTAGGCATGTAGTGGTTGCATGGATCTAAGGAAATTGCTCACATGAGTGATGCACATCAATCACATGAAGCAAATGATGTGACATGACCTCATATATTTCTACCCATCTAAAGTGGTTGAAGAAAATATAAAACTAATCCCATTAATTTATCCACTTGAATTAATTGATCCACTAAATGGATGCAGATACTAAGGTACTTTTAAAATATAGAATGTTTTATATTTCTGTTGAATGAATATTTGATCATTGAATTTTCCCTTCATCAAAACATATTTGTGCATTATCTTACAAAATATATTTATAATATTTAAACCAATAAAAATATTTCCATAATAAATCACATATATTATGATATCAAGGCAAATAAATAATGAATAAATAAGGAAATGTTTAGAGTCTTATATTGACTGCCAACAACAATTATAGGGTTCACTTAGTGGCTAAAATGATAAAACAAGATTCTTGTGTCTACTAGGAAACACAAATAAGTGATGAGAGACTTTTCAACTAGCTTTGAAAATATATCTTTTGTCAAGGAATTCCACACCACTAAATATTATATTTTATATTCTCCAAGGATAACAAATTTAGGTGTCGCGTACACATTGGTGTGGTATTCACTATGCATGTAATGAGATTTAAGGTCCTATATAAGTATAAATATGGTTTTATAGATCTACCATAGTCCAACAAATTCATTTGACATTTGACACTTAGATAGAGTTTTCCTTGTCTAGGTGTGGTTTCATGGTCCTATCCAATACATTTGACAAAACCATGGAACTAGAATCCCATCTTGAAAGGGACTAGAAGAAATAATTCCAACAAAGAAGAAAATCATGCAAATCCACCATTATCACAATTCTTCCTCCAACTATAATGAATAATGGAAGATATAATATCCTAAAGACCCTATACATTAACACCTTTCCCCAAGTATAGTGAATGATGGAAGATATTAGATCTCACCCTAATGGTTTGATGCAATTGCAGAATCCTACAACCCCTTCTTTTTGTTCTTAGTTTTTTATTTGAACTATTTATAATATGTAGTGGTGTCTGTGATCGGTTGTGAGTTTTTGCATGAGTGGTTTCTTTGAATACCAAAGACTTTTTTCAAGAGTTTTCTTATTCATACTTTTTTATGAAGGTTGTGGGTGGATTATGTTTAAAAGCTAGTTGATGAAACACATCTAGTATAGACCAATATTAGAGAGTCTCAATTGTTTCCAATCCCCACAATTCAAAGTTGTTTTGCCTCTTTCTTTATTTATGTTTTGAATCCATAGAATTCTTCAAACATGTAGATGACATTTGTATGACTAAATCAGATTATGATTACTTTACTTTTCATAAGAATAAACCATACAATCCTCTTTTAACACCTAGGATCTTGGAAAAAAATATAACCACAAAAACTTCAAAAATTTCTCTCCATAAAAATATATAAAGGATGAGACTAGATATGATCATTATAGAAATTTACATTAAAAACATACACTCTAACTAATTATAAGCGACCATTTTCAATTAATTTGGCTATAGAATCAATTTCTATTTTCATTCTAAAAAATTAAATGAAGCCCATAACAAAAACATACATGAAAATATTGACTAGTATTAAAAAAATATAGAATTTTTGTACCTCATGTAATACCTAAGCTAAAATAAAAAAGAAAAGTCATTTAATAATGAAAAAAAATCAAAATTCCACGTTTTATCATTTTCCATTTTTTATTAGGAAAAAGTATATATTTTATTGTACTTTTATTCTTGAAACCCCCATCTATGTATGTACATCCCCTTCATTTGAGACTTTTTTTTGGGCCAGGTCTCTCACCCAAGGGTGACAATGCCTCTTCATCCCTTCTTTATTAGTGGAAAACTCATTTTTTATGAAGAATCAATCCCAATCCCTCATGCCTCTCATATTACATAGTAACTTCACATTGTGGAAAACCTCCACCAACTTCCTCAAAATAATATGCAAAGACCAATGTCTGGCATGACCCTTTTTTGTTATCCCCTACACTATAAACCAACCTACACCTCCAATCTAACCTCAAACCCATCTTCAGTCCCTTTCTTTTCTATACTATGACCCCATTCACATAACTATTTCCTTAAGATGATTCTAAATACATGTAGAAGCATACAAAAGTTTTCTAAACACCATTACCTCAATTTCTAAACTTTAGGTCTCCTTAACCCCTTCATATGTCATGATGAAGCTCCTAACAATGAAAACCTTCATTTGAACCCCAATCATCTCTGTGAGTATCCTAGAATCTCTACCTATTACTCATTTTATTCTTTCAATGCTACATCACCCACCCCTATTTCTGTCATCAATTTGATTTTAGAAAAATACACATATTATACATCATCTTTCCACTTGTGTTCTCCAGACAAGCTTATTGCTTTCCTAACATTTGATTTAGACTAGTTAGATGTATCTTATGTTATCCTTACTTCATCTACTTCCGTACTCTCTACCTCTTCATGTAACAAAGGCTTATCCTAGTACCTTAGGAAACATATTGACTCCCTATTAGGCTTATTGGGTCTAAATTTGATGAAAAATATATGTAAATCACGGGCCGATTGCCTACGCTCATGTAGAGTTTTAGGAATAAATATTGGCCCCACAAACCACTACATGCCTCAATTTTTCACTTTTTCTTTACTCACTCATAGACAGGAATCAACTTCATGGAATGTCACTTATTCTAGTGTTACACTAGGCTGATCACACTGAACCAAAAGTTATTTTTTATAAGCTCCCTGTATGATCATTTTATCTGACGCCTCAAATCCTAGGATGTTATGTTTATCCCACTTATACTTTTGGTCCTTGGTGTGTTTCTCAAACATAGACAAGTAAACTGGCAAAAGGCAATGCCAAAGGGGATAGTCAGCACCACAACCACTAGGTAGCTATGGCACTTTCTGTCCCAGGAAACGATGCTAGAAATTTTGGTGTGACTATTTCACGCATGTGTGATCTTTCAAATTTATAAAGCTCCAAACAAGGTTCACTCACAATACCAAAATATGCCCAGACAAGCGCACGGGGTCATGCCATAGTATAGGTGAGAGGCAAGCAAAGGGGTCAATCTGGAGGGAGAGAGGGGGCACTATAGCTAGGTTTGTGTGGTTACATTCCTAATGTGGAGTGTAGGGGTCTTAGGGTTTAATGGTGATTTTTTTATTAAACTAAGGAGGCAAGAAATTTAAAGTAAGAAAGAAACTAGATTATAAAAAACCCTAAGTCTAAGAAGTAAGAAAAGACATATAATGAAGCAAGAGAATGAGAGTAAACTACACTAGAAATTAAGGACCTAGAGAAATTAATGACCTAGATTACAACTAACTAGAAATATTAAAACTATGAATCTCAAAAGCGCATGAGCTACTCAAGCAAAACCTAACTAGCAAGAACTAGGAAATAAGATAAAGAGAAATTAATACATGAAACTATACTAGCATTGATAAGATAAATTAAAAAGAAGGTTTATAGCAATGATAAAGATAGGTGGGCCATTTGGGAATGATGCTAAGTTTCCAATTAGGGGAAGGATAGAACAAGTAATTTTAATCAATCATTCCAGATTACTTAAACCAAAGAACTAGTCAAATATGAAGTAAGCACCCTACATTATTAGTTAGCTTAAGGTATAGGTGAGATTTTACTAAGATTTGACTAATCTAGGTTTCTATCTTAGGGTTTCTTAGTGTAATTGGGATCCAAAGGTAGAGTTGGGAAGTATATGTGAGGGTGTTTCATCCCACATTACTCAACACCCACTTTTTAGCAAACTCCTAGGAAACTACACCAATCAAACCTATACTTGCTATTTAAATCACACACCTAGGAGTAGGAGAAGTACTATTAGTAGGTGAATATGGGGTTCTAGTTAGGGATCCACTAATTGGACCTAGGAGCAATTCACAAGATAGACCCACATATGATATCGTCTCCTAGACTTAGGTGGCTTCAAGCACACAAACACAAGTGCATCATATTTTTAGATACAAACCACAAGTAGAGACATGGAAAATGAGATATACTTAGCATGAAATCATCATAGAATAAAATCATAGAGTTTTCAAATTATCTTCCCCCAACATGGTACCAAAGTATCATTTTTTCCTCAAACATCCCACCATAAGGGTCTTAGCTACACATAACTAAACAAAAAAGCAAAGAAAAGAGAAGAAAGAGGTAGGAGATCATGGTAGATTTTGGAAGTCCCCTTCTTCTTCCCCTCCTTGTTGTAGAAGCTCATGCACCTCCCTCCAATGATGAAAATGGCATGAATGGAAGTGGGTTGGTGGTGAAAACCCTAGAAAACTAGGGTTTTTGGTTGAAATGAGGTGGAAATGGGGGATGGGAGGTAGGTTGATGTCTTGAATGCAAGGAAGATAGCAATGAATGATAGAGGCAAATAAGGAATGGGTAAGAGAAGATAACCTCGTGTTGTGGCCGCCACCCGTGTATATATAGGTGGTGGTGGAAGCTCAGGGGTAAATGGGGCATTGGTGGAAATCCAGTGTAGAAAAGTTAGGTTTTAGGAGGCAGCACGGATGTGCTGGGTAGAATATATGTGGTGTGTGGTGGTTAGAATGCCCATTGTGGCAAAGAACGATTGTGGTGGAAAATGGAAAATGTCAGTAATGAGGTGGTGGAATGAAGGCTGGTAGCACGGCCGCACTGGGCAACAGGACCCTGGTGGGAGCTAGGTAGAACGACCATGTTGGGTAGTACAACTGTGGTGGGAGAGATGGAGGGGAGGTTTTTCTCATCAACACACCTATTTTGTTCATGGGAAACACGGTTGTGTTGGCCATCATGACTGTTTTGGTGTCTTCTTGGCATGACCATGATGGGTAGCACAACCATTCTATTGAAGTTGATGTATCTTCTCAAATGTTGAGGTGTTATTATGATTTTGACGTAAGCGAGCACGGGCGTTCCATATAACCACATCAGTGTTGGGCTCTTCAATACAACTTTGAGCTCCATTCTTTGAAATCTATGGACTTCTTACCTTGGGTTGATTCTTGGCCACCAATGGTAGGTTGGGGAACCTTTGAAGACTTATTTGGACCCCTCTATCTCACTCATCCATCCATGCATGGTTCAAGTACCTGAAAAACATGCAAAGAACATCCATAAGTGCATTTGACATGAATATGCATATTGAGGGAATTAACTTACATTCTAACATGTTTAGATGTGATTGAAATGTAGAAAGGAACAACACGGAGTTCTAAAATAGGGCTGCATCACCACCCCAAACATGAAAAATACTTGTGCTCTAGTATTCTCCAACTTAATCTCTCTCTTTAGTTTCTTTCAATCAAACATGAATGATAAATACATTATAAAATATGATTATTGACTAAATGGTCTCAAAAGTGACTAAGTGCATGTGTTCCACCTCTCTTGTCTCCACTTTCACAATCCAATCATGAAAAGAGCATTGAGCATACAAACTTCGAATATTGAACATAGTACACACAAGCTTTCCATATATCATTTATTTAATTCCCAGTAAACTGTTTCATGGTGGTGTTAATCAATGATGACTAGGAGTGTTGTTTCACTTTCATGCATTCAATCTTATGCTTTGAACCACACCAATTGACCCATGTGGTTGTATAAAAAGGGTAAAGCGAGCTAGGTTTTATGTTTCCTAGCTAAATGGGTACAAAAATGGAAGAAACAATTGCGTTAAGAGATTGGAGTGTTTTAACACTCATCTTTTATTTAGACGCTCTTAAATAGGAGCACCCTTTATTTTCTTTTTGTTTTTTTCTTTTCTTCTTTACTTTTCTTTTGCTTTTTTCCTTATTCTAGATAGTGAAAATGGTGGAGATAGATAAGTGGGGAGATGTATATATGTCCACCCCAAGCTTTGGGATGTGGCCAAGGTTAATTATGTGCAGTTAGGCATCCTTTCATGAGGCGGAGGGGTATGAAGATGATGAAAGAAGAGTCAGGACAAAGAGGGGTCATTAGTGTGGTTCCTAACACAAAATTTCCTGCATGAAAACTAATCCAACACTTCATCACACCACATGAGTGAATAACATGAGATTCACATTTTTATCATGTGATTCCATAGACTCTAAGCATTCATAGCTTGCTCAATTCACAATTAAATCCAAACATTAACAAACATAAGAGAAGTGATGCACATGTAATAAGTCAACATCAACACCATTTAGTGATCAAATCTAAGAATATGGCATGCATTTGTCAAAGATCAACAACTTTTATTTCAAACATTGGACATTTAAGATGAAACATCCTTTTGGACTAGGAGTTCCAAATTCGGGCAAAATTGGCCAAAATGGTGTCAATTGCACTCAATCACATCCAAACCTACATTAGGGAAATTAAAAAATAAAGCAAAAAATTCTAGTTAAAACACACAAAAATTATCAAAATCTATGTGAAAATGCAATGCATGGCATGGAAGAGAAAAAAGAGAAAAAAATTGAAAAATTACGCAAAAGTGCATGAAATTAAATTGCATGTATGCATGAATGCAAACACACAAGGTCAGGATAGACAAGTATGAAACTTGGTCATACTATTTGATCATCTTGCAAAAATGTAGAATGAGGACTATTAGAGGAAAAATGAGGCAAAACAAGGGCTTACCTCCCTACCACCCCAAACTTTTAAATCATGTTGTCCTCAACATGAAATCGAAGTTTAGAATAGTAAGGTAAATGGTATATAGTCATGGTAGACAACCACCAAGAGATGGAGTGATGGATGTAGCACTAGGTGAGTAGGGTAGGGCCACCATGGTTGTTCTGCACAAAACATTCAATTTGGATGCCAGTAGCATGACCGTGTTGTGTAGAACGGTCGTGTTGGACTCCTTCCTATAGCTTTAATGAGTCTTCATTTTTTATTTCAATTTTGATCTTCTCCTTGGATAGATCCTTCATGCATCATATTTTCTCCATGGTACTTGCTCTAACATAATTCACAAACAATAAAACTATCAAGTATGGTGTGTGTGTATTTCTTATAAAAACAAAACATGAAAAGAAATAGAGTTTTGAGAGTTTCAAACTCATGTGGGTTTCCTCCCACGAGAACTAAGTTTAGCGCCTTCATCCAGGCTTGTTGTTCTTCCATCAATCAACCATTGTCCAAAAGTAAAATATTTTCATCCTCATCATAGGAAATACTCTCGAATTCCTTCATTCTTTGATCTTCCTCGCAAGGGTCATGCGACATTCTCAAGCACTTTTCATCAGTTTTCTCTTCTTTGGGGTCATCATCATAGATCTCAAAGTAAGAATCAAAAAAACTTTTCAGTTCATTCATTATGATCCCTTGAGGTATATTCCCTCTTATCTTCTTCTTGGAGGTATACACACAATCATGGAACTTCACATAAGTTGGGATTTGCTTAATGATACCAAGCATTAAGGAAGTGTTTACCTTAATTAGCCTTAAGACCTTTGAAATTTCCATGCCATTGTTTTGCTTTCCCTTGAGGAATGAGTCTTCATAAGCATCAAAATAGAGGGTTTTCAATCATATAGAACACTTGAGAACCTTGAAATATCACACGAGGATTTCTTGGATCAGCAATTTTGGCATGTGGTAGTGTAATATCAAAGGAAGGTGGATACAAGATATTATCTTCTGAAATTCCAGTGGGCCTATAGAATTTTTAGTGCACTTGGAACTCTCACAAGGAATTTTTGGCAAGGGTTCTCCATCATTCTCTTTATCAAATTTCTTACCTCCCTTGTCAAACTTCTCAACAACCATGTCACACCTCAATATGGAAACCATCTTCACTTGCTCATGGGGAGGAGTGGGAGTATGTGATAGTTGTGATGGTGGTTGTGGTTTTTGGTGTGATGGATTAGGATTATGAAGGATGTATGATGGTTGTTGTGTAGGTTGTTGGTATGGGGGTGGTTCTTGTGGTTGATATTGAGGTGTTGGTTGTGAGGTGTGTTGGAAGTTGTATGAAGGTTGAGGAGGTCATGGAGCATAAGGGTTAGGGGGAGCTTGATATCACTACACGGTAGATACTTTCCCTTATGGTGGAGTACATATTCCTTGAGGGGCACCCATAGTACCACTTGCATTGTTTGTGTTGGCCATGGTTTGGGAAGGGAGTCAACCCTTCTCATGGTAGACAAGTGACATGGAAATCTCATCTAACCTTTACTCAATCCAGTCAATGGTTTTTCCATGAAAGGACATCTCTCTCTTCACTTCATAAAGAATTGTTAACCTCATAAGAACTTTTTCTTCAAAGATGGAGCTGCTTGACTCTTGGCATCCTTATTTCTCCCATGAAAGGTTAGGATGATTTTCCATTCTACATTTTAAGATCTTGGCATGGAGCCTTGGTTGTTTTGAATGCCATAGGATTGTAGAACTTGCATATATTCACAAAGAGCCTCCATGGAGTTGGCAGAGTGATTAGAAGAACCTCACATATGAATCTTCATGAGTTTTACCATGTCTGCCCATATCTTCATCATGTAGGGTTGTCGAGTAATTGAATGGGTTCATGCATCTCAGTCTACCATCTTGACTTCAACGGGTTTCTTGTCACATGCACAAGGCACAACCATTCAAAAGAGGACAAGTTAGCAAACTAATATAAAAAATTAACACAAAGAATAAAGAATAGAAATAATGAGGGAAGTAGGAAAAGCTAAGCTACTCTAACTATCTAGGCTGAGCACCTCTACTCCCTGGCAATGGTTCTAGAAAACTTGGTGTATTTCTCAAACGTAGACAAGTAAACTAGCAAAAGATGAAGCCAAAGGGGACAGTCAACACCTGAACTACTAGGTAGTTGTGGCGCTTTCTATATATGGCAACGATACCAAAAAGCTTGGTGCGTCTGTTTGACGCACGTGTGATCTTTCAAATTTATAATGCCCCAAACAAGGTTCACTCACAATACCAAAATATGCTTTGGAAAGTGCATGGGGTCAGGTCATAGTATTGGTGAGAAGCAAGAAAAGGGGTCAATCCATAAGGAGAGAGGGGGCACTAGAGCTCAGTTAGAATGGCTACATTTCTAATGCAGAATGTAGGGTTTTTAGGGTTTAAAGGTGATTTTATTTGATTAAACTAAGGAGGAAAGCAATTAAAAGAAAGAAAGAAACTAGATTATCAAAAACCCTAAGTTACCCTAAACAAGTTAAGTATAAGAAGTTAGCAAAGACAATTAATTAAGTAAGAGAAAGAGACTACACTACACTAGAAATTGAGTACCTAGAGCAATTAATGACCTAGATTACAAGTAACTACCAAGATCAAAACTATTAAGCTCAAAAGCACACTAGATACTCAAGAAAAACCTAACTAGAAAGAACTAGGCAATAACTAAAGAGCAATTAACACAACCAACTATACTAGCATTAACAAGATAAATTAACAAGATGAGTTTTAGCTATGATAATTATAGGTGGACCTTTTATGAATGACAATATGATTCCAATTGGGGGAAGGATAGAACAATCAAGCTTAATAATTCATTCTAAATTACTTAAACCAAGCAACAAGCCAAATCTAAAGAAATCACCCTACACTATTAGTTAGCCAAAAATATAGGTGAGGTTTCACTAAAATTAGACTAATCTGTGTCTCTAGCATAGGGTTGCTTAGTGTAATTGGGAGAAAAAGTATAATTGGGAAGTAGAGGTGAGGGTGTTTCACCCCACATTACTCACCACCTAGCTTTTAGCAAACACCTAGTTAGTTGCATCAATCAACCCTATACTAGCTACTTAGCTCACACACCTAGAAATAGGAGAAGGACTATGAGTAGGGGAATATGGGGTGCTAGCTAGGGATCCAATAATTGGACCTAGGAGAAATTCCCAAGATATCCGCACATATGCTATCTTCTCCTAGACTTAGGTGGCTTCAAGAACACAAACATAAGTAATTCATACTTTTAGATACAAACCACAAGTAGAGACATGGGAAATGAGATATAAATAGTAAGAAATCATCATAGAATAAAATCATAGAGTTTACAAATTATCTTCCCCCAACATGGTATCAAAGTATCATTTTCCCCCAAAAATCCCCACAATGGGCATAGCTACACATAACTAAACAAAAGAGCAAAGAAATTAGAAGAAAGAGGTAGGAGATCATGGTATCTCGTGGAAGTCCCCTTCATCTTGATCTCCTTTTTGTAGAAGTTTGTGCACCTCCCTCAAAGGATGGAGATGGCATGAATGGAAGTGGTTTGGTGGTTAAAACCCGAGAAAATGAGGGTTTTTTGGTGGAAATGAGGTGGAAATGGGAGATGGGAGGTAGGTGGAGGTCTTGAATGCAAAGGAAATAGAAATAAATGTTAGGAGCATCTAAGGAGTAGGTAAGAGAGGCTAACCTCATGTTGTGGCCGAAACCCATGTATATAAAGGTGGTGGTAGAAGAACTAGGGTAAGTGGAGATATTATTGGAAATTTAGTACTAGAAAAATTAGGTATTAGGTGGCAGCATGGCCGTTGAGGGTGGTGGTTAGAATGCTCACAGTGGAAAAGAACGGTCGTGGTGGGTAATGAAAAATGTCAATAATGAGGTACTAGAATGAAGGCTGGTAGGACAACCATTATGGGATATAGGTTGAAAGGTCATGTTGGGTAGAAGGACCGTGGAGGGTGATATGGAGGGGAGGTTGTTCTAATCAACACACCCGTTCTGGTCTTAGGAAACACGACTGTGCTGGTAAGCACGACCGTTTTGGTGTCTTTTTGGCACGACCGTGCTGGGTAGCACGACCGTTCTTCTGGGGTTGATGTAGCTTGTCAAATTTTGAGGTGTTACTATTATTTTGACATTAGCGAGCATGGTTGTTCCATGGCACCACATCCATGTTGGGGTCTTCAGTAGCACTTTGAACTCCATACTTAGAAATCCATTGACTTCTTTGCTTGAGTTGATTATTAGCCACCAAGGGTAGGCTGGGGAAGCTTTGGGGTCTTCTTTGGATCCCTCTTTCTCAGTCATCCATCCAGGTGTGGTCCAAGTACCTAAAACATATGCAAAGAATGTCCATAATTGCATTTGACAAGAATATTCATATTGAGGGAATTAACTTGCATTCTAATATGTTTAGATGTGATTGAAATGCAAAAAGACACAAGATGGAGCCCTAAAATGGGGTTGCATTAGTCCTCGTCAAGGCTCAAATATATAGCCTCATAATATCTTCCCCATTTCAATGCATATGTAAAATGGCTAATGCACATCCAACTCCTATTCACGGTTACCAATGCAAGGACTGGATCCATCTCATCTTAGTATATAATATTGACCTAAGTATTGTACATTGTTCATAATTTGATGATGACTTGACCATTCCATTCATAAGTATCTAATATGTGTATTTGAGATTTATTTTAGGTACTAAGTCCACGAAAAGGATCAATTCAATCAAGCCCTACATTGTCTAGTTCAAATCAAAGGTAATGCAAATGCACTTTCTTGGAAAAAACCCTAAATACCTTAGGATAATTTTATAACCATATGTATTGATGCTATGACTTGTAACTAACATGATAAAAAAATTCGGAGCACTATATTTGAACGTTTAATCACTCTAATGACATTTTCCAAAATTGATCAAAGGTTGTATGATCGATAGAGATTCCTTCCTAGAAACTTGACTAGTGCCTTGGATTGATCTTGGAAAATGCATAGGTTCGAATGAGTTTATTATAGGTAAAACTTGACTGACACACCACACTGGAAAATTAAATTTAAGCAATTGACTAAGTTTCATCTAGAATAAACTCAATTGATGCTTCAAATTTTCTTGATTGCATAGTGCAATCAGTTGAGCTACCTTTATTGAAACTGGACTGACTGGATTGTATAGAGTGTGCAAAAAAAGTGATTCTATCCATTGGAGTGTTAAAATAATTGAAATTATATTTGTTGTAACACCCTAAATGACTGAAAAACATTCCTTAGTGCTCCTAGCCTCTAGTGGACACCCCCAACTATAAATAGGACCTCTTGAAATTCGTTCCAAGCTTTCTCCTTCATGCTATTCAAGCTCCTATCTATAGTTTAGGAATCCAATCCACTTGAGTCCCTTTCACTCTCTTGTTTACAAATCAAAATGTCCATATGTATGAGATAGGATATGTGTGAGAGAGATACACCATCGTAGTCTTGTAAAGCTCTCAAAGCTTCCCTTCCCCGACCCCATTCTTGAGATCAAGTCGGTGAAAACTTCTCTAAGTGAACGAGAAGGTGCAAAGCTTTTCCAAGTGGAAGGATAAGTTGCAAAAGCTTCTCCAAGGTGAAGGAGAAGGTTAAGGTTGAAGATTTGGGAGTAGAGTGGGTAAATACTTCAAGGCAAAAGATTCTTTGTAAGAAGGGAATCTACTTGGAGAAGTTGTCCAGCTACTTGCAAGAGTGGGTAAGACCTTGTAGAGGTAGAAGATGCTAGTTCAAAGGATGGGTAAGCCCTAGGTTGGTTTATTGACTTCTTTTGGTCCTTAAAATGGAGGTTGTGTATCCTTGGCCTGAAAAAGGAAGGTCATCTTGTATGTCTTATATGGACTATATGTATACATTGGTTGCAAAATCTTAGAGCATGACCTCTCTAGGTATTGGACTGACTTTCTCCTAGTTTGGAGATTGAAACAACTCTACATAGCTTGTTATTATGTTTGTTCAATATCTCTCATCCTTTCTATGTATGGTTAGTTGCGCTACAGATTCAGTATTGGCAATCTCATATCTTGAAGTACCTTGAAGGTCGAACAAATGTTGTTGAAGTGCTTTTTAGCTCTATTAACCCCCCCTATAAAGCCCATTGATACAACAAATGGTATCAGAGCCATGATCTTCTCCAAAAAATCTCCTATGAGATGAGAACATTGGTGACAACCTACTTGGGTCTCTCAAGTAGGAAGGTGGTTTCTCCATGAGACCCTGAATCTTTGATGGAAGCAAATTTCTCTATCAGAAGAGAAGGATGCATTTCTACCTTCTAGGGATGAGCTACGACATGTTGAAAGTAGTAATCATTCCATATTAGGAGCCGGTGAGAGATGTATCTACTTGGGATGAAGCTACACTCAAGAAGGCACAACTCAATGCAAAGTCTGTAAGCATCATCTATGCATTCCTTACTCCCTCTGAGCTCAACCAAATTTCATCTTGGGACACAACCCATAAGATTTGGAACAAGTTGTGCATCACCTATGATGACACACAGAAATTCAAGGAGTCCAACATGTATGTGCTCAAGGGTATCCTTGAAAACTTCAAGAAGGGCAAGAAGGAGAAATTGGATGAGATGTACACAAGGATCAACACCATCATAAACAAACTTGCTTCTTTGGACCACACCATTGATAGAGGGACCATCATCTCCAAGATTCTAAGGTCTCTAAAAAACCACTAGAGGGGGGTGAATAGGGTTTTATAAATATTTTAACAATAATTGAACTCAAGCAACCACAATTGAGATAATAAGAAAGAGGCAAGGTGTTTAGAGTGGTTCCACCCTTACCAAAAACTAAGGGAGTCAATCCACTACCCATTTGTTTCCAATTGGGATTTGAAAGTATTTGAATTTTTTTACCTTTTTAGGATGTTACAAAAAATCACAAATACCTTCCTCGCCATTTGGACAACATTCACCCCGAAGTCGTCTCACCAACTATGAAGTAGCCTTCACTTGAAGTAACTTCAAGCTGCCCCTTGAAGTAGCCTTCCTCCTTGAAGTAGCTTCCCATTGAGACCTTCTAGAAGTAGTCCAAAGTCCTCATTCTCCACCGTGAAGATCCTTCTCCACCTGAGAAGATAGCACCCTCTCCAATATGCAGCCTCCAACACTAGGAGTAGCAAGGAGAGTACAAGCAATAAGAAGGAACAAGAAGGGAAAATGGAAATTACAATTACCGCTTAAGCACAAGGCTTGAATCCTAAATCAAGTGTTTTGATCTCCTAACCAATGTATATGGAAGTGGAAGTGCTGTGGGTAGGAGATGCTAGCCTTTAGGACACGAATTTGTAGTAATGGAAAGGATTAGCAAATGCTAGAGTTGCTCAATTGCTCACAAGAATAGATTGTTGATTGGAAGTATGTATGCTCAAGTGTTGCACAAGTGTGTTTAGGTGTCCTAAGGCATGTACTATTTATAGGCATGGCCTATGAGTACTTAAGGACATTCTAGACACTTTCTAGGGGGTTCTAAGTCCTTAACTAGCTGTTAGGTGTCCACTAATTGCTTTAGCAATGGCTAGTTTATTAATTCTGAAAAGTGCAGACAGAACTCTTCTCGGTCGAGAAGTTTGTCGACCGAGAGTCTGTCGGTCGAATTTTTTTTCGACTGAGGGACGATCTAGAGCAAGTGTATATAATGTTTGATTCCAAATCCCAACTACCTTGTCTGTTGTGTCTAATTGCCATAGAAACTATTAGAAGAATTAACCTAGGAGACGCTCGGTCGAGAAGTTGTTCGAGCGAGCTTATCTCGGTCAACAAAGAGTTCGACCAAGAGTGTCTCTATTTTGGTGGTTCTAGATGAATACTAAGTATGTGTATGAGTGTGCAGTTGTGACACTATTATAGGGGATGACCTATCTAAGTGTTGTGAATTGCTAGGGAAGATCTAAATGCTGGATTTACATGATATCTAAGTACTTGTACATTATATACTTGTACAAGTTTTTTACATTTGATTACAATCATGAAATTAACACATTGTGAGCAGTTCGATCTTCCAAAGTTGTGTCATCCACCTAGTTCCTGCAACACTCAAATAGCACGTTAGATCCACAAGAATGAAATGTTTGTTATTTTCAAAACAAAGGGATTTTGATGATATCCATTTAGCCAACACTCTCCCTAAGAGATGGGAATTCAAGGAGACTTCCATTGAATAAGTTTGAAGCCTTGGTGACATAGCCACCGAAGAGCTCATTAGAAACCTTCAAGCTCATGAACTAAGACTTGACAAACAAGAGGAAGATGAGAAGTAATAAGAGAAGGCATCAAAGAAGACAATGCATCAAATCTCGAGTGTAGGCAATGATTGTCCAACAAAAAACTTGCTTGTCAGTTCTCTCCTCCTTCCTCAAGTGAAGATGAAGCCCCTAGTGACCATGAAGCTAACTGCTCCAAGGGGAATCACTTCAAAGGAAACCCATCCAAGGTGTTATGAATGTGGGAAAAAAGGACACTACAATAAGGAGTTCCCAAAGGCCATGAAGTCCTACTACAAAAGCAGCTCTAAGAAATGGAAGGATTACAAGAAGGATGGAGAGTACAAGAAGAAGGAAAAGAAGGAAAGAAGAATCAAGGATGCAACCCATGCCGCATGGGAGGAGTCTTATTCTAATGATTTAAGATATAACGAGGGATAATGCCACCTTGCACTCATGGCCTCTACTGGTGAAGACATTGGTGAGGTAAGTGACGTAAACATGCATGCATTATCTAAAAAACCCTCAAAGAAGTTCAAGATCACTCTACCAAACAAGTTGGTACTAGTGGTTTGGGATATTTAGGGGGATCTCAAAGATTCCATGGAGATTCATTCGGCTCTAAGAACCCTATGGTTTGTGTGCATTGCAAGAGTGATGACCATTACTCTACTTATTGTCCTTATAGAGAGATGGGGCCCATCCCAAAGATGAAATGGATCCCCAATCTAACATCGGATCACAATGTTTGAATTGGGCACTGACATCTTCCTTTCATGTAGGTAAAATGAAAATGGATTGTTGATAGTGGTTGCTTATAGAACATGATAGGTGAAATTTACCATTACAACCAATTCACAAAGAAGAAAGGACGATCAATGACATTTGGTGACAACAACAAAGGTAAAGTTATAGTTGAAGGGGATGTAGGTGATTCACTATGCATCAAGAATGTTCTTTTTCTGGATGTCCTACATCAAAATTTAATTAGTATTAGTCAATTATGTGATAATCATAATTTTGTTATTTTTACCTCACTAGAATGATTGCTTCTAGATTCCCTCTCCTACAATGTTATATACAAGGGAACTAGAAATAGTAATATCTATGTTATTGTTTTTTACTCTATTAATCCTATTGTTTGTAGATGCCTTATTGTTAATTCAAATGATATATCTTTGTGGCATTGTAGACTTGATCATGTAAATATGCATCACTTGAAGAAGATGAGCAAAAAGGAATTGGTCAAAGGACTTCCAAAACTAGATTTTGAGAAGGATGTGGAATACCAACCTTGTACCCAAGGAAAGAAAGCCAAATCCTCCATTAAATCCAAAGGAGTACTTAGTACTAAGAAATCTATTGAACTTCTTGACATTGATCTATTTGGATCAATGAGAACTCAATCTCTTTAGGGTAGCAAGTATTGCCTTGTGATTGTCGATGACTTTTCTCGCTTTACTTGAACCTTCTTTCTTGTTTCAAAATGTGACACTCTTGAT
Source organism: Alisma plantago-aquatica (assembly GCA_963693085.1). Taxonomy (NCBI): domain Eukaryota; kingdom Viridiplantae; phylum Streptophyta; class Magnoliopsida; order Alismatales; family Alismataceae; genus Alisma; species Alisma plantago-aquatica. The sequence continues at coordinate 1,680,916,105 of OY856409.1, read as the reverse complement.
GTTTTCTCAACATTTTGTAAATGATTTGAAAAATAATCTTCTTGCTTAATCATCTCTATCCGTAGTGACCGTGTGGGATAATTTGAAAATGACTTGTTTGAACATATTTGTGAGGAATCAGGGTATGCACATAAATTTTCTTCACTTCGAATACCTCAACAAAATGGGCTTGTAGATAGAAAGAATAGGGTGTTGTAGGGAATGGCAAGGAACATGATTCTAGAGTAAGATAATCCTAAAGAAGTTTTGGGTCGAAGTTGTTAGCACCTCATGCTTTGTGCAAAATTGGGTTTTCACTCATCTATCTCTAAATAAAACCCCCTATAAGTTATGGTGCGGTAGAAAGTCTTTTATCAATTACTTTTATGTTTTAAGTTGTCCATGTTTTGTTTTGAACACCAAGGATTCCCTTGAAAAGTTTGATGTCTTTCAAGGCCTTCTTTCTTGGCTATACCAGTAGATCTTATAGAGTATTTAACATTGAATTACCTAAAGTTGAAGAATTTATCAATGTTAAATTTCTTGAAACTAACCCCTATATTTCCATGAATATTTTGAATGATGATGTTGTGGATGAGGTGATCCCTCACATGAAAGATCTCAACATCATTAACAAAGGAAAAGAGGTGATAGTTGATGAGAAAGAGAAAGAAGAAGAATAGAAGGATCCAACTCCCCTCGTTGCAAAACATCATCCTAATGATCTAATAATTGGTAATCATTTTAAAAGGGTGAAGACACGAGATTCATGCTACAAAGAACAACCCAACAACACCTTCATCTTACAACTTGATCCCAAGATGTAAAAGAATCTCTTAAATATGATGAATTGATCCTTGCTATACAAGAAGAGTTAGAGAAGTTTGACAAGAACAAAGTGTGGACCTTAGTGGCAAAATCAAATGATAGGAAGATCACTGGAACCAAGTCGGTCTACAGCAAGAAGCTAGATGAAAATGGAAAAGTGGTAAGAACCAAAGCAAGGTTAGTTGCTCAAGGCTAGAATCAATGGGACGACATTGATTTTCATGAAACTTATGATCATGTTTCTAGACTTGAATGTATTAGAATGCTACTTGATTTCTCTACATATAATAATTTCTTGCTTTATCAAATGGATGTTAAAAGTGTGTTTTGAATGGTACAATCGAGGAGGAAGCTTTTGTGGATCAACCTCCCAGTTTTGAACATGATAAATTACCTAACCATTTTTATTTCTTAACAAAATCTTTCTATGGACTCAAACAAGCCCCTAGATCCTGGTATGAGAAACTAAAGAACTTATTTCTAGACAATGGCTATACCATGGGAAAAGTCGATTCTACTCAATTTCTTAAACACATTTCTAGAAACGTTTTGATCATTAAAATTTATGTTGATGATATTATTTTTTGCGGAATTGATATTGATCTTTTCTAGGATTTTAGTTCTCTTATGTATAGTGAGTTTATGATGAGCGTGATGGGGGAGCTCACTTTCTTCCTCGGCTTCCAAATCAAGCAAACCAAGGAAGGTAACTTCATCAACCAAGGCAAGTACATAAGTGAACTCTTGATGCATTTTGGGATGGAGAACACCAAGACGATGGATACCCCCATGGCAAACACTGCCAAGCTTAATAAAGACAAAGAAGGTGAGAAAGTAAATGAAAAGCTCTATAGAGGTATGATTGGAAGTTTATTATGTTTAACTGCCTCTAGACCTGACACATAATGTTTATTATTGAAAATATACTACATTGCTTGTTTTGGCTATTTTTTGCAAACACATGTGTTACCAAGAAATAGTAGACAATGATGAGAGCAATATGCAACAATATGTTCAAAATGCATGAAAACTAGAAAAATAAATTTATATAGCACTCTAGAGTCCTAGAATTAAGTTTCTTATCTTTTCAACAAACTAACCAATCAGTTGAGTTTGACCTAGTAGAAATCTCAACCGATCCCTGGCTGAGGATTGAACTAAAATGTAGTATCGATCGAGTTTCCAAAACACAAACTCGACTGACAATGTTTTTGGATGAAATTATAATAGGTGATCGCCGAATTGTCTCCCTCTCAACTAGATAAAGTCGATCGATAGCCACTCTTCGTTGTCTGTCCTCCAACCCTATGGCTAACCCATCCTCTCCTACACCCTTCCTAGCCCCAAATCAGCCCTCCTTGCCTCTCCCAACCTTAACCTAGGTGGTTAGGTGACATGTTGCTTGTGTGTTTCTCCTTCATTGGTTGTCTTTTCTTCTCATTCCAACCTCCATGGAATCCAACAAAACAAAACACAATGGATCAGCTGGAGTTCCATCCTCCTCCAATGCTCCTAGACAAGTATCCTTTGATAGCACCTCTTTCATCTCCACACAAGTCGTGAAAAGGTACAAGTAACTCCTCCCTAGGAATCCTTTTCCATTCTGTTCTTTGTTTGAACCGATTTTTGCAACTAATGAGGTGATAAAAGTGGTTGCTAAGGTTTTTGAAGCACACCATCGTAAGGCTTTATCTGTAGAGTGTTTGAGCTTCTCAAAATCCATGTCTAGCACAAAGGTGGTCCACGAATTTTATGCCAATCTGACATGGAATTACACTACCAATGTGCCACCACCTAATACCCAAGTCATCTTTCCTTCCATGATTGTCGATACAAATATTACAATATTCAAGGATTCCTTGACTGCCTATTTCAATGGTACCAACTTTACTGGTTCATGTATGTCTTTCTATCCTATCTATCATGACCTGCTTCTCCCTAAAAGTTTCTATAAAAGTTTTGACCATATGCTTACCCTTCCTGATATCCATAAGTTCTTGAAGAAACTTGACATCCCATAAAGGAAAAAATCCATCCTACCCTTCTCTTCACTCGACATCAAGAATTGTCTTACTGTAGTAGTTGTTAACTACAATGTCCATTCAAAGAACAATCAAATAGATATTACAGAGAGCATTGCTTCATTAATGTACTCTCTCTTGAATAATGTCATAGTAAAATGGTCTCATTATATTCTTCACTAGGTGACCATTTTTTACTCAGGGTAGAACACCATCGACACCCATACCCCCTATCCTAACTTGATATGTAGTCCATTTTCTTATCATGCAAATAAATCTCTCTTATGTGACTTTGACTACAAACCAAGTTGGAAAGGGGTTTGCATCAGTGAGACCACCATCAAGAAGTCCTTCCACCCTTCTTCCATTACCATAGTTGATACTACCACCTCCACTCAGGCCCCTCCACCACCTCCTAGAACTGACCACACCTTTTTTTGGTGTCTAATGAATCCCTCATGGGATATATATACACCAAAAGGAATATAACCATTAGGTTTTGGACCACATCCACCAAGACTTAGCTTAGATCATGTCACACATGAACATCTCTTGAAGCCATCTGTACCCCTCCTACCAGCCCTACCTAGGCGTTGACTATGCTTCTTATGCATATAGTCAGTTCTACCTGGCCCCTCCACCTATTTCTTCCACTACACCTCCTACTTCTGATGGTAGACCTACCTTCATTTCCTTTTAGCCTACTATCCCTCAACTTTTGGATTTTCCTCCTAGCCCTACCTCCACTCTGCTAGCTAGATTTGATGGGACTTCTATTCCCAACTTTGAGCAAGGAAAGGCTCTGAAAGAGTGTGGCATTTCCTGGGTAGAGAAAAACTATCGTGGACTTGGTCTTCACTCTTTTATTCTTTCGAACAACGAGGAGATTGCTGATGAGGATGTTGATAATGATGATGTTAAGGATTTTGACCATTCTGATGGTGGCTCTTCTGATGATGGTGATGATGTTGAGGCTACATTACTACCAAAGATGCACCTTCTGATGGAGATGAGGACTACCAATCCAATGAAGATGACCAAGATGACCCAGTTGACATGGATGCCCTGGATCTTTAGTTCTTGGTCTATAGTGTGCTTATCTAGATATATTTTTGTAGACTTTTTATGCATTGAAACTTGGGCAGTGTCACTGCGGCTTACTATTTTTTCATATCTCATCATTTTTCTTTGATGCTTTATAATATTTCATCATGAGAGGACATATCTGGTGTTGTAATCTGGTCTTTTGTACCTTAACTCTATGGTTGGTTATATCTTATAAGTTCTTGGTATGAGCTTCCATATTTTGATTATGACTCTAGTATGTTTGTTCTATCTGGTCTGTTAGTTGGTACTTGCATTGGTGGTTGTTGTGCAGTTTGTGCCTATGTATTAGACCTATCTTTTATACCTCTTCTATGCCCTGCCTTTTTGAAATGACAAAGGGGAAGAGAGAGTTAGTGCTCATGTACTGCAGGCACCACAGGGGATATGGTGAGATCAATTACATATTGAATTGTGATCCTTTTCTAGTTGATTATATATTATATCATGTCACAATGTAAAAGGACTATATATATATATATATATATATATATATATATATATATATATATATATATATATATATGTGTGTGTGTGTGTGTGTGTGTGTTATTGTTGTGCTTTTTGGAAAAACAACCCTATAGGTGAAAGAAAAGAGACATTGAGGTAAGCATGAATTGAGGTGGAGAAATTGCAATTGTTCAATCATATATCCCCTTACAATTCACAAGGTCAAAGTTTTAAATTCTAAATCCTTTTTAATATGTTGAGGAATGGTTTGACATATTCAAACAGGGGAAGAATTTCGAGCTAAATGTTATACATTGACCATATTTTGATGATGACTTAACCATTCCATTCATATGTATCAAATATTTATATTTGAGATTGATTTCAAGCATTACGTACAAGAAAAGGATCAATTCAATCAAACCCTAGCTTGATCTAGTTCAAATAAAAAGCAATGTAAATGAGCTTTCTTCGAAAGTACCCTAAAACGCATAGGACAATTTGTGTAACCATTTGTATTGATGCTATGAATTGTAACTAAGATGAGAAAAGATATTAATTCAAACATTTAATCACTCTAATGACATTTTCAAAAATTGATTTCATGTTGTATGATCGGTCGATATTCCTTCCTAGAAACTCGACGACGCCTTGGGTTGATCTTGGAAAATGCCCAGGTTCGGAAGAGTTTATCCCAAGACAAACTCGATCAAAACCCTATACTAGAAAATCAAATTTGAGCAATTGGCCAAGTTTCATCTATGATAAACTCGACCCATTCTTCAAATTTTCTTTATTGCATAGTGAAATTGGTAAAGTTACCTTTATTGAAACTCAACCGACTACATTGTATGCGGTGTGGAAAAAAAGTGACTCTAACCATTGGAGTGTTGTAGAATTTAACATTATATATGTTGCAACACCACAAATGGCTAGAAAATGTGTCTTAGTGCTCCTAGCCTCTAGTGGACACCCCCAACAATATATAGGGCCTCTTAAAGTTCATTCCAAGGTCGCTCCTTCATGCTATTCAAGGTCTTAGCTATAGTTGAGTTTGTCTAGTCCACTTGAGACCCTTTTTCTCTCTTGTTTGCAAATCAAAAAGTCTATGTGAGAGAGATACTCCATTGTAGTCTTGTAAAACTCTCAAAGCTTCTCTTCCCTAACCCTTTTCTTGAGATCAAGTCTGTGAAAGCTTCTCCAAGTGAAGGAGAAGGTGCAAAGCTTCTCCAAGTGGAAGGAGAAGGTGTAAAAGCTTCTCCAAGGTGAAGGAGAAGGTCAACCCGAAATATCCAGGAGTAGAGTAGGTAAATCCTTCAAGGCAAAAGACTCAGTGCAAGAAGGGGATCTCAATGGCGAAGGTGTCCAACTGCTTGCAAGAGTAGGTAAGACCTTGTAGAGGTAGAAGACTCTATCTCAAAGGATAGGTGTCACGGATCCGTTCTTACCCTAATCCCAATCCCACTGTCCAAAAGGGCAGTGTTAGAGGGATGAGAGTGCCTGTCCCTGAGTGGCCCAAAAATCACACATAGATGATATGCAAAAATGAAATAACATCCTTCTTTATTAAAATGAACCAAAATGTTTAATACATAAGGCCCGTAGGCAACAGGAAAGAGAAAAAGATAAGAACTAGCCTACAACTACATCCCTTTTACAATTAGCTCCCATGTGGAGTCCATAAGATGTAGCAGTCTTTATTGCAGTAGATGAAAGAGTGATGAATCTAGTTCCTTGCATTACCTAAAATCGAGAAAATGAAGACACAAAGTCAATGCAATTGCACGGTACACTATATAAAAACAAGTAAAGCAGTTTATAAGAAAAACTAGTATGCTTGGCAGGACTTTTCCTTCAAAACATTATCGAACGATTTCCAAAAACCAAAATGGTATTCAACAACAAATTTTATTATGAATTTCCCATTATGCTGTAATTCAAGAAGCATGCTTATATTTGTTTGGGTGACTCTACTACCCCAACGCGATGGGGAGGTCACCAAGCTCCTTCTCATCATATGAGATAGGAGGTCCAATTGCAAAATCCCTCCTTCCAAAGAAGGATTTTTTCTTATATCCTATATCAACATTATTAATTTTTCTAACATCATTATCAACATCAATATACGGGCAGTCATAATGGGCCTAATGATTTAGGTTTCATGTTTCTCAACATATAATATAGAAGAAAAACGGAAGACTATTCATAGGGAACAATATTTCATCCAAATAACTAGCCAAGCATAATTCAAGAGATACCTAAAAAATATCACCATACAACCAAGGAGGAGTAGTATAATAGCGTACCTTTCTAAAAGAGTATTTGAGGTATAGATCCCAAGAGAGAGAGTAGATCAACCCTTTGAGTCAGATCCTAGATCAAAATATTGGATCAAGGGTCAAGATCATAGTTTAAAAAGATCATGCTTTGTGATTCGAGATTAGGGTTACATTTTCCCATTTCTACCTTAAGTTTAGGTCATCAACAAAATTCCTCAAAAGTCCAACAAATATTCAAGTATCAAACATGTTTCATGAATGGATGACCTTCCTAGGTATATTTAGGAATACATGTCAACCCTAATTATCATTATCATTATTCAAATCTCTAGATCATTTCCAATATCAGATAGCACAATTGGACTCAAAATTAGATTAGGGAGTCCTATGATTAAGAGGGCTTTCTAGATCAAGGTAGATCATCATTATATTAAGGATAAACCCTATTTCAAAGTATATGATTCATATTTTTAGGGTAAATAGTCAAGATGATTATATCTAAACCTTATTTTGTCAAAAAAAAATGATTTGGTGTCTCAGAATGATCATTAGAAACAAGAATAAGAGTTTCTCCAAGATTGATCATCATATGAGATAATTAACAAGGCAAAAGAACGAGATCATGGCATATCAGTGATAAATATCGAGATTTAGCTTCACAAGTATTTTTAACAGGTCAGTTGGATTTTTCTGATCAAAATGAACTATAATTTCACTATTTTTGGAGTTAGGGATCTCAAGATATTGATTTTGCAAGATTTAGGTTATTTTCTGGAATTTAGGGCAGAGAGGAAAAGTACCAGAAAATAGGGGTCGTCGATCGATGATCTACCGTGGACACATGAAGCCGATCAGCGACGGAGGGAAGTCGTGCTCCCATGCACGTGCTTCACGGAGAAGGAGCAGGAGAGGGACGGCGCGCGGTCTGATGACCGTTGATCTTGGTAAGGATCAACGTGGAAACCCAATCCAAGGGCAGCTGCTGCTTGCCCCAACACAAGCAACTGCCCGCGAGCAGGGGTGCTCCGCGGTGGTGCGGCGGCCGGAGAAGAAAGGGGTGAGAGAGGGAGGATTCGGCACGAGGAGAGGAGGTGATGTTCGAGTTCGTGGGGGCGAGCCGACCTCAAGGGGGGTTTATATAGTTGTTTGGGGCTAGGGTTAGGATTATTTAGAGGGGCGGCGCACCCCATGGTCAGGTTGTTCCCTTAGCCTCCAAGCAAGGGTATCGCGGCACCAAACCGTGTGGAAGGTTCGAGAGAGGGGTGCAGATCTCTTGGTCGAGCTATTGGGCGTTACAAAAGCGAACTGGTCGCTCGGTGTCGGGCCATGCCGCCGGCTGGTCCACCGTGGACCCTTGCCAAACCAGGCACAAGGTAGGGGATAACCCCAGCGCCGATTGGATCAAGATCCAAGGCTGTTGGGTCAACCCGCCTTGCCCAGCGGCGCCCGATATCCAAGCCACAGATGGGTCGGGCCCAACAACCAAAAGGGAGAAAAAGGTGGAAAAAGGCAAAGAAAGCTAGGGAAAGGTTAAAATTTAGAAAAATCGTATAAAATCATAGGAAGGTCCAAATGATCTCAAATTTGGACCATATCTTCAACATTAATTTTAGAGTAATGTGCAAAAGTTTGGAGACAAAAAGATAAGATTAACTAGTCAAACTCAAGAATTTTCTCAAAGAGGTATATTAAGTTAATTAAGGTGCCCAAGAGTGCATGAAATTCATAGAATACAAAAGAATTTGATTTTGGGTATCTATATTGATCAAGGAGTCAAAAGGTATTATGAATGATCATTATAAAGGTGAAAGATAAAATAATTAATAGAAAAGAGAGAAAAACTCACATTGTCACAATAGGTAAGTCGTTGGTTGGTTTATTGACTCCTTTTGGTGTTCAAAAAGGAGGTTAGGTATTTTTAGCCCAGAAAAGGAAGGTCATCTTGTATGTTTATAATGGAATATAAGTATACATTAGTTGCAAAATCATCGAGATTGACCTCTCTAGCTAGTGGACTAACTTTCTCCTAGTTTGGATATTGGAACCACTCTACATATCTTGTTCTTATGTTTGTTCAATCTCTCTCATCCTTGCTATATATGCTTAGTTGCACTACAAATTCAATATTGGAAATCCCATATATTGACGTAACTTGAAAGGTCTAACAAATCTTTTAAAGTGATTTTTAGCTCTATTCACCCCCACCCCTCTAGAGCCTATTGATCCAACAGATAGCCCTTCCCAAATTCCTTGACCACACTGTTAAAGAGTATCATGCCACATGCCCATGTTGGGCCCACCTATTGGAGGGGAGTTGGATATGATACCATTTGTAAAGCCTGATCACATCATCCATGGCTCAAGTGGAGTTTTATGAATAATTACTCACCCCATAGATCACCACATGCCTCAGTTGCATGCTTGGTCCTCACTCATGCCCAACTTGGGAAAACTACTCTACATATCACCCATTATAGTACTACTATAGGATAAGCATGGTTAACCACAAAGACTTAGTGATGGGAACCCTAAAAAAGAGGTGCACCTTGGTGATATGAGTAGTATAATTATTCCTTCTAAAATCATTTTATCTGAAGCCTCATATCTTGTAATATTACAATAGATAGATATAATCTCTATTCTATTTTTCATTTGCATGTATAAGGTTTTTTTTGTTTCTTTTGATCAATCAAGTGCATGTTCATCTTTACAATGTTCCCATAGTTTCATTCTATTTTGACCCGTCAGACATGTGTATTTTTTTCCTATTTCCATTTTTTAACATTACCTACTATTGGTATAAGACTTTGTAATGGTGTGGCATAAAATCAATGTCCAACTAAGAACTACCATAGTAGCTCTTGACTCCTTTATCCAAGTTTACTTATTTTCCAATAAAGGATTTTACATGGTTTTCTATTTTACCTAGTTGATTGGGAAACATTTAAAACTTTTAGAAGTTATAGAAAAAAATATTAGTCTACAAAAATATCTAAAAAGATGAATAAATCAATAAAACCCAATTCAAAGGTTTATGGATAGGAAAGTTATCAGAACGAGTTATTTTACAGGAAAGAATATATTATGTGTGCAATTGATATGTATTATATGAAACTAAATAATTTGAACTTTATATTTCACAAAACTACTAATATAGCCTAATGATCCTAGTTAGAAACCCAAATATCATATAAAACCCTAACGTAAAACTTACCTAATAAGAATACCTAAAATAGTATGGTACATCAATAAGAAGGAAACTATGAATGGTGTAAAATTTAATGAAAATAATGTAGGCATGTTAATTTATTAATCTAGTTAATTAGGAACACATCTGGTCCTGATAGGGTGAGCCTAGATACAACCTAATAAACCAAACAAAGAATATTCAGATATGCCTAAGTAAATAAGTGTATTAAGGGCAACATGGTACTTTGTAATGAAGGGGGAAATCTAGAAATGATGACACATGATGGAAAACCTAATAATAGACACATTAAATTCATTAATTGCCCAACCTTTAATATTTTATCCTAAAACCTAATACCTATGTAAAAACCTAAAACTTTTATCCTACCCTAGTTAGGTATAATTTAAAAAAAAGATGTTATATTAGTTACTTAAAGTGTAGGGCATGGTTCTTAGATTAGGAAGCTCTAGGAAACTCCTTTTGGTGAGATGAAATATAAAGAAAGTTGAGTATATCATTATTAATTTTTCATCTCTTATTAATTTAGTGTATAATAATAATTCATGATATTTTTATTTATTTAGTACCATATTTTATTAATAAGCTTAATTATTATCACAAGGTTTCTAGAGTTCCTTATTACTACAACTAAATGTTTTAGAAAATAATAATATATTCATGTAAAATCCAAGTTAGTAATTACCCCTTTTGAAGAAAAGATCATTAAATAGTTGTAATAATTATCTTTAGGAAGATTTATGTTGAGACTTTATGTTCTTATGGGGTCTTCAAAGAAATTATGAGCACTTTGATGAGATACATTTCTAAGCTCCTATAAGGATTAGGATGAATGTGATCCTAATAAATATTTATGAGGATTATGGTGCATATTTGATGAGCCAAAATATATCTTATGAGATAGTTGGAGTATTAAATCAGCCTTCAGGGGGCCCACATGCTCTTTAACATAATTGTTGGAAGACATGAACAATTACGTAACCTAAATTAATGAAGGTAATAAATGTAAATCACAAAATATTATTTTAAATGATTTTGATGTCCTTGTTTCCTATTTAGAAGTATGATTTATTTTTCTCTACTACTAGTCAACATCACTCACTAGTAAGGTTTATTGTGTACAATGGACAAAAATGTGATGTATGCATATGAGGAGCACCAGGAGGTATACACTCACCAAAATTAACAACTCAAGTTTAAGAAGACAATTCTTAGGTTGGGTTACATCTATAAATTATAAATTCCTTGATTCACTTGTGCTTTAATTATGAGCATCATGTATCAAACTTATGTAGTTGATTTTACCTTGAGAACAAAAAATCTATGAGTTAATTCATTGTGTTTCAATTTATCTTTAATAATTAAAAAGATTTTCACGTTTTTGGAATTAGCTTTGACAATGTGAATGGAATTGATGCTTCACTCATGCATTTTGTATATTGAATCATGGGGTGTTATAGTGGCCATATGTAAATTATTATGTTACATTGTGGATGTGTGAAACCAATGACATGATATTTAGAAAAAATTAACAAGAATGCACCTTGGTTATTATAGGATAGACAAAATACTTGACACTTGACAACTACATACAATAAAGGTTTACTATATAAATGATATGCTACTACCTAATTGGTGATATTGTAGATAATTGGACGTGTATATGAACAATGCACTAGGCATAATGACTACTTTTTCATTTGTGTATTACAAAGAATGATTGTGGCGTGGTGGTTGAACTCTCTTGAAAATTAAAATATATTTAATCCTTGAGTTTTCATATAAAATAGTTACATAAATGTGTTATTGTATTCAATATATAATCATGAGGGAAAAAATAACTGACTAATTAGAAATATTAAAATCACAATATTAATACTCACTTTTTTTCTTAAAAGTAACTTTTCTTGTAAAATATTTTTTAAAGATTTTTTGGCATCTATATTATAACTTATTATAATAATAATATGCATCTCAATAATTAGAGCCAAATTCCAAATTCCAACCAAGAAATGGGCAAACATATTCAGAAATCCCCAACCTTCGTCATGGTTTAACATGGAAAATGATTTGAAATAAATGAGAGAAAACACCTTATTTTATAAATACACCCATATTAGAGATATTCACTAAGAAGATACTTTGTGCCATAGAACATGTCAAAGTCAAATAAAAGTTCTTGCATTAAAAAATTGAGTAATTTGTTATAATCAAGATCCACATAGGGGATAAAATCTTCATAAATAATATTTTCTATATATTTTTTCCAGACATGAACCCTACCCATGTCGAGTAGAAAATTTGTCATATTGTTCTATCTTATGAGAGATTTTATTTGCAAGATATAGTTAGATTTAACATTAACGATAAGTATATAACATGGTGGGGCACACTTCCAACAATAGAAGTAGAATGCAATATCATTTTAAAATGAATCATAATATTGCAAACAACCATCTGGATATACAAACATCATATATATTTGGAATACATTAACAACATCAAACTCATTTTTGAAATTCACCCAAGTGCATTGCCCTTTCATATTCATATTGTAAATGATGGGACCAGACCAAACCAAGAAAAGTTCATTCTTGTACATGTGTAGTAGGGGGAGGGATTTATATGGAAAGGGGAGAAAAGGATGGGGTCTATACAAGAGAATATGTATAGAGAAATAAGAAAGCAAACACAAAATTTATAGGCCAAGATAGAGGGCAAAACATTGACTGCACCAAACTTAACGAGAGAAAGGGAATGTATTATCCAGACAATTATCAGAACCAACATGTCCCCACCTCATCAGAAATAGAAATAAGAAAACTTTGAGCACCAAGATAAAAAATTAGAACATAAAGAGAAACTTTCATACCAACAAGAGATACTAAATGTAGGGGTTATATGTGAAAAGATCAACATCAAATCTTGCAATATTCTAGAAGCAGTCAATATTCACACTATTGTAACACTTCACTTGTAGAAACATACACAACACATAGAGGAAGCATAGTTTTCATTCACTTCAAGGGGGATGTCACAATCATAATATCCACTACATAAAAATAGAGTTCATATAGTTTGCTCCAAAGAGCCATTTGGTGAGTATTTTATATAAGTTATTCTTTATTATTATCTTTCTATTATAAACTTTTAATTTTCTCTTAGATCTATTCTTGAATTTACTATTAATGTACATGAAAGATGATATAATAATTATTGACAATATCCATGACATTCAATTCCATTATTAATTCACTAACTTCATTAAATTGAAACAGTAGGCAATGATTTCATAGCATTCTATCTACTTTGTACATACATACATAAAATCAAACTATACCAATGTTCAAAGTGCATGGAACACTTAACTTTCTCTGAGAAAAGATCCTAGTTTCTCTTCTTAGGTTGAACAAACCCTAGTCACATTCCTAGGGATGATTTAAACCCTAACTACCATGTTGTAACAATTACAATTCCTTAATGATTAACGTAAATTCAATTTTTAGGGTTTTATGGTTCATTAAGAATTTGATTGGAATCAATATCGAAACAGGATTCAAAACACTATGAATATATGTTTTATATTTATATGATGTATGATTGATTTTTTTATGAATTTTCAAACTTCAACCAATCATAAACTCAAGAAAATCCACTTAGGAAAAGGTTATTGTAACACCCTATTTTCCATATCACATGAGAGAAAGAATTTTACTCGGTGTGGGTGTCACAATATGCTAATCATGCAATTAAAGTAAATGAAACAATTACATTAACTTAAAATTTGATTCATACATAGTTCTTGGCATAATGGAAACTATATCACATGCATCTATAAGACCTAAGCAACTTGGCATCGTAACTAAACATAATGGAAAATTTTCTTAAACTCTATATCAGATTAGTAAATGACACCCCACCAGGCTAATCTTGAAGAGGTCCTAGTCCTTGATTGTCCTCTTTATCTTTAACTTGCTCCAAATCCTGCGGACATCGCGTCCCCATCCATTCAAAACAAACAACACGTCAATAAGCGGTATTTGGCACATTTTAAGATAGAAGATAGTAATAACATGACATTTACATACTTGACATGAAATGATTTGACACAACTTCATCATGGATTATCTTAATCATTCATTCGCTTTAAACATGACAAATTGGAAAAGTAAATGTATGTCACCTCTCTTAACGCCCCATAAGAGCCCCTATTTTCTAGGAAAGCCCATAATGCTAGGAAATTCCATATCGACCCTTTCAGGTCCATAAATGAGTTACATATAAAACTAAGCCAATTCCTTAATCTTCATCATTAACTTAGGTCTTAACTTTAACATTAACTCTTCTTAATCTTAATCTTGAACATGATGGGATTAATCCCTCTTAATGCCATGAAGGCTTGTCTCCCTCTTAAATTATAATAGGTTTTCCTATTCTTGAACATGGTTCATTAACTCTTAATCATAATCTTAGTGAGTGTTCTACCATAGACCATATATAAACAATCAATCAAACAGTGATAAATATACATGATGTATTTCTTGAAAAGACATCCCTAAATCCTGAAATCAAGTAATGTGCATAATCATAAATAAACATTCAATCAACCAAAACTACTTTTACCGAAAATGCATGGCCCGCTTACCTAGAGTAGATCACCTTAAGGCAACTTCTCTGACTTTATTGGGTCTCTAAACACCTATAATTTGATTAAAATCACATATTGTACATAAGTTCATAGTCCTAAAACCCTAGTTTTGTTTATAGAATTATTGATGAAATTAGATGTGTAAAAAATCATTTGAAAACATGCCTAATCAATAGATAATCCAGAAAGCTTCCCAAAGCATATTTGTTTGTATTTTTCTGAGGTCCTATGCAATAGTTGTGAAGTTTGCACTTTGGAACAATCAGAAATTAGGAAACTATAGTCAAGACACTAATTAAATTTCAATTAAGTCCAATGTAAATAAAATGTGAAACACCAGAAAGGACCATGGTGCGCGTGACATAATCATTGAAATCACAGGGTCAAAAGTGGCATTTAGTCACAAATCATATATCACAACTGGAAAACAAAAATCATTAACGACAGAATTGCCCATGTGATTCTAATTGTCTGATTAAAAGACCAGGGGAGTCATGGTCATGTCGTGACCTGGTTTCTTCTACTCAGATCCATGGTGCAAGGTTCCTGTTCTAGAGGTCTGATCCTTGCCTGGGACTCAATGTGCAGTGGCCAAAAGCGATCACAGGAGTCTCTACTGACCTCTTTGCACCAAGTCAGTGTCATTGAGCCAAAACTCAGACACAAGAGCGAGTTGAAGCTTGAGAAGCTCCTCAACCATGGTCGGCACAGCAAGGCCCAGAACTGAGGCCAAGAAAAGAATTGCGAAGAAGGCATGAAACTAGGGGAAATAGGCTCGCAAAGGAGTCGGTAGGAGTTGAAGCCACCAACACGAGGGTAAAAGTCCTTCGCGGTCAAAGTGTTTGCCAAAAACAATAGAAAATAGAGAGTTGATTTAGGATTTCATAACCAAAGGAAAACAATCTGAAACACATTGGTAAAGGTCGTAAAACAAGCACAGGGGTGTGGCGACACCATGAAACATGTTTCCATAGTCGGCGGTGCCCCGAGGAGATATGGTGATAATCACCAATCAAGGCCTTGAAGATGACCTACATGGTACGGTGAAAGGGGATCTAGAGAGGCAAACAGAAGGTAGGAGGATGAAGAGGGGTGGCTGAGGATTCTTACTATCATCAGGATCGATCGTAGGTGGTTAAAGGAGCTTGGATGAAGCTGGAATCTCTGGAGTTGCAGATCGAGTAGGTTGGGAGGTTTGGTGGCACTAAGGGTTCAATCACTCATACAGGAGACTGGAGTTGGAGTCGGGGGTGCTTTTGGCACCCTTAAGTAGGTGGGAGAGGCACAAAGGTGCCCACTGCAACTCAATGACGAGATTTGTGAAGCCCTAAATTTGGGCTTTTTTGTACAGAGGGAAAGATGGGGCTTGTGATGGCTTGATAGGTTTGGGAAAGCCTCACAAACATGTTGGAAAAGAAATAGCAAGATGAGGAGGAGAGATGAGGGAGAGAGATCGTGAGAGAAAAACTCGTGAATCTATCCCTGACATGTGAGAGAGTCGAAGGTAGGGGACAATCTGACTGCCCTTAGATTCCAATCGCACAGTGGAGAAAACACACGTGAAAATGAAATAAGAAAAGTGGGCATGCCAAAGAGGAAATAGACAAACTTTAGTCCAATCGATGCATTTAATGCATAATTGTGTAAAGTGATATTCCTTTTCTTTTCCTTTTAAATTTGATGACCAAATAAATCCCAAATAAAGCCAAAATTAGAAAGTAAACTAATATGAACCCAAAGAATTTGATTTTGTAATCAGTTTTGCCTTTTGTGAAGCTTTAATACTCAAAACACCTAATTTGAAGGAAACTCTATTTTCTTCATATTATTGCATTTTTTTAATATTTGTTAACCAAATTTCGTGTATACCTCTCTCTTCACTAAACCTATGTTTAGGAAGAATCTAGACCAATGGTTTTCAACTTAAATGCCTCAAATTGATCATTTGCACAAGTTGTGTTCCTAGTTTCCATATGGGTATTTTTACTTAAATGTAATGCATTAACACTTTTTGTAATTGGGAAACTACTTCCCTTTATGACCCCATGAGTCAATAACTTATTACTTACTACAAAGTTATTTCATCTATCTTTTATGCCTTTTTAGCAACTTCTTGGAGGAGAGAGAAAAAGGCTAATTATGCTTTCTTATAAAAAGGAGACTTCTTGTCGAAGTTAATGTATGCCCTATTTTCAAATTCTATCCCCTTTATATTTTTCCTTTATTTGTTTTTAAACAATTTCAAGCATAGGAGTGAGAAAAGGAAAGGGAAACTAATATTTATCAAACTGAGTTAATTACAACACATAAATAAATGGAGGAAAAAGGAAATGAATTTTGTACATCATTTTTATTTCCCACTCTCATGATATCTTAAGAAAATTAAATTACATGGTATTTTGCATTAAGGCCCTCAGCTATTTTTATTTCAGAAAAACTACACTCTAAATTTTAAACTGCTCATAAGAAATTGGGATGTTACAATTCTACCCACCGTAAATAAATTTCATCCTCTAAATTTCATTAAAATACCCACCTTAGAACTTTCCATATCCTTAGTGCAAAACTTCAACATACTAATATCATCATGTGAATTCATAGTTCAGAACATTAACATGCAACAAATGTTTCAAAAGGAAAGGGTACTGCACTACTAAACTCTACTCAGTTTTGTAATCTTCACTCTCATCTGCCATAGAAAAAACTCTAGCTTGTCTTTTAGGAGGTGGAGTTAGGTCCTTATTCTGGTTCTGTTCCTTCTTCAAGAGCTTAGGGAAATTTGGCTTGATGTGCCCTAGTTATCCATAGTAGTAGCATGCTCCAGTACCCTGCTTGCATGGGCCTGCATGATGTCTTCTACAAGTTGGGTATGGGGGTCATTCAACTTCTACTTTAGGTGCCTTTCTCTTCACTGCATGATTGTTGGGAGGAGGTTGTTGGTTGTTTCTATGGGAACATCCCTCTTGTAGGTCCTTACGGGATGATATTCTAGTTCTAGAGATGCATCTAGGGTAGCTTGAAGGGTTCTATGGCCTCTTCCTAACAAGCAAAACATAGGTCTGGCTTGAGTCCTCAGATGAACTTCTTCATCCTACAACGTTCATCATAATCTTAGATGTACTTGTGTAGGACCCTAAACATCATGGCTTATTGGGTCACAGTCATGTCACCCACTTGATCCAGGTTAGCAAACTATAGCTCCTTCTTCTCTATCATGGCTTCAGACATGTGGTTCTCCTAGAAGGCATCAATGAGTCCTTCCCATGTGAGTAGAGGTGCATCAACTGCCCTTGAGTTGAGGAAGTTTTCCCACCATGTGTGGGCTTCTCCCTTGAGCATGTGGGTTGCAAAATGAACCCTGGAGTATTGAGGGCAGTCCATGTCTTGGAAGCAATGCTCGATGCCTCTAATCCAGTCCTCAGCTTTGGTGACTACATCAATCTCTCCTTCACCCGAGAAAGAGTCGAGCCTTATCTTTAGGAAATCCACTAAAGTTTGCTCATGATGTCTAGGTTGATGTTGTCCTTGTCCTAGGGCATTGGTGAGTCCATGGACAAGATCATCTATGGTTTGCTTAGGGCTTTATCTTGGTCCACTTCCCCCCACTAGAAGAGCTATCACCATCATCCTTATCCTTTCCCTTGTCTTCTCTCTTAGGGGCCATCTGAAAAGGGTCACATAAAACTAGGGTTAGAACATATGAATCATACCTTTGCCTAGTGGCCATTTACTAAAATCACCCTGATACCATAATGTAACACCCAATCTTCCATATCACATGAGCGGAAGCATTTTACTCAGTGTGGGTGTCACAATATGCTAATCATGCAGTTATAGTAAATGAAACAATTGCATTAATTTATAATTTGATTCATGCATAGTTATTGGCATAAAGGAAACTACATCACATGCATCTATAATACCTAAGCTACTTGTCATCGTAACTAAACATAATGGATAATATTCTTAAACTCTAGATTATATTGCTAAACGACACCCCACCAAGATAAGCTTGAAGAGGCCATATTCCTTGATTGTCCTCGTTATCTTTTACTTTCTCCAAATCCTAAAGATATCGCGTCCCAGCCATGCAAAACAAACAACACATTAGTAAGCGATATTTGGTACATTATAACATAGAAGATAATAATAACTTGACACGAAATGATTTGACATAACTTGATCATGGATTATCTTAAGCATTCGTTGGATAACTTTAAACATGATGAATTAGAAAAGTAAATGTATGCCACCTCTCTTAATGCCCCATAGGAGCCCATAATTGCTAGGAAAGCTCATAATTCTAGGAAATCCCATAACGACCCTTTCAGGTCCATAAACAAGGAACGTATAAAAACTTTGCCAATTCCTTAATCTTCATCATTAACTTACGTCTTAACTTAAACATTAACTCTTCTTAATCTTAATCTTGAACATGATGGGATTACTCCCACTTAATACCATGATAGGATTTCTCCCTCTTAAATTATAATAGGGTTTCTCCTTCTTGAACATGGTTCATTAACTCTTAATCATAATCTTAGTGGGTGTTCTACCATAGACCATAAATAAATAATCATTCAAATAGTGATAAATAAACATGAAGTATTTCTTGAAAAGACAGTCATAATTCATGAAATCGAGTAATGTGCTTAATCATAAATAAACATTCAATCAACCAAAACTACTTGTGCCAAAAATTCATGGCCCAATCACCTAGAGTAGATCACCTTAAGGTCAACTTCTCTGACTTTATTGGGTCTCTAAACGCCTGTAATTTAACTAAAATCACATATTGTGCATAAGTTCATTGTCCTGAAACCCTAGTTTTGTTTATTGAATTATTGAGGAAATGAGATGTGAAAACAACATTTGAAAACATGTTTAATTGATAGAGAATCCAGAAAGCTTCCCAAAACATATTTATTTGTATTTTTCTGAGGTTGTATGCAAAAGTTATGAATTTTGCACTCCAAACCAAACAAAAATTAGGAAACTATAGGCGTGACACTGATTAAATCTCAATTAAGGCCTATGTAAATAAAATGTGAAACACTATAAAGGACCATGGTGTGCGTGACATAATCATTGAAATCATAGGGTCAAAAGTGACATTTAGTCACAAATCATATATCGTGGCTGGAAAACAAAAATTGTGGGTCTAACGGTAGAAATGCCCATGCGATCCTAATTGTCGGATCAAAAGACCAAGGGCACCATGGTCATGTCATAACTGGTTTCTTCTACTCAGATCCATGGTGTGAGGCACCTATTCTAGAGATTTGATCCTTGCATGGGACTCAATGTGCAATGGCCAAAAGCAATCACAGGAGTTTCTGCTGACCTCTTCGCACCAAGTCGGTGTCGTTGAGCCAAAACTCAGGCACAAGAGTGAGCCGAAGCTTGAGAAGCTCCTCGGCCATGGTTGGCACAGCAAGACCTAGAACTGAGGCCAATAAAATAATGCAAAGAATGTATGAAACCAAGGGAAAAAGGTTCATGAAGGAGTCGGTAGGAGTCAAAGCCACCATTTCGAGGGTAAAAGTCCTTCATGGTCAAAGCATTCGTTGGAAAAATAGAAAATAGAGAGTTGAGTTGGGATTTCATAATTGAACAAAAACAATCTGAAACACATCGGTAAAGGCCATAAAACAAGCGTGGGGGTGTGGCGACACCATGAAACAATTTTCCATAGTCAGAGGTACCCTGAGGGGCTGTGGAGATAATCACCGGTCAAAGCCTTGAGGACGACCTATAGGGTATGGTGAAAGGGGATCTCGCGAGGCAAACACAAGGTAGGAGGATGAAGAGGAGTGTCTGAGGATGCTTACTATTGCAGGAATCGATTAGATGTGGTCAGAGGAGATTAGACGAAGTTGGAGTCACTGGAGTTGTAGGTCAAGAAGGTCGGGAGGTTCTGTGGCACTAAGGGTTCAATCGCTAATAGAGGAGACTAGAGTTGGAGTCGACAGTGATTTTGGCACCCTTAAGTAGGTGGGAGAGGCACAGAGGTGTCCACTGCAACTCAGCAGTGAGAGCCATGAAGCCCTAGATTTGGGCATTTTTATACAGAGGGAAAGATGAGGCTTGTGATGGCTTGACATGTTCAGGAAAGCCTCACAAACATGTTGGAAAACAAATCACAAGACAAGGAGTATAAATTAGGGAGAGAGAGATCGTGAGATCAAAAGTCATGAATCTATCCCTGACTCGTGAGAGAGTTGGAGGTAGGGGACAATCTGATTAC
The DNA here is from genome assembly GCA_963693085.1 of Alisma plantago-aquatica. Lineage (NCBI taxonomy): Eukaryota > Viridiplantae > Streptophyta > Magnoliopsida > Alismatales > Alismataceae > Alisma > Alisma plantago-aquatica. The sequence continues at coordinate 1,680,895,341 of OY856409.1, read as the reverse complement.
CCTTAGATTTCAATCGGATGGTGGAGAAAACATGCGTGAAAAGGAAATCAGAAAAGGGGGCATGACAAAAAGGAAATAGACAGACTTTAGTCCAATCGATACATTTAATGCATAATTGAGTAAAGTGATATTCCTTTTTTTTCCTTTTAAATTGGATGACCAAATAAATCCCAAATAAAACCAAAATTATGAAGTACACTAATATGAACCCAAAGAATCTGATTTTGCAATCAATTTTGCCTTTTGTGAAACATTAATAATCAAAACACCTAATTTGAAGGAAAATTTATTTTCTTCATTTTAATGCTTTTCTTTACTATTTTTTAACCAAATTTGGTGTATACCTCTCTTTTCACTAAACATATTCTTAGGAAGAATATAGACCAATTGTTTTCAGCTTAAATGCCTCAAATTGATCATTTGCACAAGTTGTGTTCCTAGTTTCCATATCGGTCTTTTAACTTAAATGTGATGCATTAACACTTTTGGTAATTGGGAAACCACTTCCCTTTAGGACCCCATGAGTCAAAATTGGATTAATTGACTTATTACTTACTCCAAAGTTATTTCATCTACCTTTTATGCCTTTTGAGAAACTTCTTGGAGGAGAGAGAAAAATGCTAATTATGTTTTCTTATAAAAAGGAGACTTCTTTCCAAAGTTAATGTATGCCCTATTTTTTAATTCTATCTCCTTTATATTTTTACTTTATTTGTTTTTAAACAATTTCAAGCATAGGAGTGAGAAAAGGAAAGGGAAACTAATGTTTATCAAACCGAGTTAATTACAACACATAAATAAATGGAGGAAATAGGAAATGCATTTTGAATATCATTTTTATTTCCCACTCTCATGATATCTTAAGAAAATTAAAATTTGTGGTCTTTTGCATTAGGGCCCTCAGCTATTTTATTTCAGAACAACTACACTCTAAATTTTAAATTGCTCATAAGAAATTGGGATGTTACACTTATCCAAAATAGTCAACTGAATTGGCTGGACTAAAGACATGTAGCCACATGTCCATGGTCAGCAACCTCACTTTGTTCAATCACCAAATATGAGAAAGAGACTGCTAAGACAAAAAATTCTATGATGGTATGAAACAAATATTCATCAAACATGGACAAAATTGAAAATCTTACATTGCTATTATTTTTTAACATTGCAATGAATCAACTCTTTGAGGGTCTCATTGTGTATATGAAATGCATGATTTTGGCTCAAATTTGGGTGAAAATCAAAAGTTGTAGATCTAATTTCTAGCTTCTCCATCCTCCATCGATCTCTAGGTACCTAGACTTAGGTCTTCTAATGTCCAGGAACAACCACCTTGTTGCTTGCACCATGGAAGGAGGACCATGAAGGTCAAGGTCAACCAACTACTTAAAAATAACACAAACATAGCTTTTCTTATGAAAACTACATCCCAAATAGATCCACATAGTAAAGAGGAAGTGTGATAATATAACGACCCCACTTCTTGGTAACCCCCAATTAAGGAAGACCAAGAAGTCAGAGTCGTTATCCCAAAATAGGATCAATAGATTTGCAAATAATAAAAAAATTAATAAATTCTACCAAGTACTAAGCTTAAAATAGGATAAAAATTTACTTTTCACATACCTTTCAAAATAGGAATCTGGAGCTTCTACCCACTATAGAGTTCTATCTAACTAAATCCTCCTTTATGATTTAACTTTATTCTTCACAAATTCCACTTTACTGTTTGTCCAATTTTAGATATTCCTAAAATGCAGACAAACAAAAGTTCGGTCTGTATAAATGAATATATTAGTATGTGGAGACAAACAAAACATTGCACATAAGGTTTAACAACCTAATCATATCAAGTAGTTATTAACAATGCAAAATTATGTTTTCAATGTGACTTTCCAACCACTTTTACTCATCCTCTAGGATACCCTCTCTTAGGGTTTAGTCCTTACAATGGACTTCGGGCTACCTTCTCCATCCTGAGCTTGGTACCGGGGGTCACCTCTATGGGTTCCCAGTGGTCTTCCTTCTGGGGCTTGACCACTTCAGACCTTCCCTCTGGAGCTTGGTCTTGCATCATACATCCATAGATGGTATGTAGGTTCGAGACAAACACATATATACTTAAGTTGTGATAATCATATTCACTTTAAAGATTGCAGAAATAAAAACATCTAAACAGTTTATTTCTGTGTAATCGATAAAACATCGGTAAAACATCGGGAAAATAAAGTGTGTACTCATAATTAACCACATACCTGATTTGGAGATTTCACAAGAAATAAGCACAGTCCAATCCACTCAGGTAATCCAAACAAGTAAGCCAATCACACAAAAGAACAAAATCCTGAAAAGCATGTACAACCTATTTACTACATACTCATCAAGAACTTACTTTATTGACTTGGAATTACTTTATAGGGTTTCTAATCCAAATTAGGGTTTCATTAGAGTTCTTTTGATCTATTTACCACTTTCCTCTTTTATGTCCACAAAAACCTAAAATAGTAGTTCTAGGTTCAAAACCCTAATTATTCACTTGTTCATATTCAAAACCTTTTGTTCATCAATTTGGCTTAGAATTAACTTAATATCACTTTTATACAAAGAATATCAAAATATACTTCATTAAAACCCTTTAACACTTATATTAGGGTTTCTAAGCTCGTTAATGCACATTATCATATCAAACCGTAAATTAAGATATTAAGCATATGGATTATCTATTTAGACATCAAAACATCTTTTTATTAACAATGGGTTAATATGCTCATAAATCATCCATATTAATCTTCCCAACTTCATAGAACATCAAAATTAGGGTTATTCATTGATAACAACATTAAAGGTGACACATATAAGTACTTTTTGAATTGTGATCAGTTTCAAGCTCTAAAACTATTTTTATTGAATTCCTTGCATTTTCTGATAAAAATGCAAATATTATTTGTCTTAATTCTAGCTTCCTAGCAAATTCTACACTTTTTGCAAGAATAAATATTTCTTATAGGGCATGCCATGTCGAAATCAGACTTAGTTGCCTTAATTTCCACATAATAGGCTTCAGCTAATGGGCTTCCTCCTTGTTGGCTCTCCGCGCCACGCTAGCTTAAACGAACAAATGAATAAAAGTCAATTATGGCCCTTACCACATGCGATGACCCCAGGGGTAAAAGAATCCTTTTGTGCATAGTTGTCTTCCTCCTCTTTTCCTCCAGCTTGTGAATAGTCATCCATGGACGAGTCAACCTTGCTAGTTGACTCTACAAACTTGGGCTCCGGGGTGGTGGGAGAGGGAACCAACTACTCCATCCCATCCCGCCCAACTCGACCGTGGGCACCAATCACTAAGGGGAAATGAGAGAAGAGAGAGCAGTGAAGGTCAAACCAGTGGCAGATCTGAGGAAAATGAAAATGAAAAAGGGCAGTGCAAGGTTGAATTGAGAGTGGAGGGCTCTCTCCTTGAGTTTGGGGAATCTTGCCAAAAAACTTCAGAAGAATAGAATGCCTTATATAGGCATTGAGAGTGTGGTCTGAAGGCTGTCAGAGTTTGTCTCCCAAACAAATTTGAAACTTTTTCAAATCCTCCCAAAAACCCAGCAAACCAGGGTTGTTTGAGTTTGGAATTACCTCCTCAACTCGATGGGAGAGTTTTTAGGAGAGGAGGTGGCAGAGAACTAGAGGATAGTTCCCGATTGCACGTGACTCCCTGCTCACAGTTTTCCCAAAATAGCCAAATATAGGTGATGATCTTATGATCATTGAATCCTGATCCTAGGGACCAAAACGCGTTTGACAATGTAATGGGCCGGACCATAATCTTTGAATGTGACATTTAATGATGTCCTTCTCACTTTAGGAAATTTTAAAAATATCATATCTCCTAAACCGCTTATTCGTTTGATCCCAAATTTGAGAGGAAATCCATAATGACTTAGCCTACTAGCATTCCAAGTTTGGGACTCAAACAAGAAAGTATGAGAGATGTTTATTCATATGCAACTTATCTCTTAATAAGACATATTTTATTTATATTTTGTCTCTCTTACTCTTTTATTCTCTTTATTTGGATTCATTTTACCATTAGAAACCTTGTCGATTCGAAATGATGATTCAATCATACATCTTTCCACATATTTCTCATATTTTCATCATTATCTCAAATTTCCTTCTTAAAGATGAATTATTTGATTTCATCATTTTCTTTTAATCATATTTGACTCATTAACATATTATGATCCACAAAATCACATGCACATAGGAAATATTGCAAAGGAAATCCATTCAATACACATAAATCATACAACTCCCATAATCATACATTTATTGGGGAAATTGCATTTCCCATCATATGAACCCAAAAATTGGGGTTGTAACATCCTTCCCCTCTTATAGGAATTTTTCCCTCAAAATTCCACCAAACATACAAACAATTCAGGATAAGACTTTTCCATGTCCATTACTGGCTCCCATGTGGCTTCATCCTCTCCATGGTGCTTCCAAAGAACCTTTACCATCTTATATTCTTACATATTTGAGTCCTTTCACCTTGGTATCTAGAATTCTCATAGGTGACTTAGGACATGGTAGCCTCCCTTGAAGCTTAATAGGTTCATTTCTCAACACACAGCTCAAGTACATCACATAGTGCTCTAGATCGGACACATGCAACACATCATACATCATATTATCCTGAGGGGTAAGGCCAAACATAAGAAACTCCACCAATCAATCTCAAATGGACCCATGTATCGGGGACTCAACTTTCTTAGATATAGCTCAGAGGGGTCAAGTTTTCATAACACATAAACACCCACAATGAACTCCATGTCAATCTTATTCACATCATCACACGACTCTTGTTGATCTTGGGGCTTTCTCAGCCTATTCTTGATCAAAGCGACTTCATATGCATACGTCATGGCTTCTCTGACTGTCACAAGGTCCTCTTACTGACATCACCCTAGTGAATCGGTGACCAACACTGCCTCCCTTACAATGCTTCATACATCCTAATACTGGCTCTGGTGGCTATCACACAAGCAAACTCTTCTAGAGGAAGGAACTTCTCCCATGTATCACCCTAAACGAGCAAACATGCTCTCATTAGACCCTCTAAAGTCTGGATCATACTCTCTTGATTGTCCATTAGTCAGGGGTGATATGCTTTACTAAACTTTAATCAAGCATCGAGTTCTCCTTACACCTATTTCCACAACATGGAAGCAAACTTAAGGCCATACTCAAGACCATTTGAACTTGAATCACTTTGAGATATCTCTTCAATCCCTATAGCACAACAAGATCTGCCACATTGATAGTCCTCTCTCAGACAAGGGAAAAGTGTCAACTTGGTAAGGCAATCTACCATAACCCATATTGCATCTTGGCCTCTCTTGGTCCAAGGGAGACTCACCATTCCTTCCATGGTGATCTGCTCCCATTCCCTCTCGAGGAATCCTCATTATCTATAGCAACTCATTAGTTTACTGGTGTCCGACCTTCACCCTTTGTATGGAAACTAGCCACATACAACTATATATCCTTCTTCCAAGTACCACTGCAAAAACCTTAACCATCTTGGTAGTACCATGGTGTATGGTGTACTTAAAATCATGAGCTTCTTGCATGGCATGATTCCTCAAGGTTGACTCCTCAGAAACCCTAAAATACTCTAGTAGCGGGTTTTACCACCTTCTTCTCATGAGAGGTGTATCTAAGGTTCTTATAAGTCCTTTCATCTCATCAAGCTCTGGGTTGGCTAATAGGGCAACCACCAACTTGACCAACGGATCTGGTTGTATCTAAATGTTAGCCACATAGGCCTAGTCTTATAACAGTCATACTGTCCACCTTGCAACCTTTTTCAACTCTCTCTTACAGCTAGACAAGACAATTGTACACTTGATCTATGTCTAGGCTAAGAGTATCTGCTACCACATTAGTTCCCTTATATGATAGGTGATGGTGAAAACATAAACCTTCATATGCTCCACTCATCATCCTTGTCTCAATTTTAGGTCTATCTATGTCAAGAGAACTTCAAGTTGTTATTCCCATCCTCTCAGTTATCAAACCAACCTGGTAACTCAAAGATTCCAAACTACTCTAGATAGGTACGTTCTCATATTACCATTCTTCTTATGCTTGCAAACCATCTATCCAATGTACTCTCAAAAGGTGTGGTATTTCCTCTATCCTCAAACATCATAGCAATGTTTCAACTCATACCACTTTTAACCTTAGTATATGGCATGCGTTTTGCCATGTCCCTCACACCCATAACGAGAGGAAATCAACATTTGGTTGCAGTCCAAATATAGAGTTCATCCCATTCTAAGAGTAGAGATGGTGCATCACACATCACCTTTAAACTTTCCAATCTAAGTTGAAAATTACTTCACATGACTCCTCACCATGAACACCTCTATTATGGGTCTACACCCATGGGAAGACACTTCCCATCACTTTTGGGTCTAAACATCTCTCTTATGTACAATCCTTAGTCATTACCTCAAGGTCTCTAGGGTTTCGGTACTTTTGGGGTAATATGGCCCTTATGCATCTAGGGAGTGGCTCTCACATTTACCCCTTAGGCCCGATGAACTCCTAAAGGTGGTCAACCTCATAACCCTTGATCCTTGAGAAAAGGTAATTGTTACCTCCCTATGGTCTTGTGCATCCAAAGAACAGACAACTCCTACTCCCATCGGTCTTATCCCTCCTTGACCTTAGTGTTGACTTAGGATTCCACTATAGCTCGTGGTTTCTATGTTGATACTCTAGCACATATCATCCTTGAATCCTCACCTGAATCTCCATCCTCTCTCTAGGCGTTCTTACATCTCTTCATAAGAATCATGGAGACCTACTTATCTTGGTCTAGCCTCATATAAGTTACCTCCATGGCAACATATTATCATGCCCCTTAGAGATGGTCACATGTGAGTCTATAAATTCATGATCATACTGTATGCTCTTACACCTAGATCATCAATCTTTTATGAGTGACCTCTTTAGGTTACCTCAAACCTAAACAAAAGTTGGTGCTCACCCTAACATGAAGGGTCCCTCCCTAGGATCGGAGAAAACTATCACTTGATAGTAACAAAGGTCACAAAACGTTCTTACCTCCAAGGTTTAAATCATCATATATATGCTTAGCTCCTAACATGATACTTATGCACGTATCTAGCAAGAAGACAACCTACTAAACCATTCTAAGTTCCTTGGTGTGTCATACATATTCATCTTTCCTCAAGATTGAACCAAAATCATACATGCATATGTCACCAACATGTGTAAGGGGTTCATCAAACATATACCTTAGTTCAAGTGGGGTTTCCTTTTACTCTAACATATGAGGGGGTTCCATACACAAATACTATGAACTCAATCAGCCTCATGAGCATCATGTGCACTAGGTACTACTACTTCCCCTCTTTGGTCTAGGAACCCCAGGTTCACCTCTTATGTATCAACTATCTAGCTGCATGCTCAGTTGTTCAACCATGAACCGAACCTATACCAGAGAGGACATATACATCCAAACACTCTTCCATGTGAACACCCTTTAGAGTCCTAACCCAGGACAACACACAGGGTATGAGGCTTCACAACTTGGTACTATACCCCTTCGGGGTTTATGGAACTCTCCTTCCTACACCTAAAAAACTAGGCACTCATATCATCTCTACGTTCATTCACAAAGCCTCTTTCTCTCTTCTAGGATTTAATTCCTCTAAAGGCATACAAGGTATGATAAGCCTCCAAGGATTATGCATGAGGCAACCACCTATATTTACTTAGGGTCATCTATTCCAGGACATATTGTACCCAACTTCTCATGATTCCTCATGTCTCAGAGTCAAGGTCTCCAACCTTCTTCATCAGGTCTTTCCCTCTCTCTAGAGCTAATCCTACTATTGTTCCTACCACTAGAGGTTCGCTCTTAGAAGATGGGTCAAGCTCTTAAGGATACATGTCTATCCCTACAGGGGTGAAACATACGATCAAGACCTATGTCCGGCCAAGATCATCCAAATCTCTGCATGCTGATCTCATAAACATCAGACATAACTCTTCTGGCCTAGGTCTTAAACCTGTTGCCAGCCTTACCGCCACTCTCTTCTATGTAGTACGTGCCTCTTTCCTACACATGCATATCTGTTAGGGTTCCTATATGGTCACCGCTAACCTTCTCAACGAGGGAGCTATCCCTCACCCTAACAGGTATCACCCACACAAGCTTGGGTCACCCAAAATGAACTAGGGTCAAACAACCACACATAGTTCATGTTTCTCATGTGTACTCAAAACCTTTACGTAAAGCATGTATGTCTAACCCACATACTTGAAGGTATGGGAGACTAAGGCATGCAACTCATCTTGTCATCTCTTTCTCTAACTACCACTCAGAGCATGTGTGAGGTCTCTTCCTTTTCCTGGAGGCTTCCTCATCTAAGGCTATCCATCTCCTCCTCATCCTATGAGAAGGTCTAACCTTAGAGATCTCCGGAGGCATGACAACCTAAGCATGTAGCTAAACTCCATATGAGTTTCTAATTATCATAACTTTTGTCCATGGCATATTTCTTACATGATTTTTATTATTTGGTGGAGGATTACTTAATCCTTATTATGCTAACCCTAAACTCAAGATGGTGGTGGAGAGAGAGAAACCCTAATCTTTAAAAGTTATTCAATGAATAGGGTAGAGAAGGGATGAAGACATATGAGAGAAGACCTAGAGGTATCTTATTTCGATTCAAATCCTCTTAATTTAGCCAGGTAGTCACATAGAATCTAGGAGTCCTCGTAGACTGACTAGCGGGGTGGAGGAAAATCTTCCCATCCCCTGGATTGTGATCCTTTTCTAGACACCTCCATCATTGGAAAATCCTCTAGTAACTCCCTTGGGTTCTAAAGAGTTCGTAAAATTTACTAATTATTAGATATTAAATGGAAAACTATGATCTTATACCAAATGTAATGACCCTACTTCCCAGTAATCCCCGATTAAGGAAGACCAAGAAGTCAGAGCCAGTATCTCAAAATCGGATTAATGGTTTTGCTAATAATAAAAAATAATTAATAAATTCTACCAAAGACTAATCCTAAAATAGGATAAAAAATTACTTTTCACATACCTTTCAAAAAATAGGAATCCAAAACTTCTACCCACTGTAGAGTTCTATGTAACTAAATCCTCCTTTATGATTCAACTTTATTCTTCAAAAGGTCCACTTTACTATTTGTCCAATTTTAGATATTCCTAAAACACCAACAAACAAAATGTTGGTCAGTATAAATGAATATACTACTATATAGGGACAAACAAAACATTACACATAAGGTTTAACAACCTTCATGTGTCCAATTTAGAGCACTATGTGGGGTGCCCTGACCATGTGCTGAGCAATGAACCTAGTGAGCCCCAAGGGAGGCTGAATTGGCTTGAGTCTACCTGTGCAGTTTATAGACGCCAGGATGAAAACACTCAGAGAAAAGAATATGTGATGATAAAGGTTCTTTGGAGACGCCATGAGTATGGTAAAGCCACATAGGGGCCAATGATGGACATGGAAAAGTCTTATCTTGAATTGTTTGTTTGCTTGATAGAATTTTGAGGACAAAATTCCTACAAGAGGGGAAGGATGTTACAACCCCAATTTTTGGATTTATTTGGTGAGAAATGTAATTTCTCATATTAAAGATATTTGAACAAATAATGATATATTTTGGTTTGAATATATGGATTTCGTTTACAATAGCCTTGATAATTGTGTTGTGGGCTTTATTGGCTATTGGGCCCAAATAAAAAGAAAATATAATTAGTAAAGGAATAATTGAATATTTGAGAAAAGAAAGAGGTAGAAATCTCTAGAAGGCAAAGAGAGGTAATCCAAGCATGGATTTCGTGCCACTTGGGTTCCTTGGGTTCCAAGGAGGCCAAAGTTGCAAAAAGAAAGCATTAATAAAAGAAAATTAGGTATTTCTTTATTAAGAAAGAAATTGAAAACAATGAGAAAATGTGGAAATTAAGTGGAAAGAAGTATAATTGAGTTATCCTTGGTGGAATTTCGTATCCCAAGGATTTCTAATAATAAAAAGAATGGAAATGATGAAAATAAAAGAGAAATAAAGAGAAAACCTCAAAAACAGTTATTTTTAAGAAATAAACATGATAAATAAGAAATAATGCATGAAGATGCATCTAGAAGGATAATAAGTATCCAATAAAAATAATTTTGAAATAATGGAGTTTCTTGGGATCCAAGGAGTCCCAATAAAGAGGAAAGAAAGAGAAAATACTAAAAAGGCAAAATAAAAGGATAATGTGTTGCATTATTAATGAATTATGTGGTATTACTAAAAAGGAAGTATTTTCTAATAAAAGAGAATACAATTTCGTGCCAATAAATTAAAAAGCAAGTACAAAGAAGATAAAAGATATAATTTTCGAAATCCTAATATCAAAAGAAGGAGGAATATTAAAGAAATAAGAGAAGGAGAGAGAGAGAGAAGAATTGCTTCTCTTTGAAGAAAATGATTCCTATTAGAAGAGGGACTTCGTTTCTTTAAGGAAAGCCATCCTAGGGCTTTGTTTACTTCCCTTATATAAGGGGTAAGACTTGGGGACGAATCCACAGGAATTCCACGTAGCTATATCTCCCTTCTTCATCTTCTTGTTCCTTTCCTTACAAACCCTAACCAAGAAAGTGTAGTTCTATCCCTAGAGCACGAAAGGTGGTAGTGTGGTCTTGTTAAAGGCCAGGAGCATCCACGACGGCCCCAGGGGGATCAGCTATCCAACCCCTACCCTGATCTTCGGGAAACCTCTGTCGTTCGTCTGCAGAACTACCGCAAACTGCAGCAAGCCGCAACAGTGATCGCGGGAGAACCAAGCCGCTAACTGCCATCTTCGTCCACGTTTCAGTGGTTCCACGAGGGCGCCGGGGTGCAGCGAAGTTGGGGCGGCCATGGGAGGCTACCCCCGAGCCCATAGGAGGGAGGAACAGACCTCCGTCGCGCTACAGGTCGTGTGAGGATAGGTCATCGCGAGGTGGATGATGAGCAAGAGTCTGTTGGACCGTTCTACCCCTCCGGGGTATAATACAGCGACAGCTTAAGTGAGGGGCAGATTCATAATCTGGTTATGTTTCCAAAAGGCCAAGCAACGTTGCATGAGCTTGATGACGTGGCGCCATCCGATTGGCCAAGTAAGTAAAATCTTGCTAAATTCATAATTAAAGATTGGTAATTCGGATTAAAACAAGTCTTATATGAAAATTGATCCTCAGAACAAGAGGAATACAAATAAATTATTTTTGAAGACTAATTCTTCTTGAAACTCAAAAAGTATAGGGTTTTACATCTTTTGATGCATTAATTAATAGAAAAACCCTAGAAAGATATAAAAACAAACATGATGAATCTTTTATATGTTTTTGATCAATCTTAACCTGTTAAGAGTAAAAGGAAAGGTAAAATCATAAAAGGATGATTACTATGTTGGTTTTGGGGTGTTATGATCATGAACATGGTATAATGGACTAAAAACCCTAATTTGAGTAAATATGAGTTGTAGTGGTCATAACAAGATATTGCAAGAATACAATTGTAATATAATGAATCTTGAACATAGTTTGGATTAGAGAATCCTTAATAAAGATAATTAAGATGATTAGGTTTTTGTAGGAAACCTTAGAAACCCTAAATTGAATATAAGGGATACATCTTTGAAGACTAATAGGTTAATTTGAAAGATATTAACCTGTTGATTAATAATATAGAGTTTTCATTCGTTTAGCATACAAAATTGGTAGTTTTAGGGTTGTAATCCATTTATGAAGAATAATTCATATGGGAACCTTAATTGGGGTAAAAGAATAGGAAAACCATTATATTTCGGATTAAGTAAGTAAATTACTAAATGGTGATCCTAAGACAGTTAAGAATATTAAAAGGAGAGAATTTAAAGGTTTTAAGAAGATTTGATGAATTAGGGTTCTTAATAACTAAGAATGGAGGCAAAACCCTAATTCCCAAGGAAACCCTAAAATTGGAATAGAAATCCTAAGGATGATGATGATATTGTATAAATATTAATAAAAGGAAATTGGTATATTTATTTCAGGATTCTGTGCATGATTGGTTGCTTGATTGGGATTTCTATGATCTGATTAAATTCTGTATCTGAATCTACAATACAGGTATGTGGTTTTTCTTATGAATATCTCGAGTTAGTTTTCCGAGATTTACCGAAGTTTTCATCGATGTCATGAATTAATTGTTGGATGATTTTAATTCATGCAAACTATAATGTGGCTATGACTATCACTTAAGATATGTGCCTACTAGCTCAGATCTTGGTCCCCTCTGTGGCTTAATAATTGACCTAGTAAATGGCTACCAATGGAGTAGGTCCATCAGGTCATTAGATGACTTAGTAAATGGCTACCAATGGGGTAGGACCATCAAGTCATCATGAGTTAGATATTGGGCTACCTGTGGGTAGTGCCATGCGACTCTATAACCCTAAGTATTGGCTACCTGTAAGGTAGGTCCATGGGGGTAAGAAGCTACCTAAAGAGAGGTAGCATACAAGGGATAGCACAAAGTTAGGGGATAGGTAAGGATTGAGTAGTATGGCTTAAAACATAATCTTAGTTGTTAAATGATTAATTGAATGATTACGTTGTTAACATATTTGCATGATTATTATTTCCCCCACATACCAGCTTTGGCTGACTGGCATTTTGTTTGTCGGCATTTTAGGTACAATGAAAAGAACAAACAGTAAAGTGGCATATGTGGTACTAAATGAGAATTAAAATGCAAAGGAGGATTAGATAGATCAGTATCTGTATGGATAGAAATTTTGAAATCCCAGTTTTAAGAGGTATGCAAAAGTTTTTATTTTTTCTCCATATTTCAGTATAGTTGGTAGAATTTAATAATTGTTAATGATTATTTGTCGAACCTTTGATCCATGTTATTGGTTAATGACTCTTTCCTTTCGGTCTCCCTTAATTGGGGGTTACCGGGAGGCGGGGTCATAACAGTTTCCTTCCTAAATAACAGAAAAATCTCAAGTGCCATTTTGTTATCCACTGAACTCATAAATGATTTCATTCCAACAATTTCTCTGCTAAATTTTGCCTTATAGTTGATATTTCTAAAGCATATATTTTTATAAGGTGGGATTAACTTCTCTCCATCATGAAGCATCTGAGCTTCCCTAAATGTTGTATAATTGGATCTGCCCTATCCTCTATTCTACAAGATATCAAGTTCTTATAAATGAGAATCATGTTGATCCATTTGGACTTTTTGTTCATTGCATGCAAGACTTCTCAACTATAATTGATTTAGATGTTCAACAAGGGTTCTTTAGCCCTCTTAAAGACTCAAAATATGGTAATGCCTCTTATATCATCTTTATTGATGACCTGATGGTCTATGGTATTGCTAATTACGTGAATGAAAGATGCCTTAGATATATTTTAATTGACTACGATCATGTATCCAACCTTCCGATTAACTATGTAAAGAGCCTCATTTATCTTAGTAAAAATGTAGACAAACAGGTGCTTCTCAATAATATTGACATTTAGGAAGGAACTTTCCATCAAAGTATCTAGGAGTTCGCATTTCATGTGGAAGTCTTACCAAGATTATATGCAATCCCCTTCTAGAAAAGTTCAAAGTTAACTTGAACCATTGGAAGGCTAAGATCCTATCCTGAATTAATCATTTTGAACACATAAAGTCTACCCTTTTTTCTTATAGTCTATATTATACAATGGTTTTCCCTCTTCCTGAAGCTACTATTAATGAGATTGATAGAAAATGTAGAAGCTTCTTTTGGGGAGATAATTAGGAGTAAATAAGAGTCCATATCGGGAGCTGGTATAATATTTGTAAACCTAAACTAGAAGGAGGTTTAGGACTCATATTGATTCAAGATGTCATCGAAGCAGGAGCTATTATTATTTTCTAGAATATTTCTACAAAGAAGGACAATCTCTAGGTTCAATTGGTGCAAGAAAAATATTTAAATATGATATATTTGTAAATAGGATTGCAACGGCTATTACTTGTGGTTATGGAGGCAAATTACTAAAGTCAGGGAAGTTATCCTCACTCATGTTTGTTTTAATCTTGGAAATAGTAGTAGCTTTTTCTTGTATATATATCCTTGGCTCCCAGGTAACAAAATGCTTGATGATTTGGTGTACTCGAGACTACTTTTGATGGTATCTTAAGGAAAGATAGCTGAAATCAAATTTGTCATCTAGGAAGGTAATTAAAACATTCCTAGTACTAGAAGACACCTCCCTTGAAAAAGTTCTTGGCGGCTCACACTCATCTTGGTATTTTACCCTAATTATATTCTCTTTCATGAAAAAAGGAGTCTTAAATTGAAGGACATATAGGATTGTTGTAGGATAACATCCCATGCCCTTGACTGGGTCAAATGACTATGGAACGGAAAAGACCCATTAAATTTCAAAATTACTATCTAGAAGATCTATATTGGTAGAATATTGTCATGACTAATCTAGTCAAAAGGAGTTTCAGTGGCCTATTATGTGCTTGATGTTATGAAGTGATGATGAGTCCATATCCCATCTATTCTTTGAATTCCCTCTAGAAACTCATATATGGTTTGATATGTTCTTTGATAATCTCCTGATAGAGTTCCCCAAGAAGTTTGAAGATATGTTAAAAATCCAGCAACAAAATTCATATTATGGTGATTGTCACTGGTCATCACTATGTCTATATATATATATATATATATATATATATATATATATATATATATATATATATATAAACACCGGTTCAACTAGTTACATCAGAGGACTATTTGAAAGAGAGACTGGAAGGACTTGAGGTCATCTAGATCGATATGAAGAGCATGAGACGGGCACTCATTCCACATCATAGGCAATGATGGTTGCTTCAGGAAAAACTTTGCTAAGGCATCCATCAGCTTGTTTTGATCCCTTCTCTGGTATATTACCTTTTGGATCCCAGATTTTTGTAAGGCATCTATGACCTTGCTGGTGAGTAGGAAGTATTTATCTGGAGGCTTCTTTGACTTAGTGGCCCATTGCACCGTATTCCATGAATATGAGATGATTAAAACGTCAGAGAGTCCATTGAGAGTAGCCAGATTTGCCCCCAAAAGGATTGAGTTCAGCTCCCCTTCCATGGCATCTGTGCTGGGGGTGATATAGGTAGACCCTTTTAACCACTGGCCTTGGTGATTTCTAGCGATGGCACATGAGCTCATAGTCTTTGAGTTGCTTGAAAGCACCGCATCCACATGTATGATAGTAGTAGAGGGTTGTATAGCCGTTGGAGGTGTTGACCCCATGCCTTCAGAGGTGTATGTAGAGGACCTTAAGGAGGGTGATAGGGCCTGTGTGATAGAAAAGGCCTAAACTAAGCATTGAATAGCAAGTAGATGAGATGGGGTACGTCTGTTCTCGAAGATATGGGAGTTGTGATTCTTCCAAATCTTCCAGTAGGTCACAACGAATTTGGTATCCCAAGTCAGAGACTTATGGAGATCTTTGAGGTTGTATTCAAACCATTCGTGGACGTCCTGACTCTGGAAGGAGTTGTGTGCCTCCTGTGGTAAGATCTTGGTCCAGGTCCTCCTTGCGTCAATGCAGTCTCTTATGGCATGAAGGCAGTCCTCTTCTTCGGTAGTGCAAATGGGGCATTTTGGATCATCTGTCATGTTGTGAGTCCTCATAGCATTTGTAAGGAGTCTATTATGTAGTAGGAGCCAGAGATGGAGTTTGAGACGATGTGGAATTTTGATGGCCCAAATAGATTTAAATAGTGGTTGATCCACTTCGTCAATCTGGGTGATGACGGTGTAGGCAGAGCTTGCCAAGAAGATACCGTGTGGAGTAAGTTTCCATATATGTTTGTCTGTTCCATAGGAACTGTTTGGAGTAGGCATGTTCATAATGGATTGAATGTTGTCATTGTCGAACCGGTAGTTGATGAAGTCGGTGTCCTAGTTGTCGTCCTCTTTGACCAGACTGGAGACCTTGAGGTCTAGTAGGTCCTTGGGGATGGTTAGGCTTGGCTTGGTGGAGGGCTTATGATTCTTCCCCAACCACTCATCCAACCAGACAAGAGTGTCATGGCCAGAGATGGCAATTCGTCTAGAATTGTCGAGAAGGAAGGGTGTTAAGATTTTGATGCTTTGTCAAAGATGAGATCCATTAGGGCTAGGGTGCCCCCTACTGAGGTATTTGCCAACCATGAGATCTACCCAGGGAATGCGATGACGCAGAAGGAGGGTCCATGTCAGTTTCATTAAGAGGGTAGTGTTGAAGTCTTTAGTGCATTTAATGGTCAGTCCTCCCCATGCCTTAGGCTTCGTGACCTGCTTCCATGCCACGAGGTTAAGGCGTTTGCTAGAATTCCCATTCCATATGAAGTTATGAATAATCTAGTCGATCTTGTCATAAATAGATGATGGGAGTTGGATGTATTGCATGGAATAGCATGCTTGCGATTGCAACACTGAGCGGGCCAGAGTGGTCCTACCCACAAGAGATAGAAGCTCGTTCTGCCATTGATTGATCTGGTTGTGTATTTTCTCAATAACCGATAAGAACAGCTCTCAGCTTTTCCTTTTTTGAACTATTGAGACTCCGAGATGGCAACCCAAGTTACTTGTTTCTTGTATTCCTAGCTTTCTACAAATCGTGTTCCTTAGACTTCTCAGTGTATTGTGCGAGAAGAACAAAGTGGATTTTTCATGTGACAGAAACAAGCTCGATGCGTCGCTGAATCACCTGAGACAGGATTTGATAGTCTTGGCTTGGTGAATAGATGCTTCTCCGAAAAGAATAATGTCATCAACGAAACTTGTGTGTGTGATGGGGATTTTTGACTTAGAGATGATGATGGGTTTCTAAGAGATTTTGGCGACCTCTTGAGCGATCAATTGGCTGAGCCTCTCTAGGGAAAGGACAAAAATATATGGTGATAGAGGGTCACCTTTCTTTACTCCACAAGAGGGTTTGAAGGAACCTACAATTTTTCCATTCCAAAGGATTGATGACTTACCAGAAGTGATGATCTGCATGATGGTGTTGATAATAACCTCCGATAGATTCATTTTGATGAGTGTGTCATGGATGAAATGCTAGCTCAGTTTGTCGAAGGCCTTCACAAGATCGAGTTTCAAAGCCAACAATTTCTTCTTGCTCATTTTGGACTCCACTGTGTGAATAACTTCCTGAACCAGTGTTGTATTGTTATCATACCTCCACCCAGGGATGAAAGATGATTGATGGGGGGATATCAAATCACAAAGGTATGGTTTGATTCTAGTGTCTATAACCTTGGAAAGAAGCTTTGAGCAAACATTGTTAAGAGAGATTGGGCGGAACTTAGATAAATGTTTAGGAGCAAAAAGCTTGGGGATGAGAATGATAAGGGAATTTGACCACCTGGGAGGCAAGGATACACCCCTGAAGGGTTGCTGAATGAACTGGAACAGATGAGATTTGAGGGATGTCCAGTTCTTTTGGTAGAATGCAGCGTCCACACCATCTGGGCCCAGGGCCTTGACTGGAGACATTGAGTATAGAGCTTCGTAGACCGCTTCCTGGAGCGGGGATGTGGCGAGATGGGCTTGCTGGCTTCTGGATAGAGGCGAGAAAAAACCTGGGAAGGATGGGCAAGCAATCCTTCTCAGCTCAATGTTGGATTCCTTATACACATTTGAGAAAAAAGAGAGAATAAGGAGTTTTATGTCTGTCTTATCATTTATCCATTCACCCTTGTCTCCTTTAAGGCAGGTCACTCTGCTCCTCTATCTCCTTGCTTTTGTGAGAGAGTGAAAGAAGCAAGTATTATTGTCACCCAGCCAGATCCAATTACATCTGGCCCTTTGTTGACTCTCATCTTCCTCTCGTCTAAGAATCGAGTCTAACTGACCTTGTAAACTAATGGTCTCTTGAGCCATGTCTTGGTTGAATCGGAGGGCCAAGTTCATCTGGTTCCATTGGATCTTGTTCAAAATCCTATCCTTCTCCTTCCTATCATTCTTCCTTGTGACCAAGTCCCATCTTTTAGCTTTAGAGAGAAAAGAGGCATTCGCAATCATAATGTCTTGCTCCGTAGACCATGATTCATTGAAGAAGTTGGTGTAGCCAGGCATGGTGTACCATCTAGCTGTGGTGCGAGTAGGCGGATGATTGTGGATAATAGGATGACCAGTGTATGAAACCATGATAGAGGTGTGGTCGGAATGGTTCTTTTCGAGCACTCATATCTCCTTAGTGGTGGGGGAGTCAATCCAAGGCCTATTCACCATGGCTCTATCAAGAAATTCATGTAGGAGTCCTCTCCAAAAAGTAGTTCGGGCCCTAGACGCTCCCAGATCATATAGAGATCAAGATTCCATTGCTTCAATGAAGTCATTGTTGTTAGCAGTGTTGAAGGTATCACTCCCAAATTTCTCCAAAGGGTACATGACGACGTTGAAATCTCCCATCACCACCCATGGGTCTGTGATGGAAGTAGCCATGGTGCCGAGATGGTTCCATAAAAGTTTACGTCCACTTCTAGTTGTGCTAGCGTAGACGAAAGTGAAAAGAGTGCCTTGAATGTTGCAGTGGACAAACTGTTTGTGAGAGAAAAGAATTTCCAAGTTGAGGTTGTGCTTCCAGAGCACCCAAATGCCACTTGAAAAACTAGTAGCTTCCACTCTATGCGAGTGTGTGAAAACCAACTTCTTGATGATCCACACTGCCCTGTCTCCACTATAACGGGTCTCCATGAGAAAAAGGACTGAAATGTCATACTTCAGAGCAAGATCTTTGGCTGCTAGGTGGGTGTCTTTATCACAGCCACCCTGCACATTCCAAGAGACGAATTTCATTTATCGGATTCTACAAAGGTTGAAGTGCCCATCGTCCTGGCTTCATCTTCAAGGTCAGGTATGAGAGAGGTCTTGGTCCTCTTCTGATTGGATGCAATTGAGGAACCCCCAGATTGGATCACCTTCCTATTCCTCAGGTGAATTCCAATTGAGTTCCGTCTAGGACTTCGGTAGGGGTTGAATGGTATTTCCCTAATGGACATGTCACCCAACGAGAAAGATGTGGTGATAAAGGGGTGTGTTTCTTGTGTTCTGCCAGCAAGAACCACATCTCCGGTTGGGTTTACAGTAGTATGGTTGTCGTTTGTCTGCATATTTGTGGAGTGATGAGGGGGTGTTTTATGGGTATTCGGCAAGGGACCTGAGTGTTTTTCAGGCATGCTTTGGTTGTTACCGGTTTGATCTCTGCTCAACCTGGAATTCCTCTTCCGTGTCCTCCAATCAATGCCACTGGTTATCCTCTCGGCTACGTTATCAACATCTATGATTTCAATAGTTTTGTCATCGCCTTCCTGAGTTTCTAGGGTTTGGAAGTGATTACATGCATTGTGTTGCGGCTTTTGACTTGTTTCTTTGTTAGGCCTCTATTTGTGCTGGATAGGTTTTGCATAGATGCAGTCTGTGAATCCTTGAATAGGCAAAGGAGGCATCTATATGGGGATGTCGCACATAGATGAGTGCTTTAGTGCTTCTTTCTCCGTCGTGATTCGCTTAGTGTAGTCCTTTTCCAGATGTATCGCACGTCCGTAGAACATACAAATGAAAGGGATGTTCTCATACTCGATTCTATAGTGGTTGCCTTCGATCATGACTTGTGGAGTTAAGGGATGAGCAATATCTAGTTTGACTGCAATTCTTACAAAGAGGCCTCGACGTTGCATCAAAGTGTTGAGGTCCACCTTGATGGTTTTTCCAATATAATCTCCTATCTTTGCGAGTAGAATTTCCTTGTAAAGATGGATGGGGAGATTTGGTATTCATAGCCAAGAAACCAACTTTGGGGGAAAAGGGGATTCCAGCGTGAATTTCGGTTGCCAGTGCTGGACTGTAAGATACGACCCGAACAGCGGCCAAGGGTCGCCCGTCAAGGCGTGAATGTAGTTATCTTCCCTCTGCAATTGGACAACATAGTAGTCGTTCGCTAGGTCGATAAGATTGAAGCATCCTTTCGGCTTCTGCATAAATTTTAGCATGTATTGGAGGGAAAGGAAGCCTATTTCTTTAGATAAAAGTTTCATGATGACCATATATTGCCATGGTTTGAGGAGGTTGTCTCGGGCTTCCGGTTTTAGTCCGAAGGATTGCATGCCATCCTCATATGTGAAGATGATGTTGTCGGGTTTCAAGATGGTGTTTTTATCCTCTGGATCGATGCATATGTAGCCCTGGTCTTTGGTCATGTTCTTGCCTAATGATTCGTCATATGAAGGATGATGTGTAGTAGGGGGTTGCATCGTGCCTTGGTTCCTGCTGGGCAGGTCAGGAAACTGAGCCGCCGCAAGAGAGCCAAAATCGACTTCCATGGCGTTGTTACGAGGGGCCGACTTAGAGGTTTGTTGCCTCAAGGTTGAGAAGTTCAAGTTGATACCCATGTTTCCTATCAGAACCTGGAGCATAGGGCTAGGATGGTGATCATCACCATCATCAGGGTAATCATCCCCAGGGGAAGCGCCGCCTCCTCCGGTCATTCTAGAGATTTATAAATAAAGTTATATTTGATAACAGGTGTAACGTCCCAATTTTTTTAGTAAATAAGGTTAGGGTCATAATAGAATTTCCTCCCCTCAAATATTGTACATACAAATGAACCCTAATTGTCCTAA
The DNA here is from genome assembly GCA_963693085.1 of Alisma plantago-aquatica. NCBI lineage: Eukaryota > Viridiplantae > Streptophyta > Magnoliopsida > Alismatales > Alismataceae > Alisma > Alisma plantago-aquatica. Next base: position 1,680,874,590 of record OY856409.1, on the reverse strand, counting down.
ATTCATCCAGTTGACCCTAAGTGACCATATATGGTAAGATAAATCCAAAAGGTATCATCCATTATCCTTTTAATTCACATATGCAATCATAAATACATTATAGTAATAATTCATCTTTGAGTCATTAAATAGTGAAGTGATTATGTAAGAATGATTTTGACAATATAAGTGTTCCTTGATCAAAATCTAAGTACATAATGACCTTATCTATGATTCTGCAAAGAACATAAAGGAAATGATGATGCATTTGAGTAAAGAACAATTCCTATATAGAAATAATGATTAATAGTTGCCTAAAACTTGGATCTAATTATATAAGAATGGTCTAGACTCAAAGATTAACCTATGATAACGTTTTAGGTCATGTTTGATCTCTTTTGACCTTTGAAATGATTTTGGAAACTTTGTATACCCTAATATGAGTGTCATTTGAATTATTTGGGCCATTTTCCTATGGTATGCAATTTTTTTGTTAATTGATCTATAGTTCATTGCATTTGATGTGTCATGCCCAAAAAGTTACAGTTTGATTGGGAATCTTAGAAATAGATCCATATGTGATCAGGGGAATCCTTTCCTTCTCCTATTTCCTAAAGTCTCTGGGACTCTACCAGGCATCAAACTCATTCCCCTCTTATTCCTCTCTTTGATTGAATACATTTGAACCAAACCTTGTTTTCACAATCTATGCATCACCCCAATTTTTTGGATCCCAAACTCGCTAGGATTCCATGCCCAACCACCTTGGATGACAAGAACCCCTATCCCTCACCTTTTTCCCACTCTGTCTAGGAATCTATCCCCACATATCACAAAACCTATAAAAGTAACCCTCCGTGGAGCTTCTCTATATATGTAAGGATCTGATGCCATCATCTCCTTACCCCATAAAACTTCCCTATTTTCTTCCTGCAAACCTCCCCCATAAACCAACATACTATGACCAACATGTTCGTTGAAAAATGGTATATGGCTTCCACGACTTCACTAGAAGCCACTGTATGTCTCACCTTGATGATGCAAGCTTCTCTCATGTATAATTACACATAGACTATAGGTATTTTGTCTTCCCCTTATTCAGACGTGCATGACCCGAAATCACAATTCAAGATGCTCTACAGTTTATTACTCTTCCTCTTTACAATGGTCATTGATTTGGGATGTAGTTTTGATCTACAAAACTTTCTTGGTATGGTTTTTTTACTAGTTGGTTGTCCTTGACCTTTGTGGTCATCCTTCCATGGTGCAAGCAACAAGGTGGATATTCCTGGCCATCACATGATTCGTGTAAAGGGTCTTGGTGATCGATGGAGGATGGAAAAGATAGAAATAAGATTTGCAACTTGTACTTTTCACCTATATACGAGCCAATATAATGGGATTCATCTGTAGATCGAGACTCTCAAAGTGTTGAATCATTTCAGTGTTAACAAACAATAACAACACAACATTTTTTATTTTGTCGGTGTTTGATAAGTCTTGGTGTCACCCCATCATGGGATTTTTAGACTTTGCATTCTCTCTCCCCTATTTGATGGTTTCAAACTATGAGGTTGTGGTCCTGGGCCACATGGCTTCATGTCTTTGATCGAACTAAATCAGTCACAGGTTTCAGATAGCAATTGCGTAAGTGGATTTTCTCAAGTTTTTTATTGACTACAGTTTGAAAATTTATAAAAAATCAACTATACATCAAATAACTATGAAAAAATACTTGTAAGAAAGTTTTTTGAATGGTGAACAAAGAAAATGGTGGTTTTGAAGTTTATTTTGATATCAATTTCCCATCAAATTCTTAATGAATCATAAAATCCTAGAAATTGAGTTAACATTAATTATTAATGAGCTATAACTGTTATAACTAGGTATTTAGGGTTTAAATCAACCCAAGAATGTGACTAGGGCTTCTTCAAACTAATAAGAGAAACTAGGATCTCCTAGAGAAAGGTAAGTGGTCTGTGCACTTTGAACATAAGTATTGTTTGATTTTATGTATGTATGTAAAATGTAGATAGAATTATATGAATGTATTACCTACTGTTTCAATTGGTTAAAGTCAATTAATCTATAATGGAATTGAATGCCATGGTTATTGTCAATAATTATTATATCATCTTTCATGCACATTAAAAGTAAAGTGAAGATTAAGATCTAAGAGCGAATGAATAGTTTACAAGAGAAAGATAATGATAAAAGATAACTTATATAAGATCCCACAAAGAGGATCTTGGAGAAAAACTAAGAGGAACTTTGGTTCATAAGAGTAAGGCACTTCGGTGCAACCCAAGAGGCACTTCAGTGAATAAGAGAAAAGGAACTTATTTGCAAAGTCAAGGATATTTATATAAGCCAAAATAAAAGATATAATCTAAAAGAAACTGTGTCTCATGGAAACGCTTGATGTTAATTTTCAATTTATATGTTCCCTTTTAGATATAATATGTCCAATTCCACTTATAAATTGTTTGATGCATGACTGGAGGCACAATGCCTTGAGGTAAGGAGCAAGCTTAGAGGATAGAAGCTACCTGACGTGCAAGGATTAGTTCAAGGATCTTGAAGGATGAACCTAGTGGGGTGCCATCTATACTAGAATGATCCCTTTACACATCCTTTCAATCTAATAGTGTTATTATAGCTAAAAATATATTTTGCCACCAACATTTTCTCATGATTTCCTAGGTTTCTCATTTTCCCCTCCATTGATGATAGAAAACATATATAGAGGATAGGAAGTCTAGGAGTGAGAATGTATATATTTTACTTAAGAGGTAAGAACCCTAATATAACTACACGTGTAGAAAGATATGTATGAACATGTGTTTTATGGACAAGGAATTATCTAATTTGCATTTTTTGTGGTAACCTATCATAACTACTAGTGGCATGTCCTCTCTACTTCTCAATGGTGATGGCCAACCAATTGAGAATTTTAGAGGGTATGCCAACAACAAAAAGAGTTATTATACATATTTTATTTTTATGGCTAGAATACATGATATGGGTCATATATGCTACTAAAGATCTTGAACATTATCACGATGAGTTTGCACACCTTTAGATTTGTGTTTGGCCAACATAGATCTAGATTTTCCACTGAGATAATTAAAACAAATAGCTAAATTGGGTAACCACCTGTGTCTAATGCATTTGAATAGTAGAGTCCCATGTCAAAAAATCAAATCCCAAAATTTTAAGAATTACATAGAGGATGAAGTTAATGAAGGTATAACCTATCCCAAACTCTATCTTAATTTAGATAGAAGTGTTTAGACCATATATATGTTTCAACATCTAAGAATACATAACACCCTAAGGTGGGTAGTCTTATCAAAAATTGAGGAGATTTAATTAAGGTGGGTAAAATTTTAACATCCCAATTTTTTTTGTAATTAATGTTAGGGTCTTATAGACATTCCTTCATGAATAAAGCAGAAATCATGGACTTTAGTATAAATGAAATCTTATTGGCCTTAATTTACAAATTAGACCCTAAGTGGCCATAAATGTAAGATAATTCCAAAAGGGATTATCCATAATGCTATTAATGTACATATGCAATCATAAATACATTATATTAATAATTCTTCCTAGGATCATTGAATAGGAAAGTGATTATGTAAGAATGATCTAAACACTATAAGTGTGCCTTGATCAAAACCTAAGTACATAATTATGTTGTCTATGAATGTTCAAAGGAGGAAAGGAAATTTTGATGATTTAAGTCAAGAAAAATCCTTATATAAAAATAATGATTAATAGTTTTCAAAAACTCGATTCTAATTATTTAAAAATGTTCTAGACTCAACGATCACATGATCAAATTTTGGGTTTACTTTTGACCTCCTTTGACCTCACAAACAATATTGGAAACTCAGTATATTGTTTAAAACACTAATATGACTACCATTTATATTATTTGGGCCATTTGGTAAGGTATGATATTTTTCCACTGATTAATCTATAGTTCATAATGTTTGACATGTCATGCCAATAGAGTTAGAGTCCTATTGGGACTCTCAGTCCTGAAACCATCCATGATCAGTGATCTCTTCCCCTTCGCTCATTTTCCATAGTCTGTGGAACTCGACAAGGCATCAAAATCATTTTCCTTGTATCCTCATCTCTGATCTAACTCCACTAGAAGTAAACTGTGTTTTCAACATCCATGCATCACCCGATTTTCTATATTCCAAACTCACAAGGATTGCATGCCCTAGACAAATTGGATGAAAAGAACCCCTATTTATCCCCTATTTTTTTACTGTGATTAGGAATCCATCCCTAAGATCATGAAACCTATAAAAGTAGCCTTCTATGAAGCTTTTTCCAATATCTAAGGATCTGATACCACTGTATCCTTACCCTATAGAGCCCCCTCTTTCTTCCCATAAATCTTCCCCCATGAGCCACCTTATTGTGACCAACATGTTCTTCGACCTAGGGTATATGTCTCCCACAACTCCATGAGAAGCCACAACATGTCTCACTGTGACACCTCAATGCTTCTCAGATATTTAACTACACCTACAATACATGTATATTGACTTCCCCTTCATTAGTCATGTTTGACCCCAGATCAAAATTGACATTGTTTTGCATTATATCTGTTACAACCTCAATTTTTGGCTTCATATGGTTGGAAATGCAATTTCCCCAATAAATGTATGATTATGGGAATTGTATGATTTATGTGTATAGAATGGATTTCGTTTGCAATATTTCCTATTTGCATGTGATTTCATGGATCATAATATGTTAATGAGTCCAACATGATTAAAAGAAAAAGAAGAAATCAAATAATGCATCTTTAAGAAGGAAATTTCAGATAATGATGAAAATATGAGAAATATGTGGAAATATGTATGATTGAATCATCATTTCGAATCCATAAGGTTTCAAATGGTAAAAGGAATCCAAATAAAGAGAATAAAATAGTGAGAGAGAAAATATGCCTTTTTAAGAGATAACTTGCATATGAAGAAAAGTCTCTCATACTTTTGTATTTGAGTCCCAAACTTGAAACACAAGTAGGATAAGTCATTATGGACTTTCCTCTAAAATTTGAGATCAAACAGACAAGTGGTTTAGGAGATATGATTTTTGAAAAATTTCCTAAAGTGAGAAGGACATCTTTAAATGTCATAATTATATTCAATTTGGGAGACTATGGTATGTCCCATTACATTGTCATGTTCTTTTTGGTCCCTAGGATCAGGATCCAATGATTGAAAGATCATCTCCTAGCTTTGACGATTTTGGGAAAGCTGTGAGCAGGGAGTCGCGGTGCAATTGGGAACTATCCTCTAGTTCTCTGCCACCTCCTCTCCTAAAAACTCTGCCATCGAGTTGAGAGGTAATTCCAAACTCAAACAACCCTAGTTTTCTGGGTTTTTAGGAGGATTTGAGAAAGTTCCCAAATCATTTGGGAGATAGATTTTGACAGCCTTTGGACCACACTCTCAATGCCTATATAAGGCATTCTATTCTTCTTAAGTTTGTTGACGAGACTCCCCGAACACAAGGAGAGACCCCTGTGCTCTCAATTTGACCTTGCACTACTCTTCTTCAGTTTTGTTTTCCTTAGATCTGCCACATGTATGAACTTCACTACTCTCCCTTCTCTCATTTCCCCTTGGAGATTATCACCCACAGTCGAGTTGGGCGGGATAGCGTGGAGTTGTTGGTGCCCTCGCCCACCTCGCAATAGTCTAAGTTCGTAGAGTCAACTAGTGATGTTGACTCATCCATGGAGGACTTTTCGTGAGTAGGAGGAACGAAGGAGGAAGACAACTTCACGCAAAAGGACTCTTTTACCCTAGGGGTCGCTACACAAAGTAAGGGCATAATTGACTTTTATTTGTTTGTTCGTTTAAGCAGTGGGACATAGAGTGCCAATAAGGTCGTAGCGCTTTGGCTGAAGCCTGTTACATGGAAATTAAGGCAACTAAGTCCATTTTCAACATGGTACACTGTAATTGGTTGAGAAATATTTAATCTTGCAAAAAATGTAGAATTTTCTAGGAAGCTTGGATTAAGACAAACTATATATGCTTTTGATTAGAAAAATGTAAGGAATTCAATAAAAATAGTTTTAGAGACTGAATCTGATCACAGTTTGAAAAGTACTTAAAGTTGTCACCTTTTATTTTGTTATCAATGAATAACCATCATTTTGATGTTCTATGAAGTTGGGAAGATTAAGATGGATGATCCATGATCATATTAACATGTTGTTAATAAAAAGATGTTTTGATGTCTAAATAGATAATCCATATGCTTAATAGATTAATTTAGGGTTTGATATGATAATGTGCATTAATGAGCTTAAAAACCCTAATCTAAGTGTTAATGGGTTTTAATGAAGTATATTTCGAGATTCTTCGTATAAAAGTGATATTTAGTTAATTCTAAGCCCAATTGATGAAAAGAAGGTTTTAATATGAATAGGGTTTTGAACCTAGAATTGTTGTTTTAGGGTTTTGTGGACATAAAAGAGGAAAGTGGTAAATAGATCAAAAGAACCCTAATGAAACCCTGATTCAGATTAGAAACCCTAGAAAGTAATTCCAAGTCAATAAAGTAAGTTCTTGACGAGTATGTAGTAAATAGGTTGTACATGCTTTTCAGGATTCCGTTCTTTTGTGTGATTGGCTTGCTTGTTTGGATTGCCTGTGTGGATTGGACTATGCTTATTTCTTATGAAATCTCCAAATTAGGTGTGTGGTTAATTATGAGTACACACTTTAGTTTCCCAACATTTTCCTGATGTTTTACTGATTGCATGGAAATAAACTATTTGGATGCTTTTATTTCTACAATCTTTAAAGTGAATATGATTTTCACAACTTAAGTATACATATGACTATCTCGAACCTACATACCATCTCTAGATGTATGATGCAAGACCAAGCCCCAGAGGGAAGGTCTGAAGTGGTCAATTCCCAGAGGGAATACCAATGGGCACCCAGAGAGGTGACCCCATGTACCAAGCTCGGGATGGAGAAGGTAGCCTTAAGTCCCTTTCAAGGACTAAACCCTAAGAGAGGGTATCCCAGAGGATGAGTAAAAGCAGTTGTGAAGTCACATTGAAAATGTCACACATTACTTTATCCTGAGGGGTAAGGTCAATCTTAACCTTCTCCATCAAACCATGTCAAAAGAAACCATGCATCGAGAACTCAACTCTCTTAGCTGTAACTTAGAGGGGTTGGATTTTCATGTCACATATTCTCCCACAGTGAACTGCATGTCAGTCTACTTTGCATTGGCTCATGACTCTCGTCATCTCTAGGCTCCTTTCAGCCATTACATGATCAAAGTGTCTTCATCTACACACACTGTGGTCCTTTTCTAACCACCATGTGGTCCTTTCACCAACATCAACATACTGAAGTGGTGACTGACACAACCTCCCTTACAAATCTTCTTATAAAACCCGATACTGGCTATGGTGGTCATTGTCACATCTTTCATAGGACAAGAACTGTCTCTAGATATCACTCTAAACAAGCACACATGCTCTCATCAGACCCCCCTTTAGTCTGGATTATACTAACCATTAGTTAGGGGTGATAAACTGTACTATCATCGAGTTCTTCATGTACCTACTTTCACCTTATGGAAGTGAACCTTTAAGTCATACTCATGAACTTTTGAACTCACATCATGGTGTAGTTGAACCATCTCTCTCATATGTAGCTCAACCCGATCTGTCCCTTGACAGTACTCTTTCTTTCTTATGTCATCTAGGTAAGGCGATCTACCATAACCTATATTACATCTCGACCTTCCTTGGTCTAGGGGAGACCTATCACAACATCCATAGTAATGAACTCCCATTCCCTATCAGGGACTCCTTTGTCCTCTATATCGATACACTGGGTTACTGGGGTTTGTCCTTTACCTCCTAGTTTGCATGGCCATAAACCACATGCAACTTCATCTTAAGCATCCAAAGTGCTATTGCCATTTACCACGGTGTATGGTGATCTTCAATCATGATTTCCTATATGTCATGATTCCTCAAGATCGATTCCTCTGAAACCCTAAACCAGTCTAGTCGGGGTTTCATCACCTTCTTTTCCAAAGAAGTGCATCTAAGGTTCTACCATCATCCTTTCATTGCATCAAGGACTAGACTGGCTAACCAAACAACCCTTAACTTTTCAACGTATCTTGTTACATCTGAGTGTTATCCAAACACCTCTCCTTTTCAAACTTAGGGTTAGCCAAACAACCTCTTCTAGCTTCTAGTCAAACAAGTCAGATGTATCTCAACCAGAGCATCCATTACCACTTCACATCCTTAGGTATTAGGTAACATTGAAGACATATACTTCCATGTATTTCACTTATCATCTCGAACTCTAAGTATATCTTCATTGAAAACACTTTGAGCTCATCTTTTTAGTGATCAAACTCAACCTTGTATGACTCATATCTCTAGATAAAAACATCCTCATAGGGTGACTACCCAATTCCTCTTAGTGTTTAAAAACCATTCATGTATCATTCACTTTACCAGGGCATGTTATCCTCTCTATCCACATTCCTCGTAGCAACGTTCCAACTCACATCATCTTTATCCTTGGTGTATGGCATGCGTAATGTCCTATCTCTCACTCCCATAATAAGAAGAAATAAGCATTTGGCTACAGTCCAAATACAGAGTTCTTCCTGTTCCACGAGTAGAGATGGTGCATCCCATCTTGCCAATACACCTTTAAATCTAATTTGAAACGTGATGTTTATGCTTCTATATTACAATCATCTTGATATCCAAGTTACCTCCATGGAAAGCTGGTTTCGAACCTACTTGGGTCACCTCACAATCCTTGGTCATCTTCTCTAGGTCTATAGGGTGTCGGCACTTTTGGGGTCATCCCTCATGCATCAAGAGAGTGCCCTACTCATCTGCCCTTTGGGTCTCATGAGTTCATGAAGGTGATCAATCTCCTAACCCATGGCCCTCAGACAATGATAGTTGTTACCTCCCGACCCTATGGTCATGTGCAACTGGGGAATTAGGCAACTCCTACTTTCATCGGTCTTATCCCTACCTGACCCTAGGATAGACTTAGGATTTCATTATAGTACATGTCCATATTAGAACCTTTCCCAAGCCTTCATCATCTCTCTTTGTATACATGGGCTGACATCCATCCTTTCCTAGGGGTCATGATGACCTGCCTACCTTGGTCAGTCCCCTTACCGGTTACCTCCATGGTAACACATCCACATGCACTTAGAGATGGATATCTATGGGTCTACATGTTCATTCTCATACCATGTACTTTTCACTTAGATTCTCAAGATCCTATGAGACCTCTTTAGGTTACCTTAAACTAACAAAACTGATATACACCCTACCAAACGGGTCCCTCTCCCAGGATGGGAGGAAAACTATCTCTTGAAGAAAAGGTCACAAAAGCTCTTAGGTCCAGGGTTTACATCCACATGAGCCTACTTAACCCTAGAAAGCTATTAAGGCACAAGCAGACCACCTACTGTACCATGCTAGGTCATACTTATCCTCTTTCCTCCATGCTGGATCAAGATCATACCTTTCTTTATCATCAACCTAACTGTGAGGGGTTCATCAAACATACTTAAACTTAAGGGGCTTCCCTTTTCCTCTATACATGAGGAGTACCATGCTCGCTTCTACAGGAACTCAACTCTCATCATGAGCATTAGGTACACCACTTCCCCTCTTAGGCCTAGGAACCCTAGGTTCACTTGTAGGTGTCCAACTGCATGCTCTATCTCTTAACCATGAACCAAGCATGAAAAAGGCATGACATGCACTCCTTGTCATCCTTCAACTTGAGCAACACTTAGAGTTGGGTCCTCCTTAAGGACAACTGACAAGGTACAAGGTCTCATAACCTGCTACTAAACCTTTCTAGGTCTGAGGAACTCTTCTTCCTACCTCAGAAGGTAAACGCCTATACTGTACGCACATAGGTACCAGATGCTTCATCTTCTCTCTCTAGGGTTTGGTCCCTCTAAAGGCAACCAAGATATCATCAACTTCCATGGATTGGTCATGAGGTAACCACTATCATCCATTGTTCCTCATATCTCAGGGTTTTAGGCTTCCAACCTTCTTGCTGGGTTTCCTACTCTCTCTAGAGCTAACCCTACAACCAACCTCACCCTTAGAGGTCCTCTCTTCATGAAGGATCAACCTCAAAAGTATGCCCCTACCTGGATGAAGCCTATGTTCAACTCATGTTTGCTCAAGGTTATCTATAGCCCTTATGCTTATCACATAAGCTATCCATCAAACTCTCCTAGTCAGGGTTTCAACCCTTTACTCACACTACTAACGTACCATGGGTGCATGCTATGCCCTACTCGCATAATCCCATAGGGTTTCTAAGGTCCTTCACTAACATCATCATCTAAGGAGCTATCCTTTACCCTAACATGCACGACCCTTACCAGGGTTGGGTTACCAAAGGTGCTAGGTCACCCATGGATCATATGGCATCCCAAAGGCATGTCCTTTCAAACACCTAGTCCAACTCATCTCTCTCTAACCTTCACTTAGGGTTAGGGTTAGCATCATCCTCAAAGGATGTTCTAGGTCTCCACTTGCAATGGAGATCTCTATCTCCAAGACTGACTTATCCTCCTGACAAGAAGGTCTAGCCTTAGGTCTCTCTGAAGACATGACAACTTATGTCATACGACCTAAGCAAGTATCTATTCTTTAATTTGCGCTTAATCTATTAAGATTATGTCCATGACATCTTATTTACATGCTTTTCATTAATTTGTTGTAGGATTCCTTAAACCTTATTAACCTTACCCATACCTCAAGAGGGTGAGGAGAAGAAAGAAAACCCTAATCCCTTAGGTCCTTAATAGAATTTTGTGACGAGAAGGGATGAATAAGATGAGAAAGTCCTAAAGGTATCTTATTTTGATTCATACCCTAAGACTTTGGCCAGGCAGTCACATGAATCTGGGAGTCCTCGTATTCTGACTAGCGGTACGGAGGAAAATATTGTCAGCCCCCGGTCGTGATCCTTTTCTAGACACCTCCGTCTTTCAGATAATCCTCTAATAACTCCCTTGGGTTCTATGGAGTTTGTAAAATTTAATAATTATTAATGATTAATTGAGGAACCTATGCCCTGATACCAAATGTTACGACCCCACCTCCCAGTAACCCCCAATTAAGGGAGACCGAAAGGAAAGAGCCGTTAACCAATAAAACAGATCAAAGGTTCAACAAATAATCATTAACAATTATTAAATTCTACCAACTATACTGAAATATGGAGAAAAAATAAAAACTTTTGCATACCTCTTAAAATTGGGATTTCAAAACTTCTATCCACACAGATACTAATCTATCTAATCCTCCTTTGCACTTTAATTCTCATTTAGTACCACATATGCCACTTTATTTTTTGTTCTTTTCATTGTACCTAAAACGCCGACAAACAAAACGTCGGTCAGCCGAAGCTGGTATGTGGGAGAGACAATAATCATGCAAATATGTTAACAACATAATCATTCAATTAATCATTTAACAACCAAGATTATGTTTTAAGCCATACTACTCAATCCTTACCTATCCCCTAACTTTGTGCTATCCCTTGTATGCTACCTCTCTTTAGGTAGCTTCTTAACCCCATGGACCTACCTTACAGGTAGCCAATACTTAGGGTAATAGAGTCACATGGCACTACCCGCAGGTATCCCAATATCTAACTCATGATGACTTGATGGTCCTACCCCATTGGTAGCCATTTACTAAGTCATCTAATGACCTGATGGACCTACTCCATTGGTAGCCATTTACTAGGTCAATTATTAAGCCACATAGGAGACCAGGATTTGAGCTAGTAGGCACATATCTTATGTGATAGTCATAGCCACTTTATAGTTTGCATGAATTAAAATCATCCAACAATTAATTCATGACATCGATGAAAACTTCAGTAAATCTCAGAAAACTAACTCGAGATATTCATAAGCGAAACCACATACATGTATTGCAGATACAGATACAGAATTTAATCAGAACATAGAAATCCCAATCAAGCAACCAATCATGCACAAAATCCTGAAATAAATATACCAATTTGCTTTTATTAATATTTATTCAATATCATCATCATCCTTAGGATTTCTATTCCAATTTTAGGGTTTCCTTGGGAATTAGGGTTTTGCCTCCATTCTTAGTTATTAAGAACCCTAATTCATCAAATCTTCTTAAAACCTTTAAATTCTCTCCTTTTAATATTCTTAAATGTCTTAGGATCATCATTTAGTAATTTACTTACTTAATCCGAAATATCATGGTTTTCCTCTTCTTTTACCCCAATTAGGGTTCCCATATGAATTATTCTTCATTTATGGATTACAACCCTAAAACTACCAATTTTGTATGCTAAATGGATGAAAACTCTATATTATTAATCAACAGGTTAATATCTTTCAAATTAACCTATTAGTCTTCAAAGATGTATCCCTTATATTCAATTTAGGGTTTCTAAGGTTTCCTACAAAAACCTAATCATCTTAATTATCTTTATTAAGGATTCTCTAATCCAAACCATGTTCAAGATTCATTATATTACAATTGTATTCTTGCAATATCTTGTTATGACCACTACAACTCATATTTACTCAAATTAGTGTTTTTAGTCCATTAAACCATGTTCATGATCATAAAACCCCAAAACCAACATACTAATAATCCTTTTATGATTTTACCTTTCCTTTTACTCTTAATAGGTTAAGATTGATCAAAAACATATAAAAGATTCATCATGTTTGTTTTTATATCTTTCTAGGGTTTTTCTATCAACTAATGCATCAAAAGATGTAAAACCTTGTACTTTTTGAGTTTCAAGAAGAATTAGGCTTCAAACATAATTTATTTGTATTCCTCTCGTTCTGAGGATCAATTTTCATATAAGACTTGTTTTAATCCGAGTTACCAATCTTTAATTATGAATTTAGCAAGATTTTACTTACTTGGCCAATCGGATGGCGCCACATCATCAAGCTCATGCAACGTTGCTTGGCCTTTTGGAAACATAACCAGATTATGAATCTGCCCCTCACTTAAGCCATCGCTGCTTTATACCCCGGAGGGGTAGAATGGTCCAATAGACCCTTGCTCATCATCTACCTCGCGATGACCTATCCTTACGCGACCTGTAGCGCGACGGAGGTCTGTTCCTCCCTCCTATGGGCTAGGGGATGGCCGCCCATGGCCGCCCCAACTTTGCTGCACCTCGGCGCCCTCGGGGCACCACTGAAACATGGCCGAAGATGGCGGTTAGCGGCTTGGTTCTCCCGTGATCACTGCTGCGGCTTGCTGCAGTTTGCGGCAGTTCTACAGACGAACGGCGGAGGTTGCCCGAAGGTCAGGGTAGGGGTTGGATAGCCAATCCCCTGGGGCCGCCGCAGATGCTCCTAGCCTTTAACAAGACCACACTACCACCTTCCGTGCTCTAGGGATAGCACTACACTTTCTTGGTTAGGTTTTGTAAGGAAAGGAACAAGAAGATGAAGAAGGGAGATATAGCTATGTGGAATTCTTGTGGATTCATCCCCAAGTCTTACCCCTTATATAGGGGAAGTCAACGAAGCCCTAGGATGGCTTTCCTTAAAGAAACGAAGTCCCTCTTCTAATTGGAATCGTTTCCTTCAAATAGAAGCAATTCTTCTCTCTCTCTCTCCTTCTCTTATTTCTTTAATATTCCTCCTTCTTTTGATATTAGGATTTCAAAAATTATATCTTTTATCTTCTTTTTACTTGCTTTTTAATTTATTGGCACGAAATTGTATTCTCTTTTATTAAAAAATACTTCCTTTTTAGTAATACCACATAAGTCATTAATAATGCAACACATTATCCTTTTATTTTTCCTTTATAGTATTTTCTCTTTCTTTCCACTTTATTGGGACTCCTTGGATCCCAAGAAACTCCATTATTTCGAAATTCTTTTTATTGGATACTTATTATCCTTCTAGATGCATCTTCATGCATTATTTCTTCTTTATCATGTTTATTTCTTAAAAATAACTCTTTTTGAGGATTTCTCTTTATTTCTCTTTTATTTTCATCATTGGCATTCTTTATATTATTAGAAATCCTTGGGATACGAAATTCCACCAAGGATAACTCAATTATACCTCTTTCCACTTAATTTTCACATTTTCTCATTGTTTTCAATTTCTTTCTTAATAAAGAAACACCTAATTAATCTTTTCTTTTCTTAATGCTTTTTTTTTGCAACTTTGGCCTCCTTGGAACCCAAGGAACCCAAGTGGCACAAAATCCATACTTGGATTACCTCTCTTTGCCTTCTAGAGATTTCTACCTCTTTCTTTTTTCAAATATCCAAGTATTCCTTTACTAATTGAATTTTCTTGTTATTTGGGCCCAATAGCCAATAAACCCCACAACACAATTATCAAGGCTATTGTAAACAAAATCCATATATTCAAACCAAAATATATCATTATTTGTTCAAATATCTTTAATATGAGAAATTACATTTCTCACCAAATAAACCCAAAAATTGGGGTTGTAACAGAAACCTATTTCAAAATATATTACCTAGGATTTTAGAAATAATCTTGTAGATAAAGTTGCAGAGGGCAATCATTCTCCAGTCTCTTATGGAATCATTATTCTCCCTTTTAGGCACAATAAGTATTAAAGGTATTATTGATTTCTTTTAAGGTACAACCTTTAGTAAGAAATCTAGGAAAACATTAGAGTCCTCATCACTTATGATACTCTAAGAGGATTAATATAACAAGGCATTAAATTCATCTAGACCAGGGGCGTTCTCAACATTAAATTCTTTAATCACAACCTCTATTTCAGCTCTAGTGAACCATCTTGCAAAGCATATTAGATTGATCAATTGTAATAGTTGTAAACTTCCAAGTGTCATCTCACTACATGACATTACTATCATTCTTGTTGAATAGATTAGATAAGTGTGTAATCAAATGGTTTTCAATATATAGTCAGTTAATTTACTACCATCAATATTGAGAGATTTAATAGATTTTCTTTTTCATATCATGTGCATATATTTATAGAAGAACTTAACTTTTTTATTTCCTAAATTCAACCATTGAACTCTAGACTTTTTCATAATTAGGGGTTCTTCAATCTCCATAGCTTTCATAGCTTTATTTCTTGTTATAGTAATAATATTTCAAAGAATATGATTCACATGATCCAAGTTAGTCGACCCTTGAGCCTTAATAAACTCAGTTTTAAGATTTCTAGCATTCTGAGAAATGTTCTCCACAATCTTTTCATTCCAACTAATGACTTCTTGCTTCACTTTCTGAAGCTTTTTCATGATTCATTACATCAAGCAACCCTTGACATCAATATCCCAACCTTTTTTAATAACATCAAGGTATCCCTCCATTTTAGCCCAAGCATTTATGAATCTAAAAGGAACAATGAGTCTTCTTCCTTTGTTAGTAGTAGACAAGACAATGATACAATGATCACTATAGATGGTAGAGAACACCTCACCAGCATAATTAGGCCTACCATGAAGAAACATATCATTGAAGATTACTCTATCATTTTTGGTGGAGCTAAGAATGACACCTTCTTATCTATTATCCCATATGAAGAAGGAAACATCATATTAGCTTTAAATAAACCAAAATTATTCAAAAAGGTGTTAGACTCAAGCATGGATTGATGGGAAGGGTTAGATCTACCAGCACTCTCAGAAATAAGGAGAATAGAATTGAAATCCCCACATAGTATCCATGGATCTTTCTTAATGCAGACAATGCTACTAACAGTAGAGCATAGATCCATACTTCATTTATCATCATTATGCATGTATATAGTAGTGACATATAAGTTATAATTGTTAAAATCACATCTACTAGGAATACACTAATCAATTTGAAGAATAGGACTAATAGAAACAATATTAGGATGCCAACAAACTACAATCCTGCCTAGAGGATGGGAATTATGACTACATAACCACTCATAAGACAACATGTTTCTTTGTATGATTTTGTTTTTTTTTTGCTAGCCTAACTTTAAATTCCAAAATGAAATAATAGGAGACTTAATCATTGCCAAGTTTTCTTTAACTCTATATTGGTGATCTACCTTATTTCAGCAAAGAACATTCCATATAGACATGATGTTATTCATTTGAGAGAGGGGCTAAGAACCTTCTAGCCACTATTATTCTGATAGATTCTCCAGTTCTTGAAATTCGTTTGGAGTAATATCATTCACTCGGCCTAACTATCCATTCTCCCCTTTGTTTTTTTTTTGTGACACACTTGGGAGGAACATTGATTTAGATTGACAAGCTAGAAGCCACACTTGTCAATAATTAGAGTGGAAATAATCGGCAAATTAGACGGCTTGATCATTCTTCATTACAACTCCAATTCTTTTTCTTTAGGGAATCTAGTGATAACAACATGTTCCAGACTGTATACTATGAGGAACTATAGTCCATGCTAGAAGGTTGGTTATTCATACTAGATGTATCTTGAAGAAATTGAGTCTCACTAGTGCTTCTACAAACCTTAGGGGAAGAATCAATTATTTCATTCACACAAGAGCCAAAAATCCCTGAATCCATAACAAGTATGTAATCATTTAGATGGAAGTCAACCCCTATAAAACGTCCCTCTTCATTGTAAACAAGAACTACATTTTGACTTGTTTTCGAGCCCACTACTTCTTAACATTCTTTGTTGATGACAACATTTTCATATTTTGGGCCAGGGCAAGAATTCATCTCATGACAAAAAGAATTCCACAATCTACATTTCTTTGGGATGCATTTGTAGGTAAAATCAATAGTGTGCTCAACCCCTGAGTCTCTCACAACTTCAATGGATTTAGGGAATTTCGATTAAAAGATACCATGAGATGAATTCTAGAGAACTCAATTACATAACAATTTTACATATGGCTCTGGCAACATCAATCGGTCTAGCTAGATAACTAGCAAGTCGATAGAAAATTTTCTTTGCCCCAATTTCTAAGGGTATTTTATAGAATATAATCCAAATTGCAAAATCTAATAGGACATATTTCTCAAAACTATGACCAATTTTCTATTGCTTCAACATGGGGGTTTAGATTAATCAACCAAAGACCATCTTCAAGCACATGCATCATGTTTCCTTCACCTCAAAGAACTTGATGATGAAGAAGTTGTGGGACAAGTGAGAATGTTGATTCTCCCCTAGATTTTCCATAACCAAGACAGGTGACATTCTATAGTAGGAAGAAGGACGTTCAGGTCAATTACATATCCAACAACTGTGTTGTGCAATTTCACTGCATTTCCCTCATCTTTTGTTTGCATGCATAGGATTTTCCATCCACAAACTCTAGTAGAATTGTGTGGTAAGATCTCTTATCCTCCCCTTCCTTTGCGATCTTGAAGTGATTAGTTCACAATGATGAAGTGATGGGATTGCACTTCTAATATCCATCTGAAGAAGGCTTTCGCATCGTCAAAACCCTAGTTCCCTTCTACCTTTCAAACGCTCTGCTAGCGCTCTCACCCATCTTTCCTTTGAACGCTCTGCCACCGCTCCCGTCATACATTCTTAGGAAGAAGAAGACCACCTATATGGCTGAATTCTTATTTTGTACCAAATATAACAACAATTACAATTCATTTCTCCTCAAGAATGCAATAACAACATCAAACTAATTTAGCAAGAAAAAGATCACCTATATGAACAAAATTTTCTTTTCTACCAAATATAACAACAATTACTTTTTTATTCTCCTCAAAGACGTTATGCAATTGTTTCAAGGGTTTGAGATTGAATTTTACTAGATTGAGTTGTTATGCCCTTTTTTATTGTTGTAGTATGTGTCACCAATTAATTATGCTCTTTGTGCTTTACCCATGCCACCTCCTACTTCCAGTCAATCCTATTTGTGATTACAAGGTCCTAGGAATGGTCTTCATCTTCAGGCTTATTTTATACTTGTAACTATACACTGTTGTAGACGAATGTAGATTTTTTTCTTTAAGTTTTTATACTGCAGGATACATACAAAAATGTTAAGAAATTGTCTACGATGACAAAGCCCATTGTTGTGGTGCAGTGACGACCTTTACTTCAGCACAAGAGCTACAATGGGCCACCTAGGTTCAAAACATGGAAACCACATTTTATTTCCCTCTCTGCCGTACATCCATCCCATCGTTTGTGCTATTTGTTGAACATAAAAGGTGACTTCTTGACAAAGTATAATACAAAACTTGAACAAACATAAAAAAATGTACATAGGTTTACCAAAAACAACTGCACACCTGAATGGATGCAGATGAAGGGTACAATGGATGCCCTTCCATACATCAATTATAGGATAATCTTAGCAAGTAAAGGTGCAGTATGGCTGGAAAATAACAATAAAAACTAGCGTGTTCATATACGACCGATTGAAGAAAAAACTTCATATGTTATCAAGAATCAGCTGCTGTTTGCATTTTCAATTCTAAGTTATCACTAGCCAATAGTCAATTCTAGGGTCCATAATAGAAAACCAGACAACCTACTACAGTAGGCATGAAATGAAAGAAAACAGCATACACCGTTCACTTTTCCCCAGCCCACCGCACACACTGAGACCCAAAAAGAACCAAACCAGACAACATAAAAAACGAGAACCCTAAACTCCTCGATTTGCACCCTTGCACTTGTTTACACTACGCACCTCCCAAGCCAAAGTTGGGCAGCGAACCCCACAAACCGTCCCCAAACAAAGGTTGATGGTGTGAGGTGGGGGACACGGAAACAGCCCCCACGTTGCCCCCCATATCTTACTCTATTTGTTTATTCAACAGAGACTACACTACAGACTACAGTCACTCCCTACTCCATGACAAAATATGTCCTGCTGCTTCACCATGGGATAATAAATACTTCCAGCTACGTACTTCCTTCTTCATCCCTCATCCGCCCATGCTCCTCCTGTGATTCTTCATAAATAACCATAAACCCTAATCAGTCCACCTATCTTCCCCAATCTTCTTCTGCACCATCAATCCCTGCTGCAACTGATCGATCAGTCCTCTCATTGATCTGCCCGTCCTTCTACAGTTGATGCGATCATGGTCAGGAGTTCGTTTTCCCAACAAGTAGCTATATCAAAATATTCGGGAGGAATTAAATCAAGTTGATCAACTTCTTGGTTCTGAATTTCAGGCTCTGTGGAAGCCAGCGTGGTTGGTGGCTTTGGACACCCAGAAGTTCTTTGTGGGATGCTCGGTGCACGAGAGTGCAAAAAAGAATGAAAAGAACATCTGCTGCCTGGACTGCTGTACAAGCATATGCCCTCACTGTGTGCCATCCCATCGCTGCCACCGCCTGGTGCAGGTCCGCCGCTATGTGTATCATGACGTTGTTCGCCTGGAGGACCTGGAGAAGCTCATCGACTGTTCCAACGTTCAGGTATTTTCTAATGTATTCCTTTAGCTTATTACAATCCAAACATCCAATAGGAAACAATATGTAATTTAGTTAATTAAAATTAAAACGTACGAACCATGTCACTTTATTTTTTCCATGTAGAAAATTGAAAGGTTTTACTGATAGGTAGTCTAAAAGCTATCATCAGAAGATGATTTTCTTTTATACACTCCTATATTTCTTTAATTTTGTAAACCCATCTTTGCAGTCCTATACTATCAATAGTTCCAAAGTGGTTTTCCTCAAGAAAAGACCTCAGAGCAGGCAATTCAAAGGATCGGGAAACATCTGCACCTCGTGTGACAGGTGTCTTCAAGAACCATATATCCACTGCTCCCTAGGATGCAAGGTAATTTTTTGATCTAAACCTTAATCAAGCTAATCAACTCTCCTGCGAGCCTAACTAAATTCCCAGAATCTCCTAAAGCTTCGTTAACAGTACAGTTCCCTAGTAAAAAACGGGAATTTACTAACTGGTATCTGCTGCTTTAAACTTATGCTGCAGGTTGATTATGTGCTCAGGTATAAGCGGGACCTCTCACCATACCTTAGACCATGCAAAACATTACATCTTAGTCCAGATTTCTTTGTTCCAGCTGATCCCAGCAATGAGGACACTGACGATACTAATCACTCAACAGTTGTTGAGGGCGACGAGCCAATGGGTTCAGGCTCATCAGATTCAGAGAATCATAGTGCACCACTGTGCCCCACTCGGTTTGTCCGGAAGAAGAGAAGCGGGCTGTACATGTGTGGGCGATCAATCAGTGGCGTCTCTGAGGAGGACTTGGTTACGAACATGAGCAGGAGGAAAGGGACTCCGCACAGATCCCCTTTGTGTTAAGTAGATGTTTTAAGCTGCTATCTCGTCGACTTCATGCTCGCTGCCATGACCTCTTGTGCCACATCTCTACTGAACTAGCTGCTAATTGGTGGTCTTACTAAAATTCCATCAAGTGACCTTTTTGACCACGGAGCCGAAGCATGGTGCAAACCTTGTATCTCAACAATCCTACTTATCCAATGTATATTTTCGAATCCTCATGCAACTTTGAAATAAGTTACTGGTGTCATGAAAGTGTATAACTCTTTTGTACTGTAAGAGAGAAATTTTCCACGAATCTCTGAGTATTCAATTGTGCCTGAAGAATAATACAGCTGAATGCTAATTTTTCTAAAAGCAGATGACTGCGTTCGGGTCCGCTTAATTGTACTAAATTTACTTTATCTCCTTCATTTACTTCTTTTTACCTCTTTGGGTTATGCCTAATAACACACCTAATTTCTCAACCTACCTTTTTCAGCTCTTTCACCTCGTGGCTCAAAGACTATTCAAAGACTATTAGCCCCTGGGTTCTTTGAAAAAAGGATTTCATATAACATTGAATGCACTTATATTTTCTTCCTATTGATGTCAACCACATCAATCTGGACATGTAAGAATAATGCGTAAACAGTCTCTTGCAAGTATTACAACTTCCACACAAGTAAAGTGTATCCTTAAATAAAAAGTAATAATTATTTAAAAAAGTTTGAAAATGTTTCTTACCATACTAGTACCGAGGAATATATACATGCAACAGAAATGTTTAAACAGAAAAGTGAGAGAACTGCTAAGGGCTAATTCAGTATGGAATTTGCAAAATCAGAGAGAAACAGAGGCAGTAAACTGAAAAAACATTACACGAGTTGTAGTTAATTGTAGCAAGACTGAAATTGGCAGTAGGTCAAAGATTTGATCGATAAAATTTGTTTATAAAATAGAATTGCACTTATATAGGTTCCTCTTTGCAGTTGGACTGTAGCAAACAATCAAAGAAACATGTTATAATGAGAAATGCCAGTGTGGTCATTTAGGTCAGATAATGAACGATGAATTCTCAAAACACTTTCGATGATCTTATTTTTCATTGATGAAAAGGTATATGACATGTCATTCTCTAATAACTTAGTAAAGTTGGAATAGAAACGCCTAGCCTGTTGGAAACATGATAATTAAAATAAATTTGTAATGAAAATTCCTGTCAAAAATTTCAGAGGGCGCTACAAAGCTCATTTTAAAATTGAAACTGACACTTATCAACACAACAGATTCGTTTTGATAACCTGTAATTTCCTCAATGTTGATCTTCACCATGCACCTTTGTAAAGTCTAAAGATGCAATTTACGGTGAACTACCTTTTCTGTTTCACTGTTAGCACATAAGACAGAACAGTATCAGTAACATATGCAATGCCATTTCAATTAATTCTCAGAGTCACTACGCGTAAACATCTTGCTAGTGAAGCTGTATCGGAGGAATTAGAAGACACTTACCAAGACATCATTTTGCTAATGAATTCATCGTTTTATTCAGTTTAGGGCTCGTCTGGTTGCGTGCGGTTGCAACATGTTCAATGAATTTAAAAACAGGAAATGTAACTCTATGAATCGAAACAGCAACCGTCTTATTTGGTTGGACGTCAAATGAGTTCGTTCAGTTGGTACTTTTTCATTTGGTACTGAGTAGTTTGTGTGTCGATTTCTCGTGGAAGTATATACAACTGTATAGACTAATAATCTAATTACCGCGGTATGGTTAGTCGCCACCATTTTAACAAGGCATGCAAAAATATCTTCATAAAGAACTCACGTACAACAACAGTTGTTTCTCGGCAGGTAACTCCACGCTGGTGATAACGTGGCGCAGTAGCTGGCAGCAGGTTGGTGAGAAAAGGAACCGCGCCCAATTTCTTGACGGTTCCATTTCCCAATTTTTCCGTACAGTTAGATGATAAGTTGGTTTTTATTTTCCATCTAAACATTACAGCCGCACACAACCAAACGAAATGAATTCAAAAAATCGTGTGGTTGGTATGTGATGGGTTGAATTTCCTTACAACCAAACGGGCCCTTAAGGAAGTATCTCTTTCACGGCTGGCATTCTCAATAGGCTAGAGTGATGTTCGGGCAAAACCGACCAGGTTTTCATGGAGTTTGTTAATCAAACGATAACAAACCAAAAACCTTGTATATGCTTCCAATGCACACCTTCCAGATTTCAAGTACTGCTGCAACAATCTTTTCGGATTTCAGGCCTACCTAATACATGCTCTTGCCAGCAATGATTGCTACTAATATATCAATTCTTTCATGGTACTTTTGTGGGCTCGCATGTCTACAGCTGACTTATGAATAAATCCTCGTAGAAACCATGGTATTTCTTTTTTACAACAGTTCACGTATCATACGAAGACTACACTTGGCCACTACAGTCCTAGAACACAGCGGGATCACTGAATAATTCTATCAACGTCACTCAACGATTCTAAATAATTTGCCCACAATATTTGCCATTATCACTTTCTTTATGATGGATTTGCTAGTGATTGGCAACTGGAACGGGAACAAAGAGAAGTGGATCCCAGCACCAGGCCAGGAAAACAGGCCAACATAAATGGTAAAGCCTATTGCTCCCTAGATTGTCCACAACCTACCGCATTAGATATAAATATCAGCTCTATAGATGTCCAAGTCCCATTCAAACCGCTGACTGAGATAACACATGCCAAAGTGTTTCCGGAATCCAAAGGAAGGGCTGCAAAAACCATACCTTGTTGACACTAATTTAATTCCCCTATGCCTTCAAAAAGACATGGTTAATGCAAGCCTAAACCTAATCACCCTCATATTAAAACCCACGTGCATTCCAATGTTGTCCAAAGCACTGCCTTGTTCTGGTCAATATTAGTTCTCGAGATCAGAGGATAAAACTTAAAACTACTAGTGCGTGGCAGTGGCCAGTGGATAAATTTTGTTCGTGTGGCCTTGTGACAGACCAGCCATCATCAGGATGCAGATGGACCCAATCCACCAGCTGGAGAACTCGGGAAGAACGCCACTTCACAACGGGCCGGTTTGTTTGTTTTATATAACCTCAACCTTGAGAAAACATAAAGCAAAGATCATTGCCATCCACACCTTCAATTAGTCCAATACGACAGATCTACAATGAGAAGACCAGTACAGTAACTTTGACCAAGAAAGCATGTAGAAAGAATAGATTCCTATTCATGTCATCTCAATGATAACCGGTGGGGCGTATAAAGCTATAATATAGCTTAACGACAGTTCCCCGGTAACATGTAGCCGTATTCATCGGATCAATTCTTCAATACAGGTACAAATAAGTTCGTGACTAGAATATAGCTGTCAGCATTCCCAAAAGTGTAGAGTACAAACGTATTCTAGAATCAATCATCCTTTAAAACTTCATACTGATTATGTTAATCTAGTCTTCTTTTACGAGATTAATGTTAGATATATGACTGCTACAACCATTTATTTAACATGTCATTAATTTAACATGGTTTAAGCCAATGTAAGTACAGTCAGTACACAAGGACGATGGAGAAAAAAGTAGTTTATTCTTTTGTGCAAACTAAGAACTGAACTAGGAAATTATCTTCCATTTTTCTCTTTTATCTTTATTAAAACTAAATGATAATTGTTTGATTAAATAATTTAATGTTTAGTTAATATTTTTCCAACTAGAGATAGACTCCTTTGTTTCTTTATTATTGAAAAGAGATATTTTGTTTATTAATTGGAAAGAAATAATTTTTTTATCTATTGGGAAGAGATATTTTCTTTATTAATTGGGAAGAGAAATTTACCTAACTAATTGGAAAGAAAAAATTTCCTTGTTAATTGGAAAGAGACAGTTTTCCTCCTAAATTAGAAATCGACTCTTTATTTTTCTTATTTGAAAAGAGACTCCTCGTCTTCCTTTGTTACGTGTATAAGAGAGATCGAATGATCATGTCTTACGAGGAATATGACGTGGGGGTGTTAAAGGGCAATAAATATGTCTCTGATGATGTGGATTTAAGAACAACTTCAGAACAGACAACGGTCAGTCATTCTGTATGCAAAACTCAATTCTAGATTTACTTCTCTGCTGTCGTCGCTCCCAATTTTCTTCTAGAGATTTCTCTCATGTGAGAAGCAAATTCTTCCTTCCTCTTACAAAAGACACGATTTATTTGGATGATGGTACGTGCGATCGTTGGACTACATTATAGTACATTCTGATCATTGTCAAGTGTGAGCGTCGACTACCTACTACATGTTCGTGACTAGATCGAGTAGAAGAACCACTAATACATTTTTGACGTCTGGTGTCACTTTTCTTAATGTTGGTTTTTATAGAAAATTGACACTACATGCCTATAGCATTGGTTGGTAGAACATAAATTTCATTAGTACTCAAGTCTTTTTGATTAAGAAAAAAATAAGGGTTCCATTTTTTCTATAATGTCGATTTCTTTGTAAAGAACCAACCTCTAAGATAGCTCGTAGAATTCAAATTTTCGGTGAACATTTTTTATATAAGCCTATTATGTCACATGAAAAATCTAACAATAGAACCCTTCCAGCAAAATAAATTGTGACTCCAAAAAGCTTCAATGGTCGGTTTATCTCCATACAAAATGGCCCCTTAGTTCAATCCACCGTGAAAAGTCTAATATCTAAAAATCATGTGTCGTCGGTTTTTCTAAAACACTGATGATAAATAGTTCTCAACATGTGTCCTATGAGAAATATTTTCTCCCAAATTAGGTTATGCCACCGGTTATTTACTAGAAATCGACGAATAAATCTTAGCGAGGTTGGGGTTTTTGAAATGGGATATGTATATGTGGCATCAATTTTTGGGCGAATAATCGATAACATAGAGTGAACTATGGCATCTGTTTTCCTGGACAATTGAAGACACATGTCTTAGAGAGGTTAGATTTTTTAACGAGTAAGTACATTTGACGTCGATTTTTTGGTAGATAACTAACAACATAGATTGACTATGGTATTAGTTTTCCTGTACAACCGACGATACACATCTTAGGTGTTTGTTTTATTTAATAACCAATGACTATATTCCACTTAACTACACCTACAAAACTTTATTTCTCCCATTCTTTGTATCATCATGCATGACGTAGATCTTTGGCGATCCCAAGTTTTCGCCGCTCACCTGTTGTCGATGCGCCTTACAGTTTTTGCTATAGGTTTGCTTCTCTCCACCACCGCTACCACTTGAGCCACCACTGCCACTGTTGTCACTTCTGCTTGAGCCACCACTGTCACTTTCGCTGCTACTATCGTCCCCCCACCGTTGTTATTTATATTTTCGATCACTGTCACCGCCACACATTCCACCACGTGAGCCATCATCACCACTAGGGTTGCTTGTTAATTGTTCCCTCTCCCCACTGTTGTTGTTGTCTGCTTGAGCCACCATTGTCCACCAACTCCTCAAGGTGTGATTTTTTCTATTTTATCTATATTTTATGTATAACTATTTGTATAATTTTCTGAAATGTAACTAGGTTTTTAATACATAAACTTATATCAATTTAATGATGAAATCTAACTAGGATTTTAGTTTTAAAATTTGAGATATTATACTTGTATAGTTGAAATTAATGTATAGTTGCTTGTATAATTTGGTGTACTATTCAATTTAAATATTCTATGGATAAATAATCTCTCCTAAGAAATAAATAAATTGAATTGATATGAATTACATAAATGATATTGATTTAGACTATTTTTATATTTATGTGGATTCGAAACTATAAATCTTAATTGAGACATATATCTTGTTATCCTAGAAACTCATTTGAGATTTACTCATTAGGATTAAATCTTGGATAGTACCTGGTTTGAGAATGTTCTTGAATACTTAGTCTCACATAGGATATAACTGTAAAATGTGTATATAGTTTTCAAGATGTTTTGTCAATACTTTCTTGTTTGTTCTTTAGGTGCATATGTAGGTGGGTATTTCCCATCTACATCGGTATACTTGGAGAACTGTGAGGAAACTACCAAAATATTCTTAAAAATTGAATATACATTATACACTTAGTAATGAGATTAGGTGTTCAAAAATGAGTTAGCTGTTGCACATTCATTACTAAACCCTAAACCGTAATTGATAAACCCTAAACCTTAAATTTGTAAACCCTAAACTCTAAACACTAAATTATAACCCTAATATCTAAACCCTAATATCTAAATCCTAATATCTATATACATGTTATGACCCACATCAAGGTTAGTTAGTAAGTACCTTGATTAGCATAAAGTACCTTGATTAGTGCTAAGTACCTTGTTAAACATCATGGTTAATCAAGATAAGCTAAGATGTGAATCAATAGATGAGATTGATTCATCTGATGTAATTAATGTTAACTACAGTGTTAATCGTTAAGTTAATTACTTAATATGATTAACATAGCTAAGATGGATTAGTTGTTGTGTTTTTCTGCCTTTAGGGTGTAGTGGATTCCACTCTTGAAATTTTGCAAAAGGAATCACTCGATTTGGACCTCTGAGGAAAAAGATATGACATTTTTTAGTTCCTTGGGATGATGTTGCAATTTATCCATTTATTTGGCTATAATTTCTTTTCCCTTACCCCTTTCTCCCTTATCCCCTCCCTCGATCAATCCCCTTGGTGCGACGCCCAACACCGCCTCACAGCCGCAGCCCCGATTGCAGCAGTTAGGGGGGGAATCGACGGTCGATTCAAGCACCCTCACCTCCGACAGCTACACCTACCCTTCTCCACCTCCTTACCCTTCCTTCCTTCACCTTTCCCTTGCCCTAGAGGTGACTTAGAGCCATCCAAACAACAACACTGTTGGCCGCATTCAGTAGCAGTGGATTAGAGCTAGCAGCAGCAACGATGACTGATTTGGGGCTTTAGATGGTTGCTTCAGTGGAACCCCTTCCTCCTCTACCTTCCCCCTCCATCCTCGACCTAGCTACCTGCTTGGGCAGCCGACCAGCAGTAGGTGTGGCACCCAGTAGCAGCAGATTGTGCAGCCATGATTGGGAGAAAAGGACAGGTCACTACTACAGAAGTGGCCTTTGGCGTCGGTCGTTTAACCCCATTTGGCGTCGGTTTTCGACCGACGCCTATGCGGGCGCCGCTAAAGGTCGAACACTTCGGCGTCGGTTGTTTAACCGACGCCTATTTAAACTATCGGCGTCGGTCGTTTAGTCGGTAATCGACGCCAAAGGGGTTCGCGCCACATAAAACGGCGTCAGCTAGGGCACTTTCTGTGTCGGTTATTTACTAACGGACCGACGCCTATACTACTTATAGCGTCGGTCTTTTAGTAGATAACCGACGCATAAAGTGTCCTAAATGACGCCGTCCTTTTGTGGCGCGAACACTTTTGGCGTCGGTTATATACCAAAAGCCCGACGCCTCTAATTTAAATAGGCGTCGGTTTGATACGTATATCCGACGCCATTTCGAGGACTGCTTTGGCCACATAAGGCGTCGGTTATCTATAAATAACCGACGCTGTAGATCTTTGCTGACGGTTTTTATAAATAACCGACGCCAATTTGTTTTTTTTTTTCATATCAGTTTGCAGGCCTGCTGTGGCTGGTCAGCAAGATGAGAACCTGCAGTTCAGTAACTGAACTGCAGGTTTACGACATCCATTGATATCAGCCTACAAACAGGCCGCAAACCTGCAAAAGTCATAAGCAAAATTTCACACAAGTACATACATTCAGACATAAATTCAATTCTCACATTCACACATATAGAAACATTCAAATACATGTATTAACATTCAGAAATATTCATTTACAAAGTATCATTCATTATCGCTATCAACATCCCAATTATATCTTACAGTTGCCACTGCTTGTATGGCTTTTGCCCATTCTTCTCTTACTTCATTTAATGCTTCCATCGTATATGGAGCATGTATATTTTTTAAGCGTTTACCTGTAGTGTTGTCAGTTTTAAACACCTGCAAAGAGAATGATGTATATATATAAGTAATAATATAAAAATAAGATAAGATTGATATATTGCATACTAACTAATGAAAGTATATATAATACCTCATGTATGGTATCGATGTCCAATGCGGCATATTTGATAATCATCTGCATAAATCGCATCACATAGTATGTGCATGCCCAGCCATTGTCTTGTGTAGCACACTATAAATTGAAACATACAAAATAATACAACTAAGCACAATTCACATCAATAATATATATATTCGAGTCGGGAACTTACTTGTACGTTCTGCCAATTTATTGGCTGGTTCTTTTTCCTTGGGACTGTTCCTCCAGCCTTTTTGAATGCATCTAAACCCCTACATGTTAATATAACACAATAAATTGCATAAGTAAATAGTAATGTAATAAAATATGTTAACGGATATAAAAATGAAATATTTCTCACCAGAATAATGGCATTCTCATTACGTGTCCAATTTTAGTGTTCAATGTACTCCCCGCGGGATCTAGATAATAAACAGTGAATGTCCCGGGGACAATAACTAGTAACTCCCAATGTCTACCGCTAGAAGTAAGAAGTTAACAATTAATAACTCAAAATGCAAAATAAAAATGGAATTTTCTTAAGTCCAAATTATAAATAAAGTAAACTTACTTGACATTGAATGGAGCTATTATTATCGTCTTCTTTTGCTGACCAAAAATTGTAAAAGCATCTATACAGTATTGTTGAACATTATCAGGGTCTTTAGCTACCAAACTAATCAATGATGGAATCAAAAATCCCACATGATCAAATGCAAATTGTTTGCAATGATCTTCGACTAGGTAGCTGCAAAACATATAGGCGTATGCATTAATATATAAGAAACCAGATCACCGGATCTTACACAAGGTATATGGATGTATAAACAAGATCTCACCTTATCCATGTCTCTATCATTGATGTATTCAGCCAATCATACATAAACAGCTCAATAATATCTTGTATAAATAAAGAGCTATCGTATGATTGACCTGCATAATCTGCATCTAAAGAAATAATTATAGGGCAATGTACATTATGTGCCCATAGCCAACATGCCATTCCCCTACAAGCAGGACCTAACGGGTATGTTAGGTCAGTTGGAACCCAATCGGGTAATGCGGGAAGTGGAAGTGGAGGCCTAGGTGCTCCTGGTGTCTTCTTTTTAACCTGTACATATAATTTCAGATCAGTTGACATCATATATACACATTAACAGTCTAAATCAATGTAAATTTATCTTACAATTTCAGTCGTGTAGATGACATCTGCTTTGGGCCACAATATCACCCCGCCTTCTGCCTCACCAAGTGTATCAATATCTGTGTGGGCATATGGCAACACAACTTCCCTCCAATCGGGTAACACACGTAATGGGCCCACACGAACATAGCCCTGTGGCATTGGAGTCCCGTAAAACCTTTCCCCAGGAAGGGACGGGTAAGCTTGCGCCTCTGCAACAACGTAGTCTTGCATTCTTAAGCGGCATGGCTTCAATGCCTACAAATTTACGTAAATAATATTATACATATATACATATCATCTTGAAAACATAACAACTTGAAAAGACTAACTACAATGCCATAAACAATACTTACAGCAGACGTGCTAGGCAATGGGTCTCCAGGATTACTCGCAGTCTGTGCATCAGGAGAAGAGTGGGTCGCCATAGGTGTATTGGAAGCCTGAGATGCCTGCCACCGCAGCAATTCTTCCTTGACCTTCTCAGCAACTACATCGTTGATCTTCTTAGCAACTAAATCCTCAACTCTCTTATTCTCCTATACATGGATAAAAGAAACATTAGCTTCTTATTAATGAATTTCCTTTTGCAGTAACATTCTAAAAAAAGAATAGGTTACCTCTTCTTGAGAAAGTCCTGCTCTGGGTTTGCGCTGGGATGGCCCAAAGAATGCTTTGATGCCAACACCAGCGACGGAACCTCTAACACGTCCAGGATGCTCTGGGTTACCCAAAGCAACTGTCAATTCATCCCTTGTGCCCTGAGGGATGAACGTGCCTTGTTTCCTCTGCTCGTGCAGCTCCCGCTAATCACCATAAACAGAAATTGGTAAGTTAACACCACAAATAATCAATATTCAAACGATTTCTCTAAGAGTTGTATTTTACCATTTTTGCAGCCGCCTCAGCAGTTACAGGCTTCTTTATTTCACCCTTCTTGTTTTGCCTGCCAGCTATCCAGATATCATGGTGAGGCATGGGTGTGGCAGACTCCTGAGTAGGAGCAGACTCCTGAGTAGCCGCAGACTCCGCCTGTAGTCTTTGGCGAACGCTTGCATAGCCTTTTGGACCCATAGTGTGGTCATGCACATTCAGTGCACGCCTTTCTTTTTGTGCGTCACTGAGGGCCTAGTTAGTATGCACATTAATGATTTGGTTAGTAGCACTAAATGCTAATCTTGAATAGGTGAATACAATGTATATTAATTAAATTAGGAGTGACGCCTAATACCTTGAATTCTTCAGATTTTCTTGAAGCAACAAAATTGTCCCAATCTTCTTTGTCCAAGAAGTTCCATTGTTCAAGGGCTGACTTCTTCTTCTTATCACCCTCTTTTATGTATTCTCTGTTCAGATTTGTCCTATAATTCCTAAGCATCTTTCCAGCGCGTTGCATCACATTTTTACGATGCAACTTCTCATCCAATGCAAACAGATTCTGTAAAATAGAAATGTTATTAACTAGTATCCAAAATAGAATTGCAAATAATAGAATTTGTAATCTACAAAATAGAATTGCAAATAATAATAACTCACGCATAAATCCTTCCATATCAAGTCTTTTTTCCCTTGAGGAACTTTATGCCAATTGTCATACTTAACACCACAATGGCTCCGAGTGGTACACCCAAGATAGTTCACAAAATTATTGCGGTTCACTCCAATTGGATTTCCTCCATTATCAAACTCCACCACCAATTTGGATCCACTACCACTTAGCGCTAATAACTTCTTCAACAGAGTGATGCCCCTTTTCTTGTTAAGTGTCTGGTGTTGTGCATCAAGTTGCTCCAGTGCTTCAGTGGGTACAGGTGCATCAACCTAAAATTTGACAAAAATAAAACACACTAACTTAGCCCAATATAGAAATATAGGATATATGACATAACTAGAAGATAATGAATTTTATAGAAATACAGGATATGTTTTTAGAACTTACATTAGTATCCTCGCCATGCTCGTCATGGACAGCATGCTCATCATGGACTTCATGCTCATCATGGACATCATGCTCATCATGGTCAGCCATCTGAAAATGTCATTAAAAAGGCAAACATTTAGCATTTCTATTAACTAGAAAAAGGCAAACATTTAGCATTTGTATTAACTAGAAAAAGGCAAACATTCAGCATTTGTATTAACTAGAAAAAGGCAAACATTTAGCATTTGTATAAACATACATGTCTCTAAAATTGTGATCTTTTATCAATTAACAATCCTTCATTGTGATCTCCGCGCACATATAAGTCATCATTAGCTTCAATATTTTGTGGAGTTGGCAACCCAACTGAGAATGGACTGGAGTCATCATACTTATCATAGTACTCTTCTTCATCTATAGGATCTTCAATGAACTGTCTTTTACCATGAAGAACAACCGACCATTTATCATTCACAGGATCATCGATATAGAATATTTGTTTCTCCTGTGATGCCAATATGAATGGTTCACCCTTCTCGCCAATCTTTTCAAAGTTCACCAAAGTGAAACCCAATTCATCCACTATAACTCCTTTGGTGTTATCAACCCAATTACATTTAAAGAGCGGAATTTTGAAATCTATGTAGTCAAACTCCCAAATGTCCTCAATGACATTGTAATATGACATTTTAGCTTCACGTGGACTCTTATCATTTGCACTTGCAAAGTACATAGTCGACGCTTGAAGAGTGACCCCACTATTTTGGACGACACTCTTATCATCTTGGCGCTTTGTGTAATATGTGAATCCATTAATGTCAAACCCTTCATAAGACATAACATTCAGTTTTGGTTTAAAGGCGAGGCATTTGATAGTTTCTGTAATATCATTTGGTGTTTGAGATAGTTGATGTAAGACTTTATCTTCAAACCACTTAGTAAAAGTCTTATTATGCTCTCTAGCAAGCCACATTGAACTTGCTCGAGGATGTTGTCTCTTTATGAAATTGATATGTTCCTTGATATAAACACTCACTTCGTCCATATTGTGTAAAATATACAAGTGAGCTTGTTCCAACTGCTCACGGCTGATTACTTTCACCCGTGATCCCAAAATTCCTTTGCCCTCCTCAATATTCTTGTCATTATCAGGAGTGTCATTACCACTGAGAAAGTCATTGCAAAAATCCATAACCTCTCTCGCCACATAACCTTCAATAATACTCCCTTCAGGCCGATAACGGTTTCAAACATCACCTTTAAAAACGCTCATGTATCGTTCAAAGGGATACATCCAATGCAAGAAAACTGGTCCCAACATTTTCACTTCCCTAGTCAAGTGGACAACAAGATGTACCATGATATCAAAGAACGAAGGAGGAAAATACATCTCAAGCTGACATAGGGTAACAACCACTTCTCTTTGCAAATTATCGAGAGTATCAGGGTCAATAACTTTGCTGCATAGACTGTTGAAAAAGAAACAAAGTCTGGTAATTGCAAACCTTACATGCTTCGGCAATATAGATCGAAGTGCCACGGGCAATATTTGTTGCATTACAGTGTGACAATCATGAGATTTAAGACCTATCAACTTCAGATCTTTCATTGATACCAATCTACGGATGTTGGATGAGTAACCATGTGGCACCTTAACATTTACCAAGCATTCACAAAAAGTTTTCTTCTCCTTTCTAGACAATGTGTAACAAGCGGGAGGTAAGTATGTTCTTTTATTACCCATTTCACGTAATTCTGTTAATTCTGACCTTATTCCCATTTCACGTAGGTCCAGTCTGGATTTTATCCCATCTTTAGTCTTACCTGGTATATTTAATAGAGTACCAATGATGCTATCACAGACATTTTTCTCAACGTGCATTACATCGATACAATGCCTGACTGTCAAAGAACTCCAATAAGGAAGATCCCAAAATATTGACTTCTTCTTGAATGAAGAATTGTCACTCCGTGTGGCCATACTACATTGTGATTTCTTACCAAATTCATTGACAATGTCTTTTACTCTTTCATAAACAACATCCCCTGGTATAGGTTTAGGTGCACTCCGTTCATCATTCCATCCATTGAATGCTTTGTGCTTCCTACGATACGGATGGAATTTTGAAAGAAACCTTCGATGACCAAGATATACAGTCTTGCCGCCATGTTTTAGTCTTATTGAATCAGTGTTTTCTTCACATATAGGACACGCTTTAGCTCCTTTGACACTATATCCAGACAAATTCCCATATGCTGGAAAGTCATTAATAGTGCAAAACAACATAGTGTGCAAACGAAATGTCTCTCTTGCTGAAGCATCATAGGTCATCACACCTTCAGCCCAAAGTTTCTTTAAGTCATCAATCAAAGGTTCAAGATAAACATCGATATCATTTCCGGGTTGTTTAGGGCCCGATATCAACAATGACAACATAACGTACTTATTTTTCATACACATCCAGGGAGGAAGATTGTATATAACAAGCATGACTGGCCAAGTGCTATGTTGGCAGCTCAATGTCCCGTACGGATTCATCCCATCTGTACAAAGCCCAAGTCTTAGATTCCTATCTTCTTCACCAAATTTAGGGTACAATAGATCAATCTTCTTCCACTGTGGGGAATCAGACGCATGTCGTAGGATCCCATCATTATTTTTCTTAACATCTGCATGCCACCTCAAATTCTTCGCATCTTTCGGATTTGCAAACAAGCGTTGAAACCGTGATATTATAGGTAGATACCACAACACCTTGGCAGGAGAACCAATTTTGGACTCCCCCGAAGTCATCAATTTATACCGTGACGCACCACATTTTGGACAATCTTTCAAATCTACATAGTCCTTTTGAAATAATACACAATCATTCGGGCATGCGTGTATCTTCTTGGCCTCCATTCCCATTGGGCACAACATTTTCTTTACCTGGTATGTTGATATTGGAAGCTCGTTTCCTTCAGGAAGAATTTCTTTCAACAAAGTCAACAATGAAGTGAAGCTTTTGTCGCTCCATCTATTGTTAGCTTTCAACTTATACAATCTCAACACAGCGCTAAGCTTCGTAAACTTAGCACAGCCTGTGTATAACGGTATCTCAGCATCATGCACAATGTTTGTAAAGATAGGAGGTGGATCGGTGTGCTCTACCCTACAACTATCCAGCATCGCATCAACGATGTCTGCTGGAACTGGTTCGTTCACATTTACGTCATCAGAGGCAATTTCCTCTTCCACCCAAGCACTGCTATCGACATCTACTGGTTTCAATTTTGAAATCTCTCCATGCCAGTGCCATTCTGTATAGCCTTGTACAATCCCGTTGCACATGACATGACTTTTGATTTCCTCACCAGTGTTGACTTTCAAGTTGTTACCGCAATGCCTACATGGACAGTAGAACCTATCTGTAGGTTTTTTCCTATGTTCCTCGGCAAATCTAATAAACTGATCAAGACCAGATATAAACTCTGGGGTGCAACGATTAGGAATGGACATCCATGATCTATCCATTCTATGATCAGAGAAAACAAGTATATATTAGGAAACAAGTATATATTAGGAAAAGATTAGGCAGCATTTCCCCGCTATTCTCTAAGTACATATATACTTAGAGAAGAAACGGGGAAATGCCAACAAACACATGTGATGTCATTCTTATATATAATAAATGTGTACCACCTATCCCATCCTTGAACACCTAATCTTACTAGTAAGTGTATAATGTGTATTGGGTTTTCAAGAAAATTTCGGCAGCATTTCCCCGTTGTTCTCTAAGTACATATGTACTTAGAGAACAAACAGGGAAATGCTACCAAAATTTTCTCGAAAACTCAATACACATTATACACTTACATCCTAAGTGAGATTAGGTGTTCAAGAACAGTCCCAAACCGGGGACTATCCAAGATTTACTCCTAATGAGTCAATCTTGGACGGGTTTCTAGGCCAACAAACACAATAATAGATATCTACAATGAAGCCGGACTCCATACAAACAATATATAATTTGGTGATTGTTCATTCTAATTTATACCAATGTACAAGTAATATAAAAAACAATGATTGTTCACATTCTAGGCCAACAAACACATGTGATGTCATTCTTATATATAATAAATGTGTACCACCTATCCCATCCTTGAACACCTAATCTCACTAGTAAGTGTATAATGTGTATTGGGTTTTTCAAGAAAATTTCGGCAGCATTTCCCCGCTGTTCTCTAAGTACATATGTACTTAGAGAACAAACGGGAAAATGCTACCAAAATTTATCGAAAACTCAATACACATTATACACTTACATCCTAAGTGAGATTAGGTGTTCAAGAACAGTCCCAAACCAGGGACTATCCAAGATTTACTCCTAATGAGTCAATCTTGGACGGGTTTCTAGGCCAACAAACACAATAATAGATATCTACAATGAAGCCGGACTCCATACAAACAGTATATAATTTGGTGATTGTTCATTCTAATTTATACAAATGTACAAGTAATATAAAAAACAATGATTGTTCACATTCTAGGCCAACAAACACCTGTGATGTCATTCTTATATATAATATATGTGCACCACCTATCCCATCCTTGAACACCTAATCTCACTAGTAAGTGTATAATGTGTATTGGGTTTTCAAGAAAATTTCGGCAGCATTTCCCCGCTGTTCTCTAAGTACATATGTACTTAGAGAACAAACGGGGAAATGCTACCAAAATTTTCTCGAAAACTCAATACACATTATACACTTACATCCTAAGTGAGATTAGGTGTTCAAGAATAGTCCCAAACCGGGGACTATCCAAGATTTACCCCTAATGAGTCAATCTTGGACGGGTTTCTAGGCCAACAAACACAATAATAGATATCTACAATGAAGCCGGACTCCATACAAACATTATATAATTTGGTGATTGTTCATTCTAATTTGTACCAATGTACAAGTAATATAAAAAACAATGATTGTTCACATTCTAGGCCAACAAACACATGTGATGTCATTCTTATATATAATAAATGTGTACCACCTATCCCATCCTTGAACACCTAATCTCACTAGTAAGTGTATAATGTGTATTGGGTTTTCAAGAAAATTTCGGCAGCATTTCCCCACTGTTCTCTAAGTACATATGTACTTAGAGAACAAACGGGGAAATGCTACCAAAATTTTCTCGAAAACTCAATACACATTATACACTTACATCCTAAGTGAGATTAGGTGTTCAAGAACAGTCCCAAATCGGGGACTATCCAAGATTTACTCCTAATGAGTCAATCTTGGATGGGTTTCTAGGCCAACAAACACTCTAGGATTTAGGGTCATAGGTACCATCATAGAACAAAAGGGGTACACTCTAGGATTTAAGATCACACTACATCATGTATTTTATACAAAATTACATGTATGTGTATATAAAAAATATATTTATAAGGAACTTCTATACATATCTAATCAACAAATCAGTAATTAAGTAAGTATTCATCAATACTTACTATTAATCAGTATCTCTAATCATTAAAATCGGCAAGCAGATCAGTTATTTTAAAGATACAATTTACAGCACATCAAAATTTCTAGCACAAATGAGCACATAGTCAGAGATAAAGATGACATAGTTCTTTTTTTATAATTGTCTAAGAACAGTTATCAATTTGTCTGTGGACTGACTCCAGAAATTATTATCTATAGCAAAGTAAACCTCATCAGTAAGTGACCAGCTCCATGAAGGATCGGAAGCTTACATTGTATAAAATGCTTCACCTCACAAAATAATCCACGCAGTAAATGAGAAATAGGTAGAGGAAAGGAAAAGACACTGGCGCATACCAGTTCTGTTGGCGCCGATAAGGAGGCAGCGGGAGCCAGGTGGAAGCTGCAGGTTGAACTTGATGGCGTGGCGGCGGCGCAGCGGATGGAGCAGCAGGGCGGGCAACAGGTGGCTGGAGCAGTAGGGCGTGGCGGCGAGCTCCAGGCGTCAGGCAGGCGTCGGCGGCAACGATCTCCAGGCGTCCGGAGAAGGGGGCACGGTCCAGAAGGGGGTGCAGCAGCAGTGGCGGCGGAGAAGGGGGCGTCGGAGTAGCAGTGGCGGCACGACGACGCTGTCGTGGAGAACAAGGAGCAGAGAAATCGACGGCGACAGCGTGGGAAATCGACGGAGAAGCAGAAAAAAGGGCTCGCAATGAAACAGAAGAAAGGGGAAGAGTCGGGCATCGCGGGTTATAAAGTCCCAAATAGCGTCGGTTTTTTACAACAACCGACGCCTAAACATCTTTAGCGTCGGTTGTTTGAAATAACCGACGTCCAAGTGGACGATATTTTCATGAAATTGTTTGGCGGGAACATCCTTCAGCGTCGGTTATCCTTTAATAACCGACGCTGAAGGTGACACTTTTCGCACAAATTTTCATCGCACATAGGCGTCGGTTTCTACCTAAATAACCGACGCTGAAAAGGACACTATTTTTTTTGATCAAAAAATGGATTTCGCGGGCGAATTTAAGCGTCGGTTTGTTATAAACAACCGACGCTGAAGACAAAGCGGTACCCGTGTCTGGCTGGTCTTCGAATATAGACGTCGGTTTTCGTAAACAACCGACGCCTAACATAGAAGGCGTCAGTTTTCCTTAATAACCGACGCCCAGAAAAGTGTCACTGAATGCTATTTCTGTAGTAGGTGTCTTGGCCCCTTTTTTTTTTTTTTAATTAAGCCAGGGGACCATCTATTCACCCCACTCCCCTCGTGTGGGCACAATCAAAAGCAAACATACATCTCCTGCAAAAACGCAGGTAAAAACCCCACACATCACACCAACACACATCACACAACATATAAGGCCGCACAACCGGACCCAAAACCCCTCTTACCTCTCTCTCCGCAACACAACATAAGGCGTCTTGTGTTTCTCAAGAAGCACCATGCCCCTAATCCTGCTAGGAACAACCCTCATATCAGAAACAACAAGCGGCTCAGTCAAATGCATACCCCATCTCCCTATCTCCTTCGGGATCGAATTGATAACTTTATGCACTAACGATCCAGTGATGTCCCTCTCCGCAATGATCTCCTTCACCTCTTTAACCAAATTTACGATCTTCCACGGTGCAACATCAACACCCCACAACATACCATAGACCGAACGATCATCAATCTCCACACTAGAAACGTATGAAAACTGATCTTCCGCAAGCTTAACACCAACAGTGCACGCCTGGACAAGCGCCATCTGGTAACAATCAGCCGTCAACCAAGCTCTAGAAATCTGACAAACAACAGCATGATGGTTCCTAACAATCCCAGCCATCCACCATCTATTACGTCCATAGATATCACGGTTCTGCCCAACCGCAATGTTCAGCTTCAGATTATAAATGTCAGGATTCATCCACCTCACCAGACTAATCTCCTTCAACCTGTACATAGGATCCTCCACCCCATAGGCCTTAATCCTGTTATGAAAAGAAGAATCAGCTATGCGGTTGAATCTTTTCTGCTTCAACAAGGCGTTAATCTGGTAAATCAACCAATCCATCTCCCTGTTCCAGATAATCTTCCTATTATCATATCTAGCCGCACACCTCATCCGCCAAATACAATAAGGAATAATGGTGGCCATGCACGCCACAAGCCACAACTGCAGATCGCCAGAACTACCAAAAGAACAAGCATCAATCAGAGACATCCTATCCGTGGGAGCAGGATAGTCCGTAATCTCAGTGAACCTGGTCCAGAAAGACGCGGCAATCTGACTATGAAACATAAGATGATCAACGTCTTCCACACTTGGCTCATCACAACAGTCACACCGTGACGCAAGAGCAATACAACAACTGGCCACGTTCTCATCAGTAGGAACAACATTCTTCATCATCTTCCAGATGAAAGCACACGCCTTAGGTGAATTTACGTGCCAAATATTGTGCAGCCCATGCGGTCCATCATAACTTGAGCTCCCCAAAATCGTCTTAACAGAGCGAACGGAGAACTGTCCTCTCAAATCCAGTATCCAAATGGGATAATCATCCGTATCTGATACCTGTTGACCCACCTTCCTAATAAGCTCCACTCCATGCTCGTCGAGGACCTGCTGTAAGGATGGCCAATCCCAACCACTACCATTAATCCAGAAATCACGCACCAAAAAAGGTTGGTTGCGGTCACTGTTAAACCTTGCGTGACCAAACAACCTCTCATCACACCACAAGAAGTCCCAAAACGGAAAATCACCCTTTCCAACAATCCAGCGGCAGTGAGGATAAATGCTCAGGAACATGTTCCAAACTTTCTTCCAGTAAGGAGACGCAGTCGACCTATACTTCA
Source organism: Alisma plantago-aquatica (assembly GCA_963693085.1). NCBI lineage: Eukaryota > Viridiplantae > Streptophyta > Magnoliopsida > Alismatales > Alismataceae > Alisma > Alisma plantago-aquatica. The sequence goes on along the minus strand of OY856409.1, from coordinate 1,680,834,773 downwards.
GATGATGGGGATATAAAGCTGAACGACCAGGCGCTCTATTTGCATACTTGGCGCTGCAGAACTTGGCCCAAATAGTGTCTCCAACAATCATCTCCCAACACGCCTTGGCCACAAAGGCGTTGTTGATGCTGCGAGTAGTAGACAACCCAAGACCACCTTGTTTCATAGAAACCGCCACTCTGTCCCAGCTGACCCAAGCCTTCCTGTGGACGTTTGCACGGTCCGCCCAAAGGAATTTAGAGAACATGGCATCAAGACGAGAAGCAATACCATCAGGAATACCAATAGAAGTCGCCGTATACACCATAGTAGAAGATAACACATGTGCAATCAAAAGCTTCCTGCCTGCAAAGGATAAAAGTCTGGACTTCCATGAAGCAATCTTATGAGATACCTTCTGAATAAGATAATCAAAGTCAGAAATCAGATTCCTTCCAGCTCTAATCGGCACTCCCAAGTATACAAAATGATCAACCACATTATCCATCTGAATAGCTGCGCCAATACCCATCTTAGTAACCAGGTCTTTGCTGCCCACCACACAAGAAGACTTCAACCTGTTAATCCTCTGAGCCGACGCATTCTCATACATAGAAAGAAGCACCTCAATCTCATCTATCGTGTTAGGAGTAGCATTCACACAGATCATAATATCATCAGCATAACTCAGAAAAAGAGGAGGGATCCCATTTCCCCTAGTACGAAACCTCGCCACTCTCCTCAAGTCCCCCATAAGCACAATCCTTCTGCATAAGATTTCTTCAAACAGAATGAACAGAAAGGGAGAGATGTCATTACCTTGTTTCAGCCCCCTAAGCAAAGGAAAAAAACCGGAGGACTCTTCCCCAATCGTAACCGTTGCCCAGGAATTAGAGAAGAAACTGAGACATAACTCGATGAACTCCTTGACAAAACCGAACCTCGCCATAATCCGCTCCAGGACATCCCATTTAATCCGATCATACGCCTGGGACATATCAAGCTTTATCATGATGTTCGGCCTCTCACCCCCATAGTAAATGGCATGCATCAGCTCCTTCACCAAACGGACATGGTGAGTGATCTCCCTCCCTCTAATGAACGCCGCCTGCTCCTCAGAAATCAAAGCCGACATCAAAGAAACCATCCTGTTACTAATAACACGTGCAAGAATTCTCAGTGCCACATTCTCTACAGAAATCGGGCGGAAATCCTTCTCCAGGATCGTCGGATCGTCCTTCTTTGGAATAAGCACAATACGACAACAGAACAAACTACGGTGTCTTGGCCCCTTAGCATCGTCCAGCAACCAACAGCGCGTCACCGACCTTCTTCCTCACCACAAGCACCAAGAAGTGGCACCTAGCCACCAAGGAGCGGAGCCCAAGTAGCAGGGGCGGTGCCCCAGCCAGTCCGAGTAGCAACAACTGCAACTGTGGCTTTGTGCCACCTTGGGCATGAGGTAGCACCAAGAAACAACGTCGTTAGCTCGTCTTTGAGGTCCAAACACGAAGCAATGTTGAGTGACACCCAAATCAAGAAGCTGTTGTGTGCTACGTTTGAACCAGGGCTGTCCCAAGGTAGAAGAAGACCCTACTAATGCCTAAAAACTGGCCTCAGATGTGTTTTAGTCGTATTCAGATGTCTCGAATCGATGTGAGTAGAATGTCACTCACCAAGCATGATTTAACTTCAATAATCGAGTGTTTTCATTTAGGACTGTGTTTTACGTGGGTAACAACATTTACCCAGGTGTCGGGAAGTGTCGGTGCCGCTCGATTGCTAATCTGCATGTTTATGTATTGACGTATGTACGATGTTAATTAGTTAATTGATATGTGTGATTTGGATTAGTATAAATACACGATTGATCGAAACTTAAATTGCTCGAGTAAATGTTGAACTCAGTAGCACATGACCAGTAACGATATAGTTTGGGTATAAACCCAAGTTGTACATTTTTAGTAAATTAATAGATGCTCGATTTCAAAGAAATGACAATGACATGAAAGGGTTCAATAGAAACCTAGTTTCACACTCCCAGTCATATTTAATGTGAATTTATTAATAGTTATATGAATCAACACATTTCTCAAGGATATCATAAGAAATTCTCAATTATTATCAATAATTCGTGTCATGATAAGTAATTAACTCTTAATTGGGTTAAGTGATGCACAACTCAGGATTAGGGTTGATGTGCACCTTTTTCTAGGAATTTTAGATAATTTACAAGTGCTATTGATGATTTCTCATATGTTGGATGATCAACCCTTATCATTATATTAAGATGTTTAATTACATGATTTCAGTATGTATGTGCCAAGTTGACAAGTATTTTATTTATTTAAATCTACCTACAAGTACAGTATGTTGATTTCTTAGTAAATTACCGTGTTTGAGCATATTGTACTGCCAAGTTAGAAATGATATACATGTTGTATTTATAAGTTTTAGATAAATAGACTCGGTACCATAGAGACACCAAATCCAAGAATAAGTAAGAGAGAGATGCAATGTAGTAAGAGCTTTTCTAAAATAATAAAACAATAGACATAGGTGCCCTGAACACCATAGATTCCCTACAAATGTATGCACTATAGGGAGGAAATGATCCACCTCAGCAGTGACTAGTATATAGGGATTGGAACGCACCCATAGAGTGTACAGGGAGACAAAGCCCTTGAGGAAGTCTCCTAAGAGAAGATAGGTTACCCAACATGAACTGGAGATCCTGGTGGTAACCATGAGGTACCCATAGAGTGTACCAAGATGAGGCCCAAAGAGCATCTCAGACCCTCTTCCTGTGTACTTAGCCTAGAGGAGAGGTCTAGTTAAAGGCCAACTGTTTAGCTACCTTCATCAGATGTGACGGTTCGAGTCAAGCAGACCCAGATTCAATTCTTGGATTAGCTTCCCGGGTTTTAAGCTAAGTCTTATATGGTGAGATTGTAGTTCGCTACGAGTCTTCATATGTAGAGTACACTGCATATGATTAGGGCATAAGATAAAATATGTTCATATAGGTTCACAAAGTTTCTTATAAGTTAAAGATTTAAGAAAGATTTGAGTTAGTTTCACAACAGTCATCCTTTAAATGAAATTTTAGTATTCAATATTATTTAATTGTATTTACAGCTTTGCAGTAGTTGTTATCTTAATGAAATGTTGACATCTCATGTTATTTAAATTATATTACTTAGATGTCTTAGTATAGTATTATCTTGTATTTTATTCCAATTAATAATCATAAAATGAGTTATCTGCGATGGTTGGGTGAAATTCTATTCACTGAGCCAGTAGCTCACCAACCTACTGAAACATTTTTCAGGTTAGTGTCAGCACAAGGAAGCTGAAGGATCGTATCACCCAAGTTCTTAGAAGGTAGTTCATAGTTGGATAGAGGTCTCTTAGTCCCTTCCCCTCGGTCCTTGGGCATGTGGTGTGGTAGTGAGAGAATGTAATGTAATATGTAGTTTAGATTTCAGTTATCTGTTGTGCTTTATATTCTGCATGAAAAATGAAATGTGATGTGTAAATCTGCTTTACCTATATAGTAATGTAAATAGTAGTTGCTTTTGCAGTTTTATTACAATCCGATGTTATTCAAGCTATTAGATTTTTCCTTTAAGTTAATTCTAAGTAACTAAGTAAAGAAAAGGTTAAGGGTGGTTTACTGAGGGTGACTCCCCAGTCTCCAGGGTCATTAGAGATGGCACAGGGATCGGGGCGTCACAAGTAGTTTTTGGTATCAGAGCATAGGTTGAGTATGTAGTTACTCTAAGTCAAGGTTAGGGGATGATAAGAGACCAATAGGATTAGGATTAGGGTGCCTTCCTTCTAACTGCAACTTTCTAACAGGAAGTGTTTTGTTATACTATTGCAGATGGAAGGAAGAGGACGTGCTCATGAGGACCAAGATGAGAGCCACATTGGACCTGATCCTTAGGAGATGGGTCCAGGTGGTGGAGACAATGGGGAATTTGTAAAGGCAGCAAGACATGTAGAGGAGTCTGTGAATGTTGATAAGCGTTATGAGAATTGAAAGAGACCCAAAGACTTCAGAAGAGGACAAGCTAGTAGTGGACACCGAGGAGTTAATGGTGGTTTCTTCTCGAAGCTTGGATGAGGATTTGGCTATTTCAGTAAACAAGGATCGAAGATGTGATATCTTCTTAGAGTAGGGGAAGATCCAGTATAGGGAGATGGAGCAACACGTCCAGAGGAAGTTCTTCAGGATCATCGGTCTCAATGATAGGTTCGCCAAGGAAAGAGATACCAATGTGTGATATATGTGGAAGACCACACTCAGGATAGTGTTGGGGAACAAAGTTTTAAGGATTTCATCAGTGCAGTCAGATGGGACATTTCAAGAGGAATTGCCCCCAATTACAGCTGTCAACACCACATGGTACCAGAATGTCCCGAGATAGGCTCCAACTGGAGGACCCAGTTCCTCTGTAGCTTCAGGTTCTCGAGGTGGTGCAGCACCCAATGCTAGGGAAGGACAACGAGGACATCATGGGAGAGGAAGAGCTTCAGGACGCTTCTTCTCTTTGACACCACAAGAAGGTATTATTTCTTCTTGAGTAATTATAGGAGAAATGCTTTTCTTTAACAGCATTTTAGTTACAGTCTTGATAGATCCTGGTGCTACACACTCATTTATATAGAGCTATTTATCTTGTGAGCTTATCATGTTAACCCAGGAGTTACTGGTTGAGTTGTTGTTGAGGGTTCTGTTAGGTGAACCAACAGTGTTGACAGAGTTTTATCCCAGATGTTTGTTCACTTTTAGTGGTTACACCATCGCGGTTAATCTTATACCCCTAGATATTAACTCTTTTCAAGTTATCTTGGGTATGGATTGCCTAGAGACGTATCGAGTTCAACTTGACTATTGGAAGAAGGAGGTTGTCTTTCAACAGGATGGATTTTCTTGTGTCTTTTCTGGAGATAGGAAAGTTTTGCCTACGTGTATCATATCATCCGTTGTAGCTGATAAGATATTGTAGAAAGGTTGTGAAGCATTCTTGGCACATGTAGTAGATACTAGAGCTGAGAAGAGCACAGTCAGTTTATGGGATGTGCCAGTGGTCTGTGAATTCCCAGATGTTTTTCCAGATGAGTTGCCAGGTCTACCTCCTGAAAGAGAGATAGACTTTGAGATCCAAGTGTTGCTAGGTAGTCAACCTATAGTGCTACCAGCCTACAGAATGGCACCTGCAGAGTTGAAGGAACTCAAAATCCATTTACAAGAGTTACTGGATAAGGGTTTCATTCGACCTAGTTCTTCGCCATGGGGAGCTCCAGTCTTGTATGTGAAAAAGAAAGATTGTACTATGAGGTTATGTATAGACTACAAACAGTTGAATAAGATCACCATCAAGAATAAGTATATGTTGCCAAGGATATATTATTTATTTGATCAGTTGCGTGGAGCGACGATCTTTTCTAAGATAGACTTGAGATCTGGATATCATCAACTGAGGATAAAGGCTTCAGATATTTCTAAGTCGGCATTAATAACAAGATATGGGCATTATGAGTTTATGGTCATGTCATTTGGACTGACTAATGCCCCAACAACTTTCATGGATATGTTGAACCAGATTTTCAAGCCGTTCTTGGATCAGTTCATAGTAATTTTTCATAGATGACATTCTAATTTATTCCATAGATGATGAGAAGCATGACCAACATTTAAGGATAGTGTTATAGTTGTTGAGACAACACCAGTTATATGTGAAGTTCAGTAAGTGTGAGTTCTGGTTAGATGAGGTGTCTTTTCTTGGACATGTCATCTCAGGAGATGGAGTAAATGTTGACCCTAAGAAATTCGAGTCTGTTCTATAGTGGGAGCAACCTAAGACTCCTACTGAGATCAGAAGCTTCTTAGGATTGACAAGTTACTACAAGATCTTCATCTAGAACTTCAGTGTTGTAGCGTCACCTCTGACATGCTTAACGAGAAAGAATGCACTATTCGTTTGGTCAGACAACTGTGAGAAGAGTTTTCAGATCTTGAAGAAGAGGTTGACTACAACACCAGTGTTGATCCTACCTGAGGCAGGTAAAGGCTACATAGTGTTTTGTGATGCTTCAAGAAGAGGTTTAGGTTGTGTGTTGATGCAGGAAGGCAAGGTAGTAGCTTATGCATCTAGACAACTTAAGAAGAATGAGGAGAATTACCCGACACTTGATTTGGAGTTAGCTATTGTAGTTCATTCTCTTAAGACATGGCATCACTATCTTTATGGTGAGGTGTGCCAGGTGTTTACAGATCATAAGATCTTGAAATATATCTTCACCCAGAAGGATCTAAATCTTAGACAGTGGAGATAGTTAGAATTGATCAAGGATTATGATGTGACGATAGATTATCATCCTGGTAAGGCGAATGTGGTAGCAGATGCCCTCACCAGGAAGTCAAGTTCAACAACTGATGCATTTTCTATGGCATGCTTCAATAGAGACCTACTAGTAGAGATGTGGAAGTTGAACTTAGACTTAGGGGTGATAGAGCAGAGTGGTTTGATTATGCAGATGCAAGTCAAGCCTACTTTTTATGATCAGATCAAGGAACTTCAGCAGAGTGACAGTGAGTTACGATAGATCATGCAGGATATGATTGAGGGAAAGAAACCAGAGTTCAAGTTTTTAGATGATGGTTTGTTGTATTAGCATGGCAGGTTGTGTGTACCTGGAGACAGTGATTTGAAAGAACAAATTCTTGAGGAAGCACATGCATCGATGTACGTTATGCATCCAGGAAACACTAAGATGTACAAGAATCTTAAGGAATTGTACTGGTGGTCATGTATGAAAAAGGATGTAGCTGAGTACGTGGCTTGATGTAGTGTGTTCCAGCAGGTTAAGGTTGAGCATCAGAAACCTACAGGTACCTTGCAATCACTTCCTATACCAGAGTGGAAGTGGGAACATATCATAATGGATTTTGTGGTAGGGTTGCCCATGACACCTAGAGGTTGTGACTTGATATGGGTGATTATGGATGGACTGACTAAGTCTGCTCACTTTATTCCTGTTAAGTCAACCTTTGATGTCCCGAAGTTGGATAACATATACATGGATGAGATAGTCAGGTTGCATGGTATCCCAGTTTCAATTATATCATATAGAGATCCTAAGTTCACCTCCATGTTTTGAAATCAGCTGCATTGTGCTTTGGGCACAAATTTGAGGTTCAGTACACCTTTTCACCCATAGACGGATGGTCAGTTAGAGAGGACCATTCAGACTCTTGAGGACATGCTGAGAGCAAGTGTCTTGCATTTTAGTGGAATTTGGGAAGAACACTTGACCCTTATAGAGTTTGCATACAACAATAGTCACCATTCCAATCTTGTTATGGCCCCTTATGAAGCTCTGTATGGCAGAAAGTGTAGATCACCTGTATGTTGGTATGAGGTGGGTGAAAAAGAGATTCTTGGACCAGAGATAGTGGATTTGACTACAGAAAAGATTTCAGTGATTAGGGAACAGTTGAAAGTTGCACAAGATAGGAAGAAGAGTTACAGTGAGAAGAGACATAGACCTCTTGAGTTTGAGGTTAGTGATGAAGTGTATCTGAAAGTTTCACTATGGAAAGGAGTGTTGAGGTTTGGCAAGAGAGGCAAATTGACTCCTAGGTTTATGGGCCCATATCTTGTCGTTGAGAGGATTGGACCTATAGCCTATAGGTTGGATTTTCCATCTGAGTTGGCTAATCTACATGATGAGTTTCATGTATCAATGCTGAAGAAGTGTTACCCTGGTACAGAGAAGATAGTGGACCCAGAACCTACACAGCTCATATCAGATGTGTCCTATGTTGAAGGCCCTATTAAGATAATTGATCAGAGGATCAAGAAACTTAAGAATCATGAGATACCATTAGTGAAAGTTATGTGGAGGAACCCTAACCTAGAGGAAGCCACATGGGAGCTTGAGTCCGATATGAGTAACAAGTTTCCTTTTCTCTTTTAGGAATTTCGGATGAAATTCTTATAAGGGAGGGAGATTGTTATGACCCACATCAAGGTTAGTTAGTAAGTACCTCGATTAGTGTGAAGTACCTTGATTAGTGCTAAGTACCTTGTTAAACATCATGGTTAATAAAGATAAGCTAATATGTGAATCAATATACAAGATTGATTCATCTGATGTAATTAATGTTAACTGCAGTGTTAATTGTTAAGTTAATTACCTAAGATGATTAACCCAGATAAGATGGATTAGTTGTTATGTTTTTATGCCTTGAGGGTGTAGTGGATTCCACACTCGAAATTTTGCAAAAGGAATCACTTGATTTGGACCTCCGAGGCAAAATATATGACATTTTTTAGTTCCTTGGGCTGATGTTGCAATTTATCCATTTGTTTGGCTATAATTTCTTTTCCCTTTCCCATTTCTCCCTTATCCCCTCCCCCAATCGATCCCCTTGGTGCGACGCCCAGACCTCCTCACAGCCATAGCCCCGATTGCAGCAACTAGGGGGGGGAATCGGAGGTCGATTCAACCCTCACCTCTGACAGCTACGCCTACCCTTCTCCACCTCCTTCCCCTTCCTTCCTTCACCTTTCCCTTTCCCTAGCGGTGCCTTAGAGCCATCTAAATAGCAGTAGCGTTGGCCACATTCAGTAGCAGTGTCTTAGAGCTAGCAGTAGAAATGACGACTGATTTGGGCTTAACATGGTTACTTCAGTGGCGCCCCTTCCTCCTCTACCTTCCCCCTCCATCCTCGACCCAGCTACCTACTTGGGCGGCCGACCAGCAGTAGGGTCGGCACCCAGCAACAACAGATCATGTGGCCACAATTGGTAGAAAAGGTTGGGTGTCTTGGCCCCTTAGCATTGGCCTGCGGCCAACAGTGCATCGCCGACCTTCTTCCTCACCTCAAGCACCAAGAAGCGGTGCCCAGCCACCAGGGAGCGGTGCCTAAGCAATAGGAGTGGTGCCCCGGCCAGTCCGAGCAGTAGCAACTGCATTCGTGGCTTTGTGCCACCATAGGCACGAGGCATCACCAAGGAACGATGATGTTAGCTCATATTTGAGGTCCAAGCACAAAACAACATTGAGCGATGCCCAAATCAAGAAGTTGTGTGTGTGCTACATTTGAACCAGGGTTGTCCCAAGGTAGAAGAAGACCCTACTGACGCCCGAAAATTGGCCTCAGATGCGTTTTAGTCGTATTCAGACGTCTCAAATCACTATGAGTAGAATCTCACTCACCAAGCTTGATTTAACTCCAATAATCGAGCATTTTCATTTAGGATGGTGTTTTACATAGGAAACAACGTTTACCGGGTGCCAGGTAGTGCCGGCGTCGCTCGATTTCTAATCTGCACGTTTATTTATTGACGTCTACATGATGTTAATTAGTTAATTGATATGTGTGATTTGGATTAGTGTAAATAAACGATGATCAAAACTTAAATTGCTTGAGTAAATGTTAAACTCAGTAGCACATGACCAGTAACGACATAGTTTGGGTATAAATCTAGGTTGTACATTTTTAGTAAATTAATAGATGCTCGATTTCAAAGAAATGACAATGACATGAAAGGGTTCAATAGAAACCTAGTTGCACACTCCCATTCATATTTAATGTGAATTTATTAATAATTATACGAACCGACACATTTCTCAAGGATATCATAAGAAATTCTCAATTGTTATCAATAATTCGTGTCATGATAAGTAATTAACTCTTAATTGGGTTAAGTGATGCTCAACTCAGGATTAGGGTTGATGTGCATGTTTTTTCTAGGAATTTCAGATAATTTACAAGTGCTACTGATGATTTCTCATATGTTGGGTAATCAACCCTTATCAGTATATTAATATGTTTAATTACATGATTTCAGTATGTATGTGCCAAGTTGACCAGTATTCTATTTATTTAAATCTTCCTACAAGTACAGTATGTTGATTTCTCAATAAATGACCATGTTTGAGCATATTGCACTGCAAAGTTAGAAATGATATATATGTTGTATTTATAAGTTTCAAATTAATAGACTCAGTACCATAGAGATACCAAATCCAAGAATAAGTAAGAGTGAGATGCAATGTAGTAAGAGATTTTCTAGAATAATAAAACAATAGACATAGGTGCCCTGAATACCGTAGATTCCCTACGAATGTCTACATTGTAGAGAGGAAACGATCCACCCTGGCAACGACCAGTATATGAGGATCATAACACACCCACCGAGCATGCAGGGAGACAAAATCCTTGAGGAAGTCTCCTAAGAGAAGATAGGTTACCCAACATGAACTGGAGATCTCGGTGGTAACCCAAAGGTACCCACAAAGTGTACCAAGATGAGGCCCACAAAGTGTCTCAGACCCTCCGCCTGTGTACTCAGTCTAGAGGAGAGGTCCAGTTAAAGGCTAGTAGTTTAGCCACCTTAATCATACGTGACAGTTTGAGTCAAGCAGACCTGGATTCAGTTCTAGACTTAGCTTCCCGGGTTTTAAGCTAAGTCTTGTACAGTGAGATCGTAGTTCGCTGTGAGTCTTCATATGTAGAGTACACTGCATATGATCATGGCATAAGATAAAATATGTTCATATAGGTTCACAAAGTTTCTTATAAGTTAAAGAGTTAAGAAATATTTGAGTTAGTTTCACAATAGTTGTCCTTTAAATGAAATTTTAGTATTCTCTGTTATTTAATTGTATTTACAGCTTTGCAACAGTTGTTATCTGAATGAAATGTTGACATCTCCTGTCGTTTAAATTATATTGCTTAGATGGCTCAGTATAGTATTATTTTGTATTTTATTCCGATTAATAATCATAAAATGAGTTATCTGTCATGGTTGGGTGAAATTCTATTCACTGAACCAGTAGCTCACCAACCAACTCAAACATTTTTCAGGTCAGTGTCAGTACGAGGAAGTTGAAGGATCGTATCACCCAAGTTCTTAGAAGGTAGTTTGTAGTTAGATAGAGGTCTCTTAGTCCTTTCACCTTGGTCCTTGGGCATGTGACGTGGTAGTGAGAGAATGTAATGTAATATGTAGTTTAGATTTTAGTTATCTATTGTGCTTTATATTCCGCATGAAAAATGTAATATGATGTGTAAAACTGCTTTACCTATCTAGTAATGTAAATAGTTGTAACATCTCATCATTTGAGGCCTCAGATAATGATCTTAAAAGGAATGATTGGACTACCCATATCACCAAGGTGCACCTCCTTTTCTGGGATCCCATCTCTAAAGAACTCCATAGTTAAGCGTGCTCAGCTTGGGGTAGTACTAGGATGGGTGACCCGTCGGGAAGTTGATCCTGGCTTGCGCGTCAATGTGGACAAAGTGTGCAGTTAAGGCTAGTGGTGGTTTGTGGGGCCATTCGTCATACCTGAAACTCTACTAGAGCCTTGGACAGTGAGCCTGGGCGTTACAAATGGTATCAGAGCCATAACCCCTCCAGTAGGTGGGGCCCACATGGGCATGTGGCATGCCAGTCTTGAGCCGTGCGGTCCAGGCAAGTTGGAAAGGGCTATCCGTGGAGACAAGATGGAGTCGCCCTTGCGTTGGTAGCCGTGGACGGGAGCTGGGTGTCCATGGGCCATTGTGGGTCTACACTAAAATGGGGTCGGATTATGAGGCCATATAGTTGAGCCTTGACGAGGACGTCAAGAGTCTAAGTGGGGGAGATTGTAACATCTCAGGATTTGAGGCCTCAGATAATGATCTTAAAAGGAATGATTGGACTACCCATATCACCAAGGTGCACCTCCTTTTCCGGGAGCCCATCACTAAAGAACTCCATAGTAAGCGTGCTTAGCTTGGAGTAGTACTAGGATGGGTGACCAGTCAAAAGTTGATCCTGGCTTGCGCGTCAGTGTGGACAAAGTGCGCAGTTAAGGCTAGTGGTGGTTTGTGGGGCCAGTCGTCATTCCTGAAACTCTACTAGAGCCTTGGGCAGTGAGCCCGGGCTTTACAATAGTAGTTGCTTTTGCATTTTTATTATGATCTTATGTTATTCAAGCTATTAGGTTTTTCCTTTAAGTTAATTCTAAGTAACTAAGTAAAGAAAAGGTTAAGGGTGGTTTACCGAGGGTTACTCCCCGATCTACGGGGTCATTAGAGATGGCACGAGGATCGAGACGTCACAATACCTGATGTAATACTTGTTTTCTATGTGATCATAGAATGCATCAATGATGGATGTCCATTTCAAATCATTGCACTCTGGAGTTTATTACTGATCTTGATCAGTTTATAAGATTTGTGGAGGTTCTATTATCCATGTAGGAATTGCAATAGCAACTTGAAAGTCGACACTTATGATGAAATCAAAAGTCGTATCATTTGCAATTGTATTGTACAAGACTATAAAGAATAGTTTTGTAATGGAGAGATTCCTACTATGAGATCTGTAGATGTCAGTAGTAGTACTTGTGTAGAAGAAGAAATTGTTGACAATGATATAAATGTGAACAAATTGATTCCAATAGACATGGTTGATGCAATGCTCAGTAGTTGTGATGTAAATCTTATCAATCTACCTTTATTAATTAGAAACATTATGCATGATGTTGAGAGACTGTTATACTTAGGTTGTACTATGTTTTTGTAATGACCACATTTGTGCTTAATTGGTAAACTAGGGTTTACCTGAATGATTACATGCTTGATTAGATTGAACATCGTTTATACTCAATTAATGATAGTAGTTCAATTGTGATGTTTCCAACCTAATAAGAAACTCTAACTATGATTTTAGTTTGAAGAATTAAGGTTTGAGAAATGTAAACCCTAATCGGAAAAAATTAGGGTTTTGATAGTACATGAATATGGAATTTGATCAAGATAGCAGTGTGGTAAATGATTTTTCATATTTTCTACAAATTTTTATTTACTTGAATTTTGGATATGATATGGATAACTCAATCATGCATATTGGAGAAAAATTTCAGAGTATTTGAGTTTCTTTCAATGTGGTTCTTGGTCAAACTATACTTTGACCAAAATGCCAACATAGTGCTTTTCAGTAGTGTAGTGTTTTATTTTTAATTATTTATTGATAACATCAAATGATCTGAAATTTTAACTGGAGATCTGAAACTCAGTCATAAAACCATGTAAATTTTTCATAATTTTTGGATACATTTAGACCTTATCAGTAGATGAAATAATATTTTTAAGACAGAAAATTTAGCTGAAATAAGAGAAAGTATAGTGACGGGTCCATGTGCATTTGACCGATGCCGCTCAATTTCTCTATATGCTCAACCTAACACACAAGGAGCTCTCATAATTTGTGATTCAATCTAGAGAAACAAAATCCTAGAGAGAGAGGGAGAGTTAGGGTTTGAGAGAAGAAAGTGATGGAGATGCTGACCTAGGGTTTTGCGGTCTGAGGAATGATGAAATCATGTAAGTTTAGCTTCTTTGCATAGACTTTAAGGGTGAATCTTATCTCACATGTAAAGATTCTATCCTTCCTCTAATTTGATCCAAAATGGTATCAAAACTTCCCCTTTTCTCACTCTTTCTTCATATTCCCTCATTTTTAGGGTTTCTAAGTTGAAAGGAAGAAGAATCGGGTGAATTGCTAGGGATTTGATATGAGATTGAGATTTTCAGGGATGAACTGCGTTTTTAAGGTATTTTCACACCTTAGGGTGAGTGGGAACTTCATTTAAATAGTATATTGCATGAAAGTTGGTTAAATCATCCATAATCATTAATTGCTTAGTATGCGACTACAAACCATGAATTGTGTGTTTGATCTAAGTTGTTTCAAAATGATATGAAATGCATTCTTCCTCTATTTGGATGAATTTAAAATGATAAAATCATATTAGAAATGTATACAATACATCCTAATGAGAATTCCCTAAGTATTCACAGAGGTTATAATAGAAAACTGAAATATAGGAAATTTGTCTATGACTAAAATTACTGTATAATTAAATAGAGAAATTTGTTTATCTAGATCCCCTTGGTTATGAGTGATTGTTTATCTGAATTCATAGTACATATATGTAAGATACTATCTTGGATTTCATTTAAGGTGAATAGTGTTTGTTTGATATCTTAGTAAAGAGGTTGAAACCCTAGATGTGAGGAAAGTTGGATATTTTCGAATAGATATCGTGAAATCCATTTGAACGGATTTTCTTGACATGATATACTTTATTTATTCAATTTTATTATTGATGCATGTTATCTCAGTGAATGGCATGGAAACCCAAATTCAGCTTAGTTCCTAGGTTTCATACATATATTGATTTTATATGATTTGTTGATAGTAGTCTTTATTCAGTGAATGTTTATGTCGCATGAAATCCTTATGAGAGCCATGTGATAAGTGAACGAGTTAAATGAAACCCTAAGGATAGGGTGTTTAATGAATTAAGAATTTTGATTACCATGTTCTCAATATGAGATGCACAACCCAGGATTTGGGTTGATGTGAATGTTTTCCAAGAAAGTGCAAATTATTTATGGGTGCAAATGATGATTACTCGTATGCCAAGTAATTAAGATGTTTAATTGTATGATTCTAGTTTATAAGTGCCAAATAGATATGCATTATGTTTATTTAAGTATTTCAGTCTTCCTACATGTATATTATGTTGATTTCTCAGTATATTACAGTGTTTTGAATATACTTCTCTGCCAAGTTTAGAATGATATACATTATAATGATCCCACCTCCCAGTAACCCCCAATTAAGGAAGACCAAGAGGTCGGACCCATTATCCCAATTTCCTGGATCATCGGTTCGACAAATAATCTATAACAGTGTTCAGGAAATCGGCCCGTGCGGCCGCATATGCGGCTGAATAATCAGTTCGGTCAATGGGCCGCTGCACATATCCTGAATCACCCATCCAAGCGGGCTCGACCGGATTAAACAACAAAAACACCGCTTATGCGACCGAATATTCGGTGCTTTTCAAATAGGGATCGTTTTTTTTAAACTCTCGGGCTCTTATACCCTGGCGGGCCAAATAAACCTCGCGCAAGCTATTTCCGCAGTCGACGATCCCCGATACCCTAGCTACGGTGATCCTTGCTGCTGGACTTCTAGACGGTGGTGCCGGCTTCCCTGAAGGTGCGTCGGCTTCCCTCAAGGTGCTCCGACTTCCCTCAAGGTGCGCCAACTTCCCTCAAGCAGTGCGGCAGCTCTCCCAGCTCTCCCTCAAGCACGACGCCTCTCAAGCTTGGACGACAGCTTCCCTCAAGCACTACGACGCCTCTCAAGCTTGGTCGGGCCTTCTTCAACCTTGGACGACGACTCACAGGTAAGCAGTTGTTCTATTTTGGGGTTAATCAATTAAGTAGTTGTTTCCCCTCTGTTGGCTAAGGAGTTGCCACACACCCCTCTGTTGCAAAATCTTCTTAATCCTGATTCTAAACTTGAGGAATGTAAAGGAACTTGAGTTTGTGAGGAGGGGCTTTCTCACGTTCCAGCATATACTAACGTCATCCCAAATTTTGTGACTATCAAGCTATGTTTATTAGAGCCACAGATTCCACCATCAAAAAGGCCACAATCGGTCCACCCAGGGGATGCATGAACAGACTTTGAAAAGCCATCCATGTCACCTTGATTCTACAATAAAACCTCGATTATATTGTGATTAACATCTGGATCTTTGGAATCCATCCATGTTTGGCTGAAAGGATCTAGTATCCATCTCATGAGGGATGTCGTGAATGCAGAAGTTATTGTGCCTATTGACCTGAAGCCACCCGTCATCATTTCACATAGTTTCACCTTCTTACTGAACATCAACATGACTCTATCCCAATTCGTTGCCCTTTGCATTTGCAAGATTCTTCTCACAGTCAGTTGTCGTACCAGGTTGGCCGCCAACATGATATATAGAGCTAGACCCTTCCCGATGTTGATAACTATCATCTCTCCCTAGAGCACCGAAGAAACCTTTACTCATTGTAGAAGATATGTGTAGGATGAAAGACCAATGTCTGAAACTGTGAATTGGTCAAAGTTCACCTGCAATAGTCTGATTCTGCAGAATTTATACTCATTAGTCATTACCCTGTTGATGGAACATGAGAAGTTTAATCTATATTATTGTCATTAACTAAAGTAAATTATTTCTTGATAGACTAATGACAAGCTAATTTGTATCTGTACACCAACTATTTATCCAAAAGTTCTGTTGTGCATTGTACTTATGCTTGAAACAGTTCCTATAGATTGGTGATTCCATCCATTTACAATGATCTAGTTATATTATCAAACTGAAATATAACGTGAAGCACATGGCACATCAATGCATGGTCTCAATAATAGCATCTTAGATATCAAATAGTTAGTGGGGAAAACTACTATACACACATACATGATTCTATTTTTGTATCTGTTTAGAAACCATACTATTGCCATTATGAATCATGATAGATAATTTGGGTTATTTCTCTCTCATATTAGTTTGGAAGTGTCTCTTAATCTCATGTGAGTACTCTATTTGTTATCTGTGTTGGATTAGTGAAGAAAACGCACATCATATTTTCTTCTCATGCTGTTATTTTTATGATCTATGAGCTTATTTCAGTTCATTCTTTGGTTGTGTACCAAGATGGCTCAATGATATTTTGCACCTCAATAGGAAAGCTAAATGTGTAGCTTTCTTTCTTATATACTCTATCTGGAATGACAAGAATAGGAAAATATCTATGTACATATAGTTTTTCATTAGTTTGTTTGTTTGATTTCTTTTGTTTATTGTCTCCAGAGAAATCATGGAGAGTACTGGGTCAGCCTCAATAGGGATTAACACCCAATCAAACACACCCCAGTCGCATCTAATTCCACCTGGGTCAACTGATCCAGCATGGAAATACGACTTCCTCAAAGATAAAGCCAATTCCAGCTGGGTTGTTTGTTCTTTATGCGGGAAGGAGATCAAGGGGGGTGTGAATCTCCTGAAGCAACACTTAGCTCACATAAAGGGCAATGTATCTACATGCCCTGAAGTGGACAATGAAATCAAATAGGAGATCAGGAAGAACATGGAGGAAATATGCAAAAAGAAGGATGAAAAGTCAAAAGGGATTGTAGTTGTGCGAGAAGAAGTTGACATTGCAATGGCTAAGGTGAATGATATTGATGGGCATCGCACCATTCCTAGCTCAGATTCTTCAATGCGCCAAGTAGGTATCAAGGAGTCTATAGATAAAAAAGAAAGAGAGTGGGTGAATCAATATATTGCTAGGTGGGTCTATCGGTGTGGAATTTCTTTTAATGCAATTTGCAATAATTCATTTTTATCAATGTGCTAGGCGATTGGGCAATATGGAAAGAACCTCAAGCCCCCTTCTTACTATGAGGTGAGTGAGTCTTTGTTGAAAGTGGAGGTTGAGAAGACCAGAAATGATTTGCAACCTCAAAGAAAAATGTGGAGGAGATACGGGTGCACCATTATGACAGATGCTTGGAGTGATAGGAGAAGCAGGAGCTTGATGAATCTTCTTGTGAATTGTGAATTAGGCACTTGCTTTCTAAAGGCAATTGACGCCTCTACTGAGTCTCACATAGGGGAATACAATATGTCTTTTGTTGATGGATGCATTCAAGAGGTTGGCTCAGAGCATGTGATTCAAATTGTTACAGATAATGCTTTTGCAAATGTATCAACGAGTAGAATGTTGGAGGATAAATATCCTCACATTTTCTGGACTTCTTGTGCGGCTCATGTCATTGATTTGATACTTGAGGAATTTGTCAAAGAGAAAATAATTAAGGCTGTCATAAAGAAGGCAAGGGAATTAATTTGCTTCATTTATTCTCACACAAAAACCTTGAGTTTGATGCGCAAATTCACTGAAAAGGGGGAACTTTTAAGACCTGGAGTAATCAGGTTTGCTACTTCTTTCTTGACATTGCAAAGTCTGACTGAGAAGAAAGAAAAGTTGAGGCTTATGTTCACATCTAATGAATGGGGCCAATGCAAGTGGTCCAAAATAAGAGCATGTCTCAAAGCTACATCAACGATCTTGGCTCCAAGTTTTTGGAATCAAGTTTCATTAGCCATCAAAATGTGTACACCTTTGATCTACTTGTTGAGAATTGTTGATGGTGATAAGAAGCCTTCAATGGGATTTGTATATGGTGGATTAGAAGCTACTAAACAAGATATCATGACCCTCTTTAAGGGAGTTGAAGTCACCTATAGACCATTCATCAATGCCATTCTCATCAAAACTAAAGACAGATTAGATGGTCCCCTTCACAAGGCTTCCTACTACCTGAACCCGTATTACTTCTACAAACATCAAGATGACATTGAAAAACATCCAAATTTAATGGATAGCTTGATTAGGTGCATTGAGACCTTTTTCCTAGATGTTGCTGTTCAGGACAAGATTACCAGGACAGAGTTGAGTTCCTATATGATGAAGCTAGGCTCATTTGGAAATCCATTAGCTTTGAGATAGTGTTTGGTTAATGATGATGAGTACAAACTTGGTATATAAAGTTATAAACCTTACTTTATTTTGATTATTAGGATAATGATGAAATGCTTCTAAACTAACTATTATATATATATATATATATATATATATATGTGTGTGTGTGTGTGTGTGTGTGTGTATGTAGCTATGTGGTGGCATCTACATGGTGGAGAAGCACCACATTTGCAAGAAATGGCCATCAAAATTCTCAGCCTAACTTCCTCCTCCTCTGGATGTGAGAGGAATTGGAGTACTTTTGAAGGGGTACTTGACTACTTATATATTAGCTCAATTGATTACTTTCAAATATGCATATTATTCCCCTCTAAGTAGTCCATGCTTTGAAATGGCAGATTCACACTAAGAAGAGGAATAAACTTGAGGTCAAACGACTTAATGACTTGGTCTATGTCTAGTTTAATGCCAATCTACAAGAGCAACGGGAAAGGAAGGTCAAAGATCCTCTTATAACAAGTGATAGAACACATGCCATGGAGTGGATAGGAGATGATACAATAGAAAATGATGAGGTCCCTGGCGGAGATGGACTTACACGGGGTAATGTAGCGGCTACAACAGGAGTTGTTGATGTTCTCCAAGCTAGGGCTACTCGTGCACAAACACGTACTGTTGTACGAGCTTCTACTTCTACATCAATGCCCCAGATTGATGAAGACAATATTCTAGAGGAGTTGTCTACTGATGATGAAGATGAGTATGTTTTTATTGAGTTTGAGGATGAAGATGGCTACATTGATTAGATTTGTATTGATAAACTTTTGTTGATTGTTGATGTACTACTTTGTGATTTGGACATGAGTTGCTTGGTTATTTGGTGCTTTTTGTTTACTTGGTATGAACCTTTTGGGATATGTTATTTAAATTATTTTCATCTTCAATCATGCTTATTTCTTAGTTAATATTCAAATGAAATTTCATTTTTTGTTATATCCCCAGTTATGATTGTTCCCTTTATATATCGAATTATATATGGTCAATATATAAATTTATGTAAATATATAATAAATTTATTAAAAAAAATCCAAAACCGCATATACTCCCGCATACCGTATATACTCTATTCGGTACCATGTCCGCCCGTACACCGATTACCGCTTTTCAGAACACTGATATGTAATTGTTATTAAATTCTACCATGACTACACTGAAAGCTGGAATAAAATAAAACTTTGCATACCTTTTTCAAAAACTTGGATATCTAACTTCTATCCACATCTGGACTCTATTCTAACTAATCCTCCTTGCACTTTATTTCTTAATTTCACAATATGCCACTTTACTGTTTGTCTTTTTCAATTTGTACCTAAAACACCGACAAACAAAACGTCGGTCAGCATAAATGAATATGTTGGTATGTGGGGGAAACAATAACCGTGCAATAGGTGAATACATTTTAAGCATAACTTTACATTTACAACCAATTAGGATGTAAAAAACAACTTTACATTTCTAGGATAACTGCTCAATCCATCCATACCCTAGCCTCTATGTTGTCCCTGCAGTGGACCTGGATGCTACCTTCCTTATGGCAGATCCCCATTAAACCCCTCATGATCCTACCTAATAGGTGAAATAATTTCTAGGGTTGAGTCGCACAGAACTACCCATAAGTATCCCACTCCTTAACTCATGGTGTGCTAAAGAGTCACATGGCACTACACATGGGTAGCCCAATTCCTAACTCATGATAATCCTGATGTCCTACTTAACAAGTAGGCCATGTATCTGGTTACCCTTTTCATCATTAGCAAAGCCACAGAGGAGGACCAGGATCTGAGCCTGTCATGTATATATATTTATGGTGATAATCATAGTCACTTTATAGTTGCATGAAATAAAAGTCATCCAAGCAGTTATTTTTAGGAAACCGATAAAACATCTGAGAATCTCCGTGAAACTAAAGTGATTAAGCATAAGTGTAACCTCATACCTGATCCAGAGAAACTTGATGTCAAAGCAATAATATTCAAGAACAATCAAATTAGCAATCAATAATATCCTAAAATTAAGGCATAACATCCAAGTGTCATTGTTTTATCCAAAACATTCTCAAGATTGGCTTGGATGCCACCTTAGGATTTCTAGGCCAACTTTAGGTTTTATTAGGGTTTTAGCCTCCATAATGCTTTTATCACTTTTAATGCTTGTTTCATTCACAAAACCCTAATTTCAACATCATAGGCAAAATTAAAAGTCAATTAAGTCTTTTATGACTCTTTTACATTAAAACTACCATTTTTATCCTTTTAAGTCATGACACTATCATTAAGGCCAACCATCATATTTGGTTTCTTCCAGATTAACAACTCATAATTCATTATGGTCTAATTCACATATGAACATTATTTATCGCTAATAGCACATTAAACCATTAGAAATCCCTAATTACCAAATTAAGGGTATTTATTCACAATTACGAACTTTTATACTCAAAATAGCTTAGAACCATCAAATCTCAGCTTTATACATGAATTTGACCAATTAAAGCCATTAAGAAACATAATTACTAACATTAGGGTTTCAAGGCCCATTCACGCTTATTTATGTACATGAAACCCTAAATTAATCAAATTACACATAAAGTTCATCCTTTTAGATCTAATGTGTCTTTTTATAAAAAACATGTCAATATCAACTTTAATCATCCATATAACCCTTCCTGATATATTAATCATCTTAAATTCATGTTTCTTAACCATTAATGCATTAAAGTTGATAACTTCCACTACTTTTCGAATTGCAAGAGGAATCAGGCTTCAATTACATTTTTATTGCATTCCCCACATTTTTCTAAGAAAAATACATGTATTATTTTCTACCATCAAAGTTATGAGTAATTAGTTATGAAAATTTCAAGTTTCACTTACTTGGACCAATGGTAGGCTGCCACGTCATCCTTTCCATGCAATACGTAGCCGTGGTTGAATTATCATAGACTTACTCTTTTTCCCTCACTTAAACGGTCGACTCTTCATACCCGGGAGGGGTATAACCGTCCAATGACACCCCGTCATCTTTCTCCTCGTGATCCCTACGCTGTCATCGACTCCAGCCGATCGTGGGGTCATCTCCCACCTCCTGAAGGTCTGGAGCTCGCCGGAACCCATCACGCTACCTCCGCCACTCTCTGTCGCGCCCAGCAAGCCTCAAAGCATGGTTGAGATGATTGGTTTCAAGAGTGCCATGACCGTGATCGAAGCAAGTTTGCAGACCTCTTGCAGGTGTTGCACGTAGATTAGAGAAAGGAGATGATGACCAAGCTCTCTTAGGTTGTCAGGGAAGCATCATGCCTCCATCGTAACTCCTTCATTGCTCCTTATTTTTCCAGGGATTGCACCACTCCCTTTGTCTAGGGTTTGAGCGAATATAAGGTGAAGAAGGGTATGGGATGCCTGAGATTCTCTTAGACCTGAGGCTAACAATCCAATCCTTATATATGGGAGGGTAGCAAAGCCTAGGATGCCCATACATGAGATCCAAGCCCCTTTCCCAAAAGGAAACCAAGTTCCTCCATTAAGAAGCAATTTTCTTTCTCTTAACTATCAATTTGATATTCTTTATTCTTTAGATATTAGGAATTCGAAAATTACCTCTTTTATTCTCTTTGTAATTGGCTTTTAATCCATTGGCCACGAAATTATACTTCTTCATGGAAGAAAATACCTCTTTTTAATAATACAACAAATTCATTAATTATGTATCACATTATCCCCTTATTTTGTATTATTTTGCATTTTCTCTTTCTTCTTATTCGTTGGGACTCCTTGGATGCCAAGAAATCCTAAGATTTCAAAATTCCTTTTTAAGGATACTTATCATCCTTCTAGATGCATCTATATTCTTCATTTTTCATTATCTTACTTATTATTTATTAAGATATTTCTTTTCAAGGATTTCTCTTTATCTTTCATTTCCTTTTTCCTCTTTTCATATTTCTTTTATTAGAAATCACATAGAAATGAAATTTATTTAATTGTGGCCATTAATTCCACTTTCTAGAGATTTATATGCATTTCTCATAATTACTTTGCTTAATATCCATTATCTTGTATCTTTTCCTTTTATTTGGACTTTTATTCTTTTCTTCTCTTTTATATCCATTATTGGATTAACATAATAATAGGAACCACAAAATTCCTATCAAAGGAATAATTAAAAATAAATCCATCCTTTGAAGCAAAGCATACAACCTTTTCAATTAAGTCCAAAATTAATACATTTAAATTATGAAAACATATGTAAAATTGGGGTTGTAACATCCTTCCCCTCTTATAAGAATTTTGTCCTCAAAATTCCATCAAGAATACAAACAAATTAGGTTGACTTTTCCATGTCCATCATTGGCCCCTATGTGGCTTTACCCTATCCATGGTGCTTTCAAAGAACCTTTATCGCCACATATTCTTTTCTCTGAGTAAATTCACCTTGGCATCTATAATCCTCACAGGTGACTCAGGACATTTTAGCATCCCTTGGGGCTTAGTATGGTTCATTGCTCAGCACATGACTTGGGTACCTCACATAGTGCTCTAAATTTGACACATGGAACTCATCACTCATCTCATTATCCTGAGGGGTAAGGTCAAACACAAGTAACTCCACCAATCCATCTCATATGGACCTATGTATCGGGGACTCATCTTTTTCAGCTATAGCTTAGAGGGTTCATATTTTTATATCACATATTCTCCCACAGTGAACTACATGTCAGTCTACTTTGCATCAGCTCACGATTCATGTCGCCCCTAGGCTCTCTTTCATCCATCGCACGATCAAAGCAACTTCATCTGCACACACTGTGGTCCTTTTCTGACCTTCGCGAGGTCCCTTCACCAACATTATCTTAATGAAGTGGTGACCGACACAACCTCCCTTACAAAGCTTCTTTATGTCCCGATGCTGGCTATGGTGGTTATCATCACATCTCTCATAGGGCAAGAATTACCCCGCATGTATCACCTTGAATGAGCACACATGCTCTCATTAGACCCTCTAATCTGGATCATACTAACCATTAGTTAGGGGTGATAATTGTACTAATATCGAGTTCTTCATGTATCTACTTCCACCTCATGGAAGTAAACCTTTTGGTCATATTCAAGAACCTTTGAACTTGTATCATGATACAGTTGAACCATATCTCTTACATGTAATTCAACCAGATCTGTATCCCAATAGTACTCTCTCTTTTCTTAGATTATGTCGTCTAGGTAAGGCGATCGACCGTAACCCATATTGCAACTTGACCTTCCTTGGTCCAGGGAGACTCACCACAACATCTATAGTGATGAACTCCCATTCCCTCTTAGGGACTCTTTATCCTCTATATCAACTCATTGGGTTACTGGTGTTCGTCCTTCACCTCCTAGCATGCATGGAGACAAGCCTCATGCAAATTCATCTTAGGCATCCATAGTACTACCACAAATTATTATCTTAGTAGTACATCGGTGTATGGTGAACTTGAAATCATGATCTCCTGTATGTCATGATTCCTTAAGGTTGATTCCTCAAAATCCCTAAAACACTCTAGTCGAGGTTCCATCACCTTCTTTTCCAGAGAAGTGCATCTGAGGTTCTACAACCATCTTTCTATCACCACAAGCCCTAGGCTAGCTAACCAAGAAACCACTAACTCGATTAACAGATCTTGTTATATCTGAGTGTTAACCAAACATATCTCTAAAACGTAGGGTTCACCTAACCACCTCTCCCAACCTTTCCACTAGCTAGACTAGGCAGCTTCATCTCAACAAGAGCATCCATTACCACCTCACATCCTTAGGTGCTAGTAAAGACATACACCTCCATGTACTCCACTTATTATCTCATCTCAAACTCTAAGTCTATCTTCATCAAGAAAACTCTGAGCTCATCCTCTTGGTCATCGAACTCAACCTTGTATAGTTCATAAGTTCCACATAACTCATGATAAAAACATCCTCATAAGATGAGTTCTCTTGGTGTTTGTTCAACATCCACACATCATACACTCCACAAGGGTACATTTTTATCTCCATCCTCATGCATCATAGCAACATTTCCACTCACATCATCTTTATTCTTGGTGTATGGCATGCGTACTGTCCTATCTCTCACTCCCATAACAAGAGGAAATAAGCATTTGGCTACAGTCAAAATACAGAGTTCTTCCTATTCCAAGAGTAGAGATGGTACATCCCACATTGCTAGTACACCTTCAAATCTAAGTTGAAATGTGCAACATATGTCTCTACATCACTATCATCTTGATATCAAAGTTACTTCCATGGAAAACTGATCTCGAACCTACTTGGGTCATCACACAATCCTTGGTCATCTCCTCTAGGTCTATAGGGTGCCGACACTTTTGGGTCATCCCTCTTCCCTTATGCATCAGAGAGTGCCCTCCTCATTTCCCCTTAGGTCCCATGAGTTCATGAAGGTGATCAATCTCCTAACCCATGGCCCTCAAACAAAGATAGTTGTTACCTCCCGACCCGATGGTCATGTGCAACTAGGGAATTAGGCAACTCCTACTCCCATCAGTCTTATCCCTACCTGACCCTAAGATAGACTTAGGATTCTAACATAGTACATATCCAACTTGAAACCTTACCCAAGTCTCCATCATCTCTCATGGAATTTGTGGTCTGATTTCCATCCTTTCATAGGGATCATGGCGACCTACCTGCCTTCGTCAGGCCCGATACTAGTTACCTCCATGGTAACACATCCACATGCACTTAGAGATGGTCATCTATGGGTCTACAAGTTCACTCTTATACTATGTACTCTCCACTTAGCTTCTCAAGATTCTATGAGACCTCTTAGGGTTTCCTCAAACCCAACAAAAGCTTATTCATACCCTACAAAAGGGTCCTCTCTCGGGATGGGAGGAAACTATCTCTTGATAGCAACAAAGGTCACAAACGTCCTTATGGCTAGGGTTTACATCAACATGAGCATGCTTAACCCTGTAAACCTACTAGGGCACATAGCTAGTAAGCAGACCACCTACTAAACCATGCTAGGTCCCCATGATAGGTCATACTTGTTCTCATTCCTCGACACTGGACCATCAACATACATACAAAGGTCACCAACCTATACATGAGGGGTTCATCAAACATATACCTTAATCTTAGGGGTTCCCATTCCTATAAACATGAGGAGTGTCATTATTAGATCTATAGAAACTCAAATCTATTCATGAGCATCAGGTCCACCCAACACTACTACTTCCCCTCTTAGGTCTAGGAACCCTAGGTTCACCTTTCTGATATCCAACTACATGCTCAACCCTATAACCACATACCAAGCATGTACAAGGTACAACATGCACTTCCTATTATCATTCCACTTGAATAACATCTCAGATACGAGTCCTCCTCCAGGACAACCAACTAGGTATAAAGCCTCACAACTTGTTACTAAACCTTTTCGGGGTCTAAGGAACTCTTCTTCCTAACCCTAGAAGGTAAATGCCTATACCATAGGCACATAGGTACCAACGACCTCATCCTCCCTCTAGGGTTTGGTTCCTCTAAAGAAAACCAAGATACCATCAGCCTCCAGGGATCATGCATGAGGCAACCACTACCATCCACTTAGGTCACATCATCCTCAAGTCCCCACTGTTCCTCATATATGGGAGTCTAAGCTTCCAACCTTCCTACTTGGGTCCTGCTCTCTCTCTCTAGAGCTAAACCTACAAACAGTCTTACTACTAGTGGTCCTCTCTCTAAGGTGGATCAAGCTCACAAGAGTACACCTATATGGGTGAAACCGATGTTTGCCCAAGGTTATCTAAAGCTCTCCATACTTATCTCATAAGCTATCCATCATACTCTCCTGGCCAGGGATTTAACCTACTGTCAGCACTACATACGTACTTTTGGTGCAACTTTTCCATGCTCATATAATCTCATATGGTTTCTATAGGTTTTTCTCTAACCTCATCAATGAAAGAGCTATTCTTCATCCAAATGTACATGACCCTTCATAGGGTTGGATCTCCAAGGAACTAGGTCATCCAACCTCACATGGCTCATATCGTCATGAGTATCCAAACCAAAAGCACGTCCACCCACACACATGGTCTTCCATGACATCTAATTCATCATGTCATCCCTTTCTAACCACCACTTAGGGTTAAGGTTAGGGTTAGCATCATCCTCAGAGGATGTACCAGGTCTCTACCTTTAATGGAGGTCTCTACCTCCAAGACTAACTCTCTCTACTTATCCTCCTAACAAGAAGGTCTAGCCTCAAGTCTCTCCTGAGGGCATGACAACATAGGTCATACAACCTAAGCATGCAACTATGCTTTAGATTACGCTTAAACTATTAATCTTATGTCCATGACATCTTATTTACATGCTTTTGATTAATTCGGTGGAGGATTCCTTAAACCTTATCAACTTTACCCATATCTCAAGAGGGTGAGGAAGAGAGAGAAAACCCTAATCCTTAAAATCCTTAACAACATTTGAGTTGAGAAGGGATGAACAAGATGAGAGAGTCCTAAAGGTATCTTATTTCGAGTCAAATCCTGAGACATTAGCCAAGCAGTCACACAAATCTGGGAGTCCTCGTATTCCGACTAGTGGTGTGGAGGAAAATTATTGCTAGCCCCTAGACGTGATCCTTTTCTAGACACCTCTATCTTTTGGAAAATCCTCTAATAACTCCCTTGGGTTCTACAAAGTTTGTAAAATTTAATAATTACTAAAGATTAAATGAGGAACCAGTGCTCTGATACCAAATGTAATAACCTCACCTCCCAGTAACCCCCAATTAAGAGAGACTAAGAGGTCAAAGTCGTTATCCCAATTTCTCAGATCATAGGTTCGACAAATAATTAGTAATAATTATTAAATTGTACCATGACTATACTGAAAGCTGGAATAAAATAAAACTTTGCATACCTTTTTCAAAAACTTGGATATCTGACTTCTATCCACATCTGGACTCTATTCTAACTAATCCTCCTTGCACTTTATTTCTTAATTTCACAATATGCCACTTTATTGTTTGTCTTTTTCAATTTGTACCTAAAACGCCGACAAACAAAATGTCGGTTAGCATAAATGAATATGCCATTATGTGGGGGAAACAAAAATCGTGCAATTAATTGTGACAACATATTGGAACCAATTAGGATGTAACAAAAAACTTTATGTTTTAAGCATAACAACTCAATCCATCCATACCCTAGCCTTTGCATTGTCCCTACAGTGGACCTATATGCTACCTTCCTTTCAATGGATCCCCATTAAACCCCTCATGATCCTACGTAATAGGTGAATCAATTTCTAGGGTTGATTTGCATGGCACTACCCATAGGAAGCCCACTCCTTAACTCATGGTGTGCTAAAGAGTCGCATGGCACTACATGTGGATAGCCCAATTCCTAACTCATGGTAATCTTGATGTCCTACTTAACAAGTAGGCCCCGTACCAGGTTACCCTTTTCATCATTAGCAAAGCCATAGAGGAGGACCAAGATCTGATCCAGTCATGTATATATATTTATGGTGATAATCATAGTCACTTTAAAGTTGCATGAAGTAAAAGTCATCCACGCAGTTATTTTCAAGAAACCGATAAAACATTCGAGAATCATCATGAAACTAAAGCAATTAACCATAAGCATAACCACATACCTGATCCAGAGCAGCTTGATGTCCAAGCAATAATATTCAAGAACAATCAAACAAGCAATCAATAATATCCTGAAATTAAGGCATAACATCCAAGTGTCATAGTTTTATCCAAAACATTCTCAAGATTGGCTTGGATGGTACCTTAGGATTTCTAGGCCAACTTTAGGTTTTATTAGGGTTTTAGCCTCCATAACACTTTTATCACTTTTAATTCCCTTTTAGTTCACAAAACCCTAATTTCAACATCATAGGAAAAATTAAAAGTCAATTAAGTCTTTTATTCCTATTTTACATTAAAACTACCATTTTTATCTGTTTAAATCATGACACTATCATTAAGGCCAATCATCATCTTTGGTTTCTTCCGGATTAACAACTCATAATTCATTATGGTCTAATTCACATATGAACTCTATTTATCGCTAATAGCACATTAAACCATTAGAAAATCCTAATTACCAAATTAAGGGTATTTATTCACAATTAGGAACTTTCATACTCAAAATATCTTAGAACCATCAAATCTCAACTTTATACATGAATCTGACCAATTAAAGCCATTAAGAAACATAATTACTAACATTAGGGTTTCAAGGCCCATTAACGCTTATTTATGTACATGAAACCCTATATTAATCAAATTACACATAAAATTCACCCTTTTAGATCTAATGTGTCTTTTTATAATCAATAGGTCAATATCAACTTTAATCATCCTTATAACCCTTCTCGATATATTAATAATCTTAAATTAGGGTTTCTTAATCATTAATGCATTAAAGTTGATAAATTCCACTACTTTTCGAATTTCAAGAGGAATCAAGCTTCAATTACATTTTTATTGAATTCCTCGCATTTTTCTGAGCAAAATACATATATTATTTGCTATCATCATAGTTACGAGTAATTAGTTATGAAAATTGCAAGTTTCACTTACTTGGACCAATGGCAGGCTGCCTTGTCAGCCTTTCCATGCAATACGTAGTCGCGGCTGAATTATAACGAAATTACTCTTTTTCCCTCACTTAAATGGTCGAATCTTCATACCTGGGAGGGGTATAACCATCAAATGACACCCCATCATCTTCCTCCTCACGATCCCTATGCTACCATCGACTGCAGCCGATCGTGGGGTCATCTCCCACCTCCCCAAGGTCTGGAGCTCGCCGAAACCCATAACCCTACCTCTGCCACTCTCCGCCACGCCTAGAAAGGCCTCAAAGCATGGCCGAGATGACCAGTTTCAAGAGTGCCATGCCTGTGAACGCAACAAGTTTGTAGACCTCTTGTAGGCGCTGCGCGAAGATTAGAGTAAGGA
This sequence comes from Alisma plantago-aquatica, assembly GCA_963693085.1. Classification (NCBI taxonomy): domain Eukaryota; kingdom Viridiplantae; phylum Streptophyta; class Magnoliopsida; order Alismatales; family Alismataceae; genus Alisma; species Alisma plantago-aquatica. The sequence continues at coordinate 1,680,805,354 of OY856409.1, read as the reverse complement.
GATGATGACCACGCTCTCTTAGGTTGTCGGGGAAGCATCATGCCTCCATCGTAACCCCTTCACTGCTCCTCATTGCTCCAGTGATTGCATGAATCCCTTTGGCTAGTGTTTGAGTACAATGTTTTTATGTACTCCAAAGAAAAGGGAAAATAGAAGAAAAGAGTGAAGTAGACAACAAGTAAATATAAGTGAAGAGTCTTTAGAAGAGTTAAAGTAAAGAGAATTAGATGAACATGTAAATCATAAGACTAGGATAAGAAACTAAGTTAAAACAAAGATAAATGTTGGAAATGATGAGCTTGATTAAGGAATGAGGGTTATGATATAATTGAGAGCATGAAATGTATACCTTTATTGTGAAGTTAATACATTCATCCTTACTACCTTTGGATTCTAAGTCTCTATAGAACAACAAACTAGTTTCTAAAAGAAGAAAACAAGTGTAGCTAAATAAATGAATAAGTCATACAAAGGTAAATTATATTCAGGAAGGAAAAACTTGATTGAAAGGGAAACTATGTTTCACCCATTCATGAGCTGTTGATTTTAAATGAAGGATATGTAATGTATTAAACATGAGGTAATACTAGTAGAGATATTATTGATTTAGAATTTCAACTTCACATTAGTAGAAGGATAAAAGGAAATATATGCAACATGGTATACATGATCATACACATAAAACAAGCAACATGATCATAAGAGAAAACTAGAAGTTAAAGATGACATGTGGAATAGTAGTATATGGTATGGGGATTATGGAAAGTAAATAAGGGTTTGAAACATAATGGAGTAATATAGATTATAAAAGAAAGAGGTTGCGAAATTCAAGAAAGTGCTAATTAGTCAAGTACCCTTGTTGATAATTAATTAAACCTACATATGAGAAATGTATTATTGAATGTTTGCAGATAAGAATTCTAAGTCTCAAAATCATATTCTCTTTCACATCTTCCTTAATGAGAGCAATGTGGGAATGAAGTGATAAGAAAATGAATCATATATGATGCATAACCACCATGGTAGAAACATCTAGGGAATGTAATAATGACACACAATATGATTATGAAACCCTAGAAGGGTAATTGAGAATGTAATCTATCTGAATGGCCAAGTAAGATAAAGGAAATTCAATCGATAAGATAAAGAAGACTTTAGTAAAATTTTTGAGATACAAAGTTTGAATTTCAAATTAAAGGAGAAAAGTCACATCATAATAACGTCATGCTATTGATAAGGACCAAACCCTAAAATGTTTAGAGTTGTAGTAGTTCAAGGGATGTCACTAGTGATTTGACCTTGAATACTAGCATCTCTATAAAGCAAGATCATGAGATTTGCACTATGAGAAGTAAACTAACACTGATAGTAATCCAAGGATTAAAGATAGCTAATCTGAAAGGTAGATAAACAATATGGAAATGATTCAGAGTAAAGAGTAAGATATAAATTTGAAATGTAACAAGTGTGTTTTGAACAAAAGGAGAAGTACAATATGAGTGGAGTGCGATATGAGATAAATTCTTGCAATGATAGCAAGAATGATGAATAATCTATTTGTACCTTGTATGTTTCAATTTTAGGAATGTTTAATCTACATGATTAAAATGAGAAGGATAAGTAGTAAAAAGTAAGTAGTAGTGAATGAGGAGAGAGATAAGAGAAAAAAATGGCTTTTAGTAATATGTGAATTTGTTTTTATAAGTATAATTTGTTGAAGGTATATTAAGGGATGTAAGTTAGTTCTACGTATGATTTCAGTGTACATGTGCAAGCAATATGTTGATTTTAGGTGTCTGATAGTTGTAGTCATTCATACCAGTAATCCATCTTAGTATTGTACAATTATAGTATGGTGATATGGGTTGAATAATGATGGAAAAAATGGAGGGTTACCCTAAATAAGGTAGTCTTACCTATTCACTCATATCAATAGAAGGGATGATAACCATATTGTATTGATATGTAACCCTAATGAGGTATAGCTTATTATACCTAGCTTGAATATAACTAAGTGATGGTAATTGGGTATGAATAGTCCTTGAATGACTAATTCAATCATGGAGTACTTTGTTACTATTTTTGAAACCCTAGTATGATATAACTCGATGCTTACACCTTGAATTATGTGTGGGTTCATACTTGAAAATAATATGGAATGTGATGGTAATGCTTCACCTTATGCATCCATGAGGCAATGGGGATGCCGTGAGTAGTATTGTATAATTGTTTTTTAATCTAGTCTTCCAACTCATGACTTCTTTGCTATTTGAGTAGCACAATAGTAATATTCAAAAGAACATGGTGAACTCTCTTGTGTGACTTAGAGGTAATACATAACAATAGTACATATTGAGTCGTATGAATTGACATAGTTGGATCAGATTATCAATGTTGAGGTAACACCTCAAGAATATTAAAAAAAACATTGAAATGGTTGTTTCTCTCTCTCTCTACTATATTGATTGAGGCATAGAGAATTTGTTTGTTGTCTTTGAGAACTATTTCAAACATGTTGTGATTAGAAAAGAAATCAAGGACTTAATGTTGAAAACTGCATTCAAGTATGAAATACAAGAATATAATGACAAGTGAGATTTCATAAGCTTAAATAAGCTTTGAATATACTTTGTTTGTGTATTTATGTTTCGGGGATGAAACTTTTTAAGGGGGTGAGAATTGTAATGACCACATTTGTGCTTAATTGGTAAACTAGGGTTTACCTGAATGATTACATGCTTGATTAGATTGAACATCGTTTAGACTTTATTAATGATATTACATAAATTGTGATTTTTCAAACCGAAGGAGAAACTCTAACTATGATTTTAGTTTTAAGAATTAGGGTTTGAGAAATGTAAACCCTAATCGGAAAAAATTACGTTTTTGATAGTACATGAATATGGAATTTGATCAGGATAGCAATGTGGTAAATTATTTTTCATATTTTCTACAAATTTTGTATTTACTTTAGTTTTGTATATGATATGTATAATGCAATAATTCATATTGGAAAAAAATTTCAGAATATTTGAATGTTCTTTGAATGTGGTTCTCAGTCGAACTATACTTCGACCATAATGTTGACAGAGTGCTTTTTAGTAGTGTAGTGTTTTATTTTTATTTATTTATTGGTAACTCTAAATGATGTGAAATTTTATATGGAGATCTGAAACTAAATCAGCAACAACAGGTAAAATTGTTATAATTTTTGGATGCACTTAGACCTTATCAATAGTCAAATTACAATAATATTTTTAAGACAAAAAATTCAGTTGAAATAAGAGAAAGTATAGTGAGGGGTCAATGTGCAATTGCCCCAAACAACTCAATTGCTCTATATGGTCAAACTAACACGCAAGGAGCTATCATAATTTTTTATTCAATCTAGAGAAACGAAATCCTAGAGAGAGAGGGAGAGTTAGGGTTTGAGAGGAGAAAGTGATGGAGACCCTAACCTAGGGATTTGCTGTCCGAGGAATGATGAAATCATGTAAGTTTAGCTTCTTTGCATAGACTTTAATGGTGAATCTTCTCTCACATGTCAAGATTCCTTCCCTCCTGATTTGATCCAAAATGGTATCAAAACTTCTCCCTTTCTCAATATTTCTTCATAATCGCTCATTTTTAGGGTTTCCGAGTTGAAAGGAAGAAGAATCGGGTGAATTGCTAGGGATTTGAAATGAGATCGAGATTTTTAGGGAGGAACTGCATTTTTAAGGTATTTTCACACCTTAGGGTGAGTGGGAACTTCCTTTAAATAGTATAATGCATGAAAATTGGTTAAATCATCCATAATCTTTAATTGCTTAGTATGCGACTACAAACTCTGAATTGTGTGTTTGATCTAAGTTGTTGCAAAATGATATGAAATGGATTCTTCCTCTATTTGGATGAATTTTAGATGATAAAATCATATTAGAAATGTATAAAATCCATCCTAATGAGAATTCCCTAAGTATTCACAGAGGTTATAAGAGTAAACTAAAATATAGGGAATTTGTCTATGACTGAAATTACTGTATAATTAAATAGAGAAATTTGTTTATCTGGATCTCCTTGGTTATGAATGATTGTTTATCTGAATGCATAATACATATATGTTAGATACTATCTTGGGTTTCATTTAAGGTAAATAATGTTTATTTGATATCTCAGTAAAGAGGGTGAAACCCTAGATGTGAGGAAAGTTGGATATTTGCGAATAGATATTGTGAAATTCATTTGAACGAATTTTCTTGATTTGATAGACTTTATTTATTCAATTTTATTATTTATGCATGTTATCTCAATGAATGGCATGGAAACCCAAATTTAGCTTAGTTTCAAGGTTTCATACATATATTGATTTTATATGATGTGTTGATAGTAGTCTTTATTCAATGAATGTTTATGTCGCATGAAATCCTTATGAGAACCATGTGATAAGTGAATGCGGTAAATGAAACCCTAAGGATAGGGTATTCTATGAATTAAGCATTTTGATTACCATGTTCTCAGTATGAGATGGACAACCCAGGATTTGTGTCGATGTGCACGTTTTCCAAGAAAGTGCAAATAATTTATGGGTGCAAATGATGATTACTTGTATGCCAAGTAATTAGATCTCATCCGTATATTAAGATGCTTGATTGAATGATTCTAGTGTATAAGTGCCAAATGGGAATGCATTATGTTTATTTAAGTATTTAAGTCTGCCTGCATGTATAGTATGTTGATTTCTCAGTATATTACAATGTTTTGAATATACTGCTATGCCAAGTTTAGAATGATATGCATGTTGTATTATAACTTCAAATAAGTAGACGTGACACCATAGAGATACCAGAGTCAAGTATAAGTAAGAGAAAGGTACAATGTAGAAAGATATTTATAGGAATAATAAAATAATAGACTTAAGAGCCCTGAACACCGTAGAATCCCTATGAGAGGTTTGCGCCTTAGGGATGAAATGACCTAACCCCGGCAGTGCATCCAGTATACATGGGTCAGAACATACCAACATGTAGTATGGGGGACGAATCCCTAGTGGAAGTCTCCTTAAATTATAGAATGTAGTGTCCAACATCAACCAGAGATCATGGTGGCACTAGAGTATAGAAAAAGCCAATAGGTGGCTTGACTCTCTGCCTGTGTGCTCAGGTTAGAGGAGGAGTCTAGTTTTTATAGCATAATAGATGTGCTGAGGCCAGAGAGCCATTTTCCTTTTGCAGACCAGAGAGTAGTCATACTTAGAATTATGGGTGTGTCTGCTAAGTCCTATATGGTGAGATCATAGTTCGCTACGAGTCTTGATATGTAGAGTACACTGCATATGATAAGGGCATAAGCTAAAATATGTTCATATAGGTTCAAAGAGTTTCTTATTAGTAAGAAAGGCTAAGAAAGATTCAAGTACAATTTCCCAACAATTATTCTTTGTATGTTTCTGAATTATTAGTTTTCTTTGAAATTAATCAAACATGCTCATATATTGATTTGCTCTTGTTGATATCTAGAGTATCCTACCATATTTATGATTGTCAATGATCAATCTTTTTAAAGCTTACTACTATTATAATTGATATTAGTTGCTCTAAAGTATATCTGTAATTATATCAGTGCTTTAGATTGTTTCTTTGAAGTAATCATTCACTGAGCGAGTAGGCTCACCCGTCTACTCACAATTTTTAGAGATATCACATGGACTTGAAGAAGGTCATTGCATCAGAGTAGATCTTCCACAAGAGTTAAGTATGAGTATAGTTAAGTTCAGTCGGTCCTTGTCACTCTAGGTCCTTTTAAAGAAATAAGAGAGAGTTGTAAATGATGATGTATAACATTAATCCTCTTTTAGCAATATATGCGAATCAACAAGTCTTATGTGCTTCAAAGTATGAGAAACATAATGAATGTTCATAAATGCATTTTTACTATTGAAATCAGATTAGACAAATCAATGTTTAGATTCCCTTGTAAAGTTAGTTTATGTGGTTCAATGCGAGTAAACAAAGAGTTTGAAAAAGAAGAAAAAGTTAAGGGTAATCTTTGTATTACATTAAATCCTCAATTTATGCCCTAATCTCATGATTAATGGTAATTGTGATATCGGGGTGTAACCATTTTTGAAGCTGAGCAATGTGTTGAGATTGTTTACTTTAAAGGCTTACAATAGATGGAGTGATAAAAGATTCATGTCTCTGTTGTCTTTATTCAAATAAATTCCTCCTAAAGGCAACAAACTTCAAATCTTAACATAGATGTTGTGCCCAATGAGAATGGAGGCTAAGAAGATACATGCATGCCCAAATGACTATGCGTTATTTCAAAAGGACTTTATTAATTTGAAAGATGTCCCAAATGTGGGGCATGAAGGTACAAAATGGTAACTTTGAGTAAATCCAAAACTGGTTCTCCTACCAAGGAGATGTGGTATATACCTATGATACCATGGTTTATTGCTTGTTTTCCAATACCATGGATGTGCATAATTTATCTTTGTATGCAAAGGCAAAGAGAAATAATGATGAGATTCTACGACATGTGTTTGATTTCCACAATGGATGAAAATTGATTTATTGTGCCTTAAAAATTGATTTACTACTCTTGCACCTTTACTTCACCATGAGGAGTGGATATCTGTAAGGACACACCAATCTGGAGAAACACCCAACCCCACAAATGTTGAGGTGCCTAGAAAAATGGTGAATTCAAATATCAAAGTGCATGCTCATTTTTTTACCTTGTATGTTATGTTATATTGACCAACTACTATTGATGATGATTAACAGGATCTCTATGAGCTAAGAAAAGAAGGCAAGATCATCCATGAGGGCCAAAGGGATTCATTTACTATTTCTCTCGGTACTCTATAGCATCCTAGCCTTGTTAGGACGGTTGGGGTTGGCTTCGATATAAGATCATTTTTTAGTCATAAAAAAGTGCAAATCTGTTAAGAAAGGAATCTGGTCACAAAAGCACGTGCAAGACATGATTCCACAAGGAACAGAGGATGCAATGAGACAATATTAGGTTTCTAATTCTCAACCTTCTCAGACAGTAATTGTGTCACCCCACTTTACACACGTGGTGAACTCCCCTATTATAGTGGTAGTTCAGAGTAATCCAATGGACCCTCTAGAAAGCACACTCGATGTAGTTACTTTTTTGATATAATAGTCTTTCAGGTGAATTATAATGTGTTTGTGTTTAGGTATATATAACACCATATGCAATTTATAGGGGTTGAGGTGATGTCATCCTTTATTAGAAGAATATGTTATTGTAATAGGTGAGTCTTATCTACCCCTTCTAGGTGACATGATTTATTGTCATCTAATGCCTACTGATGCAGTTTGTATCTCTATCAAGATTGTCTTTGATGCTTGAAAATAGGCATCACTACCACATGCCCACCCCGAACATGAGACGATAGGTGATGTAGGTGGTGGCATGGATGCATTGCCCAAAGTGAAAGTTATCTATATTGATGTATGCTAAATTTTTAGTGTGTTTGTATTTGGATTGTTTTCTAATTGTATATAATTGAAAATTGATTTGAGAATATGTATATGAAAAGCACAACACCTAAGATACCCCCTATAGTTCATCCTCCACTTCATCCTCCAGATATTCAATTACCTACTTGGATTGCAAAGTACCTATTTGACTCACCGTGTCCTATGTATAGGGGGTTAGATGTAATATATGAAAGTTTGGTGAAATTGATTTATATAAATATAAGGCATGAATTGATAAGTCAACCATCTAGTTTTATTAGTGATGAAATAATAAAGCTATCCACTTTGTGGCATGGGTGCAACCCATGGCCTAAATTAGACATGTTTTCCTTGTAAATAGGTCCATGGGGTACAAGATAAAGAAATAAGAGATTTAGTGCATAAATAAATCATAGTGACTTTGTACCAAATATTAGATAACTAAAAAATGAGATAATATGTGATTTTCCAAAAGAAAATAAGATGTGTGATGTTTTGATAATTAAGTGAGTAATTCTCTAACTAGAAATGGCAATAGGAGATTTCAGACATCAAATAGTGTTATCTCAGTCTGACTTTTAGTATATTTGAAGCTAATAATAAAACTAAAAGGTGAATTCTAGAAATTTGGAGAAAAAGGACATTTCCATGAGATAATGGTAATTTTTTACTCTAAAGGTTTAAAAGGAGTAAGTTTAGTATATGAAAGATATCCCAAATAAAATATCACAAACCAGAAATAGGTGGGGAAGTATATTAATGAGTTCCTATAATAGATTTAAGGAATATATTGAAGAGAGAGAGGTAAAGAATAATATAGTATTCAAGCCATGTGGAGTTTCATAAATGGTTAATGAACAACAACAACCCATTATGTGTCTTCCTTTGTGTATTTTGGGTTTTCCAACCAAGATTTTAGTATTTTGAAAGGGGGATGACCAAACCCAGGGTGGAAAGTAGTAATTATTCTCAATAGTTTTCAAAGTAGGAATATCTAATCACAACTTGAGGCTAAGATGTATAATCGTTGGTGTTATCGATATCAGTAGATCAAGACCTGACACATGTGAGTATACAAAGAAGGAAACTCTAATGTCCTCTTTCGGGTTGTAGGGTCTCTCTCTCCCCTTCCCTTTCTCTCTTTGTGGAAACTATAAGGGTTTCTTCTAAGATACAAATATATAGGAGACTAAGTAGGAATCCCTCACCATCAGGAGAACATAGCCCTAGCCATGGTAGTCCACGGTGAAACTCTATGAGGAGTCCCTATTCCTCGAACTCCCCAATTCCTTCAACATAGAGACATCTTGAATAGACCCACAGGTAGTAGCAACAAATGATGCCTTAGTCCCTAGAGGGGAGAAAGTACAATACCCTAACCCTATGGGAAACTTGATGATGTGGGACCACCTTCACCTTCTTAGACTTCCATCTAAAGCCACCTACCCAGCAGGGAACAAGTGCTTTCCAGACTACTGCTTCGCAAGCCATGGTCACAATGACATAATCCAATTACCCTGGATGGTCTAGAGATGTCAGGTGGGTTCATCAAAGAACGACAGAGCTACTAGGAGCCTTATATATAACAACCACACCTGAGGAGGGAGACGACCTTTTAGTTGGCTACTGTGGGAATGGTTCACAAGAAGGAGAAGAATGAAGGAAGGAGAAGAGAATCAGTGGTTTTTGTAACAAACCTGACCTGGGTTATGAGGTAACCCTATTTGATTTGTCTAATAAAGTTGCTTAGAACTTTAATATAATCCTCTAAGGTGTTTTTTTATCATGTGACACACTCATGTTTCAAGTTTGGTCCCGATTGAATGTTGTTTGAGCAATTTTCCTTTGTTTTGGACCAAAGTGCAATTTACCCAAATTGAGGGGCTATAATGCAAAATGTCACATGTTGAATGTGCCTTATATGTTTTATCATCATAATAGAGATAATTATGCAAGGTGGTGGCTTGTGGAAATCCTAAATTCCAAGTTTGAACTTGTTTGAACAATGTTGGTACCTTGTGCACCAATTTTGGTACAAATTGTAATTTACCCAAAATGTGGGGTTGATATGCAAATTAACACCTCTAGAGTGTTCCCATTTCCTCTATGTATCATTTAGAGGAGAAAGAATGAATGATACACCATGTTTGATTCCATTATGAATGATGGTAATCTTGGTGATGAAATGACCAAGAAAAAGGGTTAAATATGGAAGCTTAACTTGAGTTGTATCAAGTTGAAAAGCTTATATATGAGTGACTATCGGCCATGGAGCCCAAGGAGGTGTTCCATATCGTTTTGTGAAGTCTTGGAAAAGTCCATATCGTTCAAAGAACCTCAAGGAGGTGAGGTATGACGGCCAACAAGTTTCCTTAGAAAAAGTGTATCGGCTTGACATAAAATAGTGATTAAACCTAGATGACTTACCTAAATGGATAAGCAATGGATGAATTTGCATATTTAGATGATACTCAACCTTTTTGCATGTCAATATAAATGTTGATGCATGCATGGACACGTGTCACCCATGCATGACACGCGGCACCTACTAGCTCAAAATGTTGACACCTCATTTTTTGCCTTTCTTCATGATCAACAAGTATATATACCCCTAGTTTCACCCCTTGGTGCAATTTTGCGACCCTTACCACCCTCCTACCTTGTGGTATCGTGCATGGGGCTCTTGTATCGTGCAGTTAAGGAAGGGTATCGTGCATAGGCCCTTTGATATTTCCCATAGCAAAAGCATATCGACAAAGTAGGTTAAATTGGCCATATAAGGTGATATCGGCCAATAGGGTGAAGAGTTGAGTGCCATATCGTGCAAGTGAGTGCATATCGTGCAAGTGAGTGCCATATCATGCAAGAGGGTTGGAATATCGTGAAAGGGAACAAGGGTATCATTGATAGGCCTTGGGTATCGGCCATAGCAAGTGTATCGGCCATACCATGTTGATATTGTCCATAGCAAGTTGATATCGGCCAATTGAAGTGATTTTGGCCACAAGTGAGGGGGTATCGGCCACAAGCAAAGTTGTGTCGGCCAAGAGGAAGTCCATATCGCCCAAGAGTGGTATGGTTTCGTCCAAGGAGCTAAGGAACTAAAAACTTAACCCTAAGGTAAGCTATAGTTGTCTTCAAGCTTGAATTGAAGCATGGAATTAGGGTTATGATCTACCTTTCTTTTCTTCTTCACCAATTGCTTATCCATGGTGATTCCTTGTATATGAAGGAGTTTTGAACGAGACTTGGACCTTTGATAAAGTCATATTCAACCTTAGTAACATGGATCTTTGGATCTTGAAGCTTTGAAGTGGTTCTTAAGGCGGGTTATATAACTTGAACTCAATCATGTTATTATTCATCACCTAAATTGTTGTATTTAATGATCTACTTTTGATTCCAAAATTTCCTGAAATAGTTGATGAAATGATGAGTTCTAGTAGTTTCTTAGACCTGTTGACTTGAACTATAATAGTTAGAATAAAGGTCTAGAGCTTGAAGATTGTGATATCACCTTATATAAGTGATATCGGGTGCATGCACATAAGCAAGCACCTCTAACCCGATATGATGATGCACCTATTTCACTAAAATGATATGAATAGGTTTGTAAACCTATTTGAACGATATGGGGGTGTAGAATACACCTCTTTCACGATAGGAAGTCTATTATAGACTCCATGCACGATACAAGGTCAATTGTATACTTGTATGTTGACAAGAAACCCTAAATTGGGTAACCCAATATAAGTGAAGAGTAACAAGTGCTATTGCATGATATGATCATATGATACATCATTGATACTTAGTGTCATGAGGCCTACATGACCTTGTATGACATGGTTGCACTATAGGGTTGCACGATACACAACCCTAGATGATATGATAACCCTAACCCATCATGGCTAACCCTAGATGGTGACTAGCCTGATAGGTTGATTGAAAGTACTTCTTTCCCGACATGGTGATGGTTTGATACCTGATAAGTATCATGGAAGACACATACATACACATTGTGCCCGATATGAGGTCAAGAAGATACCTCATGCCCGATATCGAGACAAATACAAACCCTAACCCAATATGGTGAGTGTCTATACACCTACAACCCGATATGGTGAACATATGCACATGATTTAACCCTATACACCTTGTAAAGGTAAGGGCAATACACTCTTAGGAGTGATGAGTGTAACACCAAGTAATGGTGTGGATAATACCTTGATAGGTGAAATACCTAGAGTGGTTGATAATGGTTAATCCTATATCAATAATGCCTTACCCGATATGAGTTCATATCATTAATGATGGTTGAATAATTCAATTGTGTGACTTATGACTAATACATTACATGATAGATGTGATGAGCTAGTGCATAAAGTATTAGGATGGGACATACCCTAATACAATATAAGTTGATGAACTTAAGTATGTTAAAAGTGATGAGGGAAGTGATACATCAAGACATGATAGATATCACATCCAGCACTTCAAGGTTGATGTACCTTGATGCACCTTAAATCCAATATACTTGGATGAGTAACACATGAAGTGTGTTATGTCAATTTTTACATTGAGATGTAATAAGTTTAATGCACTTTGATAAGTGTGGGCTAACATACTTTGAGAATGGGTTAGGCCAATTTAATAAAGTCCGATGTAATCATACCCTGGTAAGGATGAGAGAGGAAATCATACCTTGTGTTGATGATTCATTTAATGATAAATGATGAGAATAAATAAGTATGATTTAATACTTATGATATCAATGTTTTCTCCTAGATGTTTGGAGTAATGAATTAGGGTTTGATCATTGGTAATATGATCTTGAAAACCTAAATGGTTAATAATGGAAAACCCTAACCCTAATGAAGGGTAATGATATGTAAGAGAAACCCTAATCGATAAGAAAGGGAAAACCCTAACCCTAATGATGGGAAGGTTGTATTTCTCTTATTGGATAAGCCTTGTAAGGCATGTTAAATACTTGTATAAAAATATAATGAGTAATGGCCTTGTGAACCATGTGAATAGTTGTTGCCTAGTGAGAGGTGACAAGATGTGTAATGGCCTTGTGAGTCCTGTGAATAAGTTGTTGCCTAGTGAGAGGTGACAAGATACTTAATGGGCCTTGTGAGACATGTGAGATGCTTATACAACAATATCATTATACCTTGGTCTGAGGACCTAGAGGTATTGGTTACCTGATAAGTGGTAACAATGTTCTGTGATGAACTAAGGGTTTGAATACCCAGATCCAATAATCATGATAATGATGTTGAAAAGGGATGAGAACTCCCAGTAATGTGACAAGGGACTGAGATCCCAAGTATCATGTGTTTTAAAGATTTGCAAAGTACTTGATAGATACACCTTTCTTTGTAGAATCTGTTATAATAATTCTTGTTTGGAACTTGACTGATGCTAAAAGAATATGGTAATGTACTTAATTAATCAAGTGGAATCTTATCATGTAGTGCCCTGGCCATAGATCCATCATCGTCAGTAGCTGGTGATGGTGAAATAGGTTTTCCTATGGGATCTCTTTATGAACCCATATTATTAAATATGTGGGGGTGATGGGCGCGAATACCTTACGCCCTGATGAAGAAATTAATGTGAGATAAACATTAAATCTCTCAATCATTCATTATATGTGTCGGGATGGATGCATCATGAATCTCCCGATGGTGATGAATGCCAGATCAATGTAAGATAAACATTAAATCTCTCGATGACGAAGAGAGGCACCTGACATTGTAATTCTTGTAGCAGTTGCCAATATACCCTGGTAAGCTATGATAAGCAGTTGAGATGGTTCTTCTTGTGGTCTCACACTGACCGAGATGTGGGAGGTCATGGAGTCTGTCTCTTCCATTGACCTATGTATGGTACCGATTTCGACTTCGCAGTGGTCGGTTGGAGTATGAGTGGTATACCTCATCTCCTCAGGGCATAAGTGTGATTGTAGAATGTAATCAGTCGTATAGCATGTTTGCTTAAGGATTGAATACGGAAATCATTGGCTGATATTACATTTCTTTTATGCATCCTTAATGGATAGATGTGATTTATGTTTCTTTAGATTCCTTACAAAGTAGATAGATGATTTATAACTCTTCCAAGGGTAGATGCAATGTTCTCCTTAAGAAAGGAGATTACTTCATTTTGTTCATACAGTGAATTATCCTGCCTGTTAATATAAATAGAACCTCTGCTCAGTTTATAAATATTTAATATGTGATAATAATATGGTCGGCGGAGAGTTATATCTCTCACTGGGACAATTACAATTGTCTCACCCCTGTGGGACCCAAATTTTTAGGTGGGCGTGCATGAGGCGGTGGAGACCTTACTGCAGAGGAGGAACAACAGCTGAGGCAGCAATGACAACTCAAGTTGAGTGTATTGTCTATCATGTCTTGTAGATATGAGTCCTATGTGTCGTCTCTGTACTCTCAGATCCTTGGAGTTGATTCGTAATGGTTTTATGATCAATACAAGATTTTGTCTTACGCGCCTCGAGGTTTTATGTTGCTCATGTATAGTTTGGTAAAGCAACTGTTATATGTTATTTTCGAGATGAGATGTACGAGATATGTACAATGTGATTAATGATGTATATAAGGTTTTGGACCTTTCAGTAAGAGTTTTCCTTGGAATGGATCTCTTTGAAAAATGGTTTTAATTTTTAGTGATTTTTGTTAATCTTCTATTTATGTTTAATTCCGCTTAATTAGTAACGATTTGATTGTCGGTCGTTACAGTTTTGGTATCAGAGCTTAAGGTTCGCTGAGTCTACAGAGACATAGGACTGAGGTGTTGAGTCTGTGTTAGTGTCCTCCAGTATACCCTATAGTGACTTCTATTTGTGCAGAAGAAAGGGTGAAGTTTATAAATGACTGGGGAACACGAGGAATACATTGTTGAGGGCAATGTTGTTGCACCAGGAAAGGGTGCAAGGGATCAGGCAAGAGAAGAATGAATGCCTAAGAATTCCCATGATGACCCGATCAGGATAGAGAATCCTATGTTTATGCTCTTGTTGGGCAGGTTAGGACAATAATGATGCATATAGTAGACTGGATACTAGCATTACAACCTAGGTTACCAGTACTCAATACAAAAACTTTGGGCTTTGAAAGGGTTCCTAAATGACATAGTCATGTTGGAACAGTGGAAAATGTGGGAAAGATTAACATATGGTGAGAAAGTAGACTCTGCCATAAGTTTAGACAGATAGTATATCAGTGATGGCAGTGCCCAAGAAGGGGCAATAAGCCGAGAATTAAGGGAATGTCATTACAATTCCATAGTCTTTTGCCTAGTGGTTCTAAAAAGCCAAAAGTAACAACATGAAATAGCTAGACTCTATGGGTTGAATCAACCTAGAGCGGTGGATGACCGCGAGGGGTAACAATCAGATAGAGCTTTTTCATTTTGATATGACTTCTTTTGATGTTACCTGATAATCCTAAAAAGGATTGTTGTTATGGACTTCCCTATTGATTGTCCTATGGGGACATAGGGAAGAAATGATGAGAACTAGAATTTATATTCTGTTCAGTATTCTTTTAAATGCTCTATAATTGCTCTTATCTGTGTGAAAAAGGATGAGGTATGGAAGAGATTCCTGGAGAAAATCCAGAAATGATAAATCATGTGTTGGTTATTATATGAAAAGTAAGGAATAATGACATGTAATCATCCTTATAATTCATATGCTGATGGCAAGGAACCTAGGATGAAACACGAGTAAATGACTCATGAATAGTTGAAAGTTCATGCAATAAATGAGGAGATGATAATCTCTTCTCTTTTATAAACAACCCTAGATGATGATGGGGTGAGAACAGGAATATGTTCCTTTGTGTTCTTTCCCTTCTGGGACATGGTAATCGTGTGGGTCTTATGACAATTGATGTGCATAAGTTAAAAATGTTCAATTGATGGATACTTAGAAAAGTATCAGTTTGTCTTGGACTTTGGTTCCAAGATAAAGATATGTGTAACAACTAATGTCCCAAGATGAAAGAAAGATGAGAATGTGATGTGTTTTCGACACATGTGATGGATACCAAGATAAGAAATTCTGGTATCTAAGAAGTATCAAGTGATATGGCAAAGTAAAAGCATAACTCCTAATCAACTAATTTATGTTGGTTACCCGGTATGGCCAACTGTGAAATCAGTCTAGTTACATAAAATAGTATGGACATCACATGTTAGGGGTTTATGATCCGCATGAACATAACATTGATACGGATGTACTAATTGATGGAACAATTGTAAAACCATTGTAAAAAAGCTTGTCAAGCTAAAAATAATTTCTTAGAATACCCTATCTAGATCTGTTAAGGCAACTTATATATAACATCTAAAGATACCTCTAAGACAACTTCTTAATTGATAAGTAACCTCCCCTTATGATAAGAGAATGTACAACTAATGAGATAGTTGGTAAAAGTAGTAAGAAAGATTAATGTTGTGTCAGCAGATTAGATGGCACAACATATGCATGATAATACTTGTAATCAGAAGTGGGTGACAGAACATAACTCTAATCTTTCCTATAAAAGTGAAATGTTAAATGAGGAGTATGGGAGACTCCACAGAATCAAGAATCCTGTCAAATAAAGTTGTAAGTTGAGAAAGGTGACAAATCAGTAAGGTATGACACCTGAGTTAAATAAG
Organism: Alisma plantago-aquatica; assembly: GCA_963693085.1. Classification (NCBI taxonomy): domain Eukaryota; kingdom Viridiplantae; phylum Streptophyta; class Magnoliopsida; order Alismatales; family Alismataceae; genus Alisma; species Alisma plantago-aquatica. The sequence goes on along the minus strand of OY856409.1, from coordinate 1,680,789,179 downwards.
GTATGAATGATGTTTCCCTGACTAAGAAAAGTATTACCTGACATAGAGTTGACTCTACAGTCAATAATGAAAAAGACAGTGGAATATGTGCCCTATGTGAAAGATTCAATGATAACCCTGTGTGGAAGAACTTTGTGTTGATGAAAGTTCTATGTCATCTCCATGACATTAAGATGTTATGTGGAGACATGATGGTAAGATGAATGAATAATATATGTCTTCCTTTACCTGGGATTTCGGGGACGAAATCCTTGTTAGGGGTTTATAACTTGTAACAACCCTGACCAGGGTTATGAGGTAACCCTATTTGTTTTGGCTAATAAAGTTGCTTAGTACTTTAATATAATCCTATAAGGTGTTTTGTTATCATGTGACACAATCATGTTTCATGTTTGGTCGCAATTGAATGTTGTTTGAGCAATTTTCCTTTGTTTTGGAGCAAAGTGCAATTTACCCAAATTGAGGGGCTATAATGCAAAATTTCACATGTTGAATGTGCCTTATATGTTTTAGCATCATAAGAGAGATAATGATGCAAGGTGGTGGCTTGTGGAAAGCCTAAATTCCAAGTTTGAACTTGTTTGAACAATGCTGGTACCTTGTGCACCAATTTTGGTACAAAATGTAATTTACCCAAAATGTGGGGTTGATATGAAAATTAACACCTCTAGAGTGTTCCTATTTTCTATATGTATCATTTAGAGGAGATATAATGAATTATACACCATGTTTGATTCTATTATGAATGATGGTAATCTTGGTGATGAAATGACCAAGAAAAAGGGTTGAATTTGGAAGCTTAACTTGAGTTGTATCAAGTTGAAAAGCTTATATATGAGTGCCTATCGGCCATAGAGCCCAAGGAGGTGTTCCATATCATTTTGTGAACTCTTGGAAAAGTCCATATCGTTCAAAGCACCATAGTTAGGTGAGGTATGACGGCCAACAAGTTTCCTTAGAAAAAGTGTATCGGCTTGACATAAAATAGTGATTAAACCTAGATGACTTATCCAAATGGATAAGCAATGGACGAATTTGCATCTTTAGATGATCCTCAACCTTTTTGCATGTCAAGATAAATGTTGATGCATGCATGGACACGTGTCACCCATGCATGACACGTGGCACCTACTAGCTCAAAATATTGACACCTCATTTTTTGCCTTTCTTCATAATCAACAAGTATATATACCCCTAGTTTCACCCCTTGGTGCAATTTTGCGACCCTTACACCCTCATACCTTGTGGTATAGTGCATGGGTCTCTTGTATCATGCAGGAAAGCAAGGGTATCGTGCATAGGCCCTTGGATATTGCCCATAGGAAAAGCATATCGGCCAAGTAGGTGAAATTGGCCATATAAGGTGATATCGGCCAATAGGGTGAAGAGTTGAGTGCCATATCGTGCAAGTGAGTGCCATATCGTGCACGAGGGTTGGCATATCGTGCAAGGGAACAAGGGTATTGTGCATAGGCCTTGGGTATCAGCCATATCAAGTGTATCGGCCATACCATGTTGATATTGTCCATAGCAAGTTGATATCGGTCAATTGAAGTGATTTTGGCCACAAGTGAGGGGGTATCGGCCACAAGCAAAGTTGTGTCGGCCAAGAGGAAGTCCATATCGCCCAAGAGTGGTAGGGTGTCGGCCAAGGAGATAAGGAACTCAAAACTTAACCATAAGGTAATCTATAGTTGTCTTCAAGCTTGAATTGAAGCATGGAATTAGGGTTATGATCTACCTTTCTTTTCTTCTTCACCAATTGCTTATCCATGGTGATTCCTTGTATATGAAGGAGTTTTTAACGAGCCTTGGACCTTTGATAAAGTCATCTTCAACCTTAGGAACATGGAGATTTGGACCTTGAAGCTTTGAAGTGGTTCTTAAGGTGGGTTATATAACTTGAACTCAATCATGTTATTATTCATCACCTAAGTTGTTGTATTTAATGATCTACTTTTAATTCCAAAATTTCCTGAAATAGTTGATGAAATGATGAGTTCTAGTAGTTTCTTAGACCTGTTGACTTGAACTATAATAGTTAGAATAAAGGTCTAGAGCTTGAAGATTGTGATATCACCTTATATAAGTGATATCAGGTGCATGCACATAAGCAAGCACCTCTAACCCGATATGATGATGCACCTATTTCACTAAAATGATATGAATAGGTTTGTAAACCTATTTGAACAATATGGGGGTGTAGTGTACACCTGTTTCACGATAGGAAGTCTATTATAGACTCCATGCACGATACAAGGTCAATTGTATACTTGTAAGTTGACAAGAAACCCTAAATTGGGTAACCCGATATAAGTGAAGAGTAACAAGTGCTATTACATGATATGATCATATGATACATCATTGATACTTATTATCATCAGGCCTACATGACCTTGTATGACATGGTTGCACGATAGGGTTGCACGATACACAACCCTAGATGATATGGTAACCCTAACCCATCATGGATAATCCTAGATGGTGACTAGCCCGATAGGGTGATTGAAAGTACTTCTAGCCCGACATGGTGATGGTTTGATACCTCATAATTATCATGGACGACACATACATACGCCTTGTGCCCGATATGAGGTCAAGAAGATACCTCATGCCGGATATGGAGACAAGTACAAACCCTAACCCGATATGGTGAGTGTCTATACACCTACAACCCGATATCGTGAACATATGCACATGATTTAACCCTATACACCTTATAATGGTAAGGGAAAGATAGTCTTAGGAGTGATGAGTGTAACACCAAGTAATGGTGTGGATAATACCTTGATAGGTGAAACACCTAGAGTGGTTGATAATGGTTAATCCTATATCAATAATGCCTTAACCCGAGATGAGTTCATATCATTAATGATGGTTGAATAATTCAATTGTGTGACTTATGACCAATACATTACATGATAGATGTGACGAGATAGTGCATAAAGTATTAGGATGGGACATACCCTAATACAAGATAAGTTGATGAACTTAAGTATGTTAAAAGTGATGAGGGAAGAGATACATCAAGACATGATAGATATCACATCCAACACTTCAAGGTTGATGTACCTTGATGCACCTTAAATCCAATATACTTGGATGAGTAACACATGAAGTGTGTTATGTCAATTGTTACATTGAGATGTAATAAGTTTAATGCACTTTGATAAGTGTGGGCTAACATACTTTGAGAAAGGGTTAAGCCAAGTTAATAAAGTCTGATGTAATCATATCCTGGTAAGGATGAGAGAGGAACTCATACCTTGTGTTGATAATTCATTTAATGATAAATGATGAGAATGAATAAGTATGATTGAATACTTATGATATCAATGTTTGCTCCTAGATGTTTGGAGCAATGAATTAGGGTTTGATCATTGATAATATGATCTTGAAAACCTAAATGGTTAATAATGGAAAACCCTAACCCTAATGAAGGGTAATGATATGTAAGAGAAACCCTAATCGATAAGAAAGGGAAAACCCTAACCCTAATGATGGGAAGGTTGTATTTCTCTTATTGCATATGCCTTGTAAGGCATGTTAAATACTTGTATAAAAATATAATGAGTAATGGCCTTGTGAACCATGTGAATAGTTGTTTCCTAGTGAGAGATGACAAGATGTGTAATGGCCTTGTGAGTCATGTGAATAAGTTGTTGCCTAGTGAGAGGTGACAAGATACTTAATGGGCCTTGTGAGCCATGTGAGATGCTTGTACAACAAGTATCATGTATACCTTGGTATGAGGACCTAGAGGTATTGGTTACCTTATAAGTGGTAACAGTGTGATGTGATGAACTAAGGGTTTGAATACCCAGATCCAGTAATCATGATAATGATGTTGAGAAGGGATGAGAACTCCCAGTAATGTTACAAGGGATTGAGATCCCAAGTATCATGTGTTTTAAAGATTTGAAAAGTACTTGATAGATAGACCTTTCTTTGTAGCATCTGTTATAATAAGTCTTGTTTGGAACTTGACTGATGCTAAACGAATATGGTAATGTACTTAATTAATCAAGTGGAATCTTATCATGTAGTGCGTTGGCCATAGATCCATCATCGTCAGTAGCTGGTGATGGTGAAATAGGTTTTCCTACAGAATCTCCTTATGAACGCATATTATTGAATATGTGGGGGTGATGGGCGCGAATACCTTACGCCCTGATGAAGAAATTGATGTGAGATAAACATTAAATCTCTCAATCCTTCATTATATGTGTCGGGATGGACGTATCATGAATCTCCCGATGGTGATGAATGTCAGATCGATGTGAGATAAACATTAAATCTCTCGATGCCGAAGAGAGGCAGCTGACACTGTAAGTCTTGTAGAAGTTGCCAGTATACCCTGGTAAGCTATGATAAGCAGTTGACATGGTCCTTCTTGTGGTCTCACACTGACTGAGATGTGGGAGGTCTTGGAATCCGACTCTTCCATTGACCTATGTATGGTACCGATTTTGACTTCGCAGTGGTCAGTTGGAGTATGAGTGGTATACCTCATCTCCTCAGGGCATAAGTGTGATTGTAAAATGTAATCAGCAGTATAGCATGTTTGCTTAACGATTGAATACAGAAATCATTGGTTGATGTTACATTTCTTTTATGCATCCTTAATGGATAGATGTGATTTATGTTTCTTTACATTCCTTACAAAGTAGATAGATGATTTATAGCTCTACCAAGGGTAGATGCAATGTTCTCCTTAAGAAAGGAGATTAGTTCATGTTGTTCATACAGTTAATTATCCTGCCTGTTAATATAAAAAGAACCTCTGCTCAGTTTATAAATATTTAATCTGTGATAATAATATGGTCGACGGAGAGCTATGTCTCTTGCTGGGACAATTACAATTGTCTCACCCCTGTGGGACCCAAATTTTTAGGTGGGCGTGCACGAGGCGGTGGAGACCTTACTGCAGAGGAGGAACAACAGCTGAGGCAGCAGTGACAGCTCAGGTTGAGTGTACTGTCTGTTATGTCTTGTAGATATGAGTCCTATGTGTCGTCTCTGTACTGTCAGATCCTTGGAGTTGGTTTGTACTGGTTTTATGATCAATACAAGATTTTGGCTTACGCGCCTCGAGGTTTTATGTTGCTCATGTATAGTTTGGTAAAGCAACTGTTATATGTTATTCTTGAGATGAGATGTACTAGATATGCACAATGTGAATAATGATGTATATAAGGTTTTGGCCCTTTCAGTAAGAATTTTCCTTGGAATGGATCTCTTTGAAAAATGGTTTTAATTTTTAGTGATTTTTGTTAATCTACTATTTATGTTTAATTCCGCTTAATTAGTAATGATTTGATTGACGGTCGTTACAGTTTTAGTTTATCATCCCTGAGTCCAACATATCAAGGTAAGGGAAAATGATTCATTCCATTATGTTTTAGCATCAACCATTCTAGAGTGCATTTATAAAGTGGTCGCAAACCATTGGTTGGGCCCGAACACATGGACCATAGTGGATAATACCCAGTAGGTTGACATGGTTTACTCTGATTGGCCTATTAATAATTATCTTGTAGAAATTATAGCAATTGATTGGTAACTCAATTTGGGACATACTATATATGAAAATTGACTGAAAGGAGAGGAATACAACTAAAATATAATTAAGACCTAGTTATAATCCTAATTCCAAAAGTAGGGTAGTATATGATTAAGTTGTGATCAGTAAATGAAGACCCTAGATTTGTTCATTAACATGTTGAATACATTAAATGCTTTAAGTTCTTGTTATTATCTGATCTTTTTGTATGTGATGATCATAGTAATAGAAAATTAGGCTATTTAAAGTGATTAACCATATAAAAATTAGGGTTTTGGAAACTAAATATAATGATTTGTGATAATCTTCATGAACTCAATATGATCTAAGTGTTCATAATCAAGAGATATGATGGATAAAATATTTATGTTTGACCTCATGTTTAAATATGCTATGGAACTAAGGTTTGTACCATTATTCCTCATCTAAACCTAAGATAACCCTAAACCCCATATTAGAACCCGAGTAGGATTTTATTTGAGTAATATGATGGTGACACTTTAGGATTTACATACATGTATATTAAATCTTGATTGCTTGGATCTATTGATTGGATTGATTGAATATACTTGAAGTATGGTTGCATAATCTGCATGATTCTACATTGAGGTACATGGTTATGATTATGAATACCCACAATATCATTTGTCGGCATTTGCTAAGGTTTCTCAAAGATTCACTAAACAAACTGTTGGATGTTTGTTTACATTCTGTTCAATTATAATGCTAGCATGAGTAGTACATATGATACGATATCATTTTCTAAACCCCAGGATGATAAGCATCATGGATGATGCACATGAGCCAGGATCGGATAGTTCACACACTCATGATAGCATATCAAGTGTGGGTTAGAATATGAAATGAAAATGATATTTCCTATTTCCAAGTAATTGATTGATTATATGTTGTTATATTACTTGCACACTTTTGCATGCACCCAACATACACAATATATTTCAATATACTGATTTGTGCTTTTGTTTCACTCCATTTTAGGTAAATACAAGATAAGAAGATACCAAGAAATGATAAACCAGATCGAATTACCTGAAGGCATTAAAGCTAACTAAATGACGATTATATAGTTATTTCTTCTCATTTGTATAGTTCTAGTCATAGAAAATCATGTAACTCCTTAGAGGAGAAATCTTGTAAAACAATATTTGAATTAATAGAAATTATTTTCTATTATTTGTTTTTTTGTTAAATTTGGATACTTGGGATTTTAGGTAATGAATCTAAACTTTTTGGTCCCTTCCTCAACTGGGAGATGATGAAAAGTGAGATCGTCACATTGGCAGTTTGGCTAAGTGACTTGGAATAAGGGTTGACTATGATGGTATATATTAAAGAGGACGTTGTAGGTCAATCTCATGATACTAGTGTATTCTTTATATATATTTTAACGTTGTTTTCTTATGCTTGGTTGAAAACAACTTTGATAGAACTTTGGATTTGGTGAGACCTTATGGCTAGATACTTTGTTCTATATAAGTGAAAATATATATTGATCTGTTTTCTTATATATTAATGCATACATACAATTTGTAGCCATTTATATAGGGTGTGTGGAGAGTCCGCAGTAACCAATATTGCATTTCTAGTTCCATCATTAATTAGATCTATAGATAAAGACCAAAAATATGTTAGTTATTACTTCTCTACAACAATTAATATTTTGGCAATGCAAGAAAAAGAGTGATTGTAGCTCCTTCAAATTTTAGGTAAGTTTCTAGCTCTTTGCTTATAATTTGGACTTATGAAATATATTTCATAATGGATTTTGATTTTTCTTTTTCTTGGCTTGTTTTCACTAAGTAATAATCATTGGGAGTTGTTGGTAATTGTCCCTATGATGCTAACTGCATAACATCTAGATCCTTTGGTTGACAAAGTAGATAGTCAGGGGCATGTAATGATAAAAGCATTATTGACATTAGTAAATTTGTATATTTATCAACATATATTAATGTCTGCATCATTATATGATAAAAGAAAAAATTAAGTTGGGTGAATGTTGAGGTAGTTTTCTCACTCTAATGCATATATATGCCAACTATGCTTACTTTTATTTATTAAAGTTTACAAGACAATGGTTGGCATTAAAATACTACATGATGTGGTATATGGACCTCATTATCATACAAGAGAAACAATACATCAATTGTATACAAAGAGTATTCTATATATTCTTTATCAAATCATATATATATAATCTCATTTGATATGAAAAGAATCAAATCAAAATTAAAAATTATGTCATTCTCTTTGTAGTTGTGATGTGACTGAGTCCTATACAAATCAGAAGGTAGATGAGATACGAGAAGAGTGGGCACAAACCTTCATTAAGGAAGTCATCTATGTATATGATTAGGATAAAATATGAGTTGTATAAATATTGTTGTCATTATTTCTATGTACTTGTGGTAATTATGAATTTTTGCAACTTTAAATTTGATGTAAGTGAATTGTTGGTGCATATGTGAATGATCTGTATATATATGCATGTGTGTGAATGAATGTAAAAAAGAATGAATTGAATGAGAATTGCAGTTGTTCATGTCATGAAAATTGAATTGTATCTGAGTTTTCTGTATTGTGTATGTGCATGATAGTGGAATTATGTGCTAAAGAGAATGAAATTCAAGAATGTAAATGTATGTGAGTGGATGAATAGTGTGTATGTGTTTGTTCATGTATGTTTTGTAGGTATGTTGTCCTATTATTAAGCTTAACACAAGATGAAACATGCACTTCTAATGAGCTACATGTTCTACATCCTACTGAACAATCAGACATTAGGTCTGTAGATTTTCTATTTAAAACAAAACATACTTGTGATGTCGGTTATTATAAGAAAATTGATGTTGTAGATCTATGTCATCAACCTTTTAGCCAAAATCAATGACACCTCCACCCTTTTTAGTTAAAATATTACTTGATAAAGGAGTATAATGTTGGTTTTTAGGACTCAAACTGACAACACAATAGGACTATGGCATTGCTTAATATAAAAAACAACAAGTTAGGTTTACATCATTGGTTTTTGTCATCAAAACTGACAACAAATATACCTTTTCAGTTTAAATTTCACCTGATAAGGAAGTATAATGTTAGTTTTTAGGAATACAATCGATGACATAGTACGACTATAGTATCAATTTTGTTGCTTAGCACGGACAACACAGAGAGATACCAAGGTTTGATATCACTCAGAGTCATCGGTTGAGTTGTTGATTTCTATTTTCATAACAACTGATGATGACTCTATGTCATTGTTTATCCATTCCCAAGAAATCAAGCAGAAGGTCTTTGGATGTAGTGTCACCCACTTACGGGTCGGTATAAAACCGATGTTATAGGGCTATTTTAACCAATGCAAAATATGGAATCCATATTACTGAGTAGTGCTCATCTTTGTGGATTGCATGGCTCTGATTTCTTTAGTATCACATTTGTTTTAACAAACTAGTTTGAGATCTAATTCTAGTTTATTCATGTTCTCCTGCATTGTTTATTCTATGTATTTCTTATCTGGATCAGGCACGAAACTATTAATCTATTACAACTATTGCTACTGCATGTAATGACACATATAAATTTAACAACATTTATAAAGAAATTTGTCCTATCATTAATTAAGAATGCTTGAAAATGTTACTGGGTCAAATTTTCCCATTGGTAAATGGGATGAAAGTTTGGCCGGACATGGAGGGTTATGATCAATTCATTAATAAGGATGAACCTAAAATTTAGAAATTTCCCTGACAATGCTGAATTAATTGCAACTTGAAAGAAGAATAATAAGACATGTTGAGGGTTAATCATGTTTGATTTAAATAAAAAATTGTATCATCCATACTCAAAGTTGTATGATACTACTTCTAAGGTTGTGGGGGATCATTAGACAAGAAATATAACATAGAAAATTAGGGTGTTGAAAGTTACTATATTTCCAAATTTCTAAAGTATCATATGGTTGAGGGTAAATCTATTTTAGACCAAACTCATGACTTTTAACCCTTAATTCATGAGGTCTCAGATGCAAGTATGGTATTTTCTAAAAGGTTTGTAGCTATGCCCATAATTGATAAATTCCATAAATCTTGGGAGTAATTTGGCATGACTCTTAAGCATCACAAAGGAGACTTGAGAATGAACGATCTCATGGGGGACAATAACCTACAAGAACATTTGAAAGATAGGAATGTCAAGTTACCTACTGATGTAAACCATATTGTCAATTTTACTGTTAGGAAGAATAAAGATAAGAAATCAAAGAATATACATAAACCAAAGGCTAAATCTAGAAGAAATTAATGAACAAGCCTTATTGGACATGTAGACAAGTTGGCCATTGGAATAAGGATCGACCTTCAAAGAAGGCAAAGAAATTTTCCATATCTACTGATGAGGAGGTTGTAGTCAACCGATGGCTACATCCTTGAACGTCAATGATGGGTACATGTCTATAAAACCTAAAATAATTTTAGTTTTTGAACCACATTACTGGATAATTGACACTGGGGCTAATGTACATGTTTGTGCTGACAAGCCCATGCTTGTGTCTTATCAGGATAGTAGAGGTTGGCCTGAGACTTTGGGAGACCACATCTCTATAAAAGTCAAAAATGAAGGACGGGTGGACTTAAAGTTCCATTTGGGGAAGGATTTGACACTTCATAAAGTCAGACATGTCTGATCCATTAGATGTAATATCCTTAGTGGCACAATTCTTATTAGGGGTGGTTTTAGAATAGACTTAAAATGTAAGAAGAATATTATTACATGCCTTCATGGCTCTTTATTTCTTGCCAAGGGGTATTTATGTGACATGGAAAAGTTATTAAGGATTCTTGTTGAACCTGTTTCAAATTTATTTTTAAATTTGAATGATAATAGTTCTATATGAATGAATCTTGTATCTTATGATGTATGGCATAGTCTTCTGGTACATGTTAATTTTGGCTCAATGAATCTAGAATCCATTCCTAGATCCGACATGAGTTTTATTAGATGTGAAATATGTGTGCAAGATAAACTTCCTAGGAAGACTTTTCATTTTGTGTATAGGAACTCAAAATTCTAGATTTAGTGCACACTCCCACTGGTATCTGCGAGTTTAATGGGATTGCAACTAGGGATAAAAAATCGCTTCATAACTTTTATTGACAATATAACTATTTATTGTTATGTCTATTTACTTGAAAGTAAAGATGAGCATTAAATAAATTTGAAAACTATAAGAAAGTATATGAAATTCAAACTAGTAATATACAAAAAAGATTAATGTCTGACAGGGATGGAGAGTACACCATGAACTTGTTCTTGGAATTTTGTCAATTCTATGGTGTAGTTCATGAGGTAATTGCTCCATATTTACCAAAATACAACATAAGAACCCAATCCTAATATATATGGATAATATATTACTCCAAACCTCAGGTCTACCCATCCTTATGTGGGGGAAGTTTTGAATACAACTTTCTATATTATAAATAGAGTTCCCCATAAACATAAAGAAATTAGTCCTCTTGAGATATGGAGAGGGAGAAAATGGAATCTCAAATATCTTCAAGTGTGTGGGTGCCTTGATAAGATACTTTTCCATGAACTCAAAATGAAGAAATGGGGACCGAAAACAATTGGTGCCATCTTCTTGGTTATATAGATACTAGTTATGTCTATAGATTCTTGATTGTAAAATTTAATATCTTAAGCATTGATGTCAATACAATTATGGAACTATGTGATGCAACAATTTTTAAGGTTGTGTTTCCCATGAAATATGTGTGTCCAAAGAAGTATCTCAAGAGGATTTGTTCACTATAGGTTACATTATCGAGCACATGGAAAGGATGACAATTGTGGGGTGACTCAGAAGAACTTATTTCTAAATCTGATGATTCTGAAGAAATGGTTGAACCAAGGAGAAGTAAGCAGACTAGGACATCCAAAGATTTTGGAACTGAGTTTCTCACTTGCAATATTGAGGAGGATTATGTATCTTTCAAACAAGATATCGATTCCACAAAAGCTATGTTTTGGAAAGAAATTATTAACCATTAAATCCAATCAATTTTCTCGAATGGAATTTGGAAATTAGTTGATTTACATCCTAGTTGTTCTGCAATTGGATATTGATGGATCTTTAAGAAGAAAATTAATTTGGATGGCACAACCAAAAAGTATAAAGATATGTTAGTTGCTAAGGGTTACACATGGAGGGAAGGAATAGATTATTTTGATATTTATTCCCCTGCTTCCTGTATGACTATAATATGAGTTCTTATAACATTGGCTTTCAATTGTAATATTTTTATCAATCATATGAATGTGAAGATTGTGTTCTTACATGGTCATCTTCAAGAGGAGATACATATGAAACAACCTGAATAATTTGTGGGTCATGGGAACAAGTATAAAGTGTGTAAAGTTGTTAAGTCCTTATATGCCTTGAAACATGCCCCTATGAAATGGCATGCGAAGTTTGATTATGTGATATCAACATTTGTCTTTGTTCCTAATAATTTTGATAAGTGTCTCTACTGGCAAACTGTCAATGAAAAATTCATTCGGTTATGCTTACATGTCAATGATATCCTACTTTTTGGTTTTGATATGAAAGTAGCAAATGTGAAAAAGTCATTCTTGTGTAGAAAATTTGAGATGAAGGATATGGGTGTTGTTGATGTGATTTTAGGGCTTAAAATCATAATGTCTACTGATGGTATAACTCTCTCTCTCATAGTTTCACTATGTTGAGAAGATACTAGAGAGGTTTGAGTATATATTATGTAAAGCTATTAAGACTCCATATGATTCATCCAAGGACTTATTCAAGAATGATATTGGAGTTACATTGTCTCAATTACAATACTCTTAGATTATTAGAAGTTTGATGCATCTTGTGAACTGCACATGCCCCAACATTGTGTTTTTCATGAGTAAGTTAAATAGATGCACCATTTCTCCCGAAAAGACCCATTTGAAAGCTCTTAGTAGAGTTTTGAGGTATATCAAGGAAATTTGTTCCCTTATGCTATATTATGGCAAATATCCTTCTATAGTCAAAGGATTTAGTGATGCAAGCTAGATTTCCATGAACTCTAGGAGTAATGGTATCTCAAATTATGTATTCTAGTTGGGAGGAGGTGTTGTTTCCTAGAGGTCTAAGAAACAAAACATATTGTCTCGGCCTAATTTTGAAGCAAAGTTGTTTGCTTTAGATGAAACTGGATTGGAAGCTGAATGGTTGTATAGGCTTATGTCCACTTTACCGATGGTAATTAAGACACTTCCGATAATTTTAGTTCACTGTGATAGCATTACAATCATTGCTAAGATAAAGAGTCCCAAGTATAGTAAAAAGAAACATAGACACATCCAAGTCAAACTGAAATCTGTAAGGGAATTAGTGTCTAATGGGGTTGAAGTTGTGGACTACATCAGTACCAAATATAATGCAGTTGATCCTTTCATTAAAGGTCTTAATTTGGCCTTAGTAAAGAAATGTTGGTTGGATATGGGACTGGAACCCCTTTAGATTGGCAAGCAATAGAAATCCAACCAAAAAGAGTAGATATCCCACACATTGGGTTCAACATGGTAATAACAAGCTATTAGATGAATCATATGACAATATTTTTTTATTGATGTTTGTTGCATCTGTGTGTCTATTTCCTAGGAAACTTGTTAGAGTCATTACTGCAAGTTACAAAGAGATTAGTCTCTGAATTGTGAAAAGTCTTAGGACATGATGTTAGCAGTACATCCTTGAAGACTTGAACTAAATGATTGATGTTATGTAGTCTTCAACAAGGGAATTGGGTTGTTCCCTGATATCCACATGACATCTATTTTTGGATGCATGGCCTTAATGCATCATATTCATTTTCTGATATGTCATTATTGTGTTGTTACCAACTGATAGTCAAGCACCCAAGGTTCAGTTTCAAGACCTTTTTTTCACCTAGTTCCTACTGGGGTGAAAGTTAGATAAATCAGGTAGATCCTAGCCAAAAGGTATCTACTAAAAGCACAATATGGAGGATTGAATGGCAGAGCACACTACACATTGGACTTTGTGAAGTATTGTTAGATATATGTTTGCTACAACCATTTATTTAACATGGTTAATCCCAATTTATGTGTATATAGGACATTAGGAGGGTGGAGGAAAAAGTAGTTATTTATTTTTTGCAAACTAGGATTTAAACTAGGAACTTATCTTCTTTTTTTCCATCTCCTTCTTATTTGCAAAAAAAGCTAACTACTAAATTAATTAATTGAATGTTTAGTTTATGCTTTTCAAATTGGAAATAAACTCCTTGGTTTATTTGTTAATTAGAGTGAGATATTTTCTTGGTTAATTAGAAAGATATATTTTCCTTTATCACTTGGAAAGAGACATTTTCCTTATCAATGGTAAAGAGTCACTTTCCTTATTAATTAAAAAGGGAAATTTTTCTTATTAATTGGAAATAGATGTTTGCCTCCTTAATTGGAAATGGACTTCTTGTTTTCCTTATTCGATAAGAGACTCATGTTATTTCTTTTTTATGTGTACAAGAGAGATTGAGTGATCAAGTATTACCAGATATAGGATGTGTTGGCGTGCAAGTGATGTATTTAAGTTCTGGTCATTTGCGTTAAGAAAATTTTTAGAACATACAATTATTAGTTGTTTTGTGTGTGAAACCCAATTCCAAAATTATTTCTATATATTCGTTTCTCTTGATTTGCTTATAGAGATTTCTCTCCTGTGAGAAGCAAGTCCTTACTTCCTCTCCCAAAAGGTGCGATTTTTCTGGGTGGTTGTACCTGCGATCATTGGACTACACTGGTAGTGCATGCTAATTATCATCAAGCGTGAGCAAGACGACTACCTGTTAAAGGTTTGTGACTGGGTCGGCTAGAAGAACAATGCTCAACTTTGCTGATTGCAAGCCGTTGATTTCTTTAAGTATCACATTTTTCTTTCAAAGAACAATCTGGTCTAAGATTCTACCTCTAATTTATTTTTGTTCTCTTGCATTATTTATTCTATGTATTACTTATCTAGATCTAGCCTAAAACTATTAATCTATTGCAACTGTTGTTTCTAGATGTAATGACACATATAGATTTTACAACAATTAGTTATCTACATATCCCAATGGTGACAGTTGATCTAGTTTTTGAAAGCTATTTATGTAAGAACATCATAACATTTTCTTAAAAAACAAAAGGAAACACATAAGTCAAAATTAGTCATATTCATTGACTCCCTTATATTGAAGAATGATGCTAAATAAAGCCTCATTCATATGTTGGCAATCATGACTTTTTTTTATAAGATAAATTTGACTAATTTAGAAACTCACCATAATTACAGAGTAATATCTCAGAAAAAAATACTCAATTATTGATCATAATGTTGATACAAAATTCACTTGAAGCAATCATAATAAGGACATCATTTATGAAGTCTAATCTTAGTATTCAAGTAGTGTACTAGTATGTCAATTGTTAAGGGAAACTTCTAATCATACATTTCCCTCATCCTACTTGGAACATGCCGATATATATGAATAATCAAGTGAAGTAGAAGGAAAATTAGGGCATGAAGACCTCACTAAAATAGTTGTGCATGTAATCATAATAAGGTTACCATTTGTGAAGTATAATCTTAGGATTCAAGTAGGGTACTCAAATGTGTGGTTGTCAGGGAATCTTCTAATCTTACATTTCCCTCCTCCGAGTTGGAACATGCATATATATATGAAAAATCAAGTGAAGCAGAAAAAAAAAGTAGGGTAGGAAGACTCACACACACAGTTACACATGTACAACGCTATGTCAGGTTGGGTAAGTAAGTAAATCTTAGGAATTGTCTTCTATATTCGACTTCTAATGCATGTATTTGATTGAGAAAGAGATGGACCTAATCAATTATCCTTCTATCATATATGTGATCAGCTGTGTCGATATTGATTATAATAGTTCACCAAAAAAGATATTGATTATCAGTAAGCACATTTATTCAGTGATGTTTGAAATTGTGTCCAATGGGTCTAGAACCTTGGAGGTGGTAGGTGAGTGTTTGACAATAATTTTCTTGCACTCATAGAATCAATGAGGATGTATACCAAGTTGAGACCTTTGTTCCGATAGAGATGTGGAATATCAACAATCCCTTAGACTTGAGCTTGGAGTGTTGTCCTTGAAAAGACAGTGGACCCCAGACCCATAATGTTAGCCCCAGAGTTAGAAATAATGTGGGTTCTGACACTGCCCCCTAGAGTTCATTTGTAAGGATGCATCCATAAATTCAAAAAAATTGGCATTAGGTCTTTGGGTTGGTTGATGGCCAATATTTGACAGTCTGTTACTATCTTGGGTGTGTAGCAACACAAAAATGGTATGTGTCCTTTCTTTGATGAAGGCAATACGAGCTCCAGTATAGATTGGTTTTCTAGTGTGCACTAGATCATTATGTGCCTGCCACACATGCAAGCCAATCACCAACAAGGTAGCTGAATGTAGCTCACATGTAGATGTTGAGGTGATGGTTGAGATCCAAGAGTCCTCATCAAGGTCAAAGAAATTTGTTTGAATTGCTAGATCTTCCCAAATTGGTTGATGCTTGGGAAGTCTCCGATGCTATAAAGCAATGATTCTGGTTCATTATGGCATATAAGGCAAGTGATGTCGACCTCAATGTGTTGTCTTATTTTTTCCAAAATGGTGAGAAACACATTATGTTGCAGGGGTTAGGAAAAGATCTTCAACCATTTTGAGATGTGAATCTTCCATATGTCAGAGCATTCACCAAGGTAACTTCTTTAGATGTTTTCAACTAGCTATAGGATGACTTTGAGGTGAGGTCACCCTTAGGATCATGCGGTCAGGCCCATAAGTTTGGGTTGGCTCTGGGATCACGTGGCAGGACACCTCGAATGTGGTCATTCAATATGGGAGACATGAAGGTTGAGATGAAATCATGATCCCAAGATCCATTATTAAGAACCACAATTTTTGCGGTGATGTCCTCTAGACCAGGTGGCTCTATGCATGAAGGATGAATCTCAATGGGATGCAAACCTAAAATCCATTTGTCGTTCCATACATTAATCAAAGAGCCAGATTGTGCTATCTTGGAGGATTCAACAGTGATGTATGGGAGGTTCTTCTTGATAAAGGACAAAGTTGGGGAACATTTTTGTTTACCAAGCACCCTTTATTCGTATGCTTTTCTGTCATGATTTTAACCCAGAGTAGTTTAGGTTAATTGAGGAAGTACCACATGTTCTTTAACATGACAGCTTGGTTGAAATCACAAGCATTCTTCACCCCAAGGCCTCCTCGTGACTTGCATGAGGTGATCTTCATCTAAGACACCAACAACATATTCTTGTTTTCACGACCTCTAGAATATATGAAGTTTTTTAGATGTTTATTAATATCATCACATAATTGGGGTGACAGCCAAACAGATTGCATAGCATATGCTAGTATTGCTTGAAGAGTAGACTTTACAAGGGTGATATGACATGCTAGAGAGAGTTGGTGAGCTGACTAATTGCTCATTCTTTCATGCATAGTTGTCACTACGATTTCATGGGTCCTATGGATCAAATGCTAGTGAAGGAGTGGGGCTCCCAGATATCGGCCCAGGTCCTTTGTATGCCCTATGCCCATTTTTTTACAGAAATCTATTTTAACTATTTGAGACATATTGTGTGAAAAGTAGCACTTGGATTTCTCCTTGGAGATCGCCTAGCCAGAGATCATTGAGAACTCCTCTAAAACTTGAATAATCAAATTTTCCTACCAAGGAGAAGCTTCTACCATCAACATGATATCATCAACAAAAAGAACATGAGAGAGAGGAATGACATTGCAAGATAGTCGAATTGGTTTCAATTATGTAGAGTTTACTTCATTAGTGATAGATTGGATCAATCATTCCATACAAAGAATGAAAATGTATGGACCGATTGGAACACCTTGGGTGTATTTGAAGGATGGTAATGGTTAGCCCTCCCAAAGGATGGAAGTAGTGCCACTGGAGATGATTTCCATGATCAAACAGGTGATTATACTTGGTAATCCAACTTTTTATAGAGTTTCAAGGATGAAGGGTCGGTGCATTCAATCAAATGCCTTTGATAAGTCAAGCTTAACACATACCCATTAATTCCCTAAGTTATTTCTTTCATTGAATGGATTACTTCCTAGACAAGCATGATGTTGCCTATAATATGCCTTCCTGGGATAAATGTAGACTATGTCTCTAAAATCCATTTAGGGTGAAGAGGCTTTAGCCGTTCAACAATTACCTTAGAGATGAGTTTGAAGAAGGAATTGCCTTGTGAAATTGTTCAGAAATCACTACAAGGTTGAGGTGGTCACACTTTGGGGATTAGCACCATATGCACATTTTCTAGATTTGGTTCGATTTTCCCTGTGTTGAAAGCATGTTGCACCATAAGGACGACCGAGCCACCGACCTGTTGCTAGTTAGATTGAAGAAATTTTTTGTGGATCCTATCTGGATTTATTGCTTTGTTGGGTGGTATAGAGAGGGTAGGATTGTGAATCTCATTGAGGCCTGGCGTGGGGGCCAGGAAGTTTCTAGTTTGGTGGCTGATGTTGGGGAACATGCCCTTGTAATTGGCAATAGATGTATCATTTGAAGGGAATGTTGGTGGTGAAGTCATCTGGCTGAGAAAGTAACAATTCATTATGGTATGAATCACTGCAATGTTTGTAATACAAACTCCCTCATTATTGTGAATGTGAGAAATTTTATTGCCTTGCTATCTTGCTTACATTTATTTGGTAATATTTTGTATTGTAGTTTCCATCATTTAGCCAGTTGATATGTGATTTTTGGTGCCAATACCCTTCCTTTTATAGCAGAATATAGTGGTATTTTTCTTGCGAAGTGATGACGTTTAAATTGTTAGCAACTAAAGGAAAAGTATTAGCTATTTCCTGAGTTTTTTCAAGGCACTTGAAAGTTTTCCGTTCATCCTTGCATAGAAATTGAGCTTGTTTGGACTTACAAACTATCACTACAAATTGAAAAGATGGAAGGGCCTCAGAGAAATATTTATGCTTGTCCCATTTTAGAAGAAGATCCTTCTTGAATTCGGGCATCATGGAACAACTAGGCTTGGTGTGAAAAGACATCTTCAGTTTCCCTCGTGTATCATTATTACTGATGAGGATAGGGTTGTGATCTGAGTACAGTTGGGGAAGCACATAAATAGTAAAGCCACAATTTATTGTGAGCCATGCATCATTAGCAACAAATCTATCAAGTTTTTCACAAACGTTGAGTCTTTTAAAGGTGAAAATTTGTCCTTATGCTTTGATTTTAGCAAGGACAATGTATATGAGAGTCTCTTTGAACAAGTTATACACTTGTTTGTCGAAGAATCGGTTGCCTTTTTTTCCATTGGATCCAACATTGTATTGAAATTTCCCACTACTACCCAAGCACTGCAAACGGTGCGAGAGATTTCTTGCAGATGATCCCACAAGAGAGGGAACTTAGCTGGGTTGGGACTGGCATACACAAAAGTTATATGCCAACATCTATTGATTATGCAGTGAATAAGTTGCATGTGGTTTACAAGGACTTTGAGATCACAGTGACCTGTGTCCATAAGTATCCAAATTCTGCCTGAGAAGCCTAGAGCTTCAACGTTGTGTGAAGAAGAGAAACTAAGTTGTTGGATGACATTAAGAGGAATGTCGCATTTCACCTTATTTCAATCAGACCAAGGGTAATGAATCTTATACATAAGTTTATATTCTTTGAGGAGATAGATTTTGTCCTCAGACTTGGCTCCTTGGACGTTCTAGAAAAAAATGTTGATAATAAGAATGAGTTTAGTTGATGGCGGCTCCAAACCCTATAGATTAGCCTCCCTCATTCAGTTGTCTTTCCTCCATGGTGTTTCCTTCATCCAAGAAGTTGAGAATACATTTTTCTTCATTAGTGTTGCTAGAATCTTCCAACAACTAGGATATCCTCCCCTTCTTGCTCTCTCTGCCTGGGCTAGTCTTCACTTGCTAATAGATGACCCTTCGGTTGCAGAGTAGAACTCCACTGCCCCCTCATCCCCTTATCACGCCAGTTGAAAATAGGAGTGATTTTTTTAGGATGGACATTACTACTCCCAAACTGGAAAGGGGTGTTGGGATCTCGACCTTCACTCATTTTTTCATCCACCAAGATCATATACATATCCTAGGTGGATGCAGTGTGGGAATGATGTTGACTTCCCTAAGGTGGTGTGCTACTTCTTTGTGTTTTTATTTTTTTGTTTGTGGTTCACCACCGTTTCCTAATCTTATTCATCATCCACTTCCTCCATAGAGTTTGCGACTTGCCCCTCGGTAGGTGTTTCTTTGGCTTCCTTCACTGGATTCTTAGGAGGTTGGCGCCTCTCAGGATTTTTGGCATGGATGGCCTGGTAGTATGGTGTGACCACTATTATCGGCTGGACCAAAGATGTCGATGCATCAAGTGTAATGAATGAGGGAACAAAGACACAATCTTTGTCGGCATGGCCCACTCACCCACATCTCATGCAGATGGTGGGCGTAGTCTCATATTCAATATGGAACTACTCCCCATTCCCATGGTAACCTGCCATAGTTGTGTCAGTGATCTTTATCATTTTCCCTATGAGACCGCAAATACTTGCCAGTAGTTGGGTTTGATAGAGATAAACTGTTAGGTCAAGAACCCTGGACCATACCACCAGTTTGCGTGGGATGGGGTCAGAGGGACAAAAGCTAGGTTACCAGGATTGAACAGAAAGATAGTTGTTGAATATAGTTCAGGGCTCTCCTGTCATGGCAGTGATGAAGTCTGCCTAGTTTTCTAGTGGAATGATATAGTAGCCCATATCTAAATGAATTGTTGAGAACATCTCAAAAGGATTCCACAATGCTCGAAGCCTAGTTACCAAGTCTTGGAAGCCAATGTTAATACTGATCACCTTTACAACTACCGTGAACTTCCATGGTTCCGGAAGAAGGTCGGATGGTGGTCAGTGGTGTGTTTCTGCCAATGGTGTTACATACTATTCAATTAGAGTTTGAATATATGCAAAGCTGCAAACAGAAACACATGGTGGATTAAAATTTTGACATTTATAATGGACCTAAACTTAACAAACTCTCAAAAACCAAAACACTACACCCGTAAGAACATGAGATCGTGTCGTAGTATAGGAGGGCGATAAGAATAGGGTCGACCTATAGGGAGAAAAGGGTGCACTAGAGCTTGGTTAGTTTTTGGTGCTAGGTTCCTACTATAGAGTCTAGGGTTAAGGGTTTGAAGGTTGATTGATTGTTAAACTAAGGGTGAACAAGCAAGCAAGTAAATGAAAGCAAGCAATAACAAAACCTAAGTTAACGTTAAACAATTAATTCTTTTAAGCAAGAAAAGACAAGAAAAGAGTAGTCTACATTAAGGCAAGAAAGAAGAGCTCTACACTACACTAAGATATCCAACAAGGCAAAAGAGTAATTAAATACCTAAATTAGAAAGAACAAAGCAAGAACAAGGTAAAAAGCTAACTAAGAAAGTAAATATCTAACTAAGCTAACACTAGCTAAGCAAGAAGGCAATTGGGGTTTTAAAGCAATAAAGAGAGGTGTGGGCTATTTGGGGAATGCACTTATCAACTAGGTTGGGGGAGACATGTGAACATTATGATTTCATTTAGATTATCAAACCAAACAACAAGTTAGAGTCTAATGAATTGCCCTAGACTACTAACTAACCATGGGTATGCTAGGTTGCGTATAGGGGAACTAGTCCCTAACACTCCCTACTACCCTTATGAGGATCAATTGGGTTAGGGTTTAGACGCAACTAAATTAGAGTCTAAGCAAGAATAGGTTTCTAGGTTAGATGATCTTAGGGTGATTAGGGATGAGGTTAGTAATGGGAGTGGGAGTGAGGTTTTAAGCCTCCCATCACCCACATTCCAACCTTGAGAAAGCTCCATTCTAAGCACACCAAATTCATCTAAACTAGCTACTTAGATCTCTCAACTAGGGTTAGGAGAATTGATTAGAATGTAGGAAGATGGGTGGCTAGCTAGGGATCCAAGAATTAGACTAGGAGCAAATCCCAAAATTCACACATATAAGCAATTTCCCTAAATTTCTTGATGATTTCGAGCACAAACCAACAAGAAATTCATGAAGAGTGGTATAGAAAAAGAAAATAATCATTAGCAAAAGAAATTACCATGTTTACATGTCATTTCCCCCCAACATGGTATCAAAGTAACATTTTTCACCCCAAACAGCCCACCCAAGGGGCCTAGCTACTCATATCAATGCAAAATACAAAAAGAAAGGAGAATAAGGTAAAGAAGCTATGGATCTCTGTGTAGATGGAGAAATCCTCCACTTCACCTGCTCTAGATTTCCTCCTCTCTCCTCCAAGGTGTAGCGTCATGGAATGGTGGTGGAATAGGGTCAAAACACTAAGAAACTAAGGTTTTGGTTGTTGAAATGGTGAAATGGAGTGGAATGGAGGTGGAAATAGAGTGGAATTTCTAAGGGGTGAAAATGGAGTGCTAGTAGTGAGCTTGGGGTGGCCAACCTCGTTCTCTAGCCACCACCTAGGTATATATATATGTGGGGGAAGCAATAGGTCAAGTAGGGGCAAAATGGGTAATGCAGTGTAAAAGTAGCTAGGCTTTTCTGAGTAGCATGGCCTTGGTGGTCACGATGACCATGGTGGGGAGGGGTGAGAATGGTCATGGTGGATAGGAATGACCGAGAGGAGAAATGGGGAAAAATCACAGGGAATTGGTTGATTTTGAATTGGAAGTGGAACGACCGTGGTGGTTACCACGGCCGTGGTGGGGCTAGGGTAACATGGTCGTGGTGGTCACCACGACCGTGGCGGCTTGGAAAACATTACATGTTCTGTCTTTGCTATCGTATGCTCGTGCAAGGTGGAATGATTGTTCTAGTTAAGTTCAACATAGCTACTCTAAGTGGCACGACCATGGTGATTCTAACTTTGCTCCAATGTGATTATGTTGATTTGCAAGTATGCTAGCACGATCGTTCTATGGTACCACGGCCATGCTGGCCTCTAGACAACACTTGGACTTATTTCTTTAGATTTTCTTGCATATCTTTGCTTCAATGGATCTTTGCCTACTAGGGGTAGGTTGAGGGAGCATCAGACTTCACTTTAGTCCTCTCTAAGGGTATAGAAACCCTAGAATCACTCCTCTCACTCTTCTATCAAACATGGTCCAAATGCTTAAAAAACATGCAAGTAATGTCCATAACCGCATTTCCTACAAATATGCATATTGAGGGAAATAACATGCAATCTAATAGGTATAAATGTGATTGAAATGCAATATGACACAAGATGAAACCCTAAAATAGGGATGAATCACCACCCCAAATATAAAACATACTTGTCCTCAAGTATGCTCCAACTCAATCTCTATACAAATTTTTTTACAATCAAGAAATGACAAATGCAATGCAAAAGGTGATTATTGCTGAATGGGAACAATGTTGACTAATTGCATTCATTCCACCTTTGTCCTTTCCTACTTTCACAAACCAATCATGAAAAGAGCACAAAGCATATGAACTTCAAATATAGCGCATAGAGAACACAGGCTATCCATATTTCTTTCATGTAGTTCCAGGTAGACCGTTTCATGATGGCTTCAATCAAGGATGATAAGGATTGTTGTTTCACCTTCATGCATTCATTCTTATGTTTCAAATCACACCAATTGACCCAGGTGGCTGCAAAAAGGGAAAAATGATCTAGGTTTGTTGTTTCCTAGATCAATGGGTATGAAAATGGAAGAAAGGATTGTATTAAGATTTTAGAGTGCTATTACATAGAGAAGTCATCTTTTCTTTATTTATATGCTCTGAAATAGGAGAATCTTTTATTTTCTTTTTCTTTTATTTTTCCCTTGGTTTAGATAGGGCATATGGTGATGAGAGTGAAGTGGGGAGATGTAGATGTGGCCACCCCAAACTTTTGGATGTGGCCATGGTTGATATGTGCACTTTGACATCCTTTCATGAGGTAGAGGGGTAAGAAGATGGTGAATGAAAAATCAAGTCAAAGAGGGGTCACTGGTGTGATTCACAACATATGGTCTCCTACATGAAAATCAATCCAACACTTCATCCAACAATTTCACACCACATGAATGAACAACATGAAATTGATACTTCTATCAAGTGATTTCATAGGCAGTATGCACTCATAGCTTGCTCAAGTCACAATTCAACCAAAACTTTCACAAACACAAGAGAGGTGATGCGCATGTAAAAACTCAAGAATTGATACTATTTAGAAATAAGCAATGATAATTCACTTGCATTTTTCAAAGGTCATCATTTTTAATCCAAAGAATAGAGATTGGGTTAAAACATGCTTTTTGGCAAGAAATCTCAAATTTGGGCAAAATCGGTCAAAACGGTGCCAAGTTTCCTTCAATCACATCTAAGACTACGTTATTGAACAAAAAGTTGTAAACAAGAAAATCCTAACTAATACATGCAAAAATTACCAAACATCTACATGATATGCAATGCAAGGCAAAAAGAGCAATTTTTTTGAAAATTACACAAAAATTGCAGGAAAGTAACTACATGGCATGCAGGTATGCAAAGTAGATAAATTCTAAACTAAAACAAATAAAAGAAAACAAAACAAAAGTAAATGGTAGGTGAAATACAAAAACAAGAGTGAAAATGAGATAAGGGCATACCACCTTACCACCCCAAACATTTGAATCATGTTTTCCTCAGCATCACACCAAAGTCTAGGAGTGATAGGGTAGATGATCATTGCAGTGGTGGGGCTCCTATCTATGGTGGAGGATGTTGGTAATAGGAACCCCATTATTTGACTATGGAGGTGGGTAGTTCTCCTAAAATGGTGACAGTGAACTCCACCAATCTTCCCCCCACTGGGGGTTCCTCTCGGACTAGGCATGTTGGAACTGATATAAGTGGTTGACCTAATAATGCATCTGTTGATGGTCTAAACACATAACATCTTGGGTGCACTAGAAACCCTCTTGTGCCCTCAAAATACCCTCCCGAGTGCTCAGTATGCGATCATGTGTGCTCTGGATGCCCTCTGATTGTGCATGTATGGTGGACATGTCATATGCATTCTATGTGGGTTGTTGTTGCTTCAATATTGTGATGTCTCCACCTCACATCACCACACCTTGTACATGTCTCTCTCCTCAGCTATCCTTCTCCTTTCATTAGTTGCTTGTGACTCTCCAAGCCCTTCAGGCAGATCTCTGGCCTGCCATTGCCATGTATCTCTAGGGTGCTCCTCTTCCCACCTCCTCAAGATGTCCAGAAAATTTAGAGATGTACCACATCCCTCTAGGAGAGGTGTGGCATGGTAGGTGAGCTCTAGTGAAACCCCTGCATAAGGAGGGTTAACCTGGTAGAATATCTTTTGATCAACAATTGAAATCATAGATGAGCAAGTCAAGTAGTGCAGGTCAACGAGCTTTCCTCCTACTTTTGTGTAGCCAGACACATCATGCCCCAGGGCCAAAGCAATGGAAGTTACAATCCCTCCCATAATAAAAGGATTCTTCCTATTGGACGGGATTGTCTTCATGTGATCAATAATAAGTGACCCCATATTTACAAGCTTTCCCTGCACCATCCATCCCAATACAAAGAAGTCTTTCTTGGTATAACTACCTTGATTTTCATATCAAGCAAAGATGGTATTCGCCAAGACCTTTTGAATGTATATTAAGACAAGATTGTGAATCAGACTTGTATTTGATTTTCCTGCCACAAAAGTGCTTTGCCATGTAAGTCTCTTCCACACTGCAGTGTAGTTCACAAAGGTTTATCTATATGTGCTTCCTTGATCGAGTGATGTTGTTTCCTTAGAGGTTGGAGTAAAATGCCATTAAGAAAAGATGTAGTGATGAGGTAGGTGATATTCCCCAAAGTGACACTATTGGCATCCTATGAGACCTTCTATAGGGTTGCAAAGAAGTGATGTGTAAGCTCCACATAGGTCTCCTGAACTGTGGTTAACGTCTCAACTAACCCAATGGCTCCAAGATATCTTGAAAAAAATCAAAGATACCCAAAGTATCCATTGTCTCCTAGCATGCATAGCGAGTGGCAATCACTCGGTGTGTCAAGCACTCTGGGTGCTTTGGCTTCTTCACTTTCTTACTCTGACTCTTAGGTGTTCAAGTGGCAATCACTCGGCGTGTCAAGCACTCTTGGTGTTTGGTTTCTTCACTTTCTTACTCTGACTCTTAGGTGTTGCCTCATGATGTGCTGGAGTTGCATCCTCTTGTTGTGCATCTGGCATTATCTCATCCTCATCATCTACCAGTAGTCATCGTCATGCTCTCAGCTATGGATGTGGTTGTGATGCCACAGACATCGGAGGCCTTGCAGCTGAAAATGACGACCGAGCTAGCAAAACTGATGGGCGGGCTTCTAAAACTAATGGTCGGGCTGTTGTCCTACCTCCGCTGGGTAGTCTAGAAGACTCCTCCATCATGGGATCCACCGTTAAAGCCACATGGGGTGATTCTCCTTGTGAACCAGAGGCTACTGATGGTGGTCGAAGGGCTAGGAGAACCAATGGAGCTAAAGAAGATGCATTCTTGGGTCGGCGCATGTAGGAAATGACCTCCTTGGTATTAGACACAACTTTCTTATCTGTTTGCTTCATTTTGAATCGAAATTTGTGGAGAAATAGGGATTTTATGTTTTCTCTGAAGAACTGGGCTGTTGGGGCGGATTGGAGAGAAATGGGGAGATTTGTGGATGAAAATGGATGGAATTCGGAGATTAAGGTAGTGTAAATTATGAGGGGTTGATAGGAGATGGTTTGGGGGTGATTTGGTGGTGATTGGAGGGTGGTAGAGTGGTTGGGAGGTGTGGCACGACTGTCGTTTGTGGAGAATAGTCATGGTTTTCGTAGATTTGAGAATATAATTGATTTAGGATTTTTGCAAATTGCTGACTTAAGTGCTGGAGTTCGGCTACAACACAACCATGCTACAATGCACGGTCATGGTGGCTCTCTTGTTGCATGGTTGTGGCATCCTACATGGCCATTCTGAGTGGATAGCTACACGGCCATGCTAGGTATGTTCTTCGGTTCTTGAATTCTTTGATTTTTCTCAATTTTTCTATTGATTGTGAATGCACCTCCATAGCCGTTCCATGTCACCACGGTCATGGTGAGCACTATGGCTTTTGTTCCACACTTTAGTTTCATCAAAATGACAAATCTTTGATCCAAAATGATTTTTCATTGATTCTTTATCAAAATTTCATCTAATTTTCTTCATTTCACCCTATTTTCACCTGCACATCTTAAAACTAAACAAAAACTATTAAAAATAAGTGTGAGTATTTTTTCCTAGAAAAGTGTAAGAACCAAGAAAAAGTATCAAAAATGGAAGGTTGGGTGAAAAATTCCCAAAACAAGGTGGGTTGCCTCCCACAAGCATTGAGTTTCATGCCATCAGTTGGGCTTCATGGAGATTCTTCAACCATTCATCCATTTGGCATCCTCATGTGCCCATTCTTGCAATAGATACATCTCTCATTTGCATTCAACCTATGCTCCTCATCCCTTTTATCACCAAAGTTGTCATTAAATCCTTCATCTTGACTTTCTTCTCTCGAATGATCAATCACACTCTTGAAGTGGCCATATCCAATATCCTCATCTCAAACTCACTGGTTTGAGGACTTGTATATGTTGACCTTTATCTTCATGTCCATGAAAGAGAATGTCATTATGCCACTACGAACATGTATCTCGGCATCAGCTGTAGATAAGAATGGTCTCCCCACGATTATGGGGATCTTCCTATCATTCGGCTCCATGTCAAGAACAATGAAATCAGCTGGGAACACTGCTTCTCTTTCCTTGTCAATCATCACCAAGACATCATCCACTCATCTGCTAGGCACTTTGATGGAGAGATCCCCCAATTGGAGAGTACAATGTGTCAGTTTCAACTTTCCTAAAACTAGCTCAACATAGACACTATATGGCATAAAAATCACACTAGATCACAAATAAAGTAGGGATTTACCTATGTGATGTCCCCTAATGTATCTAGGTATGATTGGGGCTCCTGGATCTTTCCTCTTTACAGGATGTGAGTGTTGGAGGATAGAGCTCACTTGTTCAGTCAACTTCACTTTCTTTGGTATTCTCCCCGTTGATCTTCTCTTCACAATGCATAAGTTCATCAAAAACTTGGCATATGATGGTATTATCTTAATAGCATCCAACAATGGAATATTGACCTTCACTTTGCAAAACACCTCAAGAATGTCAACATTGTACTTTTGTCTCCTCTTTAATTCTGGTGGCTCATCTAACACCTCAATGAATGGTGGCTCACTTTCTTTGGCCATGCTTGCATCAACATGAAATGGAACACTAGGGATGGTGGGACCTGCAAATGGAGTGTGATGTGGAGCACATGGTATCCCAATATCAATAGGAGGTATCACATAATCATTTACATCCATCTCAATCATAGTATCACCACTTGGCTACCTTTTCTTTTCTTTATCACCCTTTCTTTGACTAGTGGACTGCTCAAGAGATTTTCCACTCCTTAGAACTATCACAACACTTCCTTGTTCATGATGGAGAGGGGGAGCTAGTTGTGTCTGTAGAGGAGGTGGAGGTGGTACTTGGTGTTGAAATTGAGGTGGAGGGGAGAGTCGTGGTTGGAAGGTGAATTGTTCAGAAATTGCTGGTAATGGAGGTGGAGGTGGAGTATAAGGCTTGGGATGGCCTTGAAAGTGATATATGGGCTACACTTGCATGGGAGGTGGACTATAGAAAACTTGTGAAGAGGGCATTCATCCACTTACTTCATTGAAACTCAATATCAGTTTTGAAGACAATTTTTCTTCTTGGAGTGCAATTATGGAAGATAGCTGCTATATCCTCTCCTCAATCCTTGTCACATTCATTTGTATATCATCAAAGCTCTTCAACCTAGAGGGAACCTATTCCTCAAACCTTGATCTATATCTTGGAATTTGTGGTTTTTGGTAGCTATAGGAGTGAGGTGTCTTCTTTTCTTCACCATAGAACTCAATAGAATTGACTAAGTGACAAGGAACATTTGTCACTTGGTTCTTCATGAAGCTCACCATGTCACCAAGAATCTTCATCACTTGCGGGCTTGAGTAATTATGAGTCATATATGTCATCTCAAAGGCATATCCATTGTCATTCATCATGCTAGAAGATCAAATTCGTAAACAATTCTGCCAGCTGCTCATACAAGGGCCATATCTCCTCGGGTGGCCTATCCATGAAAATTCTTCCATAGGAAGAATCTACTGAGGTTTGGCTCTTTAAAGATAGACTAGGGTTGAAGGATTGAACTAGCTTCCACAAAGGGATCTCATGGTGTGGGCACTCTCTCAACATCTTCTTAAATATCTCCCAAGCATTGTGAAACTATTCATTACCCAATTGATAGAAACTTGTTACGGCATGCCGCATTTGTGTCAACTATGCTATAGAGTAGAATTGCCTTAGGAAGACATTCTTCATTGATTCCCAACTCATGATGTTCCTTCTTAAATCATACCAATATTTGGCTTTGTCTTTGAGGGAAAATGAGAACAAGGTCAATCGGATTGTGTCGTCACTAACCGTCAGCGTCCTAAAAGTGGAACATACTTCAAGAAATGAGTCCAAGTTCTTATAGGGGTTTTCACTCTCTGAGCCATAGAAGGTAGGTAAGAGCCCAATAAGACCTAGAGGGATAGCGAATTGCTTCCCTGACATTTGATCAACTCTACTAGCAATTGGCAATTTGTACTTGCTAGGCATGAAGTAATCTTGATGTGGCGTGTGAGGTGCATTTTGGTCTTCCATCTTGCCTTCCCCCGAGTGGCTTGTCACATGCACAAGGAACAACCAAACTAAAGAGAACAAGTTAGCAAACCAATATGCACAAATAATTCAAAGAATAAAGAATAAATAATAACAATGATGAGGGGAGTAGGAAAAGTCAAAGAAAAACTAACTTGCTAGGATGAGCACCTCGATCCCCGGTAACGGTTGCAGAAAGCTTTGTTGTTTTGACCAATGGTGTTACACACTACTCCATTGGAATTTGAATAGATGCAACTCCTAAAATGGAAACACACTATGGATTAAACAATTGAAATTTATGATGGACCTAAACTGGATACACTCTCAACAACCAAAACACTACGCCTGCAAGTGCACATGGTTGTGTTGTTGTATAGGAGGGCAATAAGTATAGCATCGATCCACATGGAGAAAAGGGAGCACTAAATCTAGATTAGTTTTTGGTGCTAGGTTCCTACTATGGAGTCTAGGGTTAAGGGTTTGAAGTTTTATTGATTGTTAAACTAAGGGTGAACAAGTAATAAATTAAAGGAAAGCAAGCAAGAACAAAACCTAAGTTAACCCTAGAAAGTTAATTCTACTAAGAAAGAAAAGACAATGATTAGGGGTTGAGGTTAGTAATGGGAGTGGAAGTGAGGTTTCAAGCCTCCCATCACCCACATTTTAACCTTGAAAAAGCTCCATGCTAAGCACAACAAATTCATCTAAAATAGCTACTTATATCTCTCAACTAGGGTTAGGAGAATTGATTAGAATGTAGGAAGATGGGTGGCTAGCTAGGGATCCAAGAATTGGACCTACGAGCAAATCCCAAAATTCACACACATAAGCAATTTCCCTAAATTCCTAGGTGAATTCAAGCACAAACCAACTAGCAATTCATGAAGAATGAGATAGAAATAGAATGTAATCATTATCAAATGAAATTTCAATGTTTACATATCATCTCCCCCCAACATGGTATCAAAGTAACATCCCCCCCCAAACAACTCGACTAAGGGGCCTAGCTACTCATATCAATGCAAAATACAAAAAGAAAGGAGAAAGAGGTAGATGAAGTCATGGAGCTCAGTGTAGATGGAGAAATCCCCCACTTTAGTTGCTTCTAGACATCCTCCTCTCGCCTCCATGGTGTGGGGGCATGGAGTGGTGGTGAAATAGGGTCAAAACATGAAGAAACTAGGGTTTTGGTGGTAGAAATGGTGAAAAGGAGTGGAATGGAGGTGGAAATGGAGTGCAATGGCTAAGGGTGAAAATGAAGTGCTAGGCGTGAGATAGGGTTGCCAACCTTGTGATCTAGCTTCCACCTAGGTATATATAGGTGTGGGGGGAGCAATAGGTCAAGTAGGGGAAAATGGGTAATGCATTGTAAAAGTAGCTAGGCTTTTGTGAGTAGAACGGTCATGGTACTCACCACCACCACGGTGGGGAGGGGTGAGAATGATCATGGTGGTCACCATGGCCATGGTGGGGAGGGGTGAGAACGATCATGGTGGATAAGAATGATTGAGGTGAGAAATGGGGAAAAATCATAGGGACTTGGTTGATTTTGAACCGGAAGTGGCACGGTCGTGGTGGTCACCACAACCATGGTGGGGCTAGGGTAGCACGGTCGTAGTGGTCACCATGGTCATGGTGGCTTGAAAAACATTACTTGTTCTTGGCTCTATGACTATTTTGTCTCAGCTATCACATGCCCGTGCAAGGTGGCACGACCGTTCTAGGTCAGTTCACCATGGCCATTCTGGGTGGCAGGGCCGTGGTGATTCTAGCTTTGATCCAATGTGATTCTGTTGATTTGCAAGTATGCGTGCACAACTATTCTGTGGTACCACAACCATGCTAGCATATGGATCAGCACTTGGACTTGTTTCTTTGGATTTTCCTAGACATGTTTGCTTTAATGGATCTTTGGCCACGGGGGGTAGGTTGAGGGAGTATCATACTTCACTTTAGGCCTCTCCAAGGGTAGAGAAACCCTAGGATCACTCCTTCTTCTTCTCTTCCATCAAGCATGTTGTAAATGCCTGAAAAACATGCAAATAATGTCCATAAGTGAATTTTATACAAACATGCATATTGAGGGAAATAACATGTAATCTAATAGGTATAGATGTGATTGAAATGCAATATGACACAAGATGAAACCATAAAATAGGGTTGAATCAGTCAGGTTAACTGAGATGGTAGGAACTGCATTGCTGCAATTAGTGGAGATATCCTCTACCTTGATCGTGTCTGCAGAGACTCTTTTTATGGAAGGAGGGATCCTTGGGTCCACACCTATTGTTGTCACAACGTATGAGAGTGGCAGATCATTGGTATGCAGATCATCCTGCACCATGATCAATGGGGTTTCGCCTTTGACTTTTGTGGAGTTGGCTGCTCGAGATGAGTCAGCCATATGGGGAGCATTGTCTGACACCGCATGCTTGGACGTGGGTTGATCCTTACATGAGTTGAGTTGCCACATCCTCCAAAGTGTCTACCATGACCGCGACCGCCACCGTCACCTCTCCCATATAGAACCATCAGCTAGGGCTTTAAAAAATGTTAGCTCTTGACTTATATAATTGTCAAATACCTATATGATTCCTTGTACAACCATGTCTATAGAATTCATGGTTGCTTTGCATCAGAAGTATAACACTTAAGGCCTTGTTCTTGACATATATTATGTTTGTCAACTTTTTGAAATTTTAGATGGCTGAGTATGACATAGTATTCAAATAAGTGCACGAGGTTTTACTTTATTTCAATAATTTGAAGGAGGTTAATATGAAGTAACTTGATAAATTTATTGTTATGAACTTTACTAAAACTACATAAATCATTGGAGAGATTCATGTCTAGTTATCAATAACAAAAAGTGAAACATTTTGAAAGACTGTTTTAAGTATATTGATAAAAGAAGAACATAGAAAGCATTAGTAGATCATGACGATAGAATAATAATCTTGTGCTTTATCTTAAAATAGAAGTAAGGGATACATGACATATAAAAATAGAAAGTCAACCTCAAGTTTAGCATGAATCATCAGATGAAAATGAAAAACAAAATGGTGTTGGAATTGTAGTTAGGATTTCCATTGCACTAAATATTGCACTTATAAGAAAACCAAGAATCTTGATACCACTAGGAGAGATGTGATCAAAACGATGACTGGGAATTATGCCAACAATGATGAGAACATTCACATAAACCTAATAAATTTAACATCTTGGGATCATTACTAGTTTCAAAGATAATGGGACTAACATACACATTTGTGCTGACAAATCTATATTACATCTTAATAGAAGGTCCTAGATAGGTCAGAGAATTAGGAAAAACGATTTACCCTACTAAGAGAAAGTTGAACAAACTTGAAGTTACTTTTGAGAATGATTATAATTCTACATAGAGTAATACATTTACCTTGATTAAACACAATACTCTTAGAAATCTTAGATTAATTATAGCTTGTTTTGAGAGCTTATTGAATATATCACAATGATTCATGTTTGTGATTGTTTATTTTATGGGAAAGGCTTTCTATGTAATTTAGATGATCTAGTTAAGATTGATGTTGAACATGTTTGAATATAATTAGTGAGATAAAATAAATAATGTATTTTGATGAATCTTGAATCATGCAAATCTTGGTGTGAAATTATGGGACATGAATTATTATTTTTTGACAATAATTTGAATCTTAGTCATATTCAACATATGTATTAGTTAGAAATAAGTTTGAAAAATTAGACTGGCAATTCAAAAATAAACTTTTGAAATGTTTGAGGTTTTATTGTCTAATTATATAAACAAAATCTCTACAAAATATTTGACTTAAAACTAAGAAATAGAAAATAAAATAAAGATATGAATAGTCATATTTTTTGTCCTATTATTAAGGAAATGGGAAAAACTAAAGATTAACATTTAAACAGAGCAAAAATATGATAGGACCAAATATGAGTTTATCCAAGGGAGGATAAAAAGGGAAGTGTGGCTATTAGACTAGGTAAGAAAATCATATTATAAACAAAAAGTGATTAGGCACACATGCACTTCCCAAAAAGTCAACATTACATGTGTCAAATTTAGTTCAGAAAGGGGTTTTGTTCAGTTTAGGGCTTTGACTCAAGAAAAAAATTAAGTCTTAAGACCAAAAAGTATTTTTGAGTGAGTAGTTAGGGCCTTTAGATAATATTGGAACTTTCATGTCAACATACCAAAGTAGGGGATTAAGGATCATAATTTCCTATTCTCCTATAATAAAAATTCATCATAGGAGAAAGAGAGGATATGTATTATCTTGGGACTAGAGAGATGATAAAATATATTGCCAGATTGAATGAACCAAGCTAGGTTGGGTGTCAATCAAGATTTTGGATGATTACATGAGACCAATTAAATTAGAGATATATTTATGTCATTGCTAAGTTTTAAACTTGAGACCTCTCAGTAATTAACTAATGATATAACCAACATTGAGTCCCATCTGGGAAAAAAATAGATAATTTAATATAAATCAAGTTCACATGTTCATCTTAAGATATATTATATACGATTCAATCATATAGGCATGATTAATTTTGAGAAATTTTTAATGAAACCCGAACCCACTAACCAGTGTTAGGGCCCGCTAAGTAGGGATTACTACTAACCATTAGATTTTAACCACTTATAGAGAATCAAACTTATCTTTTTCTTTTCTCATATATAGTATCATCATTGATCAAACTGACAATATCTCGATTAAAAATAACATCAAAGGATACAATAGTACTCGACTATTACATAGAAGAAAGAGTTTCATACTTAATATACATCATGTACATTTCTTTACAAACTGCTCTCTTTTCTCACTCTCTCATTCCCAAGATCTAGAGGAAGGATAAGAGCCTGTCTATCTATTGTAGCTATTTCCTTTTGAGGACCTTCATTCCACTCTTGATAAAAATGGGCTTCTGTCTCCTTAGAAAGATCTAGTCCTTTACCTAACAAATTGTTCAGTAGGTTGATGCGCTACTGACTTAGTGAGTAGAAAATCAATAAGTAACGAAGATATTTATAATGTTTACAATTAATAGAACATAAATGTAGATGCATGTAAGAATGGTAGTTTAAAAAATATAAATCACTCATAATGGTAGTTGAACTGATACTAAATATAAAAAAGGATAACCTAATCTCTTCACATGATTTTTAATCCATTTATTATGCCACTAAACCCACACGAGGTGTACAATAACATGTGAAAGTATTGTGGCAAGATACGACCTCATTGTACAAGACATACAAGCATGCCCATGATTCTAAGTTTGTAGTCTCAATACCACATATATAGTTCAAATTGCCATGCTTTCCCAAGGCGGCTAATGGGAGCGGCTGAATATTTCAGACGCCTCCTCTCAACTAGAGTACTTAAGTAGGGTGTCAAAGCCCTCAGGCTTGTTGTGCACTAGTGGACCTATCGAAGTTGTCCACTAATTACCACAACTCATAACTTAGGTACCACCAACATTGCTAGTTGCTATTGGATACCAATCATTTTAGGATTCCACCCTCATTGGTCTAGAACCCCACACCGTACTAGTGTGATCTGGTTTACCTCAACCTATGTGAAACCTCCAGTCAGGAAGCACATTTCCTCCTCACAGTGAAATCTTCCTTTGAGGATTCTATAGTGTCCAAGGCATCTAACATGTAGTGGTATTTAGTTGAGTTTAATAAGGTTCATCATTACAACTAATAATTACCCTATTTTTTTCAATTAATCATCACACATTGAGCACTTAAAAAATCTAAGAACTTTCACATCTCTCATAAACCACAGTTTGACTCTTTATTTCCATATTAGGGCAACTTGGCTTCCCTAATGCCTTTATTTGCTTCATTCCATCACATGTGTTTCATAAAAACTCACATAGCAACTTATAATATGATATTACAACACTAACATATAATCAAATAAGCATTTCTACTGTTAAAACTCACTGGACAAACAATTCATATTCTTCACAATCATCATAGAGCAAGATTAAAATACTGGACAACCATTTTTTGAATATGTAAGTTGTAAATCTGGGTTTGGAGGTGATTTTCCACTCACAAATCTCATCATAGATCACTGATCTAATTTTGTCCACCAACCAAGCTCGGATCTTGGCTCACATGAATTGGAATCTCATCTCAGGGCACGCGATCTCCTCATAAACATGCTTCCAGTGAAGTAATAAGATCAAAAACATCGGCTAGAGGTAGAAGAAGAAGAATGAAGGTTAACTGAAACCTTGTGTTGAAAAAATAGTGATTCCGAGCTAGGGAACATAAAGATAAGGATGGATCGATAATGAAAATCACTTACCAAGTCAAATTTAAGACAAGCCCTTAAGTTTCCGCCATTTTTCATGTTCTTGCCAAACAATCACCCTATAAATCACTCTCCTGATCTTCTTTTCGTCAACCTACTGGTTTGAGAAGATTGAGGATTGAATCACAATTCCAAGGAACTTTGTTTCATTGAAAACAGACATGTATAGCACGAGCTATGATCATTTTACGATTGGCTATCCTGGGCGGTGATTCTCAGCGGTCACTAGGTCTTCAATGACCATTGGTCATTGGGCCTCGGCTATTGCTGAGAAAGCCCATTCTCAGTAGTCACTGAAAAAAATAATTTTTGTCAGTTTCCAAGAAACTGTACATGTTAGTAAAAAGACATAACTCTCATTTTAACTCTGATTTAGTTCATTCTTTTTTTGTTGGATTCTTTAACTGAATTTTTTAGAATCCTACAATATTTGTTTCTTAATATTCTCAAATGAAAATTCCTTTACTAATTATTTCCTCAAGTATCATTAACTCTCCTCTCACATACATGTATAGGCTAATCTTATATCAACTAAAACACCAGATCTTATAATAAGATTAAGTCATGATTATGAGTTATTCATAAAAATATTTGAGATTACCAAAGTTAAGATAAAGCACAATGTACTATAGTATTGATATAAGTGCAACAAACATTAAGGTTATCTTAAATCCTTAGGATTAATAACAAATCTAGAAGAGGGTTGATACAATTCTCCCCCTACAAGAAAAATTTCTTCTCAAAATTCCTAGAAGATGAAAGGAGACTTGTTACACATCTCTGATTCTACTTCCCAAGTAGCTTTTTCTATTCTATGATTCCTCTAATGAACTTTCACAAAGGGTATCTCCCTCTTTTTAAGCTTCTAAATTTTATGATTTAGTTTGAATTGGTCCTTCAACATATCAAATATCCTCTCTTAACTGTACATGATCTGGGTCTATGATCTTTTCTCTACCAGGATGACTCTTCTTCAACATAGATACATGAGACACATCGTGTAAATTATCTAACTTAGGAGGTAACTCCAATTTATATGCAACTGGGCCATTCTATGAATGATTGAATAAGGACCCATGTATCTAGGAGTTAGTTTGCCTCACTTTCTAAACCTCATCACACCATTCAATGGTAACACTTGACGAGCCTTAAACGTGGGTCCAAGAAAGGAATCATGTCCAGGTTATCGGACTTTAGAAACTTATAATACCCGAATGTTAAAGACACCTACAACTAGCACAGGGTCGAAGTAGTTCGGGGTCAAACACAGGGATAGGAAGAACGACGCTTCAGAACTTGAGTTTCACTTGTCTAAGCACATCAAAAAGGGGGTGTTGTAACATGAACTAAACATAAGGAAACAAACAAAGGCCTTATATCCAAAAGGAGTTACAAGAAAGATTTAAGTTTTGGGGTTTAGAGGTTTTTATAGGTGTTTTAAATAACAAAATCTGAGGAGATAAAACTATCGTTGAGGTAAAGCACGAAGGAAGAAAACTTAGGCATAACAAGCAACAACAGAAAACATCCTACAACATCTTCTCTCAAAGAGGGTACCTCTAACTATGCACCATTTCCCTCTCTCAAGGGCAGTGGTCGTAGATTAGAGTGGTAAGGCAAACCAAAGAATCCCTGATCCTAGGTACTCTCGTACACCCGGATCAGACCAAACTCTAGAGTTGCGATAGCCCCCTCTCAAGGGTGTCGAAATGGGAAACATGATTCGATAGCTAGTCAAAAGCATGATCCGAAAGAAGAAACTAGAGTTCAGATGCTATAAAGAAATCATCCAACAAAAAGGAACTATACACAGAACAACAAGAGATAAACTCCATAAATTCCAATAAGCTTAAGGAGAGTAAAAAGGTTTAGTTACAATGAATAGGGAAATGAAAGTAAAATGCAGTAAAAAGGGAAAGATAAGCATCGATCTCCTTGATTTAGGAGGTCAATATACAGTAGTGGACCCCTAAGGGACTGCTAACCTAGTATCGAGAAGGATCTCTGCCCGATACATCCGTGTCGGTCATCCGACCCTCTCGGGCGACAAGCGTGACGACCAGGGCGTATCGGGTAGAACTCCCTACCTGGAACGGCCGTGTCGAGCAGCCGGCCCTCTCGGGTGACATACCGCAATAGTTAGTATATATCGGGTTCGGTATCGTGTCGGGTTAGGAATCACTTAAGTTCTCAGGTTCCTTGTATCGGGTATAGAGGGGCGAGCCATCTCGGGTTGAGGCCCATCTGGGGACCGGACAAGGGAGGCCTTCCTGGTCGTATCTTGTTGTTGTGACTACCGAGATGAGTTCTAAGTGAACTCCTCCCACCCCTCTTAGGTTGTGGGTGTGCTCACCTAGTATCACCCGACACGCCTTGGAATGCGACACACTAGCTCCTGATGTCTTTCGGGAGTTAGCTCTTGTGGGATTCTGACTCATCCCATCAGAGTCATGTAGCTGCTATATATAGGGAGCAACTGGTTGTAATGACCCTGACCTGGGTTATGAGGTAACCCTATTTGTTTTGGCTAATAAAGTTGCTTATAACTTTAATATAATCCTATAAGGTGTTTTTTTATCATGTGACACACTTATGTTTCAAGTTTGGTCCCGATTGAATGATGTTTGAGCAATTTTACTTTGTTTTGGACCAAACTGCAATTTACCCTAATTGAGGGGTTGTAATGCAATATGTCACATGTTGAATTTACCCCATGTGTTTAGGCATCATAAGAGAGAGAATGATGCTAAGTGGTGGCTTGTTGAAAGCCTAAATTCCAAGTTTGAACTTGTTTGAACAATGTTGGTACCTTGTGCACCAATTTTGGTACAAATTGTAATTTACCCAAAATGTGGGGTTAATATGCAAATTACCACCTCTAGAGTGTTCCTACTTCCTCCTATCATCATGTATAGGAGATAGAAAGGAGAATACACCATGCTTGATTCCATTATGAATGATGGTAATCTTGGTGATGAAATGACCAAGAAAAGGGTTGAATATGAAAGCTTAACTTGAGTTGTATCAAGTTGAAAAGCTTATATATGAGTGCCTATCGGCTCAAGGAGCTCAAGGAGATAGAAAGGAGAATACACCCATGCATGACACGTGGCACCTACTAGCTCAAAATGTTGACACCTCACTTTTACATTCCTTCATAAACAACAAGTATATATACCCCTAGTTTCACCCCATGGTGCAATTTTGCGACCCTTACCACCCTCCTACCCTAAGGTATCGTGCATATATTTCCCATATCGTGAAGGGATGATGTGGTATCGTACATGGGCCTTGGGATATCGCCCATGGAAAGAGCATATCGCCCAAGTAGGTGATATTGGCCATATAGGGTGATATCGGCCATAGAGTGAAGTTTTGACTCCAAGTGAGTGTCCTATCGTCCAAGTGAGTGACATATCGTGCAAGAGGGGTGGCATATCGTGCAAGGACACTATTGTATCTTGCAAAGGTGTTAAGGAGCAAGAAGGAGCTCATACTTAACCCTAAGGTGAGGATAAGATCATCTTCAACCTTGGATTGAAGCATGAATTTAGGGTTTTGATCTTCCTTTCTTTTCTTCTTCACCAATTGCTTATCCATGGTGATTATTTGCATATAGAGTAGTTGTGAAGTCCATCTTCAACCTTAGGAACGTGGAGCTTTGGAGCTTGGAGCTTTGAAGTCGTTCTTCAGGTGGGTTATATAACTTGAACTTAACCATGTTATTATTCTTCAACTAAATTGCTATAATTAGTGAAATACTTTTAATTCCGAAATTTACTGAAATAGTTGATGAAATATGAGTTATAGTAATTTCTTAGACCTGTTGCCATGAACTATAACAGTTATAACAATGGTCTAGAGCTTGAAGATGATGGTATCACCTTATAAAAGTGATATCGGGTGCAAGCACACAAGAAAGCACCTTTAACCTGATATGATGATGCACCTACTTCACTTTAACGATACAGATATGAATGAATACATTGTTGCACGATATGGGGGTGTAGTATACACCTCTTGCACGATAGGGAGTCAAGTATAGACTCCATACACGATACAAGGTTGAATGAATACTTAAAAGTTGACATGAAACCCTAATTTGGGTAACTCGATAAAAGTGAAGTATAACAAGTGCTATTGCACGATATAGTTGCATGACATAGTTGCACGACATGGTTGCACGACATAGTTGCATGACATAGTTGCACGACATGGTTGCACGACATGGTTGCATGATAGGGTTGCACAATATACAACCCTAGATGATATGGTAACCCTAACTCGTCATGGCTAACCCTAGATGGTGACAAGCCCGATAAGGTGATTGAATGTACTTCTAGCCTGACATGGTGATGGTTTGATACCTCATAAGTATCATGGGTGACACATACATACACCTTGTGCCCGATATGAGGCCAAGAAGATACCTCATGCCCGATATGGAGACAAGTACAAATCCTAACCCGATATGGTGAGTGTTCATACACCTCCAACCCAAGACACCTTATAAAGGTGAGAGTAAGACACTCTTAGGAGTAATGAATGTAACACCAAGTAATGGTATGACTGATAGCTTGATAGGTGAAACACCTAAAGTGGTTGATAATGGTTAATCCTATATCAACAATGCCTCAACCTGAGATGAGACCATATCAATTGATGATGGTTGGACAATTCAAATGTATGACTCATGATCAATACACTACAAAATAAATGTGATGGGCTAGTGCATAAAGTATTAGGATGGGGAATACCCTAATACAAGATAAGTTGGGGAACTTAAGTAAGTTAAAAGTAATGAGGAAAGTGATACACCAATGCATGGTAAATATCACATCCAACACTTTAAAGTTGTTACACCTTGATGCACCTTAAATCCAATATAATTGGATGAGTAACACATGATGTGTGTCATGTCAATTGTTACATTGAGATGGAATGCACTTTGATAAGTGTAGGCTATCATACCTTGAGAAAGGGTTAAGCCCAATTAATAAAGTATGACATAATCATACCCTGATAAGGATGAGAGAGGAACTCATACCTTGTGTTGATGATTCATTTAATGATAAATGATGAGAATAAATAAGTATGATTGCATGCTTATGATATTAATGTATGCTCCTAGATGTGTGGAGCAATGAATTAGGGTTTGGATTGATAATATGAACTTGAAACCCTATTCGGCTATAGAGGGAAACTCTAACCCTAATAGTTGTTGCCTAGTGAGAGGTGACAAGATGTTTAATAGCCTTGTGAGCCATGTGGATAGTTGTTGCCTAGTGAAAGGTGACAAGATGTTTAATGGGCCTGATGAGCCATGTGAATAATTGTTTCCTAATGAGAGGTGACAAGATGTTTATATAAGTCTCATGTAAGGAATGGTAATGTGCAAAATAAACTAAGAGAAATGGAAACCAATAACTTCATAATAATAATAAATGGTTATAATAATAATGAAATCTTGATTATACATGCTTTATGCTTATAGCCAAATAAGGACTATAGTGTTTTGAATATACTTAATGGAGATAAGAGGAACAATTGTAGTACTTAAAGAATGTGAATTGATATGATGGCTTGCCCTAGGGTATAATGCCTAGTAATAGGATGTGATAACCAATGATGAATTGAAGGGATTGATATCCTATAACGAATGTGTAATCAGGAGTGGTTAGAGTCCACTGCCTGGCTGTGTAATCATGTTTGGTTACGGACCAATACCTGGCAGAGGCGTGAAGCTTGTAATCAGGAGTGGTTAGAGTCCACTGCCTGGCGGTGTAATCAGGTTTGGTTACGGACCAATACCTGGCAGAGGCATGAAGCCTGTAATCAGGAGTGGTTAGAGTCCACTGCCTGGCGGTGTAATCAGGTTTTATTACAGACCAATACTTGGCAGAGGCATGAAGCCTATAATCATAGGATTGGTAATAACCCAATACCTGGCAGAGGCATGAAGCCTATAATCACAGGATTGGTGATAACCCCAATACGTGGCAGAGGCGTAAAGCATGTAATCAGGATTGGTTACAGACCAATACCTCGCAGAGGCGTAAAGCCTATAATCACTGGATTGGTAGAGTCCAATACCAAGCTGTTCACAAGATTGGTAATAAACCCAATACCTGGGAGAGGCGTAAAGCCTGTAATCAGGATTGGTTACGGACCAATACCTGGAAGAGGCGTAAAGCCTATAAGCACTGGATTGGTAGAGTCCAATACCAGGTTGTTCACAGGATTGGTAATAACCCCAATACGTGGAAGAGGCGTAAAGCCTATAATCAGGATTGCTTACGGACCAATACCTGGCAGAGGCGTAAAGCCTATAATCATAGGATTGGTAGAGTCCAATACCAGGCTGTTCACAGGATTGGTAATAACCCCAATACCTGGCAGAAGCGTAATGCCTGTAATCAGGATTGGTTACGGACCAATACCTGGTAGAGGCGTAAAGCCTATAATCATTGGATTGGTAGAGTCCAATACGAGGCGGTCCACAGGATTGGTAATAACCCCAATACCTGGCAGAGGCATAAAGCCTGTAATCAGGATTGGTTACAGACCAACACCTGGCAGAGACGTAAAGCCTATAATCACTGGATTGGCATAGTCCAATGCCTAGAATGTTTGCAAAGGATTGGCATAGTCCAATGCCTGGAATGGTTGCATATGATTGGCATAGTCCAATGCTTGGACAAGATATGTTGATGTATACTCACATGTCTGGTGCAATTCAATATCTGGTTAGCAGATTGGCTGAGGCCAACGGATAGAAATGAGAATGATTCATGAATGACATACCATGATAATGAGCATCACAGGATAAGCTGGAGATAGTATGATGGGTAAATGATATATGTGTTCTTCATATTCCTTATAAAGTGAATAGATGAATTACTGCTCTATCATAGATAGCTGCAATGCTTTAAAATATGAGAATGTTCTAAACTGCTTATCCTCTTCTCAGTTTAATATTATTTAACTGTGATAATAACATTGTTGGCAGAGAGTTATATCTCTCGCTGGGGCAATTTTCAATTGACTCACCCCTGTGGGATCCAAATTTTTAGGTGAACGTGCACGAGGAGGTGAAGACCTTTTCTGCAAAAAAATAACAACAACGGCAGGGACAACAGTGACAGCTCAGGTTGAGTTTACTATCTGTCATGTCTTGTAGATAGAAGTCCTATGTGTCGTCTCTGTACTCTCAGCTCCTTGGAGTTGGTTTGTTATGGTTTCATGAATGATCTGAGGTTTTGGCTTGTAAGCCTCGAGGTTTTATGTTGCTTCATTATATGTTTTGACAAAGAAACTGTTATATGTTATCCTCGAGAAGAGATGGTACAGTGTACGTAAAATGTTAACAATGATGTATATAAAGTTTTGGTTCTGACTTAAAGTGTTTTCCTAGAAATGGATCTCTTTGAAAAATGGTTTTAATTTTTAGTGATTTTTGTTAATCCGTTGTTTATGTTTAAATTCCTCTTAATTAGTAACAATTTGTCTATCGGTTTGGCGACTGTCGTTACAAAGTTTGGTGTCAGATCTTAAGGTTCACTGAGTCTACAGAGACATAGGACTAAGGTGTTGAGTCTGTGTTAGTGTCCTCCAGTATGCCTTATAGTGACTTCTTCTTATGCATAAGAAAGGGTGAAGTTTAAAAATGACTGGAGAACATGAGGAACACATTGTTGAGAGAAATGTTGTTGCACTAGGAGAGGGTGCAAGGGACCAGGAAAGTGAAGAACGAGTGCCTAAGCATTCCCATCTTGACTCAATCAGGATAGAGAATCCTACTTTTTATGCTCTTGTGAGGCAAGTTAGGACAACAATGATGAATATAGTAGACTGGATACTAGCATTACAACCTAGGTTACCAGTCCTTAATACAGAAACTTTGGGCTTTGAAAGGATTCCTAAATGACATAGTCATGTTGGAATAGTGGAAAATGTGGGAAAGATTAACACATGGCGAGAAAGTAGACTCTGCCATAAGTTTAGACAGATAGTACATCTATGATGGTAATGCCCAAGAAGAGGCAATAAGCTGAGAAATAAGGTAAGGTCTCTATAATTTTAGAGACACTTGTTTAATTGTTCTAAAAAGCCAAAGTTTTTGGTTCCACCAGTGCAATAAATGCCTAGTGTTCCAGGGCAAGAGCCACTATGTAAATACAAAAGTCCTAACTTTCCACCTGTAAGAACCCATGGCTTAGCTTATACATCGGTAATGAGACCGATAAGACTATGGTATGAGGATAAGACATGGGCATGTTAAGCATACTAACCCTTTTATTCAAAAAGAAGGGTATAAATGACCCAACAACCGAGGTAGACTCAGCAGGGCTTACGAAAGTTACAAACTAATAATGTAAGAAGGTAAAAGAAACAACATGAAATAGCTAGACTCTATGTTTGAGTCAACCAGATGTGGTGGATGACTGCGAGGGATGACTGTCAGATAGAGCGTTCTCATTCTGATATGTCTTCTCTAGATTTTATCTGATAATTATAAGAAGGTAGTTGATGTTGAGCTTCCTTTAATTAGTCCTATTAGGACATGAGGAATAGATAAGAAGGATGAGAACCTATATTTAGATTAATATTCTCTTATATGTTTTGAAAATCCTCTCTTCATGTAGAAAAGGAAGAGATGTAAAAGAAACACCCAGATAAAATCTGAGATACTAAGTAGTAAAATTTAAAGAGATGTTAAAAGTATGAAACATAATATAAAACGAATACATACTACCTAATTTCAATTCTTGAATACCCTGGCCAGGTATTCATTT
The DNA here is from genome assembly GCA_963693085.1 of Alisma plantago-aquatica. Taxonomy (NCBI): domain Eukaryota; kingdom Viridiplantae; phylum Streptophyta; class Magnoliopsida; order Alismatales; family Alismataceae; genus Alisma; species Alisma plantago-aquatica. Next base: position 1,680,744,506 of record OY856409.1, on the reverse strand, counting down.
ATTGAAGGCAAGGTAAGTATGACATATTTATATTGTTATCTTTTTTATTACTCTGATCAAGTAGTCATTCTAAAACAATCTCAAGAGTTTAAAGAAGAAGGAGATGTGGCATGGATATTCTACCACATTCTAACTGATATATGAAGGAATTTAATTTACTCATAAGTCAACTTATAAACAAAAATGAGGATGTGATGTGTTATTAACACATGTGTTAGATACCAAGGTAAGGAATTTTGGTATCTGAGAAACATCAAATTATCTTATGATAGTTACATGGAATGGTTAACTGTGGAATCAGTCCAGTTACCTAATGCAGTATGGACATCATATGTTAGGGGTTTATGCTTTGCATAAACATAAAATTGATGAGAATGATCTACTTGAAGGAATAATTGTAAAAATATTACAATAAAAGTTTGTCAAAGGAGATTAACAAACAACCTCTATCTGAGTGAGAAAAGTGTTACCTGACCCATAAATTAATTACACAGTCGATAATGAAAAGACAGTGAAGCATGTATCCAATGTGTTTGATTCCATGGGATTTTTGTGTAAAAGAACTTTGTATTTGTCAAAGTTCTATGGTGTCTCCATAACAATGAGATGTTATGTTGATACTTGATGATATAATGAATGAATAATATCTCTCTCCTTTTATCTGAGATTTCGGGGATGAAATCCTTGTTAGGGGTTTATAACTTGTAATGACCCTGACATGGGTTATGAGGTAACCCTATTTTTTTTTGGATAATAAAGTTTCTTAGAACTTTAATATAATCCTCTAAGGTGTTTTTTTTTCATGTGACACTTATGTTTCAAGTTTGGTCCCGATTGAATGATGTTTGAGCAATTTTCATTTGTTTTGGAACAAATTGTAATTTACCCTAATTGAGGGGCTATAATGCAATATGTCACATGTTGAATGTACCCCATGTGTTTAAGCATCATAAGAGAGAGAATTATGCTAAGTGGTGGCTTGTGGAAAGCCTAAATTCCAAGTTTGAACTTGTTTGAACAATGTTGGTAACTTGTGCACCAATTTTGGTACAACTTGTAATTTACCCAAAATATGGGGTTAATATGCAAATTACCACCTCTAGAGTATTCCTACTTCCTCCTAGAATCATGTAGAGGAGATATAAAGGAGGATACACCATGCTTGATTCCATTATGAATGATGGTAATCTTGGTGATGAAATGACCAAGAAAAGGGTTGAATATGAAAGCTTAACTTGAGTTGTATCAAGTTGAAAAGCTTATATATGAGTGCCTATTGGCCAACGATCCCAAGGAGGTGTCCCCATATCGTTTTGTAAGCTCTTGGAAAAGGCCATATCGTGCAAAGAACCTCAAGGATGTGAGGTGTGACGGCCAACAAGTTTCCTTAGAAAAGGTGTATCGACTTGACTTAAAATAGTGATTAAACCTAGATGACTTATCCAAATGGATAAGTAGTGGACGAATTTGCATCTCAAGATGATCCTCAATCGTTTTGCAAGACAAAATAAATGTTGATGCATGCATGTACACGTGTCACCCATGCATGACACGTGGCACCTACTACCTCAAAATGTTGACACCTCATTTTTACCTTCCTTCATGAACAACAAGTATATATACCCCTAGTTTCACCCCTTGGTGCAATTTTGCAACCCTTACCACCCTCCTACCCTAAGGTATCATGCATAGAGCTCCCATATCGTGAAGGGATGTTGTGGTATCATGCATGGGCCTTGGGATATCGCCCATGGCAGGAGCATATCGCCCAAGTAGGTGATATTGGCCATATAGGGTGATATCGGCCATAGAGTGAAGTTTTGACTCCAAGTGAGTGTCATATCGTCCAAGTGAGTGCCATATCGTGCAAGAGGGGTGTCATATCATGCAACGATACTAGTTTATCGTGCAAAGGTGTTAAGGAGCAAGAAGGAGTTCATACTTAACCCTAAGGTGAGGATAAGATCATCTTCAACCTTGGATTGAAGCATGAATTTAGGGTTTTTATCTTCCTTTCTTTTCTTCTTCACCAATTGCTTATCCATGGTGATTCCCTGCATATAGAGGAGTTGTGAAGTCCATCTTCAACCTTAGGAACGTAGAGCTTTGGAGCTTGGAGCTTTGAAGTCGTTCTTAAGGCGGGTTATATAACTTGAACTCAACCATGTTATTATTCTTCACCTAAATTGCTATAATTAGTGAAATACTTTTAATTCCGAAATTTCCTGAAATAGTTAATAAAATTATGAGTTATAGTAATTGCTTAGACCTGTTTCCATGAACTATAATAGTTAGAACAAAGGTCTAGAGCTTCAAGATGATGGTATCACCTTATAAAAGTGATATCGGGTGCAAGCACACAAGAAAGCACCTTTAACCTGATATGATGATGCACCTACTTCACTTGAATGACATGGATATGAATGAATACATTGTTGCACCATATGGGGATGTAGTATACACCTCTTGCACGATAGGGAGCCAAGTATAGACTCCATACACGATACAAGGTTGAATGAATACTTAAAAGTTGACATCAAACCCTAATTTGGGTAACCCGATGAAAGTGAAGTATAACAAGTGCTATTGCACGACAGTTGCACAACATGGTTGCACGACATGGTTGCACGATAGGGTTGCACAATACACAACCCTAGATGACATGGTAACCCTAACCTGTCATGTCTAACCCTAGATTGTGACTATCCCGATAGGGTGATTGAATGTACTTCTAGCCTGACATGGTGATGGTTTGATACCTCATAAGTATCTTGGGCGACACATACATACACCTTGTGCTCGATATGAGGTCAAGAAGATACCTCATGCCCGATATGGAGACAAGTACAAATTCTAACTCGATATGGTGAGTGTTCATACACCTCCAACCCAAGACACCTTGTAAAGGTGAGAGTAAGACACTCTTAGGAGTAATGAATGTAACACCAAGTAATGGTATGACTGATAGCTTGATAGGTGAAACACCTAAAGTGGTTGATAATGGTTAATCCTATATCAACAATGCCTCAACCTGAGATGAGTCCATATCAATTGATGATGGTTGGACAATTCAATTGTATGACTCAAGATCAATACACTACAAAATAAATGTGATGGGCTAGTGCATAAAGTATTAGGATGGGGAATACCCTAATACAAGATAAGTTGAGGAACTTAATTAAGTTAAAAGTAATGAGGTAAGTGATACACCAAGGCATGGTAAATATCACATCCAACACTTTAAGGTTGTTACACCTTGATGCACCGTAAATCTGATATACTTGGATGAGTAACACATGATGTGTGTCATGTCAATTGTTACATTGAGATGGAATGCACTTTGATAAGTGTAGGCTATCATACCTTGAGAAAGGGTTAAGCCAAGTTAATAAAGTATGATGTAATCATACCCTGATAAGGATGAGAGAGGAACTCATACCTTGTGTTGATGATTCATTTAATGATAAATGATGAGAATAAATAAGTATGATTGAATGCTTATGATATTAATGTATGCTCCTAGATGTGTGGAGCAATGAATTAGGGTTTGGATTGATAATATGAACTTGAAACCCTATTCGGCTATAAAGGGAAACTCTAACCCTAATAGTTGTTGCCTAGTGAGAGGTGACAAGATGTTTAATGGCCTTGTGAGCTATGTGGATAGTTGTTGCCTAGTGAAAGGTGACAAGATGTTTAATGGGCCTGGTGAGCCATGTGAATAATTGTTTCCTAATGAGAGGTGAAAAGATGTTTATATAAGTCTCATGTAAGGAATGGTAATGTGCAAACTAAACTAAGAGAAATGGAAACCAATAACTTCATAATAATAATAAATGGTTATAATAATAATGAAATATTATTTATACATGCTTTATGGTTATAGCCAAATAAGGGATATAGTGTTTTTAATATGCTTAAAGAAGATAAGAGGAACACTTGTAGTACTTAAAGAATGTGAATTGATATGATGGCTTTCCCTAGGGTATAATGCCTAGTAAAAGGATGTGATAACCAATGATGAATTTAAGGGATTGATATCCCATAACGAATGTGTAATCAGGAGTGGTTAGAGTCCACTCCCTGGCTGTGTAATCAGGTTTGGTTACAGACCAATACCTGGCAGAGGCGTGAAGCCTGTAATCAGGAGTGGTTAAAGTCTACCGCTTGGTGGTGTAATCAGGTTTGGTTATGGACCAATACCTGGCAGAGGCGTGAAGCCTATAATCAGGAGTGGTTAGAGTCCACTGCCTGGCGGTGTAATTAGGTTTGGTTACAGACCAATACTTGGCAGAGGCATGAAGCCTATAATCACAAGATTGGTAATAACCCAATACCTGGCAGAGGCATGAATCCTATAATCACAGGATTGGTAATAGCCCCAATACCCGGTAGAGGTGTAAAGCCTATAATCAGGATTGGTTACAGACCAATACCTGGCAGAGGTGTAAAGCCTATAATCACTGGATTGGTAGAGTCCAATACCAGGCTGTTCACAGGATTGGAAATAACCCCAATACCTGCTAGAGGTGTAAAGCCTGTAATCAGGATTGGTTATGGACCAATACCTGGCAGAGTCATAAAGCCTATAATCACTAGATTGGTAGAGTCCAATACCAGGCTGTTCACAGGATTGGTAATAACCGCAATACCTGGCAGAGGCGTAAAGCCTGTAATCATGATTGCTTACAGACCAATACATGGCAGAGGTGTAAAGCCTATAATCACTGGATTGGTAGAGTCCAATACCAGGCTATTCATAGGATTGGTAATAACCCCAATACCTGGCAGAGGCGTAAAGCCTGTAATCAGGATTGGTTATAGACCAATACCTGGCAGAGGCATAAATCCTATAATCACTGGATTGGTAGAGTCCAATACCATGATGTTCACAGTATTGATAATAACCCTAATACATGGCAGAGGCATAAAGCCTATAATCAGGATTGGTTACAGACCAATACCTGGCAGAGACGTAAAGCTTATAATCATTGGATTGGCATAGTCCAATGCTTGGAATGTTTGCAAAGGATTGGCATATTCCAATGCCTGGAATGGTTGCATATGATTGGCATAGTCCAATGCTTGGACAAGATATGATGATGTATACTCACATGACTGGTACAATTCAATATCTGGTTAGCAGATTGGCTGAGGCCAACAGATAGAAATGAGAATGATTCATGGATGACATACCATGATAATGAGCATCACAGGATAAGCTGGAGATAGTATGACGGGTAAATGATATATGTGTTCTTCATATTCCTTATAAAGTGAATAGATGAATTACTACTCTATCATAGATAGTTGTAATGCTTTAAAATATGAGAATGTTCTTAACTGCTTATCCTCTGCTCAGTTTAATATTATTTAACTGTGATAATAACATTGTGGGCAGAGAGTTATATCTCTCGCTGGGGCAATTTTCAATTGTCTCACCCCCGTGGGATCCAAATTTTTAGGTGAACGTGCACGAGGAGGTGAAGACCTTTTCTACAGAAAAAGAACAACAGTGGCAGGGATAACAGTGACATCTCAGGTTAAGTGTACTGTCTGTCATGTCTTGTAGATAGAAGTCCTATGTGTCGTCTCTGCACTCTCAGGTCCTTGGAGTAGGTTCGTTATGGTTTCATAAATGATCTGAGGTTTTGGATTGTAAGCCTTGAGGTTTTATGTTGCTTCATTATATGTTTTGACAAAGAAACTATTATATGTTATCCTCGAGAAGAGATGGTACAGTGTATGTACAATGTTAACAATGATGTATATAAAGTTTTGGTTCTTCCTTAAAGAGTTTTCCTAGAAATAGATCTCTTTGAAAAATGGTTTTAATTTTTAGTGATTTTTGTTAATCTGTTGTTTATGTTTAAATCTGCTTAATTAGTAACGGTTTGTCTATCAGTTTGGCGACTGTCGTTACACTAGTAGAGGTTGCGGTTCTCGTGGGGCCATGTGTCCTTTAACGGCTCCATTTACGTGGCTTTAGGGTAGGAACAACGAATTTGTCGCCCGACACGGCTATGACGTGTGTCGGGTTGCGAGCAAATCACTTGACCATGTCGGGTTATGACCCTGGTGGGCAGCTGCTCTGATGAGTGGCTTCATCGTGCGATAGACTATCGGGGTGAGTCGTGGAAGGCAAAGCTCCATGTTGGGTAGATGGCATATCGCTCGTTAGGGCCCCTCGCGTGACACGCCCAAGTCGAGTTGTTGTCGTGATGGGCAATGATCGTGACGGGTAAGTGGGCATGTCATGCGGCCAGTAAAGGGTCAGTTCAAGTGCTCGTTGTAATGGGCTGGGACGAGCCTTTTTGCTGACTTTGGGTTGAAAAATGAGGGAAAACTCGGCAAAAGATGGGAAAAGAGTTAGGGGCACAATGTGGGTTAATCTTATGAAAAAGCAAGATAGAACGGAGAGGAAATATCTAGGCAGGTTTGACAACGAAATATGAGCCATAAATAGCCATAAAATGGGTGTTATCAACTCCCCCAAACATAGCATTTTGATTGTCCTCAATCAATCTATACTTATTTTAAAACTTTGTTTTGCGATACTTCTTCGTAACCCGACATAGTCTTCGGACAAGGGGTTTGAGCGAGTTTTTGAGACATCCTTGAGGAGAAATACGTCTTGCTAAGAATAACAGACTTCATTTTTTTGCCTTATTTAAGCAAAAAAAAATCTCTTCAGCTTCGGCGAGACTTTGGTGCATGATTTCGAAGTTAGCTAGTTGTATCGTCATGTTGGTGCTTACCATATCAGTGAGACCCACTCTCTTGGCAAGGGTCAGAGGCATCAGACTGATGCTGGCCCCTAGGTCTTCTAGACCTTTCTGAGTTGCATTATCTCCAACTTGAAAGGGGATTACGAAGGCCCCTGGATCCTTCTTCTTAAAAGGTATATTAGTTTTGATGAAAGAACTAGACATCTTGGTGAGCTTCGCAGTCTCTACGTCTTCTCCTTTCCTTTTAATCATTATCAGGTCCTTTAGGAACTTGCCATAAGTGAGCATTTCTTCAATGGCATCTAGGAACGGGGCGTCCACATGCAACTTCTTTATAGCATCCAGAAACTTTTCATACCTCTTCTTCAGATGGGCTTTTACCAACTTATGTGGGAATGGTACGCGGGGTGCGTACTTATCTGGACGCTCTTCAGAAGAGATGTCGTTAACCTTGGCTTTGACTACTTTCTTTGACTTTTGTGGAACTTCTTCCTCAACAACCCCTGCGCTAACTCCTAAGGCATGTGTTGTTGTTGACGTTACTGTCTTCTCAACGGCTGGTGATACAATCGTTCCTAACCTTAGAATGGCCAATTTTTCTGTCTCATGTCCTCGTGGGTTGGCTTCAGTATTGGAGGGGAAATGCCCCACCTAATGGTTGAGGGATTGGATGAGGCTTCCCAGCTACTGATCAATCTATTTGTTATGTTGTTGGAGCTCCCCTATCTGGGTAGAAAAACCACCCATTTGTTGTTGCATTAGTTTGAGCAGATCCATGCTATCCACTGATCTCTTATGCATCTTTTCATTGATGTCGTTTTGTCTCTTGGCGAAGGACATAAATTCCATCATCAAAGATGGTCGTGGCTGCTGGTTTTGTTGGAAGGCCCTCTGCTGCTGGAACCCTGTCTGTCGTTGTTGATTCGATGGTCCTCCTGAAGGTTTCCCACTCACCAGCTGGTGCGAGTTCTCAATAGCACTTGTGTTCCCATAAGAGAAACCAGTATGGTCAGGCCATCGATATTGAACATAACTCACATTCTCTGTATAGTCCCCTTTGAGATCTTCTTGGGGTGTTGTGTGCAGGCAGAAATATGACATGTGGTCGGGCTCTCCGCAGGTGACACAACTCTTCACGACCTCTTGTTGAACCTTCTCTTTGTAACCTTGCTCCTTGAGGGATTGGACATCTTTCATCATCTTGTCAAGCTTGGTTGTGAGGGCCTCCATAGCCTTAGGTTCACCTGGATTAGTGTGACTTAGAGACTATCGGTCGTATTCTCCATCTTGTTGGTTCATAGCCATGTTTTCAATAATCTCCCTATCTCTTTGGGCACTAAGTCCCAAGAAATCGTTACCAGCGACTGCATTCAAGGACTTCCTCTCAGCGGGGCACACTACATTGTAAAACGTGGTGATGAGCTTTGGTTCTGAAAAACCATGATGCGGGCATTCACGCTGGTAGCTCTGGAATCTTTCCCAAGTCTCATGAAGATTCTCTGAGGGCTTCTGGGAATACATCGTGATCTTGTTTTGACATTTGATGGTCCTCTCAATGGGGAAGAACCTGGCGATAAAAGCATTGGCAAGATCCTCCCAATCAGGGAGGCTCCCATCCTGTAAGCTGGTGTACCATTCTAGTGCCTTGTCCCTCAGTGAGAACGGGAAGCATTGGATGTAGATATGCATCAGCGGGACTCTGTTGATCTTAAAGGTGTTGCACATCCTCTTGAAAGTTGTTAGATGATTATACAGGTTCTCCTCATAGGTGTTTCCATTGAACCTATTATGATGTAGGAGTTGGAGGAAGGAGGGCTTCAGTTTGAAGTTGGTGACGTTTAGAGGCTGTGTTACAATCAGGTTTCTCTCTTCATTAGCTCGAACTTGAACGAACGAGTGAAGAGAGTGATCTTCAGGGGCTTGGTCAACCATGACTTGTTAAGAGCATGGATGACCTAGAAAGAAAGAAAGGAGTACCTGGAAAGAAACAAAGGTGTAAGAGTGTTGTATAAATTATGAATAGTAAATATTATGTGCAGTAAATAATTGCAGTATTATATGCATATGTACAAAGTTTTGGCAAAGTCCAAGAAAAACTAAAGTTCATAGAATGGTTTTCTTTGCCTATCCTCGGCAATGGCGCCAAAAAGTTGACGAGCCTTAAATGTGGGTCCATGAAAGGAATCATGTCTAGGTTATCGGAGTTTAGAAATTTATAATACCCAAATGTTGAAGACACCTGCAACTAGCACAAGGTCGAAGTAGTTCGGGGTCAAACACAGGGATAGGAAGAACGACACTTCAGAACTTGAGTTTCACTTTTCTAAGCACATCAAAAAGGGGGTGCAAGATAAGGGGGTGTTGTAACATGAACTAAACATAAGGAAACAAACAAAGGCCCTATCTCCAAAAGGAGTTATAAGAAAGATTTAAGTTTTGGAGTTTAGAGATTTTTATAGGTGTTTTATATAAAAGAATCTGAGGAGATAAAACTATCATTGAGGTAAAGCATGAAGGAAGAAAACTTAGGCATAACAAGAAGCAATGGAAAACATCCTGCAACCTCTTCTCTCAAAGCGGGTACCTCTAACTATGCATCATTTCCCTCTCTCAAGGGTAGTGGTCGTAGATTAGAGTGGTAAGGTAAACTGAAACAGCCCTGATCCTAGGTACTCTCGTACACCCGGATTAGACCAATATCTAGAGTTGCGACAACCCCCTCTCAAGGGTGTCAAAACGGAAAACACGATTCGATAGTTAGTCAAAAGTGTGATCCAAAAGAAGAAACTAGAGTTCAGATGCTATAAAGAAATCATCCAACAAAAAGGAACCATACACAAAACAACAAGAGATAAACTCCATAGATTCCAATAAGCTTAAGGAGAGTAAAAGGGTTTAGTTACAATGCATAGGGAAATGAAAGTAAAATGTAGTAAAAAGGGAAATATAAGCATCGATCTTCTTGATTTAGGAGGTCGATATACAGTAGCGGACCCCTAAGGGACTGCTAACCCAGTACAGGGAAGGAGCTCTACCTGATACACCCGTGTCAGGCAGCCGACCCTATCGGGCAACATGTGTGACAGCCAGGGCGTATCAGGTAGAACTCCATGCCTGGCACGGCCGTGTCAGGCAGCCGGCCCTCTTGGGCGACATACCACAACGATTAGTCCGTATAAGGTTTGGTATCGTGTCAAGTTAGGAATCGCTTAGGTTCTCAGGTTCCTTGTATCGGGTATCTAGGGGTGAGCCGTCTAGGGTTGAGGCCCATCTGGGGACCCAGAAGGGGAGGCCTTCTTGGTCGTATCGTGCTGCTACTGCTATCGGGATGGGTTCTAAGTGAACTCCTCCCGCCCCTCTCGGGTTGGGGGTGTGCTCACCTAGTATCACCCAGCACGCCTTGGAATGCGACACACTAGCTCCTGGTGTCTTTTCAGAGTTAGCTCTCATGGGATTCTGACCCATCCCATCGGAGTCATGTAGTTGCTATTTATAGGCAGCAACTGGTAGAGGTTGTAGTTCTTGTGGGGCCACATGTCCTTTATCAGCTCTGTTTACATGGATTTAGGGGAGGATCGACGCATCTGTCACCCGACATGGCTGCGGTGCGTGTCGGGTTGCGAGCAAAAAACTTAACTGTGTCGGGTTATGACCCTGGCGGGCATTTGCTCCGATGAGTGGCTTCATCGCACGATAGACTCTATCGGGGTGAGTCGTGGAGGGCAAAGCTCCCTGTCAGGTAGATGGCATATCGCTCGTCATAGCCCCTCGTGCGACACGCTCATGTCAGGTTGTTGTCGTGACAGGCAGCGATCGTGACGGGTAAGTGGGTGTGTCATGTGGCCAATACAGGGCCGGTTCATGTGCTCATTGTAAGTGGGTCGGGACGAGCCTTTTTGCTGACTTTGGGTGGAAAAATGTGGAAAAACTCTACAAAAGATGGGAAAAGAGTTAGGAGCATAGTGTGGGTTATTCTTATGAAAAAATAGGATAGAACGTAGAGGAAAACAGTTTAGAAGGTAGGTTTGACAATGAAATATGAGTCATAAATAGCCATAAAATGTGTGTTATCAACACTTTCAAATAAACCTCATGTACAACCTCAATAAAGCGGCCTACAACTTTTCTCTACATAGCTTTTCTATTTTTCCTGAGCATTGTTCAACTATTATCTGATCATAGATATCTTTTCGATTGTTTTTTTCACCAACTTCGAATCTATAATATGCCATTCTCCAACTTCATACCAACAAATAAGAGTTCAGTTTTTACCATATAGAGATTCATAAGGGTACATGCCTAAACTTGAATGGTGATTGTTGTTAAAGGAGAACTCCACAAGACTAATATGATCATCCCAATTGCCACTAAACTACAAAACACATGCTCTCAACATATCCTCTACGGTCTGAATTGTCCTCTCTGACTGTCCATCTGTCTGAGGATAAAATTTGGCGCTAAACTTTAACTTTGTTCCCAAGGAACATTGCAACTGATTCTAGAACCTTGATGTGAATGTAGGATCTCTATCAGATATGATAGAAATTGGTATCTTTTGCAGTATAACTATCTCATCTATATATACTTTACCAAACTTTGGCATATCCCATGTTGTCTTAAGTGGGAGAAAGTGAGATGACTTTGTTTTCCTATCTACTATTACCCATATAGAGTCAAAACCACATGGTGTTCTAGATAATCCAACAATAAAATCCATAATAATATGTTCCCACTTCCATTCAGGAATAGGAAGTGATTGCAAAGAACCTACCAACTTCTGATGTTCAGCCTTAACTTATTGACATACAACACACCTGGCTACATACTTAGCCACATCTTTCTTCATACCTGACCAAAAAACAACTCCTTAAGGTTTCTATACATCTTCATCTTGCTTGGATGCATTTCATACATAAAAGAGTGAGCTTCCTCAAGAATATATTTGGCACACACAATCTATCATGTTTATGTAGCAACCCAACATCCAAATATCTAAACTATGTTCTCTTTCCTTGTCATATCATGCTTGATATGTTGTAGTTCTCTATCACTGTGCTGAAGCTCCTTGATCTGACCATAAAATGAGGTCCAACATTCATCTATGTAATTAGTCCACCTTGATCATACACATTGATATACAAATCCATCTCTCTCATCGTAACTTACAAGTCTCTTTTTACATATGCCATAGAAAACATTTTTACAAATGATGCTGACTTCTTTCTCAGAGCATCTGCCACAACATTAGTCTTTCTAGGGTGGTAATTTATGATGACATCATAATCCTTTATAATCTCCAACCATATGTGATGTCTCTAGTTGAGATCCATTTTTGTGAAAATGTAGACTCATATGATCAGTAAAGACCTGACATGATTCACCATAAATATAATGATGCCATCTCTTTAAGGCATGTACTATTGTTGCCAACTCAAGATCATGTGTGGCATAGTTCTCTCAATTCTTCTTAAGTTGTCCAGAAGCACGACCACCACCTTCCCTATTTGGATAAGAACACATCCCAAACCTCTTCTGGATGCATTATAGAAAACCAGATAACATTTATCATCCGTTGGGAAAATCAAGAGCGGTTGATAACACCCAAATTAGCGCATATTTTCTATGCATTTTATCTATAGTTTTGTGCCACTTTAGTCTTAATATGCACTCTTTTGTTCATGTTTTATGCTTTCTGTCTCGCATTAGATAAAAGTAGTAAAAATAGCCAATAATGTAGCTAATTAACCAATTTTTGACTTATAGGCATCAAAACTAGCCAATTTTGGGACTCTCAAGTACCGAACCTTAAAAGATAAGAATTCCAGTAGTTGGCTGATATGGTCTGGCCGATATGGCTATCCGATAAGGCCTGGCCAATACAGCTACCCAATATGGCCTGGACGATACGGTCTGCCCGATATGGCTTCCCGATATGGCCTGCCCGATACAGCCTGCCTGATATGGCCTACCCGATATGGCTGCCCGATACGGTTGTCCTGATACAGCTGCCTGACACTCCCCCTGCCCGACACGGTCTTCAGGTGACAGTCATATTGGCCCACCTGATGCCTCAAGATCAAAGCCACGGATGAAGGACACAGGGACTAATAAAAGCTACAACTCCCATCAACTCACTGCCTATAAATAGCTGCTGCCAACCTACAGAGCAGAAGGGAGCCGGAGGGAGGATCCTATAAGAGCTACTGCCTAGACCAAGGAGCTAGTGTGTCAAGTTCCCCAAAAGTCTACTGCCCGATACGGATGCCCGATACAGTCTTCCCGATATGGCTTCCTGATACGGTCTGCCCGATACGGTCTGCCTGATACGGTTGCCTGATACGGTTGACCGATATGGCCTGCCCGATACGGCCTAGAGAGAGAGAGAGCCGAGGAGTCCAAAGGGATGAAGAGAAGACCCAAGGTCCGATATCTGACCTGCACAGAGGCCGAGGAGTGAGAGCCACCTCTCCTCTACATGCTATATCTCTTCCCTCTTCTCTTTCATTCTACTGCATTCCTCTATTTCTTGTACAAATAATGTTTATCCATCTTTGTTCGGTGCCAACTATGCTTGTCTATGGCTAGTTAGCTCCTTCTTGGCTATGTAGCCCGATCTGGGCATGTTTATATACTTTTGCCTTAAGCAAGTAGATTCATATCAGATCTAGTATGTTGCATGTTCTATTTTCTCTTTCCAAGTTATGATTGCTAGTTTGGTTGATCTCTTATTCGCTTGAACTGTTGTTTCTGCATGTATCGAGAGATCCTTTGTAGGAATAGCTAAGAGACGATAGTTTGGATCTAAACCCGATAGGAGAACGATCCAAGGTATTCTGTTCCTAACACCCCAGAATATCATAAGACTCGAGAGGGAACTTAGTGTATTATGAGGTGTTGATATGTCATTCCTCGAGAGAAGGTCATTGACATATTGTTGATGGTTTTAGTCACGCATCGCGAGAGCGAGTGGGACGACCCCACAGGACAGATGCCAATGTGTGTACTAGATGCTTGCTTGGGTGTTCAAGGGTTGTCTACGCCCTAGAATGAGTGCATAGACTACCCCGTTTGTGGTTACATAGCCAGGAACTCTCTTTCTATGTTTAGTAGAATCACAAGCTCTATTTTGTTTTGTTTTGTTTTCTTTGTTTTGTTTTATATCCTGACAACCCGCTAGACTAGTTCTAGAACTTACTTTTATCAACTATCGTCTTGGCTTATCTGACTAAAGAACGATATATGTGGCGTCCTAAACGTCACCACATCCCCGTGTTCGACCCCTTATATCTACTTCGACCCCGTAGTAAAGTTGCGAGGGCCTAGAAGGTTTTGGGTTATAAATTTAAAGCTTGATTCCTTCCTTTGCCCCGCGTTCATTTCCGGACGCATGAAAAAGGCTAGTCAACTTTTGGCGCCGTTTCTGGGGATGTGGTTTTCCACATTTACACGCCTAGTAGATTTTTGTTCTGTCACTATAAGCCTATATATACATGCATAGTTTTCCTCTTGCTTTACACATACTTGTTCATATATACTAAATCACTTTTCTTTTTCTCATACCTTTTTCAGCCATGGACCTTGCTTCCGCAAGACAAGTCATCTTGTCCACCTGTCCTCCGGAGTTTTTCCATAGTTCCGACTGCTGGCAAATAATTGAAGGTCGTGCTCTACAACTAGTCTAGTTATGCTTACCTCCACCGTCATCATATGTCGAGATTCCAACAACGGAGACTGCCAGTCAGCCCTTGACCCCCATGCTATCATGGGATCAAGAACTGATCAAGGTAGTGGAGTTAAATGGAGAAGGAGTCAAGGCACTCACCTCCCTAGTTCCTCATCTCCAAGAAAACATTGACCCGCTCCAGCAACTATTAGACAAGCAGGAGCATCATCTCAAAGTAGCCATCGAGGCTATAGACCACAGTAGTAGTATGCTTCAAACTGTGGAACAACGATTCATCCTAAAGCATCAGTTTGATATAGTGGGTTTGCCTTATATGTGCATGACAGAATCAACAGATCTTAAAAGCATTACTACTCACGTACAACAACTTCATGATAAAGATGTTGAACAAGGCAGGAGGCTCCAAGAGATCATCGATTTGGTTACAATTCAGTTACAACTGCCATCACAAGACAATAAAGATGTTAGTGATCAAGACCATTCCATTGGGTCTGAAGTGGAGTATGCATCATCATCCTATTCATACCATCAACTGGATTCACCAGGATTTTTCTGTGAAGACCAACCCACTTGGGGAAGCCCTTCATTCTATCCAGGTGACCCAGCTGATGAACCAATGGAAGAAATGAGTCATAGACATGAATGGGTCTATGATGACGATGATGAAGACTCAAAAAGCCAATCGACCTCACAACCAGAAGGTTGGTTTGAGGAACCAGAGTCAAATATTGAACCAGACCAGAGTGACATTTCTCATATTGAGACTTGTCATTTCGCTTTGAGCCATATGCCAACCATGGTTTGGAATAATTTGTTCGATGATGATGATGACAACTGCTCGACATGGAGTAGTGAGTATAGTAATGAAGACGAGTTGGAGCAGCACGAGCCATCATTCGCCACCATCCCTTTACAAGGTTTGGTGGACGTCAAGGGGGTAGGATGGATGGTTCACTAGAACATGGCTGCTGAGCATGAAGACACCCCTGACTCCACACCAGGTGATAAGCTTGGGATGGTAGAACCACAAATAGATTCTTCAGGGGGTACTTTTTGCTCAGAAGATGATTGGATGACTCAGACGGTACATGAAGATTTATCTGAGCATCCAACCTCAAGTGCAGAGATGGAGAGAGAAGATATGAGTCCTGAATATAATGTCCAACCTCTCTCATCTATCTCATCATGTGTCGACATCCCAGGACCTTCATTTTCAGAATCATATAATGAAAGGTATCCTGAGGATGATATGCCAAAGAATTCATCCCAGTACAGTTCAAGCCACTTCCAGCACAAAGATGACTTCACCGAGTCACCGTATTTCACTTTGCTTCTTCGGACTCGGAAGGGCAAACACATCCACCTATTCTACTCCTACTATGTGGCAGAACCCGTCGGCAAGACACAGGTGACACTGGTCCCAAAACATAGGATTTGGGATCCCAGTGTCGGTATCGTGGGGCAACCACCCCCTTTTCTATTACCCACCCTCCCACCCTTTTATTACAATAAATTTTTCTTTTCATGTTCTTGTTAGTTTCTTTCCTCTAACTATTTTATATCCTTGCATCCATGCATCATCTTTAGAACTTCAATAACTGCCATTAACAATCATGCATTCTTGCCTCACTATTTCAAGTTTAAGTCTTACTCGAGGACGAGCAAACTCTTAAGCTTGTGGTGGTAGGCTTCACCCTTCTTTCTCTTCACCGTTCTTGCATGCACGTTTATTTCTTACATATAGCATAAGCTTGTAGCTTCGTAATTATGGCTATGTGGTGCGAATCTAATAGATAAATGCTTGACTTTATGCCTAATTGCACAATTTTCATCTTAAAAATTGCTTGACCTCTTGCTTGACTTGCTCTTTGACTCTTTCCTTGAGTTTGGTAATAAATCTAAGGTTATGTCCCTTTTTCATAGATTAAAGCTAAATTCCCTTGATCTATGTTGTGAATGGTGAATCCATGGTAAGGAACCATTGGAATGAGCTAAAACATGATTAAAGAATCATAGCTGCAGTTTCACAAGCTTGCCTCTATTCTAAGGATTCTTGAATCATAATTGCTACTTCTCACATAGGTATCAAGCAGATTATGATGGGATTTGAGATATGATCAAGATGAAATGTTTTCCTTGATGGACTACATGCCTTCTCACATTAGATTGAGTCAAAAAAATGAAAAATATAAAAATGTGCAAAAGAGGCTTGGCCACCCACGAAATCCCAAAATATCTATACAGTTCTCACCCAAGCCTACAAATAGAATGCAAATGATAAAAGCATGAGTGTGAATAATAAATGAGTGTTGTTTTCTCTTTTAGGAGAGTTGAGGATGGTGCCTAGCCAGTGTATGACTGCGCTCATGAACGCGGATATGTCGTGTCTGGTAGTACCACTCTAAAAGCTCATTAGAGAGTCACTAGGAACCCCCTAGGAAACCTATGAGACAATCTCAGTAGTAGGGTTGGTTCGAGCGTAGTATGAGGAGTTCGTCTCATTTCTTTGGGCCAACTGGTTCAGAATGCAGAGACTATTGCTCGCTACATGGACCAACCAGACGCAGACCGGGATCCTCATAAGTCATTAGAGTCTTTTTGCTTTGTTTCTTAGGACATGAATAAGTGAGAGGCGTGTTGTTCCTGATTGGTATGCATGGATTCGTGGTGATGGCTCATTACTCTTCACCAGCATGATCACCTATGTGTCAACTCTTTCATGATTAATAATTATGATTTAAACCCTCATGAGTATTGACAGGCTATAGTGAATTCGCTTAATCTTGGCTGGAAACTCTTTAATCTTGCTTTGGTAGGATTGTGCCTGACAGGTGGGGGTTTGTTTAGAAACGACATGGATCAGAAGAATTGATGTTTTAAACATTTTTTATTAACCTTAGCATTTATTGCCAAGCTTAATTTGGATGTTATCTTTTTGTTCTTTGAGAACAACCTTGGTTGAGGACAAGCAAGTTTTAAGCTTGGGGTAGTTGATAACACCCAAATTAGCGCATATTTTCTATGCATTTTATCTATTGTTTTGTGCCACTTTAGTCTTAATATGCACTCTTTTGTTCATGTTTTATGCTTTCTGTCTCGCATTAGATAAAAGTAGTAAAAATAGCCAATAATGTAGCTAATTAACCAATTTTTGACTTATAGGCACCGAAACTAGCCAATTTTGGGACTCTCAGGTACCGAACCTAAAAAGACAAGAATTACAATAGCTGGCTGATATGGTATGGCCGATATGGCTGCCCGATATGGCATGGCCGATACGGATGCCCGATACGGCCTGCCCGATATGGTCTGGCTGATACGGCTTCCCGATACGGCATGTCTGATACAGCCTACCTGATATGGCCTGCCCGATATGGCTGCCCGATACGGCTTGCCCGATACAGCTTCCTGACACTCCCCCTGCCCGACACGGTCTTTGGGCGACAGTCATATTGGCCCACCTGATGCCTCAAGATCAAAGCCACAGATGAAGGACACATGGACCAATAAAAGCTACAACTCCCATCAACTCACTGCTAATAAATAGCAGCTACCAACCTACAGAGCAGAAGGGAGCCGGAGGGAGGATCCTACAAGAGCTAGTGGCTAGACCAAGGAGCTAGTGTGTCGAGTTCCCGAAAAGTATACTGCCAGATACGGTTTGCCCGATACAGTTGCCTGATACGGTCTGCCCGATACAGTTGCCCGATACGGTCGGCCCAATATGGTTGCCCGATACGGCCTAGAGAGAGAGAGATCTGAGGAGTCCAGAGGGACGAAGAGAAGACCCAAGGGCCAAGATCCGACCTGTATAGAGGCCGAGGAGCTAGAGCCACCTCTCCTCTATGGGCTATAACTCTTCCCTTTTCTCTTTCATTCTACTGCATTCCTCTGTTTCTTATACAAACGATGTTTATCCATCTTTGTTCGGTGACAGCTATGCTTATCTATGGCTAGTTAGCTCCTTCTTGGATATGTACCCCAATCTGGGCATGTTTATATACTTTTTCCTTAAGCAAGTAGATTCATATCAGATCTAGTATGTTGCATGTTCTATTTTCTCTTTCCAAGTTATGATTGCTAGTTTGGTTGATCTCTTACTCACTTGAACTGATGTTTCTGCCTGTATCGAGAGATCCGTTGTAGGAATAGCTAAGAGATGATAGTTTGGATCTGAACCTGAGAGGAGAATGATCCAAGGTATTCTATTCCTAACACCCCGGAATATCCTAAGACCCGAGAGGGAACTTAGTGTATTCTGAGGTGTTGATATGTTATTCCTCAAGAGAGGGTCATTGACATATTTTTGATGGTTTTAGTCACGCATCGCGAGAGCGAGTGGGACGACCCCACAGGACAGATGCCAATGTGCGTACTAGATGCTTGCTTGGGTGTTCGAGGGTTGGCTACGCCCGAGAACGAGTGCATAGACTGCCCCATTTGTGGTTACATAGCCAGGAACTCTCTTTCTCTATTTAGTAGAATCACAAGCTCTATTTTGTTTTGTTTTCTTTTCTTTGTTTTGTTTTATATCGTGACAACCCGCTAGACTAGTTCTAGCACTTACTTTTATCGACTATCATCTTGCTTATCTGACTAAAGAATGAGATCTCTGGCATCCTAAACGTCACCTCGTCCCTGTGTTAGACCACGTATATCTACTTCGACCCCATAATAAAGTTGCGGGTTATAAATTTAAATATTGATTCCTTCCTTTGTCCCGTGTTCATTTCTGGACGCATGAAAAAGGCTGGTCAGTGGTGTTTTTGGTTAACTTCTTCTTTAATGTTTGAAAACTTTTCTCACATTTCTCAAACCAAAAAGAAGGTACATACTTCCTTGTTAAGCATGTAAGATGTGCTTATATTATACCAAATTTTCTTTTAAACCTCTTATAATGTCTACATAACTCTAGAAACTTTTAGTCTCAGTAGGAGTCATAGGTTTCTCCCACTGAGGAATAGATTCCACCTTCTTAGGGTCAACACTTACTCCTTCTCTTGATATGACATGTCCAACAAAGGATACTTCAACCAACCAGAACTCATATTTATTGAACTTAGCATAAGCTAAAACTGCCATAACAAATGTAGGGCTACCCTAACTTAGCATAAGCTCATGTTGTTCTTCATCTTCAGAATATTTAACAATATTATCTATAAATACTACTACGAAGTGATCTAGATATGGTTTGAAAACCCTATTAATCATGTCCATAAAAACTATAGGGACATTTGTTAGTCCAAAAGACATGACTACAAACTCATAATGCCCATACCTTGGTATGAATGTTGATTGTTGTACATCAGATGCCTTTATTCTTAACTGATGATATCCTTATCTAAGGTCTACCTTTGAAAAGATCATTTCCTCACATAGTTGATCAAACAAATCATCAATTATGGGAAGAGGATATTTATTGTTAATGGTTATCTTATTCAATTGCATATAGCCTATGCATAACGCATGGTTCCATCCTTCTTCTTCACAAATAGTATTGGAGTTCCCCAAGGTGATGTACTAGGTTGAATAAATACATTTTTGAGTAACTCTTGTAACTGAGATTTTAATTCTTTTAACTCTATTACTGCCCTTATATTGGAAAATAATGCAATTGGGTGGCTACTAGGTAAAATATGTATTTCAAAGTTGATATCCATTTTAGGTGGTAAACCTGATAACTCATCTGGAAAGAAATCTGGAGACTCGCATACTACTAGAACATCTGTTATACTGTCCGCTCTCTTCTCTGCCTTAGTATCCACCACATGTGCTAAAAAGTCCTCACACCCCTTTCTCATCATGTTATCATCTACAACAACTGATACAATACACGTGGGTAAGACTTTATGTCTCTGGTAAAGACACATGAAAAGTGACTTTGTTAAAAGATTGCTTCTTTCTTCCAACAATCTAACTGGACATGATATGTATCAAGAAAGTCCATACCAAATTTTTTTTAAAAAGAATTAATATCTAGGGTATGAGAATAACTGCAATTGTATACTCACTAAAATTCAATAGACATCCCAGACATACTTTTGTTAAAATTGATGATTCACCTAATGGTACCCTTAACAACAGTTCATAAGTTAATCCTTGTTAAAAGATTTAATCCACTAACTATCGATCTTTGAATGTAAGAATGTGTCACACTAGGATCTATCAATACTAAATAGAAATGTTGTTAAGAAGAAGCATCTCACCTATCACAACTCTAGGAGAGACTACACCTACAAATGGTGTCATTGAGAAGAAGCATCATGTAGCTCTCCCTCTGCCATGTTGTCCTTTCTATCCACTACTAGTACTAGGTGCTACCCCTCTAGAAATTGAAGCAAAAAAAGAATTTGCCTCTCTAACTGGAGTATGTCTTTATGGAGGTTGAAACTATAATCGTGAACCTTGTTATGAAATATATTGAAGCTTTGGGTAGTCCCTTTTTATGTGTCCCATTTGTCCACAATGATAGAACGTTTAAGTAGTGACTCCACAACACTGTCCAGAGTGTATCCTACCATAGTTGTCACATATGGATGCATCTAGTCTTTGTAGGTCTACTAGTGACATCGATGATCCTGAAGACCTTTTTGGAGGTGTCCACCTGGGTAATGTATTCCATCTACTGGATCTAGGCCTTCCTCCACTCAGTGAAGAACTAGATACTTGTCTCCCAAAAAAACCAAGTCCTCATCCTATTCTTCAAAAAGAAACCACCACCACTAATGTGTTCTCCTATAAGAAAGTGTACAAATCTTTTCTTTCTTTCAGACTGCTTATCACCATAAAAAGACTCTTCTACACATCGATCTGCTTCCACAAATTCTCCAAAAATTTCTCAGTATCTTTGACAATGGTTGATACAATGTTTTTAATTTTTTATCATAATCCTTGTTGAAATCTTCTACACTTTTCTTCTTCATAAGGAACAAGTTGCGGATAGAAATTAGCCAAATTTGGAAAATGTGCCTCATATTCACCAATCGTCATATTTCCTTGTTTGATTTTCTCCAACTATTTGACCATATCACTTAGGAAGGTAGGAGGAGAATACTTGAGGTGAAACTCATCCACAAAATCCATCCATGTCATCACCATATTTCTCCTCTTATCTTCCACTCCACGCCACCGCAACTCAACATCTCCCTTGAGTAGATAGGCATCATGATTGATTTTCTTATCCTCAGATCCATTAGGCGAAAGACCTTTTCTAGTTATCCAAGCCACACCTTTTCCACATCTGGATCTATTGTTCTAGAGAATTCAATCTCACCAAGCTTCTTCACTAGCTGATAGGATCTCATTAGATCCTTACTAGAAGATGAAGACATGTTGTCTAGATTATATTTTTCTTTTGTATCTAGCAAAATACATTACATTCTTGTCGCTTCAACCCTATATTCCCCACCTTGAGCCATACCTAGTGGGTCATGGCCATAATGGCTCTCAGCTTGTTCCTCATCATTTCCACATCCTCTTCCTTCCATCTGCATATCCATAACTGAACACATCTGTTAGAAAATTGCAGTTCAAAGAGGAAAGCATCCTAATCTTATCGATTTCTTATCACCCCTTTCCCAAACCTAAACTCATTTTAGATTCAACTAAGACTCCAATACTAAAAAGTGACCCGAACCCACTAACTAGGGGTCCCTCCAAGTAGGAATTACTACGAACCAATAAATTTCAACCACTTATAAAAAATCATCCTTATCATTTTCTTTTCTTATATATATAATAACATCATTTATCAAACAAACTATATCTCAATTAAACATAACATCAAAGGATACAATCGTTTTTTACTCTTACATATTCAAAAGAGTTTCACACTTAATATACATCATGTACATTTCATTACAAACGGCTCTCTTTTCTCACTCTATCATTCCCAAGATCCAGATGAAGGATAAGAGACCGCCTATCTATCTTAACTATTTCCTTTTAAGGACCTCCATTCTACTCTTGATAAAAATTGACTTTTATCTCCTCAAAAAGAGCTAGTCCTTTACCTAAAAAATTGTTTAGTAGGTTGATGAGCTACTGGCTCAATGAGTGGAAAATTAAGAAGTAACCAATATGTTTATGATGTTTACAATTACTAGAAATTAAATGCAGAAGCATGTAAGCATGACAGTTTAAAAACTATAAATCACTCATCATGACAGTTGAATTTATACTAAATATAAATATATGATAACCTAATCCACTCAAAAGATTTTTAATCCATTTATTATGCCACTAGAACCACATGAGGTGCACCACAACATGTGTAAGTATTGAAGAAAGCTACAACCTGACTCTACAAAACGTAGAAGCATACCCACAATCCTAAGTATGTAGTCTCAATGCCACATCTATAGTTGTCATCAACACATCTAGCTCTCAGAGGCTAATGGGAGAGGTCAGATATCTCAGAATCCTCCTCTCAACTTGGGTACTCAAGCGGTAAGTCAAAGGCCTCAGGCTTGTTGTGCACCAGTAGACCTACCAAAGATGTCCATTGGTCACCACAACCCATAACTTAGGTACCATCAGCATCCCCAGTTGGTGATGGATACTAATAATTTAAAGATTTTTCCTTCACTAGTGTAGACCCCCACACCCAACTGGTGCACTCCACTTACCTCAACCTACATGAGACCTCCATTCTGAAAGCATGTTTCCTCCTCACAACACATGTCTCCTGTGAGGATTTTACATTGTCAAAGGCATCTAACATCTAGTGATATTTAGTCAATTTTAACAATACTCATTGTCATAACTAATGATTAACCTATTTTTGTCAATTAAGCATCACACATTAAGCACATAAATCATCTAACAACTTTTTCAGTTCTCACAAACCACACTTTGACTCTTTAATTCCAAATTAGGGAAAACTGGCTTTCCTGGTGCCTATATTTGCATCATTCCATCACCTTTTATTCATATAAACTCTCATAGAAACTTAAAATATGATATTACATCATTAACATTTTATCAAACAAACATTTCTACTACTGAAAAGCACTGCACAAACATATCATATTCATCACAATCATCATAGAGAAAAATTAAATAATGGAAAGCCAATATTTGAATTTGTAAGCTATAAATCTAAGTTCGGAGGTGATTTTCCACTCACAAATATCATAACATTCACTAATCGAAGTGAACTGGAATCTCATCTCAAGGCATGAGATCTCCTCACAAACATGCTGCTAGTGAAGGAACAAGATCAAAAAGTTGGTTGAAGGTAGAATAAGAAGGATGAAGGTTAATTGAAAGCATCAGTTGATGAACCAGGGAGTTCCAGACAAGGGAACATGACGAGAAGGAAGGATTGATGATTAAAATAGCCTACCAAGTCAAATCTATGACAAACCCTTTGATTTATGTCATTCTTCACGTTCTTCCTCAAATATTATCCTATTAATCAATCTCCAGTCTTCTTTTCTCATCCTAAGAGTCCGAGAAGATATAGGATCAAATCACAGTTCCAACACACTTTGTTTTATTGAAAATAGATATGTATAGTCTGAGATATGATCATTTTATGATTGGCTATCATGGACAGTGATTCTCGACGATTGGTCCTTGGATTTGTTGTTCTCTAGGACTTCATCTGAGCCTTCTATGACCATTGATCTCTAGGCACCAGCGGTCGCTAAGAAAGCCCATTCTCGGTGTTTGCTGAAAAAGCCAATTTTTAACGGTCGTCGAGAAATTGTGCATGTTACTAAAAAGGATGTAACTCACTCATTTTAACTCTTATTTGGTTCATTCTTTTTATGTTGGATTGATAATTGAATTATATACAATAATACATGCTGAATTGATAATATTATCATTTGAAAATATATTTGTTAATTATTTCCTCAAGAATCAATAATTCTCCTCTCACATATAGGTATTGGCTAATCCTATATCAACTAAAACATTGAATCTTATGATATGATTAAGTCATAATTATGAGTTATTAATACATGTATTTTAGATTATAAATTTAAGATAAAGAACAAGGTACTATATTGCTAATAAAAACACAACAAACATTAATGTTGTCTTAAATCCTTAGGATTATCAACAAAGATAGAAGAGGGTTGTAACAATTTTCAAGACAACTGTGATTACACTAACTAGAAATTCATATCAATAAATCATACAAGAATTATATCTAGTAGTGCTTAGTTACAATTAGTGAGAAATTTCATTGGTGAATTTTACTTGATAATCATGAGATGTGCTTCATGTAAGTAATATATAATAAACAATCTAGATCAAAGTACTCAAA
Source organism: Alisma plantago-aquatica (assembly GCA_963693085.1). Taxonomy (NCBI): domain Eukaryota; kingdom Viridiplantae; phylum Streptophyta; class Magnoliopsida; order Alismatales; family Alismataceae; genus Alisma; species Alisma plantago-aquatica. The sequence continues at coordinate 1,680,719,818 of OY856409.1, read as the reverse complement.
CAATTTTTTTTACTTAAGACACTACATGAATATAAGATATGATCATGAAATAAAAATATAGAAATCATACCAAAAGTTACTTGAATTTGTAGATCATGAACAAGTAGTGATTTAAGAAACAACTTGTAAGACCCCTAACATATCTTTCTTGTTGATCTTGTTTTCTTAGCATAATTAGATGTTTAAAACCTTAATCTAATCACTTGAGGTGCTTTAATAACATGTGACATGATTGAATTTTGAGTTTGGTCTTGTTGGACCTTGTTTGATGAGGTGGCATCATGTGTTGATGTTAGGGCTGCATAGATGCTTGAGTTGATGTTGATGTTGACCCTGTTGAGTTTTGTGACCAATATTCTTCCCTTTGGTTGTGTTTCTAGCAACCGATGTAACTTTCTTTGGTCTATTTTTTTGCGACTAATGGTCTTTTGGCTTGTGTTGATGTCTTGGCGATCATTTGATCTTGAACCAGGGATGCTTTGTGTTGGTTGGCATGGTGCAACGGTCTCTACCATGTTGGGTGACATGTTTGCTTCGACCAAAGTGTTTGGGTGATCTAGTGGTCACTACCCTACCTTGGTTTTAATGACCTTGTTGCATGCATGTCTTTTTTTCTTGCATGGCTATGTTTTGGAGGGATGTCACTAGTGTTTTGACACATCATGTCCCTCACCTCTTTCCTACCCTCAGGTATTTATACACCTTTCTTTACATGCAAGTAATCTCTTTTGCACCATGTTTCTATATCATCCATAGAACTTGTCCCTCTTTGGTGCTTTGTGTAGAAGGAGCTCAACCTTGGATCAAGGAGGTCGAACCCTTTCATGTGGTGTTCTAGGGTTGGATCATCTCTCTTTTGTTGATCCTTTGGTAATCCTTGATCTTAGTAAGTGGTTTATTCTTCTTGATTTCTTTTTCTTGCAATCCTACCCCTCTCTTTCTTCTCTTAGCCAATACATGGTTCTCCATGGTGGTTCTCTTGAGGAACTTCTCTCTGTGTGGTTGAATCCATGGTTTTCACATGGTAGTACCTATGACGAGATGAAGATCTCCTCTTTTCACTTTCTTTTTGTCTTAGGGTTTGTACCCTCTCTTCTTTGAGCTTTCCTTTGACCTAGGTCTCATATTCTTTCCTTGAGGTGATCTTTCTTGGCCATGGAGTTGATCTAAGATTTGTCTTTCTTCTCTCTCTTAGAGCTTCTTGTCTTTGGAGTTTGTTCTTCACAATCCAAGGTGGGTTATATAACTCTCTCCTCAAGTATTGTTGTACTTAATCTTATGTCCAAGTTATTTATCTCTAAAATGTGATTACAAGTTGCTTTATGATGATATCTTTATTTATGAATTATGATTATGTAGTGATCTTGTATGGATTAGCTCTTTTCCTAAACCCCATTTCTGGTACCAGAGTTTGAATAGATGGTGGAGTTTTCAAATCCTACATGCACATCTTGAATGTTGGGTTTATCCTCATGAGAATGATTTAGCTATCTTGTTTAAGATGGTGGTTTTATTTCTTGTATGCATGTGCTTAATTCTTGGTTTTCTATCTTATATCATGGCTCCTATGTTGATCCTTGTGATGGTCATTCTAGGGTTATCATTTTTTCCTTCTTCATGTGATTTTCACCTTGGTGAAGTTTCAGATTCTTGAAGTGGATCATTTGTGTTGGTCACCATGTTTGCCTAATTTCCAAGGGGTCACCTTGACCATGATGGTGGTAGGGATGGGATTTTTTGGTTCAGTCTCTATAATTTGATATCCTTACATGGGCATTGTGTTTCCATGATGTTCTTGGCCATTATGTGTTAATAGAAGTGGTATGTTTCGATTGTTATGCATGTATTACTCTCTTGTGGTCTCTATGATTTGATACCCTTGTTGCAGTCTCTATGCATGGTTTGATGCAAGTCGCTATGCTTTGATTCTTGTTGACCCTAGCGGTCCCTAGGGAAACCAATGCTAACGGTTGTTAGAGATAGTTACATCTTGTGGGTCACCATACATTGTTGATTTCGTACTAGGTTAATAATGATGATGATGCTTGACCTTATGTATTCCAATAATATGGGAAGTGGTGATAATTAGGGCATGATGTTAATTTTTTTCATGGAAAACCTAATTGGTTAGATCTGAGGAACCCTAACCCTATTTTGAGATCACGGTGATAATGCTTAGCTTTCTTGAGTAACTACCATGTTATTGAAGTACTATCTGTTTCCTAGTTGTTGTAACCTAACTTGCAGGTTGATTGAAGATCACATGTAAAGATTGTTGTGTTAACACTTGTGTGATACATGTACGATGTTTATGAGCCTTGATAAGTCATAGAGAGATAATGATGTTCTTACAAGGAACTATGTGAATGGTCTTATGACCTTGGCATAGGCTTAGTACCTCATTGAGTAGATACCCTCTATGTAATGTGATAAGGGATTGATATCCCATGGTGATGTGATAATGGTGATGGTCTTGTGAATGGCATTGAATCAGTATCAAGTGGTGATGTGACAAGTTTACATCTTATACATTTTATATCTTTTGAAGTTGCAATCTACCCTTATCTTTGTAGTTAGGGTTTGTATGTTGTAACTTGATTAATGCAGTATAAAACACACCCAATCAGCTTAACTAATCAAGTGAAACCCTAATCATGTAGTTGCTCTGTGACATAGATCCATTCTAATGTTAAAACTTGTTGGATGGTGGAACAAGTATTCCCGAGGGGAACTCAGAGCGCATACTATTGAGTATGAGGGGAGATTGGAGAGAACATCCTTGTCATCTTGATCAAGAAGGAAGAAGACCATTGATCTCCTCATACGTCATCGGTGTACTTACATCAAGAAAAGAAGTGTGGGCCTCTTCAATAGAAGAACTTTGTATTCTTAGTCCTTGAGAATGGATGAGGTTGTATCTCGAATATTGGTATATGTGATTGTGTGAGGCTGCGGTGAGTACAGATGTGGCAATGCCTCAGTGATATAGGTGAGTACAACCTGGTTTCTAGCATCGTGACTTGTACAAAGGTTGTCTACGTGCTTTTAGCTTGACTATATGTTGCTAGTGGTAGCTGACTATTTTGTATTTCCGATGTCTCTCATACTGACTGAGAGGTGGAGGTAAGATTGTGGATTCTGACTCTTCCATAGATCTTGTATGGCACTAATTTTGACTTAGTAGTGGTTAGTTGGATTTGGGTGGTATGATTCAAATCCTTAGGGATTAGTAAAAGACTTAACACAGCCATTTAGTATATCTTCTTAGGGCTAAACATGAATCACATTGGTTGATGCCTTTGCCTTGTTTCTTGTACTGCTTAGCTATTATACAATGTGATAAGAGAAATCAACTGTGATACACATTCTCATATTCCTTCTAAATTCATAAACAGTTCTACTTATCAGTTGTAGCTACTTAACCTACTTAGCTTGTATATAAGGTTTGAAGTTATTCATTTAGCTAAATCTACTCATCCTATTAATAATGTTATTTTCCTACAAAAGTAAAATCTATGTTTACAATAATTGTCAGCAGAGAGTTACATCTCTTGCTGGGACATGAGTCTCACCCCTGTGGTTCACCACATCTTTTTAGGTAGTCGGGCACTGTGTAGTATAGATTGTGTTGTTGAGGAAGAGTAGCAAGGTGATCAGTAAGGTTGGATATGTTGCTAGTGTTTTGTAGTAGAGTCGTATGTGTCATCCTTGTACTCTCACATCTTGGAAGGGGTGTTTTGCATATGTTGTATAGACCTGTGTTTTGGTTGTATGCCTTGGTTGTATATATGGCTTATATATGTGAGAAGGTTATCTTTTGTAATAGGTGCATGGCTGTTGGACTCTATACAAATGTACATGCATGTCATGATGTGTGATATGGTACACTTTATGAACTTTTGATGTAGTATGTTTCCACACATAATGATTATATGAGATCGATTTTTATTTACCTTGTTTTGTGGTAATGTGCCTTTGATTTTGAGTTATCTTGGTCGCAGGGCGTCGGTGAGCCACAATTTAAGGTTGGTATCAGAACTCTAGGTTCACTGAGTCTACAGGGACATAGAACTAGGGTTCTCTCTATTCTTGCATTATCTAGTATATCTTATTGCAGCTTCTATTTATACAGAAGAAGAAGAAGAAGAATAAGAAGAAGAAGATATGTTTGGAGAGCACAAATTACACATTGATAGTAGTGTTTCTACACCAGGAGGTGGTGCAAGGAGACAGGAAAGAGTAGATGGAGTGTCTGATGTGCCTCATTTTGACCCAACAACTATGGTCAAACCCACTTATCAGACCATCTTTGGATAATTTATGACCATGATTTTGCATATAGAGGTTAGAGTGCATGTACCTCAAGTGAAGGAAATTGTCCCCGATGCGGAATCCCAGGGTTCTGGGAAGACTTTTAAGACGTTTTGGTGTGTTAGAGAAATGGAGTGCATGAGGTACAATAGACCCAGTAGATGTGGATATATAGTTTTCAGAGCTAGAGAAGGCCTTTAAGAATCTCAATATCCCAGAAGATGATAGCATGAAGCATGGAGTGTACTCGTTGAGGGGCAGTGCTGACCATTCGTGGTCCATTGAGGAGGATAATAGGATTGGTGTAGTCATCACTTGGGAAGATTTTTGGCAGGAGTTTGTGAGACGATACTTTCTGAAGATGTATCTTGATGAGAAGATCTAGTAGTTTGAGAAGATCTGACAGGGATCAATGATGATCAATGAGTACAAGGCCAAGTTCCTGGAGTTGTTGAGGTTTTTTCCTCACATGGTAGTGACGGATAAAGAGAGAATCAGATGATTTGAGAAAGGGTTCAGTAAGGATTTTATGACAACATCTTCTTTGTAGAATCGAGAATGGTTTTCTACGTTTGTTAAGTAGAGCTTTTAGCCAAGGAGAAGCATGAGGCTACTACTAACAAAAGACCGAGTCAATTTTAGGGACATTCCTATGGAGGTTTCAAGAAGACTAGGTTTTCATCACCTCAGTCGCATCAGAGGTCAACATTATAGTCTCAGTGGTCACCGGTCAAGGGTAGAGGTCGTACATTACCTCTAGTAGGAGCTCATAGCATAGCATCAATTTCGGTGATAGGTCCGTCTAGGCCATGGTATGAAGATAAGACTTGTTATAGGTGTGGGTAGCCAGGACAATTGAAGTGGGCTTGCCCATTGAGGATGAGGAGGTGATGCAACAACCAAGACAAAGTCAGCAAGATTTTGTAGCAGTGATAGTTCAGTAGTGGCAGTGGCAGAGGATGTAGTCAAGCATCACATACAAGATCTTTGGGGCAAGCCAGCAGAGGGTGGGGGTGACAACAAGAGATGGCTTGATCGTATGCCATGAGTCATCCAGAGGGAGTGGTCAATCCAAGGGTCATGATAGGTCATATGGAATTATTTCATTTTGATTTGTCTACATCTTCCTTTGTATCTATTTTGTTTGACCTGGGTGAGACACACTCTGTTGTCACCTGAGAGGTGATTTGTAGTTGTTCCTTGCCTGTTAGTCATAAATCTGATAGACTTCTTCTAGAAATCTCTCATGTTGGTTCTGTCAAGTTGTAGAAGGTGTGTCCATGATGTGTTCTTTCTTTCTCAAGACATAGTATTGAAGTGCATCTTATGCGACTTGACATGCTTGGATTTGATGTGATCCTTGGAATGGATGGTTTGGAGAAGTATCGAGTGGTCTTGGACTGTAGTTCCAAGGTAGCAAAATTTTTTTACAGTGATGTTTTGTGGGTCTTCTGAGGAGATAGGAAGATTCTCCTAATGTTCTTGGTGCTAGAAAATACGGTAGAGAGTATGATGAGATAGGGTTGTGAAGGTTTTCTGGCACATGTGGTGGATACCAAGGTGAGGAGTCATATTATTCATGAGGTTCCCATTGTTTGAGAGTTTGAAGATGTATTCAATGAAGAGTTTACCGGTGTTTAGGGCAGCGACACTTTTCTAGCACATGTGGTGGATACCAATGTGAGGAGTTCTAGTATTCAGGAGGTTCCCATTGTTTGAGAGTTTGAGGATGTGTTCCCTGATCAGTTTCATGGTGTTCCCCCTCCTAGAGACATTGATTTTGAGATCAATCTGGTTCTTAGTACATAGTCAATAATGCAGTCACCATGCAGGATGGCACCAGTAGAGATGCAAGATGTGAAGAAATAGTTGTAGGAGCTACTAGAGAAGGGCTTTATCAGATCAAGCACTTCCCCTTGGGGTGCACCGGTGTTATTCATGAAGAAGAAGGATGGATCTATGAGGTTGTCCATCTATTACCAATAGTTGAACAAGGTGATGATCAAGAACAAGTACCCCTTTTCGATGATACATGATCTGTTTGATTAGTTGAGAAGTTTTTTAGTGTTCTCTAAGATAGATCTGAGCCCAAGAGACCATCAGTTGCTGATCAAGGTGGATGGCATACCTAAGTCAGCTTTTAGGACTAGGAATGGCCATTAGGAGTTTGTGGTTATGTCTCCTGGGCTAACCAATGCACCACTAGCATACATGGACCTGATGAATAAGGTGTTCAAAGTGTATATTGATCAGTTCATGGTTGTGTTCATTAATGACATCTTGATATACTCCCAAGATAGCCAGCAGCATGAACAACATCTACGCCTAGCATTGACGTTGCTAAGGTGGCACAAGTTGTACTCTAAGTTCCATAAGTGTAATTTTTGGTTGAAGGATGTGTCCTTTGATGAGCATGTGATATATTTTGAAGGTGTTTGTGTGGATCCTAAGATGGTTCATTCATAGAGTGGAAGAAGCCTAAGATGCCAATGGAGGCTCGCAGTTTCCTAGGTTTAATAGACTATTATAGGATATTCATCAATAACTTCAGTGTGGTGGCATTACACGTAACAAACTAGATGAGGAAAGATGTATCATTTGTTTGGGACAACTAGTGTCAGCATTCTTTCTAGCTTTTGAAAGAGAAGATGACCAGACCATCGATGTTAGAGTTTCCTAAGTAAGGGAAAGGTTATATCGTCTTCTGTGATGCATCGAAGAATGTCTTGGGATGTGTGTCGATGGAGGACAAGAACATAACCTCTTTATTTGTGTGATAGCTTAATAAACACAAGGATAACTACCTGATGCATGATCTGGAGCTTGAAGTGGTGGTCCATGCTTTATATATTTGGAGACACTACCTTTATGGCAAGAAGTGTTTGATCTCACTGACTGTAGGAACCTTCAATACATCTTCTCAAAGAAGGAGTTGAACATACGACAACAATGTTGGGTGGAGTTGATTAAGGATTACTATTGTACCATAGACTGTCATCTAGGGAAGGTGAATGTGGTGGTTGATGTGTTGAGTAGGAAGTCTTCTTCGTCATCATTTTTTCATAAGGCACAATTATGTTCCTAGGTGTTCTATAAAAAAAGATATGTTGGTGGCATTGCGTCAGATGAATGTGAAGTTAGAAATTTCCTTGTTAGCAGGCTTGTTAGCACAGTTACAGGTGAAGCCCACATTAAGAAATTAGATCAAGGATGTGCATCGAGATGATACTGTGATACAGAGAATTTGAGCAGAGTCTAGCAGCAAGAAGTGTGATCATTTTCATGAGTCTGAGGATGGAACAATGTGTTTCCATGGTAGGGAAGTGGTTTCAGATGGTGATGGTCTGAGGAAGTTGGTTCTTGAAGAGGCTCACTCTTTGATGTACGTTATGCATTAGGGAAGCACAAAATGTACTGTAACTTGAAATATTTGTATTGGTGGCTTGGGTTGAAGTGTAACTTGGCTATGTTCGTGCCAAGGTGTCCTATACGTCAACAAGTCAAGGCTGAGCATCAGAAATCTACAGTGACATTGCAATTATTGTTTATACCGCAGTGGAAATGAGATCATATCATGATGGAGTTTGTGGTTGGTCTTCCTTGAACAGCCAAAGGTCATGATTCCATTTGGGTGATAGTTGATAGGTTGACCAAGTCAGCGCACTTCCTTCCTTTAAAGACAACATATATAGTAGAGAAGTTGGCACAAGTGTATGTTGATGAATAGTCCATTTGCATGGTATCTCAGTGAAAATAGTGTCGGATAGAGCTCCTCAATTTACTATTAATCACTCTTCAGTCTTCTGTTTTCCATCCTAAGAGTCCGAGAAGATAGAGGATCAAATCATAGTTCCAACACACTTTGTTTTGTTGAAAACAGATATGTATAGTCTGAGATATGATCATTTTATGATTGGCTATCATGAACAGTGATTCTCAACGGTCGTTGGGTCTTCGGTGATGATTGGTCCTTGGCCTTGTTGTTCTCTAGGACTTCATTTAGGCCTTCTATGACCATTGATATCTAGGCACCAGCGGTTTCTAAGAAAGCCCATTCTCGATGTTTGCTGAAAAAGCCAATTTTTAACGGTCGTCGAGAAATTGTACATGTTACTAAAAAGGATGTAACTCACTCATTTTAACTCTGATTTGGTTCATTGTTTTTATGTTGGATTCATAATTGAATTAAATACAATAATACATGCGGAATTGATAATATTATCATTTGAAAATTTATTTTTTAATTATTTCCTCAAGAATCATTAATTCTCCTCTCCCATACAGGTATTGGCTAATCCTATATCAACTAAAACATTGAATCTTATGATATGATTAAGTCATAATTATGAGTTACTAATACATGTATTTTAGATTATAAAAGTTAATATAAAGAACAAGGTACTATATTACTAATAAAAACGTAACAAACATTAATGTTGTCTTAAATCCTTAGGATTATTAGCAAAGCTAGAAGAGGGTTGTAACAATTTTCATGACAACTGTGATTACACTAACTAGAAATTCATATCAATAAATCATACAAGAATTATATCTAGTAGTTCTTAGTAACAATTAGTGAGAAATTTACATGGTTAATTTTACTTGATAATCATGAGATGTGCTTCATGTAAGTAATATATAATAAACAATCTAGATCAAAGTACTCAAAGAATTTTTTTACTTAAGACACTACATGAATATAAGATATGATCATGAAATAAAAATATAGAAATCATACCAAAAGTTACTTGAATTTGTAGATCATGAACAATTAGTGATTTAAGAAACAACTTGTAAGACCCCTAACCTATCTTTCTGGTTAATCTTGCTTGCTTAGCATAATTAGATGCTTAAAACCTTAATCTAATCACTTGAGGTGCTTTAATAACATGTGACATGCTTGAATTTTGAGTTTGGTCTTTTTGGACCTTGTTTGATGAGGTGGCATCATGTGTTGATGTCAGGGATGCATAGATGCTTGAGTTGATGTTGATGTTGACCCTGTTGAGTTTTGTGACCAATATGCTTCCCCTTGGTTGTGTTTCTAGCAACCGATGTACCTTTCTTTGGTCTATTTTTTTACGAACGATGGTCTTTTGTCTTGTGTTGATATCTTGGCAATCATTTGATCTTGAACCAGGGATGCTTTGTGTTGGTTGGCATGGTGCAGCGGTCTCTACCATGTTGGGTGACATGTTTGCTTCGACCAAAGTGTTTGGGTGATCTAGTGGTCACTACCCTACCTTGGTTTTAATGACCTTGTTGCATGCATGTCTTTTTTCCTTGCATGGATATGTTTTGGAGGGATGTCACTAGTGTTTTGACACATCATGTCCCTCACCTCTCTCCTACCCTCGGGTATTTATACCCCTTTCTTCACATGCAAGTAATCTCTTTTGCACCATGTTTCTATATCATCCATGGAGATTGTCCCTCTTTGGTGCTTTGTGTAGAAGGAGCTCAACGTTGGATCAAGGAGGTCAAACCCTTTCATGTGGTGTTCTAGGGTTGGATCATCTCTCTTTTGTTGATCCTTTGGTAATCCTTGATCTTAGTAAGTGGTTTATGTTGGTATGTATGCCCTGAGAGCCAATCATGGGATGATTGGTGGGATACATTAAGATTGATTTGATAAACATCAAAGGCAAGCTTCCAATTCTTTCTGGTTCAGTCATATGAGATAGTGATAGAACAGATTGAATGTCTAGAGAATGACAGTACTCAATGATGTATGCTTTCAGGTTGAGGACCTGAACGATGAGATCATGCGGATGCTAAGAGTTTGTACATTCTTGTTATGTCCCTAGTCGGATGTCATTGTGGAAGGTAGATAGACAACAATGACACACAAGACTAGATTGTGGTGTTGGTTGATGACAGAATCTCATTAGTCATGATATAGAGATATCAAACCAAACACATAGGTACTTGTTAGAGAACAAGGTACCGGACAGACCCACTGTGAGTTTGACACATGGAACCATGACATGGTAGTCACAGTCAGTACTCACAGTGATGGTGGTGAGTGTGATTCCTAGACCTGAAATCACTGCACTCAACACATGTCATTGGGCACACTTTGACATCATCAAACACAGTCCTGAAACATGGGTTGTTATAAAGGTGATGATTGGGTGGCTTTGACACATTGGGCTTTTGAGGGGTGAGTGATAGATATGGGATTTTTCCCTCCTGAGGGAGTTTGATATCCAAGGACACTTGATAAGTAGGATTGAGATAGGTGTGCGCACGCATGTGTGAATTAGTATGTGATATTGATGTCATACATATCTCGTTCAATCTACTCTGAGATCAAGAAAGTAAATGAACATTGACAGGATGAATGTTCCATGCCTCGAGTTCATTCGGGATATCAGTAACAAAGGAATTATACACTCACTGTAACACCATTCACGGATTGTAGGATGAAAGTTGTTCTCCAACTTTCTACTTTCACTTGGGTAGCAATGATGTGTGACTACGCACCGCTCTTTGCTTGTGAAGTCATAAATGTTATGGACTCTCACTGCCAATGTGAAATGGACCTACACGGTCACACACATAGGATTTAACCTGGAAGAGGAGTTTTGTCCACAAACAATGTTTAGATTGATTACTAAAGGAGTTTAGTAGTTCAATTAAACACTCAATCAGTCGATAGCTCAATATCGTATGGTTCAAGGTGTTGGACGCATTGATTGGAGTATCGGATTGATTGAAATCGTAATTGACTGATTATGCACAACCTGCACTCCCAACCAATCGGCTCAAGTGTTGAACCGGTCGGCTGAGGTTGCTGAACCGGTCGACTCAAGTGTTGAGTCGATCGGCTCATGGTCAGAGTGAAACGATCGGTTCAAGTGTTGAAACGATCGGTTCAACTGGTGCAACCGAGCAAGTTGGGAAAGTCAGGTCGGTGAGAATTTTCCTTGCGTTTCACTTGCCCAACTTGATTGGAACAAGGATTGGTATTCGATACCAATTAGAAACAAAAGAAGGAAAGTCAATCGGGAACTGATCAGGACCACGAACGGACCGGTTCAGAAGTGAACCGATCGGCTCATGGGTCCCAATCGATCGGTTGGTGTTCCAACCGACCGGTTCAGGTCCCCAACTGACCGGTTCACTTGTGAACCGATCGGTTCAGGTTGCGAGTTGGTTTCTTTTGTGGAAAATCTCGAACCCTTCTTCTCCTGCTTTAGTCCCATATTTTCGGGGACAGAGAACCCTGTCCCATGACCCACCTATATATAGGGGTATTGGGGGCTTCTCAAAGTACAACTCAGTGTAACCAGTTGCTCTGCAAGTTTTCGTTCTCTCTGGTTTTAGTAACCGAGAGAGAGCTCGAGCAAGTGCTTCCCGCAAAGGGAGGTGCAGCAAGGGAAGGACAACTGCAGTTGCAACTGGAGGCAGGAGAGTGTGTTGGTGACTAGTACATCAACAGGAGGGTTCGACTCCTTCCACTTCCTTGTGCGACAAGGAGTGTGGAGTTCCAGGTGGTCTGTGTGGACTACTACAGAGGTGGGAGGTCACTACTGCTTAGGAGGACAACTGTCATCCGACAGTCTGGTTCGAGTAGGAGTCGTTAGTCCCGGTGCGACCAGGAGCTGCACAGACACCCTCCAAGACCGGAGGTGAAGACTACACAAGGCACGAGGTATTGTCTCCGAGAAATCCTCAGGACAAGGTATGATTTTACAAACCATCTTTTCCTATTATATAGACGTTGACGTGTTTCCTCGTGTTGGGTTTGGGGGAGAAATTTTTTGTTTCCGCTGCCTTCTCTGCCTCCCCTAAAACTGGACAGTGGTATCAGAGCCACATCGACTGCTCTATATTTTAGGAATATCGATATAATCGATTTTGGTTTGTTGCCTTTATTTATTGCATACGATGTGAATAATATCGTCTTTATGCATGTCCAATCCTAAATCCACAAATCCCAAATTACATATATGATATGTATTATTAATGCACTCGATACGCGTCGCCCTTAAATGAGTTTTGTGGTGGATGTGTGTAGCATGATTATGGCCTATAAACCCCTATCTGTGTGTGGTTGTTTGTGGTTGCTTGCATCTCGGTCTACGCACCGATCTTCCCTCTCTTATTCCTGATGTAACTCGAAATAATTCGAGATTCTTTCCTACCTTTGCTCCCCCCGAATGTAACTCAGGGTTTCTTCTTTTAAGCAATGTAATAATAGGATAGATTTTATTTCCTGTTATGTCGAAGACCGGCGGACATCAAGACAACTGCTGAAATGATCGGTTCAAGGCGTGAACTGATTGGTTGACGTTCCAGACAGTCGGTTCAAGGAGTGAATCGATCAGTTGATGACCGATCAAGGAGTGAGACGACCGGATGGCAGACATGATGAGATGCACGACGTCCAGGCAAACCGATCGGTTGGAGGAGCCAACCGATCGGCTGGTGGCACCCAGACGACCGGCTGGAGAGTACAGATCATTCATGTGATGAGTTGATCAACTCGGATGGCAAGGCACATATGTTCATCTTGTACAGGTTGCATGTGATGTAGACCTAGATGACCGTGATTCCTCTTGGCTCGAGGAATCACATTAGGATGGCCATAATCATCGTTTTTATCGTTTGTGCATGTTTTCTATGGGATATAGCATGTATATGATACATACTATGTATTGTGGTGATTGGATATGTATATGTATAAAAAACAAATCCCTCATTAAAATATTAAGTTTTAGATGCCTTCCAAATGTGACACACATGAAAATATTGATCGACCAAGTGTGGGCACGCCCTAGCATGGTGCACCATCTATCTCGTGGAAGCGTGAAGGATGAATGTGTGGGTCTGCCCTAGCAGGGTGCATATTCATCGTGTTTTCTTTGGGTCAGACTTAACAAGGTGATCTAGATGGGATCTAGTACCTTGAGGCATGGAGATGATCATTGCAAAGAGTTGTATATGACATCTTATCAAGAGTTGTATATGATGCAATTGGCAAGAGTTGCCTACCTGAGAGATCTAAGTTGTGGGCGATCAGCCCTACCTGACTCATGACTTAGAGGATTTCAGGATCTTGCCCACTAGAAGGTTGTACGCTGCAATCTTCTGAATTGATGGTGAGGGCTATCAATTTGAACTAAAATAGTGGGAGCGATAATTAATTAAAGGCCTAATTTTATCGTCAAATTTTCAAATCAATCAAACAAGTCAAAAGAGTTTTGGACTAAAATTGCATATATTTCCTTTTGTCAAAATAAATGGTTAATCAACAATAATCACTTTATTTGCGATCGGTCTTTGAGACCAACAAATTAAATGGGAATAATTCCACGACTGGTTAGGATGATGAGAAGTGTTCTCAAAGAGCAAGAGCTCTAAGTCCTAGTTATACAAGAACCAGATGAACTAGATCCCACCACATCAATGGCTGAAACTATGCTTATGGAAGCATACCGAGGAAGACATTGATGAGGAGTGCTTCATGTTGTGTTCTCTGAACTATGAGTTGCATAGACAACATGAGACATATGATGTCTCCAAAACACTGTCCTAGTATGTCCTGACAGAAGGAGATCCAGTAAGGTATTCACACACTCAATGTGATTGGGTATGTGGAAAACTTGACTAAGAAGGATTCCCTCTGAGCCAAGAGTTGGCTATTGGTATGATACTGCAAATGTTGCAAGAATCATACAATTCATGATAAGCTACAACATGAACAACTTTGACAAGTGTTGATAGTGTTGTTGGACATGTTGAGGATAGTAGAGGCAAAGATGAAGAAAGACAAACCATAATCTTTGATGTGATCAAAGAGAAAGGTAATTCTTAAGGGAAAGGACAAGGGCAAAGCAAAGAAGTGTTCTGATGCTAGCCAGTAATCCAAGCCGTCTTCAACCTCAAGGCACATGGGAAAGGGTGTATGTGGGAGTTCCCCTCTATATCTGCAAGAACAAAAGAAGATGAAGGAGGGGATGGAGATCTCCACCTAAGGTATCATGAAATGAACCGCTTCTTTATCTAAGGTATATGATACCAAGATATGGATATGTCATATATGATATGCAAGATCCACAAAGAAGTGATGGGCTTTGTGAAAGGACCAAGAAAGAAGTACCCATCATTGGAGCAAGTGTTGCTTCCACAGATAGGAGTATCTTCCAGTTTATTTCAGCCTAAAGGGCACGAAATAGAGTTGAGAACTGCTATTTCATATATTTCTAATAGATAAAAACACTTTATTTTTTGCATATTGTATGACAATGATGGCAATTAATAAAGTTGATGTTTCAATCTTAAAGATATGATCTTTGTGGCAATGCCTTGCTTATCTTATGATACATGGTATGCATAAGATAAAATGATACCTAAAGTTATTGATAACTCAAACAATCAAATTAGCATCAATCATGAGAAATTCATTTCTAGTTTCCATATGATGGATAAATCTAGACTCTTTTGGTTAGAGAACTAGTGAGAGACATGAATATCTTGGACATGATTAATCAATATTCACTAATGGTAGTGGGAGAATGATTATCCTATTAGGTATAATACATTTGATGTATTTACATACCTATTGGAACAAATGCTAATACTTCAAATGGTGTTTAGAGAAATACCAATATGAATATCTTGAAGTGTTCAAGATTATCATAGATGAAGTACAAATTTGGTAAAGTGTTAATTCTTTATGTGATCAATGAATTAAATACTTGGACCAAATGTTTGAGATCATTTTGAGTGATTATGATAGTGTATCATAGTGAATTCATGATTAAGGCATGGTGATGTCTAAATCAAGAAGGAATCATACTCTAAGGAGTTAGACAATGATTATCAAATAACTAAATTCTTCTTAATAAATGAATACCCCACACTAATAAAGGACATTGAGAATCACAAGGAGTTGTGAGTTCTTATATCCTTGACAGATACACCTCAATTATCTATGTGTTGAGTTGTTCATGTGATGAGTCAACTATCTAGATGAATATGAGGAACCAAATTTTGAGTTATGGTTTATGACCATTACATCCTAAATGACATCCATGTCAACCATAAGGTATGACCTTGATGGTAGCACCCATTGGATGAAATCCATAAGTGCAAATGAGTCTTAAGTGTTAAGACACATGGATAACATTTTGAGAAGGATGATGCTTGTTGATTGCAACTTAATGACTAAGACATTTGGCATATGGATACTAAAACTGCATTCCTATGAGTAATAAAACAAGGATGTGTACGTGACACAACCTATAAGGTTTATAAATCCACTAATGCAAATAAAGTCTATAAGTTACAATGGAGTAATCAATGTGATTGATTGAGTACAAGCAACTCAGAATTGGATCTTTACTTTGATGATATAGTCAAAGGGTTTGACTGATATGTCAAAGATAAAGAAGGGATCTGTGATTTAGTGGGAGTGTATTCACATTCCACGTGTTGATGTGAAATGGAAATGTTCTAGAATGGAAATCCAAAAGTGGAAATTATCTTTGAGGAAGATAGAGATGTTTCCTATGTGATAGGAATAGAGATCTATAGAGATAGTTCTCGAAAAACCTCTTGACTTGAAAAGAGAGAGCATACATTGGCAATCTGTACTGAAGTGTTCAGTATGCACAGATTCAGTGGGAGAAAACTTGTCCATGTTATACGGATATTAGTATCTCAAAGCCAAGTGTCCAATTCTTATGAAGAATGGGAACACTAAGAATAGATATGGATCTATCATGTATGTAATCATCCCATTGTCTTGCATGTATGACATGGCAAGAATAAAATGCATTCATCATCTTGTATGTAGGACATGGCAATATGATGTGCTCATCCTGATAACTCGTATGTAGGACATGATGAGTGGATGTCTGTCTACTTCCAGTAAGGGTTACTGGAATACCATAAGAACTTGATAGGTACTTGGGAAGTACTAGTTCTATGGAGATAAGGAAGAGTTCGATGTAAAGAGTTACATTGATGCGAACTTCTGAAAGGACAGAAAATTAATCGCAAAATATACATAGGATGTATAAAAGTGAAAGTTTGTTGATAATTGGAAGTGTTCCAATAAAACCATTTAAAAGGGAAATGTCGAGTATCTGTATGTTAGTGAACAACAGTGGATACTATATGGATCTGAAAGTTCATGAGATGAACTTATATTCCACTCATTGATGACAAGTCTGGAATCCTTGATCATGCAATGTGGCTAAATGTTAG
This sequence comes from Alisma plantago-aquatica, assembly GCA_963693085.1. Classification (NCBI taxonomy): domain Eukaryota; kingdom Viridiplantae; phylum Streptophyta; class Magnoliopsida; order Alismatales; family Alismataceae; genus Alisma; species Alisma plantago-aquatica. The sequence continues at coordinate 1,680,703,288 of OY856409.1, read as the reverse complement.
CAAAGGAATACTAGATCGCATATTACAACAACTCCATCTCATACGTGTGACGTACAGTAAAGAGATGAGAGACATGCAATTTATACTGACTTTGGCAAGGTGTTGCCATTACTCACTATGTTGGCACTAGAGCACAGTAACATGTGGGACATGTTTGAAGATCACTATGAATATGATTCAAGGGTGATTGGCTCACAGTGCAAGTGGGAGTCTGTTGGTATGTATGCCCTGAGAGCCAATCATGGGATGATTGGTGGGATACATTAAGATTGATTTGATAAACATCAAAGGCAAGCTTCCAATTCTTTCTAGTTCAGTCATATGAGATAGTGATAGAACAAATTGAATGTCTAGAGAATGACAGTACTCAATGACGTATGCTTTCAGGTTGAGGACCTGAACGATGAGATCATGCGGATGCTAAGAGTTTGTACATTCTTGTTATGTCCCTATTCGGATGTCATTGTGGAAGGTAGATAGACAACAATGACACACAAGACTATATTGTGGTGTTGGTTGATGACAGAATCTCATTAGTCATGATATAGAGATATCAAACCAAACACATAGGTACTTGTTAGAGAACAAGGTACCGGATAAACCCACTGTGAGTTGGACACATGGAACCATGACATGGTAGTCACAGTCAGTACTCACAGTGATGGTGGTGAGTGTGATTCTTAGACCTGAAATCACTGTACTCAACACATGTCATTCGGCACACTTTGACATCATCAAACGCAGTCCTGAAACATGGGTTGCTATAAAGGTGATGATTGGGTGGCTTTGACACATGGGGCTTTTGAGGGGTGAGTGATAGATATGGGATTTGTCCCTCCTGAGGGAGTTTGATATCCAAGGACACTTGATGAGTAGGATTGAGATAGGCATGCGCGCGCATGTGTGAATCAGTATGTGATATTGATGTCATACATATCTCGTTCAATCTACTCTAAGATCAAGAAAATGAATGAACTTTGACAGGATGACTGTTCCATGCCTCGAGTTCATTTGGGATATCAGTGACAAAGGAATTATACACTCGCTGTAACACCATTCACGGATTGTAGGATGAAAGTTGTTCTCCAACTTTCTACTTTCACTTGGGTAGCAATGATGTGTGACTAGGCACCGATCTTTGCTTGTGATGTCATAAATGTTATGGACTCTCACTGCCAATGTGAAATGGACCTGCAGGGTCACACACATAGGATTTAACCTGGAAGAGGAGTTTTGTCCAAAGCAATGTTTAGATTGATTACTAAAGGAGTTTAGTAGTTCAATTAAACACTTAATCAGTCGATAGCTCAATATCATATGGTTCAAGGTGTTGGACGCATTGATTGGAGTATCAGATAGATTGAAATCACAATTGACTGATTATGCACAACCTGCACTCCCAACTGATCGGCTCAAGTGTTGAACCGGTCGGCTGAGGTTGCTGAACCGGTCGGCTCAAGTGTTGAGTCGATCGGCTCATTGTTAGAGTGAAACGATCGGTTCAAGTGTTGAAACGATCGGTTCAACTGGTGCAACCGAGCAAGTTGGGAAAGTCAGGTCGATGAGAATTTTCCTTCCGTTTCACTTGCCCAATTTGATTGGAACAAGGATTGGTATTCGATACCAATTAGAAACAAAAGAAGGAAAGTCAATCGGGAACTGATCAGGACCACGAACCGACCGGTTCAGAAGTGAACCGATCGACTCATGGCTCCCAACCGATCGGTTGGTGTTCCAACCGACCGGTTCAGGTCCCCAACTGACTGGTTCACTTGTGAACCGATTGGTTCAAGTTGCGAGTTGGTTGCTTTTGTGGAAAATCTCGAACCCTTCTACTCCTGCTTTAGTCCCATATTACCGGGGACAGAGAACCCTGTCCCATGACCCGCCTATATATATAGGGGTATTGGGGGCTTCTCAAAGTACAACTCAGTGCAACCAGTTACTCTTCAAGTTGTCGTTCTCTCTGGTTTTGGTAACCGAGAGAGAGCCCGAGCAAGTGCTTCCCGCAAAGGGAGGTGTAGCAAGGGAAGGACAACTGCAGTTGCAACTGGAGGCAGGAGAGTGTGTTGGCAACTAGTACGTCAATAAGAGGGTTCCACTCCTTCCACTTCCTTGTGGGACAAGGAGTGTGGAGTTCCAGGCAGTCCGTGTGGACTACTACAGAGGCGGGAGGTCACTGCCACTTAGGAGGACAACTATCATCCGACAATCCGGTTCGAGTAGGAGTCATCAGTCCCGGTGCGACCAGGAGTTGCACAGACACCGTCCAAGACCGGAGGTGAAGACCGCGCAAGGCACGAGGTATTGTCGCCGAGCAAGCCTCGGGACAAGGTATGATTCCACAAACCATCCTTTCCTATTATATAGACTTTGACGCGTTTCCTTGTCCCGGGTTTGGGGGAGAAAATTTTTGTTGTCGCTGCCTTCTCTGCCTCCCCTAAAACCTGAAAGTTTATCCTTCTTGATTTCTTTTTCTTGCAATCCTACCCCTCTCTTTCTTCTCTTATCCAATCCATGGTTCTCCATGGTGGTTCTCTTGAGGAACTTCTCTCTGTGTGGTTGAATCCATGGTTTTCACATGGTAGTACCTATGACGAGATGAAGATCTCCTCTTTTCATTTTCTTGTTGTCTTAGGGTTTGTACCCTCTATTCTTTGAGATTTCTTTTGACCTAGGTCTCGTCTTCTTTCCTTGAGGTGATCTTTCTTGGCCATGGAGTTGATCTAATATTTGTCTTTCTTCTCTCTCTTAGAGATTCTTGTCTTTGGAGTCTGTTCTTCACAATCCAAGGTGGGTTATATAACTCTCTCCTCAAGTATTGTTGCACTTAATCTTATGTGCAAGTTATTTATCTCTAAAATGTGATTACAAGTTGCTTTATGATGATATCTTTATTTATGAATTATGATTATGTAGTGATCTTTTATGGATGAGATCTTTTCCTAAACCCTAATTCTTGTACCAGAGTTTGAATAGACGGTGGATTTTTCAAATCTTACATGCTCATCTTGAATGTTGGGTTTATCCTCATGAGAATGATTTAGCTATCTTGTTTAATATGGTGGTTTTATTTCTCGCATGCATGTGCTTAATTCTTGGTTTTCTATCTTATATCATGGCTCCTATGTTGATCCTTGTGATGGTCATTCTAGGGTTATGGTTTTTTCCTTCTTCATGCGATTTTCACCTTGGTGAAGTTTCAGATTCTTGAAGTGGATCATTTGTGTTAGTCACCATGTTTGCCTAATTTCCATGGGGTTACCTTGACGATGATGGTGGTTGGGATGGGATTTTTTGGTTCAGTCTCTATAATTTGATATCCTTACATGGACATTGTGTTTCCATGATGTTCTTGGCCATTATGCGTTGATAGAAGTGGTATATTTCAATCACTACACACGCATTACTCTCTTGTGGTCTCTATGATTTGATGCCATTTTTGCGGTCTCTATGCATGGTTTGATGCAAGTTGCTATGCTTTGATGCTTGTTGACCCTAGCGGTCCCTAGGGAAACTAATGCTAATGGTTTCTAGAGATGGTTACATCTTTTGGGTCGCTACACTTTGTTGATTTCGTACTAGGTTGATAATGATGATGATGCTTGACCTTATGTATTCCAATAATATGGGAAGTGGTGATAATTAGGGCATGATTTTAATTGATTTCATGGAAAATGTAATTGGTTAGATCTGAGGAAACCTAACCCTATTTTGAGATCACGGTGATAACGCTTAGCTTGCCTAAGTAATTACCATGTTATTGAAGTACTATCTCTTTCCTAGTTGGTGTAACCTAACTTGCAGGTTGAATGAACATCACAAGTAAAGATTGTTGTGTTAACACTTGTGTGATATATGTACGATGTTTATGAGCCTTGATAAGTGATAGAGAGATAATGATGTTCTTACAGGGAACTATGTGAATGGTCTTATGACCTTGGCATAGGCTTAATACCTCATTGAAGAGATACCCTCTATGTAATGTGATAAGTGATTGATATCCCATGGTGATGTGATAATGGTGATGGTCTTGTGAATGGCATTGAATCAGTATCAAGTGGTGATGTGACAAGTTTACATCTTATACATTTTATATCTTTTGAATTTGCAATCTACCCTTATCTTTGTAGTTAGGGTTTGCATGTTATAACTTGATTAATGCAGTATAAAACACACCCAATTGGCTTAACTAATCAAGTGAAACCCTAATCATGTAGTTGCTCTATGACATAGATCCATTCCAATGTTAAAACTTGTTGGATGGTGGAACAAGTATTCCCGAGGGGAACTCAGAGTGCATACTATTGAGTAAGAGGGGTGATTGGAGAGAATAACCTTGTTATCCTGATCAAGAAGGAAGAAGACCATTGATCTCCTCATATGTCAGCGGTGTACTTACATCAAGAAAAGAAGCGTGGGCCGCTTTAATAGAAGAACTTTGTTTTCTTAGTCCTTGAGAATGGATGAGATCGTATCTCGGATATTGGTATATGTGATTGTGTGAGGTTGCGGTGAGTACAGGTGTGGTAATGCCTCAGTGATATAGGTGAGTACAACCTAGTTTCTAGCATCGTGACTTGTACAAAGGTTGTCTAGGTGCTTTTAGCTTGACTATATGTCACTAGTGGTAGTTGACTATTTTGTATTTGTGGTGTATCTCATATTGACTGAGTGGTGGAGGTAAGATTGTGGATTCTAACTCTTACATAGATCTTGTATGGCACTAACTTTGACTTAGTAGTGGTCACTTGGATTTGGGTGGTATGATTCAAATCCTCAGGGATTAGTAAAAGACTTAACACAGCCATTTAGTATATCTTCTTAGGGCTAAACATGACTCACATTGGTTGATTCCTTTGCCTTGTTTCTTGTACTTCTTAGCTATTTTACAATGTTATAAGAGAACTCAATTGTTATACACATTCTCATATTCCTTCTAAATTCATAAACAGATCTACTTATCAGTTGTAGCTACTTAACCTACTTAGCTTGTATATAAGGTTTCAAGTTATTCATTTAGCTAAATCTACTCATCCTATTAATAATGTTATTTTCCAACATAAGTATAATTTGTGTTTACAATAATTGTTATCAGAGAGTTATATCTCTTGCTGGGACATGAGTCTCACCCCTGTGGTTCACCACATCTTTTTAGGTAGTCGGGCATGGTGTAGTATAGATTGTGTTGTTGAAGAAGAGTAGCAAGGTGATCAGTAAGGTTGGATATGTTGCTAGTGTTTTGTAGTAGAGTCTTATGTGTCATCCTTGTACTCTCACATCTTGGAAGGGGTGTTTTGCATATGTTGTATAGACCTGTGTTTTGGTTATATGCCTTGGTTGTATATATGGCTTATATATGTGAGAAGGTTATCTTTTGTAATAGGTGCATGGTAGTTGGACACTATACAAATGTACATGCATGTCATGATGTGTGATATGGTACACTTTCTGAACTTTCAATGTAGTATGTTTCCACACATAATGATCATATGAGATCAATTTTAATTTACCCTGTTTTGTGGTAATTTTCCTTTGATTTTGAGTTATCTTGGTCGCATGGCGTCAGTGAGCCACTATTTAAGGTTGGTATCAGAATTCTAGGTTCACTGAGTCTACAGGGACATATAACTAGGGTTCTCTCTATTCTTGCATTATCTAGTATATCTTATTGTAGCTTCTATTTATGCAGAAGAAGAAGAAGAAGAAAAAGAAGATATGTTTGGAGAGCACAAATTACACATTGTGAGTAGTGTTTCTACACCAGGAGGTGGTTCCAGGAGACAGGAAAGAGTAGATGGAGTGCCTGATGTGCCTCAGTTTGACCCAACAACTATGGTCAATCCCACTTTTCAGTCCATGTTTGGATAATTTATGACCATGATTTTGCATATAGAGGATAGAGTGCCTGTACCTCAAGCGAGGGAAACTGTCCCTGATGCGGAATCCCAGGGTTCTGGAAAGACTTTTAAGAGGTTGTAGTGTGTTAGAGCATTGGAGTGCATGAGGTATGATAGACCCAGTAGATGTGGATATGTAGTTGTCGAAGCTAGAGAAGGCCTTTAAGAATCTCAGTATCCCAGAAGAGGATAACGTGAAGCATGGAGTGTACCCGTTGAAGGGTAGTGTTGAACATTGGTGGTCCATTGAGGAGGATAATAGTATTGGTGTAGTCATCACTTGGGAAGATTTTTTGGCATGATTTTGTGAGACGATACTTCCAGAAGATGTATCTTGATGAGAAGATCTTATTGTTTGAGAAGATCCTACAGGGATCAATGACGATCAATGAGTACAAGGCCAAGTTCATGGAGTTGTTGAGGTTTTTTCCTCACATGGTAGTGACGGATAAAGAGAGGATCAGATGACTTGAGAAAGGGTTAAGTAAGGATTTGATGACAACATCTTATTTGGAGAATCGAGAATGGTTTTCTACATTTGTTGAGTAGAGCTTTTATCCAAGGAGAAGCATGAGGCTACTACTAAGAAAAGACCGACTCAATTTTAGGGACATTCCTATGGAGGTTTCAGGAAGACTAGGTTTTCATCACCTCAGTCACATTAGATGTCAACATTATAGTGTCAGTGGTCACCGATAAAGGGTAGAGGTCATACATTAGCTCTGGTAGGAGCTGTAGCATAGCATCAATTTCGGTGACAGGTTCGTCTAGGCCATGGTATGAAGATAAGACTTTTTATAGGTTTGGGTAGCCAGGACACTTGAAGTGGGCTTGCCCAGTGAGGATGAGGAGGTGATGCAACAACCAAGACAAAGTCAGAAAAATTTGCAGCAGTGACAGTTCAGTATTGGCAGTGGCATAGGATGTAGTCAAGCATCACATACAAGATCTTTGGGGCAGGCCAGCAGAGGGTGGGGTGACAACAAGAGACGGCTCGATCGTATGCCATGAGTCATCCAGAGGGAGTGGTCAATCCAAGGGTCATCATGATAGGTCATGTGGAATAATTTATTTTGATTTGTCTACATCTTCCTTTGTATATATTTTGTTTGACCTGGGTGAGACACTCTCTGTTGTCACCTGAGAGGTGATTTGTAGTTGTTCCTTGCCTGTTAATCATAAATCTGATAGACTTCTTCTAGAAATCTCTCATGTTGGTTCTGTCAAGTTGCAGGAGGTGTGTCCATCATGTGTTCTTTCATTCTAAAGACGTAGTATTCAAGAGCATCTTATGCCACTTGACATGGATGGATTTGATGTGATCCTTGGAATGGATGGTTTGGAGAAGTGTCAAGTGGTCTTGGACTGTAGTTCCAAGGTAGCAAAATTTTTTGATGGTGATGTTTTGTGGGTCTTCCAAGGAGATAGGAAGATTCTCCCAATGTGCTTGGTGTTAGAAATGATGGTAGAGATTCTGATGAGATAGGGTTGTGAAGGTTTTCTGGCACATGTGGTGGATACCAAGTTGAGGAGTCATATTATTCAGGAGGTTCCCGTTGTTTGAGAGTTTGAGGATGTATTCAGTGACGACTTTACCGGTGTTTAGGGCAGTGACACTTTTCTGGCACATGTGGTGGATCACAATGTGAGGAGTCCTAGTATTCAGGAGGTTCCCATTGTTTGAGAGTTTGAGGATGTGTTCCATAATCAGTTTCACGGTGTTCCCCCTCCTAGAGACATTGATTTTGAGATCAATCTAGTTCTTGGTACATAGTCAATAATGCAGTCACCATACAAGATGGCACCTGTAGAGATGCAAGATGTGAAGAAATAGTTGTAGGAGCTACTAGAGAAGGGCTTTATTAGATCAAGCACTTCCCCTTGGGGTGCACCTATGTTATTCATGAAGAAGAAGGATGGATCTATGAGGTTGTCCATCTATTACCAACAATTGAACAAGGTGACGATCAAGAACAAGTACCCCTTTTTGATGATAGATGATCTATTTGATTAGTTGAGAGGTTTTTTAGTGTTCTCTAAGATAGATCTGAGCCCAAGATACCATCAGTTTCTGGTCAAGGTGGATGACATACCTAAGTCAGCTTTTAGGACTAGGTATGGCCTTTAGGAGTTTGTGGTTATGTCTTCTGGGCTAACCAATGCACCGCTAGCATACATGGACCTGATGAATAGGATTCTTAGAGAGTATATTGATCAGTTCATGGTTGTGTTCATTAATGGAATCTTGATATACTCCCAAGACATCCAGCAGCATGAACAACATTTACGCCTAGCATTGACGTTGCTAAGGTGGCACAAGTTGTACTATAAGTTCCATAAGTGTAATTTTTGGTTGAAGGATGTGTCCTTTGTTGGGCATGTGATATATTTTGAAGGTGTTCATGTGGATCCTAAGATGGTTCATTCATAGAGTGGAAGAAGCCTAAGATGACAATGGAGGCTCGTAGTTTCCTAGGTTTAATAGACTATTATAGGAGATTTATCAATAACTTCAGTGTTGTGGCATTACACGTAACAAACTAGATGAGGAAAGAGGTATCGTTTGTTTGGGAAAACTAGTGTCAGCATTCTTTCTAGATTTTGAAAGAGAATATGACCAGAGCATCGGTGTTATAGTTTCCTAAGTAAGGGAAAGGTTATATTGTCTTCTGTGATGCATCACAGAATGGCTTGGGATGTGTGTCGATGGAGGACAAGAACATGACCTCTTTATTTGTGTGATAGCTTAACAAACACAAGGATAACTACCTGATGCATGATCTGGAGCTTGAAGTGGTGGTCCATGATTTATATATTTGGAGACACTACCTTTATGGAAAGAAGTGTTTGATCTCACTGACTACAAGAACCTTCAGTACATCTTCTCAAAGAAGGAGTTGAACATACGGCAACAACGTTGGGTGGAGTTGATTAAGGATTACTAATGTACCATAGAATGCCATCTGGGAAGGTGAATGTGGTGGTTGATGTGTTGAGTAGGAAGTCTTCTTCATCATCATTTGTTCATAAGGCACAATTGAGTTCCTAGGTGTGCTATAAAAAAAGATATGTTGGTGGCATTGCGTCAGATGAATGTGAAGTTAGAAATTTCCTTGTTAATAGGATTGTTAGCACAGTTACAGGTGAAGCCCACATTAAGAAATTAGATCAAGGATGCACATCAAGAAGATATCGTCATACAGAGAATTTGAGTAGAGTCTGGCAGCAAGAAGTGTGCTCGTTTTCATGAGTCCGAGGATGGAACAATGTGTTTCCATGGTAGGGAAGTGGTTTCAGATGTTGATGGTCTGAGGAAGTTGGTTCTTGAAGAGGCTCACTCTTTGATGTACGTTATGCATTAGGGAAGCACAAGATGTACTATAACTTGAAATATTTGTATTGGTGGCTTGGGTTGAAGCCTAACTAGGCTGAGTTCGTGCCAAGGTGTCCTATATGTCAACAAGTCAAGGATGAGCATCAGAAATCTACAGTGATATTGCAATTATTTTTATACCACAGTGGAAATGAGATCATATCATGATGGAGTTTATGGTTGGTCTTCCTTGAACAGACAAAGGTCATGATTCCATTTGGGTGATAGTTGACAGGTTGACCAAGTCAGAGCACTTCCTTCCTGTAAAGACAACATATTTAGTAGAGAAGTGTGGCACAAGTGTATGTTGATGAATAGTCCATTTGCATGGTATGTCGGTGACAATAGTGTCTAATAGAGCTCCTAAATTTACTATTAATAACTCTTCAAGCTTATTTTTTCCCATCCTAGGAGTCTGAGAAGATAGAGGATCAAATCACGGTTCCAACACACTTTGTTTTGTTGAAAACAGATATGTATAGTCTGAGATATGATCATTTTATGATTGGCTATCATGGACAGTGATTCTCTTCGGTCGTTGGGTCTTCGGAGACGATTGGTCCTTGGCCTTGTTGTTCTCTAGGACTTCATTTGGGCCTTCTATGACCATTGATCTCTAGGCACCAGCGATCTCTAAGAAAGCCCATTCTCGGTGTTTGCTGAAAAAGCCAATTTTTAACGGTCGTCGAGAAATTGTGCATGTTACTAAAAAGGATGTAACTCACTCATTTTAACTCTGATTTGGTTCATTCTTTTTATGTTGGATTCATAATTGAATTATATACAATAATAAATGCTGAATTGATAATATTATCATTTGAAAATTTATTTGTTAATTATTTCCTCAAGAATCATTAATTCTCCTCTCACATATAGGTATTGGCTAATCCTATATCAACTAAAACATTGAATAGTATGATATGCTTAAGTCATAATTATGAGTTACTAATACATGTATTTTAGATTATTAAAGTTAATATAAAGCACAAGGTACTATATTACTAATAAAAACACAACAAACATTAATGTTGTCTTAAATCCTTAGGATTATCAACAAAGCTAGAAGAGGGTTGTAACCATTTTCATGACAACTGTGATTACACTAACTAGAAATTCATATCAATAAATCATACAAGAATTATATCTAGTAGTGCTTAGTAACAATTAGTGAGAAATTTACATGGTTCATTTTACTAGATAATCATGAGATGTGCTTCATGTAAGTAATATATAATAAACAATCTAGATCAAATTACTCAGAGAATTTTTTTACTTAAGACACTACATGAATATAAGATATGATCATGAAATAAAAATATAGAAATCATACCAAAAGTTACTTGAATTTGTAGATCATGAACAAGTAGTGATTTAAGAAACAACTTGTAAGACCCCTAACCTATCTTTCTTATTGATCTTACTTGCTTAGAATAATTAGATGCTTAAAACCTTAATCTAATCACTTGAGGTGCTTTAATAACATGTGACATGCTTGAATTTTGAGTTTGGTCTTTTGGACCTTGTTTGATGAGATGGCATCATGTGTTGATGTTAGGGCTGCATAGATGCTTGAGTTGATGTTGATGTTGACCCTGTTGAGTTTTGTGACCAAAATGCTTCCCTTTGGTTGTGTTTCTAGCAACCGATGTACCTTTCTTTGGTCTATTTCTTTGCGACCAATAGTATTTTGTCTTGTGTTGATGTCTTGGCGATCATTTGATCTTGAACCAGGGATGCATTGTGTTGGTTGGCATGGTGAAGTGGTTGCTACCATGTTGGGTGACATGTTTGGTTCGACCAAAGTGTTTGGGTGATCTAGTGGTCACTACCCTACCTTGGTTTTAATGACCTTGTTGCATGCATGTATTTTTTCTTTGCATGGCTATGTTTTAGAGTGATGTCACTAATGTTTTGACACATCATGTCCCGCACCTCTCTCCTACCCTCAGGTATTTATACCCCTTTCTTCACATGCAAGTAATCTCTTTTGCACCCTATTTCTATATCATCCATGGAGCTTGTCCCTCTTTGGTGATTTGTGTAGAAGGAGCTCAACCTTGGATCAAGGAGGTCGATCACTTTCATGTGGTGTTCTAGGGTTGGATCATATCTCTTTTGATGTTCCTTTGGTAATCCTTGATCTTAGTAAGTGGTTTATCCTTCTTGATTTCTTTTTCTTGCAATCCTACCTGTCACGCCCCAATCTCACATTAACCACAAACCACAAGATTAGGATGCAACAGGATGGGATTTACACATAATCCAACCACTCTACACTTTTTAAAACATTTTTAAAGACATTAATAGGATAATCTGATTTATGTTGTAAAATGAAACTAAACAAACTGCGGAAGCATTTTTATTAAACTGACTAGCAATATACAGAAAGTCTACATCATATTACATTGTTCGACATAAAATAAAGCATGACAGTTAATTTACATCTTTATACACATTCTCTCTCACCCACACCATGTCCCAAGGATCGAGGGGAAAGGACTAAGAGACCTCTAACTAGACTAACTACAAACCTTACATAGACTAGGCGTTAGGATGAAACGATCCTTCCGATTCCTGATGCTGATGCTGACCTGAAAATGTTTTGAGTAGAGGTATGAGCCTACTCGCTCAGTGAATAACATTTCACTTAGCTATCACTAAACAACTCGTCAGGTTTATAAACTGAAATTAAACATATATACAGTTCAAGCAGGGCAGTACTATTGACATAGCAGATATACAGATAATAATCACATTTCTATGCATCAACAGGTATTTCAGGTAAATGAACAGATATATAAATTTACTGTGATCCTATATGATTACTTATTCATATTATTATTATGCCCTAATCATATGCAGTGTACTCTGCATATGAAGATCCGTAGCAAGTTCATGCTACGATCCCACCGTACAAGACTTAGCGACACACCCGGGAAATGCTAAGTCTGACGCTAGCCCTGTTCTGCTACAGGACCCCAGGATCCACGGCCTCAATGCACAACCACGTGTGCTGCACAACCACGTGTGCTCCAGACTCCTCCTGACAAACCTGAGTACACAGGCGGAGAGTCTCACCGGGTTACCTCCGTGACACAAGCACGGATGATGTTGAATAACCCCCATTTTCCTCCAGTGCCACCGTGACTCCGCACGCGTTGTTGTTGGACACTGCCTCTCTGTCCTCGTGTCTCCATGACTCCGCACGGATAATGTTGCAACACGAGTTTCACCCCTAAGAAGCAGATCTGTCAAAGGGGTTCTACGGTGTTAGGGCACCTAAGTCTATTAACTGATTTAACATATAACCATTTAAACAGGAATATCACATTTACTGATTTCATATCAGATCACAATACACTGTCATTCTAAGCTGACAGAGCAATATATTTCAAATCATTGTAATTTCTGAGAAATTCTCATACCATGCATTCAGACAAATTAGAAATGCATAAATAACCCAACTTATTTCAATCTGGCACATACATAGCGAATTTAAGCAATTGAACATCTTATTGCACAAATTAAATAAATTTACTTCACATACGAGAATCATACTCAACATTTGTCAATTCTCTAAAATTCTCGAAAAACGTGCACATTAACCCTAATCTTGGTTTGTGCATCACTTAACACAATTAAAAGTTAATTACCTATCACAACACAATTTAATAACAATAATTGAGATTTTTTGGTAATAATTCAGAGAAATGTGCCATTTCATATAAATATCAATTTACACATATTAACGTCAAAAGATATATGCAATTTAGGGTTTTATTGCATATTTTATTTATTCATATCAACTTTAAAATCGTACATCTGATAATTTATCAGAAATCCTTATTGTCTGGGTTCATACCCAATCCATACCATTTTTAGACATGAATTTCTAATTTCAACATTCAAATAAGCAATTTAGGTTCCAATGAACCATATAAATCTACCGATTCAATCCACACTGATCAATTGCTAAATTTAATCATATAACAGCGTCTAGAAGCAATTTATGAAATAAAAAGTCGGGCGACGCCAAACGCCGCCCTACGCCTGATAATGCCTGTTATCAGCGTAATTTGCGCACAAAACAGAAAATATTCATACGCCTGAGTTATTTAATGATAAATGAATGAAATCCTACTCACAGCGATTTGGACTTTCCGGATTCGTCCGGAGATGCGTCCAAGGCCGGATTCTGGGCTTCAGCAGGGTTGTCTTCTTTCTTAGTTCATCTTGGATTTCGGACCTGCTGCTGCTTGAACACAGATATTCAGTTGTCGGGCAGCATATTTGCACACCGAAGAACCTATCACCAACCTGTCCATAGTTGAGAACTCCAGGTGAAGGGCTCAATTCAATGTTACCAAAAGGCCGCAACTCACCTTTTGTGAAGACTTCATTTTGAGAGCATTTCGTAAAATACATATAATTAGTAGGTGTCAATCCAAAACCAAGATCTTCCCAATTTATATTAGCTAAATCAGAAGCTTTCGTGCTGCTTTCGGTAAGTGCACTAACAAGCTTAGCATTACATCTTGAATATCTTGGTACAGAAGCGAGAGTGGAATTAGGAAGACATACCCCTTTTTTTTATCTTTACATCCGAGCACATGGGCAGTCGAGTGGCCCTATCGGCGGAGAAGCCGTTCAGAAAAAGAGCCACAGTGTTAGAGGCGCTGATTGTTGAGGACAACACCGTGCTGGTCGCCATCACTGTCCCTCTTCGTTCAAGTTTCCCTTCTTAATCTATCGCTTCAGTTTTCTTAGGAAACAACCAGCAGTTTGAACTCGTGAGGCTCTCAAAATATGAGAAGCGGAAACAGGCACTCTTTGACCTTAAGGACTTGGTCTCAGAATGACAGGGGCAGGGTTGTGGACTGCGATGAGAGCTGCAAGCCGCTTGGATCCGCGTGACGCCCGATGGCTGCGTCAGCGCGAGCTCAACTGGTGTGGATGGGCGGCGATGGCTGGGCTCGAGGTGGTCAACTCCAGAGTGTTGGTTACCCTTAAGGCTCCTGGCCGCTGCCCCGTGCAGCTGTTGTGCGGCGCTGCTGCTGGGGTGCTATCATCCTGGCGCCGCTACTTGGCTGCTGGCGTGGCTACAAGGGGGCGCCGCCCTAGGCGTTGGTGCTGTTAGTAGAGGCGAGGAAGAGGGGAAACGACGCCCTACTTCTCGGAGCTGAGAAGCTTGAAGATAATCGCCCAAATCGCCCCTCTATTGTGACCGATCGGGCGCTGCTAGCGCTGCTTAGACGGTGCTTAGCACCGTTCGGGTTAAAGAGATAAGGGAAAGGAGGAAAGGGTTATTATAAATGGGTAAATTGCACTTTAGATCCAAGGAAAAATAAAAATGCTATAACTTTTGCTTCGAGGGTCCAAATCAAGTGATATTTCTTGCTACATTTCAAGCACGAGGTCCTCTACACCCTCAATGCAAGAAATCATGCTAATTGGACGGTCTCACCTGATCAAAGTACTAAACGCATTAGTGAGTACTTAATTCAACTTAATCAACCTAACGATCATCATTGCCATTATCATTAATTACCTCAGATGATTCAATCTCAACTATTGATTCACATATTAACTTATCTTAATTAACCATGATGTTTAACAAAATACTGAGTATTAATCAAGGTGTTTCACGCTAATCGAGGTACTTATTAGTTAACTTAGTTATGGGTCATAACAATCTCCCTCCCTTATAAGAATTTCGTCTCGAAATTCCTAAAAGAGGAAAGGAAACTTGTTACGCATCTCTGACTCAAGCTCCCACGTGGATTCCTCTAGGTTATGGTTTCACCACAAAACCTTCATTAACGGTATCTCGATTCTTGAGCTCCTTGATTTCTCCGATTAACTATCTGCACTAGTCCTTCAACATAGGACACGTCTGTTCTGAGCTGTGCTGGTTCTGGGTCTACTATCTTCTCTGTACCAGGATGACATTTCTTAAGCATAGACACATGAAACACATCATGAAGATTAGCTAACTCAGATGGAAATTCTAACCTATAGGCTACAGGTCCAATCCTCTCAATGATAGGATATAGGCCCATAAACCTAGGAGTCAGTTTACCTCTCTTACCAAACCTCAGCACTCCTTTCCATGGTGAAACTTTTAAATATACTTCATCACCAACCTCAAACTCAAGAGGTCTACGTCTTTTCTCAGCATAAATCTTCTGCCTGTCCTGTGCAACTTTCAACTGTTCTTTGATCACAGTAATCTTTTCAGTGGTCAAATCCACTATCTCGGGTCCAAGAATCTGCTTTTCACCAACCTCATACCAACATATGGGTGATCTACACTTTCTACCATACAGAGCTTCATACGGGGCCATACCAAGACTGGAATGGTGACTATTGTTGTATGCAAACTCTATAAGGCTTAAGTGTTCTTTCCAACTTCCACTGAAATGCAAGACACATGCTCTCAGCATGTCCTCAAAAGTCTGAATGGTCCTCTCAAATTGACCATCTGTCAGCGGGTGAAAGGTTGTACTGCACCTCAACTTTGTGCCCAAAGCTCGATGCAACTAATTTCACAACCTGGATGTGAACTTAGGATCTCTATCTGATATAGTTTAAACCGGAATACCATGCAACCTGAGTATCTCATCCATATATATCTTAGCCAACTTTGGGACATCAAAGGTTAACTTAATATGAAGAAAGTGAGCAGACTAAATTAGTCTATCTACAATCATTCATATCGAGTCATAACCTCTAGGTGTCAAGGGCAACCCTACCACAAAAAATCCATTGTGATACGTTCCCATTTCCACTTAGGTGTAGGAAAAGATTGTAAGGCACTTGTAGGTTTCTTGTTCTCAGCCTTAACCTGCTGACACACATTGCACCTGGTCATGTACTCATCTACATCCTTTTCATACCAGGCCACCAATACAACTCCTTGAGATTCATATACATATTAATGTTACCTGAATGCATAGCATACATTGATGCATGTGCTTCCTCAAGAATCCTTTCTTTCAAATCACTGTCTCGAGGTACACACAACATGTCATGCTGATTCAACACAACATCATCTAAAACCTAAACTCTGGTCTTTACCCCATGTCATGTCATGCATGGTCTGGTTTAACTCACTATCACCCTATTGTAATTCCTTGATCTGGTCATAAGAAGTAGGCTTGACTTGCATCTGTGCAATCAAACCACTTTGTGCTGTCACCCCTAAGTCTAAGTTCAACTTCCACATTTCTACTAACAGGTCCCTATTGAAACCTACCATAGAAAATGCATTAACTGTTGAACTTGACTTTATGCTTAGAGCATCAGCCACCACATTCACCTTCCCAGGGTGACAGTCTATCGTCACATCATAAAGATAGTGACGCTGTGTCATAAGAGCATGAATTACAACAACTAACTTCAGATCATGTATCGGGTGATACTCCTCATTCTATGCTACTTACTTCATGTTATTACCGTAAGAATTTATTTCAAAATACACTCCAGTTATGTTATATTTCTTCTTTTGTTTCAAACACACTTGCTACATTTCAATTTATATCTTACTCTTTTCTCCGAGTCATTTTCATGTTGTTTGTCTACCTTTCAGATTGGCTACATTTAAACCATGGATCACTATCAGTACTAGATTACTTTTCATAGAACAAATCTCATGATCTTATTTTATAGAGATGCTAGTACTCAAGGTCAAATCACTAGTAATATCCCTTGAACTACTACAGCTCTAAACATTCTAGGGTTTAATCATTATCAATAACATAGCGTTATTGTGATGTGACCTTGCTTCCTTTGTTTGAAATCCAAACTTGGTTCTAATAAGTTTTACTAAAGTCTTCCTTATCTTATCACTGAAATTTACTTTCTCTTACTTAAACATTCAAATAAATTTCATTCTCAATTTACCTTGATAGGGTTTCATCATCATATTGTGTGCCATTATTTCATTCATTTAGACGTCTCTACCTTGGTATTTATGCAACATATATGATGCATTCATTTTCTAAATTACGCGGTTGTTCTTTATTTTAGAAACAAGTTAGTTAGTCTATAGAGACTCAGAATTCCAAGGTAGTATGTATGAATGTATTTAACTTTATAATAAAGATATGCATTCCATACTCTCAATTATGTCTTGTAATTCTCGTTCCTTAATCAAAGTCATCATTTCTAACATTTCTTTTGATTCAACTAAATTTCTTGTCCTGGTCTTATGATTTACATAAGGCTCTTTGTTTCTATGTACTTAGTGTATACTTAACTCTTTTCTTCTATTTTCTATTTACTTTGAAGTACATAAAAGTATTTTACTCCATTCCATGATCCAACCCAAAGTTGATTCCTACTATCTTATCCATTACATACTTTTCTCATTTCTTTTCCATATTCTCATATTTAGGGTTCATATAATACAAATCAGCAAATTTAACATGAACCTGATATCGTTTTCTTTTATTTCCAATTTAGAATTGCTCATATGAGACCTCATCATTGGGTCTCCAACATCAGTTCCAGCTATTTCTTAGCTGCTCTAATCTTTCCCTTATATCTCAACATATTAACGTATGTACATTCTTACTATGATACTGGTCTAACTTATCCAAAGTCTACCTTTATTATATTCTTAATAAAAGTCGTTAGATCCCAGTAACGCATCCTGCCAGCCGGACCAGGCCGAACCTATAGTCCTGAAGCCAAGAGCTACTCGGGATTAACCAACTCCTATTGATCTCAAACATGCAGAAAGAATATCCATTTATGGAAAATCCATTTAAACAATCGTCTAGTCTACTAGATACAGAGAATATAAACAATAAATAAATCATTTCATAACACACAACAACATAAAAGAATCATATCTACTTTACAAACTGAAAATTTAATTTCATGCATATAAAAGCATTTCTAGTGATTTTCAATCAAATAAGCAATATAAACAAGAGTTGTATCGCATCCTATATTTAATCTCTTATTCCTACATTAATTTCCGATTCCTTAACCCTAAAATTTCTAGGGTTTCTCTCTAGCCTATCCTTCCTCTGCATACCTGGCCAGGGTATTCAGAGAAGAATAGACAGAGTAGCGTGATACTGGTCAATCAAAGTACTCAGACACCTGGCCAGGGTATCTAAACACTCAGATCTCCCAGAGCTAAAAACACATCATTTCTTATCCATCTTAATTATAACTTTATCTTTTGATCATAATGATCCCTGATAACTCAGCTTAAACTCTCAACTTGATTCTCGTGACCACGTCCTCTTCTGCCATCTGCAATAATATAACAGAACACTTCCTGTTATAAAATTGCAGTTAGAAGGAAGACACCTAAGTCCTAATCCTATTGGTCTCTTTTCGTCCCCTGACCTTGACTTAGAGTATTCATATACTCAACCTATGCTCTGATACCAAAAATGTCACGCCCCAATCTCACATTAACCACAAACCACAACATTAGGATGCAACAGGATGGGATTTACACATAAGCCAACCACTCTACACTTTTTAAAACATTTTTAAAGACATTAATAGGATAATCTGATTTATGCTGTAAAATGAAATTAAACAAACTGCGGAAGCATTTTTATTAAACTGACTAGCAATATACAGAAAGTCTACATCATATTACATTGTTCGACATAAAATAAAGCATGACAGTTAATTTACATCTTTATACACATTCTCTCTCACCCACACCATATCCCAAGGATCGAGGGGAAAGGACTAAGAGACCTCTAACTAGACTAACTACAAACCTTATATAGACTAGGCGTTAGGATGAAACGATCCTTCTGATTCCTTATGCTGATGCTGACCTGAAAATGTTTTGAGTAGAGGTATGAGCCTACTCGCTCAGTGAATAACATTTCACTTAGCTATCACTAAACAACTCGTCAGGTTTATAAACTAAAATTAAACATATATACAGTTCAAGCAGGGCAGTACTATTGACATAGCAGATATACAGATAATAATCACATTTCTATGCATCAACAGGTATTTCAGGTAAATGAACATATATATAAATTTACTGTGATCCTATATGATTACTTATTCATATTATTATTATGCCCTAATCATATGCAGTGTACTCTGCATATGAAGATCCGTAGCAAGTTGATGCTACGATCCCACCGTACAAGACTTAGAGACACACCCAGGAAATGCTAAGTCTGACGCCAGCCCTGTTCTGCTACAGGACCCCAGGCTCCACGGCCTCAATGCACAACCACGTGTGATGCACAACCACGTGTGCTCCAGACTCCTCCTGACAAACCTGAGTACACAGGCGGAGAGTCTCACCGGGTTACCTCTGTGACACAAGCACGGATGATGTTGAATAACCCCCATTTTCCTCCAGTGCCACCGTGACTCCGCACGCGTTGTTGTTGGACACTACCTCTCTGTCCTCGTGTCTCCATGACTCCGCACGGATAATGTTGCAACATGAGTTTCACCCCTAAGAAGCAGATCTGTCAAAGGGGTTCTACGGTGTTAGGGCACCTAAGTCTATTAACTGATTTAACATATAACCATTTAAACAGGAATATCACATTTACTGATTTCATATCAGATCACAATACACTGTCATTCTAAGATGACAGAGCAATATATTTCAAATCATTGTAATTTCTGAGAAATTCTCATACCATGCATTCAGACAAATTAGAAATGCATAAATAACCCAACTTATTTCAATCTGGCACATACATAGCGAATTTAAGCAATTGAACATCTTATTGCACAAATTAAATAAATTTACTTCACATACGAGAATCATACTCAACATTTGTCAATTCTCTAAAATTCTCGAAAAACGTGCACATTAACCCTAATCTTGGTTTGTGCATCACTTAACACAATTAAAAGTTAATTACCTATCACAACACAATTTAATAACAATACTTGAGAATTTCTGGTAATAATTCAGAGAAATGTGCCATTTCATATAAATATCAATTTACACATATTAACGTCAAAATATATATGCAATTTAGGGTTTTATTGCATATTTTATTTATTCATATCAACTTTAAAATCGTACATCTGATAATTTATCAGAAATCCTTATCGTCTGGGTTCATACCCAATCCATACCATTTTTAGACATGAATTTCTAATTTCAACATTCAAATAAGCAATTTAGGTTCCAATGAACCATATAAATCTACCGATTCAATCCACACTGATCAATTGCTAAATTTAATCATATAACAGCGTCTAGAAGCAATTTATGAAATAAAAAGTCGGGCGACGCCAAACGCCGCCCTACGCCTGATAACGCCTGTTATCATCGTAATTTGCGCACAAAATAGAAAATATTCATACGCCTGAGTTATTTAATGATAAATGAATGAAATACTACTCACAGCGATTTGGACTTTCCGGATTCGTCCGGAGATGCGTCCAAGGCCGGATTCTGGGCTTCAGCAGGGTTGTCTTCTTTCTTAGTTCATCTTGGATTTCGGACCTGCTGCTGCTTGAACACAGATATTCAGTTGTCGGGCAGCATATTTGCACACCGAAAAACCTATCACCAACCTGTCCATAGTTGAGAACTCCAGGTGAAGGGCTCAATTCAATGTTACCAAAAGGCCGCAACTCACCTTTTGTGAAGACTTCATTTTGAGAGCATTTTGTAAAATACATATAATCAGTAGGTGTCAATCCAAAACCAAGATCTTCCCAATTTATATTAGCTAAATCAGAAGCTTTCGTGCTGCTTTCGGTAAGTGTACTAACAAGCTTAGCATTACATCTTGAATATCTTGGTAAAGAAGCGAGAGTGGAATTAGGAAGACATACCCCTTTTTTTGTATCTTTACATCCGAGCACATCGGCAGTCGAGTGGCCCTATCGGCGGAGAAGCTGTTCAGAAAAAGAGCCACAGTGTTAGAGGCGCCGATTGCTGAGGACAACACCGTGCTGGTCACCATCGTTGTCCCTCTTCGTTCAAGTTTCCCTTCTTAATCTATCGCTTCAGTTTTCTTAGGAAACAACCAGCAGTTTGAACTCGTGAGGCTCTCAAAATATGAGAAGCGGAGACAGGCACTCTTTGACCTTAAGGACTTGGTATCAGAATGATAGGGGTAGGGATGCGGACTGCGATGAGAGCTGCAAGCTGCTTGGATCCGCGTGACGCCCGATGGCTGCGTCAGCGCGAGCTCAACTGGTGTGGATGGGCGGCGATGGCTGGGCTCGAGGTGGTCAACTCCAGAGTGCTGGTTACCCTTAAGGCTCCTGGCCGCTGCCCCGTGCAGCTGCTGTGCGGCGCTGCTGCTGGGGTGCTATCATCCTGGCACCGCTACTTGGCTGCTGGCGTGGCTACAAGGGGGCACCGCCCTAGGCGTTGGTGCTGCTAGTAGAGGCGAGGAAGAGGGGAAGGTAGAGGAGGAAGGACAAGGGGAAACGACGCCCTACTGCTCGGAGCTGAGAAGCTTGAAGATAATCGCCCAAATCGCCCCTCTATTGTGACCGATCGGGCGCTGCTAGCACTGCTTAGACGGTGCTTAGCACCGTTCGGGTTAAAGAGATAAGGGAAAGGAGGAAAGGGTTATTATAAATGGGTAAATTGCACTTTAGATCCAAGGAAAAATAAAAATGCTATAACTTTTGCCTCGAGGGTCCAAATCAAGTGATTTTTCTTGCTACATTTCAAGCACGAGGTCCTCTACACCCTCAATGCAAGAAATCATGCTAATTGGACGGTCTCACCAGATCAAAGTACTAAACGCATTAGTGAGTACTTAATTCAACTTAATCAACCTAACGATCATCATTGCCATTATCATTAATTACCTCAGATGATTCAATCTCAACTATTGATTCACATATTAACTTATCTTAATTAACCATGATGTTTAACAAAATACTTAGTATTAATCAAGGTGTTTCACGCTAATCGAGGTACTTATTAGTTAACTTAGTTATGGGTCATAACACTACCCCTCTCTTTCTTCTCATATCCAATCCATGGTTCTCCATGGTGGTTCTCTTGAGGAACTTCTCTCTATGTGGCTGAATCCATGGTTTTCACATGGTAGTACCTATGACGAAATGAAGATCTCCTCTTTTCACTTTCTTTTTGTCTTAGGGTTTCTACCCTCTCTTCTTTGAGCTTTCTTTTGACCTAGGTCTCATCTTCTTTCCTTGAGGTGATCTTGCTTGGCCATGGAGTTGATCCAAGATTTGGCTTTCTTCTCTCTCTTGGAGCTTCTTGTCTTTGGAGTCTGTTCTTCACAATCCAAGGTGGGTTATATAACTCTCTCCTAAAGTATTGTTGCACTTAATCTTACGTGCAAGTTACTTATCTCTAAAATGTGATTACAAGTTGCTTTATGATGATATCTTTATTTATGAATTATGATTATGTAGTGATCTTGTATGGATTAGCTATTTTCCTAAACCCTAATTCTTTTATTAGAGTTTGAATAGATGGTGGAGTTTTCAAATCTTACATGCACATCTTGAATGTTGGGTTTATCCTCATGAGAATGATTTAGCTATCTTGTTTAAGATGGTGGTTTTATTTCTCACATTCATGTGCTTAATTCTTGGTTTTCTATCGTATATCATGGATCCTATGTTGATCCTTGTGATGGTCATTCTAGGGTTATGGTTTTTTCCTTCTTAATGCAATTTTCACCTTGGTGAAGTTTCAGATTCTTGAAGTGGATCATTTGTTTTTGTCACCATGTTTGCCTAATTTCCATGGGGTCACCTTGGCCATGATGGTGGTTGGGATGGGATTTTTTGGTTCAATCTCTATAATTTGATATCCTTACATGGACATTGTGTTTCCATGATTTTCTTAGCCATTATGTGTTGATAGAAGTGGTATGTTTCAATCATTGCACATGCATTACTCTCTTGTGGTCTCTATGATTTGATGCCCTTGTTGCGGTCTCTATGCATGGTTTGATGCAAGTTGCTATGCTTTGCTGCTTGTTGACCCTAGCGGTCCCTAGGGAAACCAATGCTAAAGGTTGCTAGAAATGGTTACATCTTGTGGGTCGCCACACTTTGTTGATTTCGTACTAGGTTGATAATGATGATGATGTTTGACCTTATGTATTCCAATAATATGGGAAGTGGTGATAATTAGGGCATGATGTTAATTGTTTTCATGGAAAACCTAATTGGTTAGATATGAGGAACCCTAACCCTATTTTGAGATCACGGTGATAATGCTTAGATTGCCTGAGTAACTACCATGTTATTAAAGTACTATCTCTTTCCTAGTTGTTGTAACCTAACTTGCAGGTTTAATGAACATCACAGGTAAGGATTGTTGTGTTAACACTTGTGTGATACATGTACGGTGTTTATGAGCCTTGATAAGTCATAGAGAGATAATGATGTTCTTACAAGGAACTATGTGAATGGTCTTATGACCTTGGCATAGGCTTAGTACCTCACTGAGGAGATACCCTCTGTGTAATGTGATAAGGGATTGATATCCCATGGTGATGTGATAATGGTGATGGTCTTGTGAATGGCATTGAATTTGTATCAAGTGGTGATGTGACAAGTTTACATATTATACATTTTATATCTTTTGAAGTTGCAATCTACCCTTATCTTTGTAGTTTGGGTTTGTATGTTGTAACTTGATTAATGTAGTATAAAACACACCCAATCGGCTTAACTAATCAAGTGAAACCCTAATCATGTAGTTGCTCTGTGACATAGATCCATTCCAATGTTAAAACTTGTTGGATGGTGGAACAAGTATTCCCGAGGGGAACTCAGAGCACATACTATTGAGTATGAGGGGTGATTGGAGAGAACATCCTTGTCATCCTGATCAAGAAGGAAGAAGATCATTGATCTCCTCATACGTCACTGGTGTACTTACATCAAGACAAGAAGCATGGGCCTCTTCAATAGAAGAACTTTGTTTTCTTAGTCCTTGAGAATGGATGAGGTCATATATCGAATATTGGTATATGTGATTGTGTGAAGCTATGGTGAGTACAGCTGTGGTAATGTGTTAGTGATATAGGTGAGTACAACCTGGTTTCTAGCACTGTGACTTGTACAAAGGTTGTCTAGGTGCTTTTGGCTTGACTATATGTCATTAGTGGTAGCTGACTATTTTGTATTTGCGGTGTCTCTCATACTGACTGAGAGGTGGAGGTAAGATTGTGGATTCTGACTCTTCCATAGATCTTGTATGGCAGTGATTTTGACTTAGTAGTGGTCAGTTGGATTTGGGTGGTATGATTCAAATCCTCAGGACTTAGTAAAAGACTTAACACAGCCATTTATTATATCTTCTTAGGGCTAAACATGACTCACATTGGTTGATGCCTTTGCCTTGTTTGTTGTACTGCTTAGCTATTTTACAATGTGATAAGAGAAATCAACTGTTATACGCGTTCTCATATTCCTTCTAAATTCATAAAAAACTCTACTTATCAGTTTTAGCTACTTAACCTACTTAGCTTGTATATAAGGTTTCAAGTTATTCATTTAGCTAAATCTACTCATCCTATTAATAATGTTATTTTCCTACATAAGTATAATCTATGTTTACAATAATTGTTAGCAAAGAGTTATATCTCTTGCTGGGACATGAGTCTCACCCCTGTGGTTCACCACATCTTTTTAGGTAGTCGGGCACAGTGTAGTATAGATTGTGTTGTTGAGGAAGAGTAATAAGGTGATCAGTAAGGTTGGATATGTTGCTAGTGTTTTGTAGTAGAGTCTTATGTGTCATCCTTGTACTCTCACATCTTGGAAGGGGTGTTTTGCATATGTTGTATAGACATGTGTTTTGGTTGTATGCCTTGGTTGTATATATTGCTTATATATGTGAGAAGGTTATCTTTTGTAATAGGTGCATGGCAGTTGGACACTATACAAATGTACATGCATGTCATGATGTGTGATATGGTACACTTTCTGAACTTTTGATGTAGTATGTTTCCACACATAATGATTATATGAGTTCGATTTTAATTTACCCTATTTTGTGGTAATGTGCCTTTGATTTTGAGTTATTTTGATCGCATGGCGTCAGTGAGCCACAATTTAAGGTTGGTATCAGAATTCTAGGTTCACCGAGTCTATAGGGACATAGAACTAGGGTTCTCTCTATTCTTACATTATCTAGTATATCTTATTGCAGCTTCTATTTAATGCAGAAGAAGAAGAAGAAGAAGAAGAAGAAGATATGTTTGGTGAGCACAAATTACACATTGAGAGTAGTGTTTCTACACTAGGAGGTGGCGCCAGGAGACAGGAAAGAGTATATGCAGTGCCTGATGTGCCTCAGTTTGACCCAAAAACTATGGTCAATCCCACTTTTCAGTCCATGTTTGTATAATTTATGACCATGAAATTTCATATAGAGGATAGAGTGTCAGTTCCTCAAGCGACGGAAATGGTCCCCGATGAGGAATCCCAGGGTTCTGGGAAGACCTTTAAGAGGTTGTGGTGTGTTAGAGCATTTGAGTGCATGAGGTACGACAGACCCAGTAGATGTTGATATGTAGTTATCGGAGCTAGAGAAGGCCTTTATGAATCTCAATATCCCAGAAGAGGATAACGTGAAGCATGGAGTGTACCCTTTGAAGGGCAGTGTTGACCATTGGTGGTCCATTGAGGAGGATAATAGGAATATTGTAGGCATCACTTGGGAAGATTTTTGGCAGGAGTTTTTGAGACGATACTTCATATGGAATTATTTCATTTTGATTTGTCTACATCTACCTTTGTATCTATTTTGTTTGAATTGGGTGAGACACATTCTGTTGTCACCAGAGACGTGATTTGTATTTGTTCCTTGCCTGTTAGTCTTAAATTTGATATTCTTCTTCTAGAAATCTCTCATGTTGGTTCTGTCAAGTTGCAGGAGGTGTGTCCGTCATGTGTTCTTTCTTTCTCAAGACATAGTATTCAAGTGGATCTTATGCCACTTGACATGCATGGATTTGATGTGATCCTTGGAATGGGTGGTTTGGAGAAGTATTGAGTGCTCTTGGATTGTAGTTCCAAGGTAGTGAAATTATTTGACGGTGATGTTTTGTGGGTCTTCCAAGGAGATAGGAAGATTCTCCCAATGTTCTTGGTGTTAGAAATGACGGTAGAGAGTCTGATGAGATAGGGTTGTGAAGGCTTTCTAACACATGTGGTGGATACCAAGGTGAGGAGTCATATTATTCAGGAGGTTCCCGTTGTTTGAGAGTTTGAGGATGTATTCAATGACGAGTTGACCGGTGTTTAGGGCAGCGACGCCTCTTTGGCACATGTGGTGGATACCAATGTGAAGAGTCCTAGTATTCAGGAGGTTCCCATTGTTTGAGAGTTTGAGGATATGTTCCCTGATCAGTTTCACGGTGTTCCCCCTCCTAGAGACATTGATTTTGAGATCAATTTGGTTCTTGGTACATAGTCAATAATGTAGACACCATACAGGATGGCACCAGTATAGATGCAAGATGTGAAGAAATAGTTGTAGGAGCTACTAGAGATGGGCTTTATCAGATCAAGCACTTCCTCTTGGGGTGCACCTATGTTATTCATGAAGAAGAAGTATGGATCCATGAGGTTGTCCATCTATTACCAACACTTGAACAAGGTGACGATCAAGAACAAGTACCCCTTTTCGATGATAGATGATTTTTTTGATTAGTTGAGAGGTTTTTTAGTGTTCTCTAAGATAGATCCAAGCCCAAGATACCATCAGTTGTTGATCAAGGTGGATGACATACCTAAGTCAGCTTTTAGGACTAGGTATGGCCATTAGGAGTTTGTGGTTATGTCTTATGGGCTAACCAATGCACCGCTAGCATACATGGACCTGATGAATAGGGTGTTCAGAACGTATATTGATAAGTTCATGGTTGTGTTCATTAATGACATCTTGATATACTCCCAAGATAGCCAGAAGCATGAACAACATCTACACCTAGCATTGACGTTGCTAAGGTGGCACAAGTTGTACTCTAAGTTCCATAAGTGTAATTTTTGGTTGAAGGATGTGTCCTTTCTTGGGCATGTGATATATTTTGAAGGTGTTCGTGTGGATCCTAAGATGGTTCATTCGTAGAGTAGAATAAGCCTAAGATGCCAATGGAGGCTCATAGTTTCCTAGGTTTAATAGACTACTATAGGAGATTTATCAATAACTTCAGTGTTGTGGCATTACACGTAACAAACTAGATGAGGAAAGATGTATCGTTTGTTTGGGACAACTAGTGTCAGCATTCGTTCTAGATTTTGAAAGAGAAGATGACTAGAGCATCGATGTTAGAGTTTCCTGAGTAAGGGAAAGGTTATATCGTCTTCTGTGATGCATCGAAGAATGGCTTGGGATGTGTGTCGATGGAGGACAAGAACCTGACCTCTTTATTTGTGTGGTACCTTAACAAACACAAGGATAACTACCTGATGCATGATCTAGAGCTTGAAGTGGTGGTCCATGCTTTATATATTTGGAGACACTACCTTTATGGCAAGCAGTGTTTGATCTCACTAACTACAGGAACCTTCAGTACATCTTCTCAAAGAAGGAGTTGAACATACAACAACAACATTGGGTGGAGTTGATTAAGGATTACTATTGTACCATAGACTACCATCCAGGGAAGGTGAATGTGGTGGTTGATGTGTTGATTAGGAAGTCTTCTTCGTCATCATTTGTTCATAAGGCACAATTGTGTTCCTAGGTGTGCTATAAAAAAAGATATGTTGGTGGCATTGTGTCAGATGAATGTGAAGTTAGAAATTTCCTTGTTAGCAGGCTTGTTAGCACAGTTACAAGTGAAGCCCACATTAAGAAATTAGATCAAGGATGCACATCAAGATGATACCTTAATACAAAGAATTTGAGCAGAGTCTGCCAGTAAGAAATGTGCTCATTTTCATGAGTCCAAGGATGGAACAATGTGTTTCCATGGTAGGGAAGTGGTTTCAGATGTTGATGGTCTGAGGAAGTTGGTTCTTGAAGAGGCTCACTCTTTGATGTACGTTATGCATTAGGGAAGCACAATATGTACTGTAACTTGAAATATTTGTATTGGTGACTTGGGTTGAAGCATAACTTGGCTAAGTTCGTGTCAAGGTGTCCTATATGTCAACAAGTCAAGGTTGAGCATCAGAAATCTATAGTGACATTGCAATTATTCTTTATACCGCAGTGGAAATGAGATCATATCATGATGGAGTTTGTGGTTGGTCTTCCTTGAACAGCCAAAGGTCATGATTCCATTTGGGTGATAGTTGACAGGTTAACCAAGTCAGCACACTTCCTTCCTATAAAGACAACATATATAGTAGAGAAGTTGGCACAAGTGTATATTGATGAATAGTCCATTTGCATGGTATCTCGGTGACAATAGTGTCTGATAGAGCTCCTCAATTTAGTAGTCATTTTTGGGAGCATCTGTACACATTTGAGGTTTAGTACAACATTTCTCCCACAGACAGATGATCTATCAAAGAGGACCATTCAAATCTTGCAAGATCTATAAAGATTTTGTGTTCTATAGTTTATGGGCAGTTGTGATGTGCATCTGAGTTTGATATAGTTTTCTTATAACAATAACTATCAAAGGAGTATTGACATTGCATTGTATGAAACCTTGTGTGGGAGTCGTTGTAGGTATCTTCTTTGTTGGTATGAGACAAGTGGGTATCAAAATTTGGATCTTGAGCATGTGCAACAAACAACAAAAAAGATCAAAGTGATACAGAAGCAACTGAAGGCATCCCATGATAGACAGAAGTCATATGCTGATAATCATTGTAGATTCTTGGAGTTCCAATTAGGGGACATGGTGTATCTCAAGGTCTCTCCTTAGAAAGGCATGTAGAGGTTTGGCAAGAAGGGTAAGTTGACTACCCTATATATGGGACCTTACCCTTTGGTGGCATGAGTTGGGAAGGTGGCATACAAGTTGGAGCTACCTCTAGAGTTGCACTGGTTGGATCCAACATTTCATGTTTTGATGTTGAGGCAGTGTTATTCAGATACTGAGTCGGTGTTGTAGTCAGTGGAGGTAGAGTTGGAGGATGATATGTCGTATGTGGAAGGTCATGTATTGATCTTGGACATGAGGGTGAAGAAGATAAAGAAGAAGTATATAGTGTTGGTTAAGGTTTTGTGGCGTCATCATGGTGTTGAGGAAGCCACGTGGGAGCTAGAGAATGAAATTTTAGGAAGTACACGTCTCTTTTCATGTCAGATTTTTAAGGCGAAGTCCTTGTTAGGGGTTTATGGTTATAAGATCTATGACCTAGCTTTCTTATTGATCTTGCTTTCTTAGCATAATTAGATACTTAAAACCTTAATCTAATCTATTGAGGTGCTTTAATAACATGTGACATGGTTGTGTTTGAGCTTGGTCATGTTTGGATGATGTTTGTGCTAGTTACGCTATATGTATGCTTCTTTTGGGACCAAGTTGCAAATTACTCATGTTGAGCATTTCTTTTGCAATTTGTCACATGTTGGATGTGCCATCTATGTAATAGCATCATGAGATAGATAATGATGCATAAGGGCATCTTGTTGGAACTTGGTTAATGAGGTGGCATGTGACAGAGTGAACTTTTGAGGCCTTCAAATATCTAGTGACATAGTTGAGTTAATCTTGTTTGGTTTGTATTAAAAATGTCAAACACTTGATAAAGTTTGAAGAGTTATTTCAAAAAGAAATCAAAGTAATATTTTGCACCAATCCGTTAAGAATGGCCTATCTTCAAAATTCTACATGAAAAATGAATACGACATGCTCTTTTTTCCATTCATTACCTTTCAGGATCAGTCGTGGTCTTATAGACTCTACCAAAAGTCTAGACGAATTCGTTACTTCATCCAAATGTGTAAAAGATCATAGTCGCACTTAAAAGCCGAGTACTCTACCGTTGAGTTAGCAACCCAGATCAAATAAAAAAATGTAGATGCAATTAAATATGTATATAATCGAAATAAAAAATCGAAATAAAAAAAGAAAATAAATAAGAATAATCAATAGATTTTCAAATAAATAGAAATTAAGTGATAGGCCCCACCAATTCCATAATTTCTTTTATGGAGATTTTCTTTTTTTATTTTCTTTTTTTTCTTAAAAATTTATTAATAATTAAGAAAAAAAAGACTTATTCTTGTACGATAGTGAATCCGGCAAATCCATCGCTTCTTTGAAGGAAAAAATCAACGAATCCAATATGCCATTAGTTTTATGGTTAATATCCCAATTTTATGCATTTTGTTTTAAGATATTTAATTAACTAGTAAGATAGTTGAATCTTGGCACCAAACTTGAGAAGAATGTAGCTTGAGTTGTAGTAGAGATATGTTTAAAGTTTCATGAAGTTTCGAGGTTCCCATAAAAGTTTATTTAAGTTTGAAGGTCATCTAAATAAGGTGCTTAGTGAGGTATATTAGATAAACGTTCATATACTTTAAACTAAGTGGGAGATCAGTGATATATCTCATGGCCCGGTAGTGGGCTAGTCCCATGGATCGTCCTGTAGAAGGACACAATCTAGATAGTTGAAGATGGATCAGAGGGTAAACCCAATGTATTCAACCTTCATTTATCGTGGGGAAAAAAACGTGGGGCAACCGTAACCCACTTGCGATGCCAGAACAGCAAAGTCGTGGGCAGAAGAAGGAAACTGAGTGGGCAGTTGCAGTCCTCTCATCGGGAGACACTCTATGACCTTGTACACAAGGATGGTTGGGTGAGAAACCAGAGAGACCCAAACCATCTCCCAACAGCCTCCAGCACCGTACTCATCAGCCCATGAGTAGGAGAAGATCGTGGTTAGCCCCTCGTCGGAACTAGGCCAGGCGGCGGCACACGATGTGGATGGGGTGAAACCTAGTGCAAGGCTCCATGCCGGTGGGTCGGGAAGAGATAGAAGCTTGTGAAGGGGAGAGGAGCTCTGTCGAGTCTAGACCCGGCCGACGACCACTACTACTCATCCTGGAGCCACGACGGCGTCTGAGAACTGGAGGAAGGGCGCTGCGGCGGCGACCTCCTCGAGCCATAGAAGAAGCCCACCAACGACGAGCCTGAGATGCCCTGAGGCTCTAGCTGGGGTGGTCGGAGCTGGTGTAGCCAAAGGGGAGGATGAGGGGTTCTGCATCTTGTATTCCTCACCGGGGTAGAACCCCACGACGGTGGCCGTTTCCATGGCACGACGCATGCAGGCGTCAGCTGGGCAACGAGGGGGGATGCTGATCCCCCATGGGTGCCCTGTTCCATGGCGGCACCCTGGCAGGAACGCAGGGAAGAAGAGAGGAGTTGGGCGGCGGTGCCTCATGAGATAGAGCCACGCAGGCTCTATGTTTGCGTCGAACGTGAGGAAGATGAAGGAGCAGGTGACTCGGCTGGGTTCAGTGACAAATAAGAAAAGAACCTGCCCAAATCCCAACTGAACCGGATGGTTCATTCAAGCTAGACCGTCCGGCTCACACTTCCTGCCCAGCACCAGTAAATGAGCGGCTGCAAGCACTTGGAGCCACGTGGCGGACTCCTATTGGCCAAAAAGGTATGAAACTCCCAGAAATATGTATATCTTAGATAAATCACAGTAATTATCCCGCTTATCAGAAAATTACGAACAAGGTACCGAAATTCTCAGAAAAATGTGTAGAACAATATGAAATCATAATATTAGTCTTTTGTTGCACTAATATCAGTGATATCTTATTATTTGTGAAATGCTTAATTGATAGATAATAAATATCAAACGATGCCCTAAAATTATGAGAAAATACCTGTGAATCATATTTCATGTTTATGATACATATGATGTCAGTTATGGTCATGATGATGTATGAAATCATGTAATTTGATTAATATGGCTAATTAGGGCTTTTAACCCTAAATAATATGCAATAAATACATAAATGCTCAATTATTGATGAAAGTTTGTAGAGTAAGCTCATATCAGTATCTGGAACCTCAGATTTATATATGAGATCAAGATGATACCCATAATCTGTGTTATATGACGATGTTTGCTCTTAATGTGATATAAGCCCTAATAGGCTTAAGGAATATGATCTAGGGTTAATATGTGCACATAATCATATGAAATCAAATAATCAGATTATTGATTATAATCTGGAATACAACATCAGTAACGTCAATCCTAGATAACAAGAAGAGATAGACAAGAAATAATAATGAGAATATCTTAATTAGTAAGCAAAACCTAATGAACACGATTAGGGTTAAGATGATGAGAACCTAATGATAGTTTATGATCTTACCTTAATCAGGGATGAACAAGGTTAGAGTTGACCTGAGGAATACATATGTGATTAGGATGTCTCTTTGGAAGGTACGCCATTACCTCTTACTTGGCTTATTATACAATATGTTTGTGTTATATGCATAGTAAAATACTTGGCATATGGTATTGGATGAAATGATTGTTCTTGTATGATATGTTGGCTGATTTTCTATACTTATTGCTATGAACACATCAAACATAATATATCAGTTCCATTATATGAAAGCACTAATTCTCTTTGGTAGCATAGTGCTGGAAAGTGATCATTCTCTTTCGTAGCAGATCACATTGTACAATGATCTAACTCTTTGGAAGTAGATCATAAGGCCTTACATATCATTCTCGTTGGTAGCAGATATGATGCATTATTCCCTCAGGTGGCAAATGCATGGATATATAATGGAAAATGTGCTTAAAACATGTGTTCTCTTTTGTTAATGAATATCTTTGTGCAAGTACACGCTTTTCTTATATTTCTTTAATGTTGCCAAGTATTAGTTTTATATTATTGCCAAGATATGATGAGAGGTAAATAAAACACATGTAGGCGTACTCAGTACAATATTCATGAATATTGTGCTGACGTGTACCACATGTAATCTTTTGTTTAGGTTGTGGTTATGCTATTGAAAATCCAGGATAGAGAGAGTTGTGTAGCGAGTTGATGTACAGGTAGACCTGTTGTCTTAAGATCCTGTAGTTTAGATGCAGTACATGTATATGTATAAGTTTGTCATTCAATATGTAATATCAAATGATGTAACAATTCATGTTGTAATTATATGTTGAATGGTGAACATGTGTTTTGGTTTGTTTATTGTTCATGTGCATGTGCTACTGAGTGTTTTCTTCTGACTCCTTTGATTTTCTCTTTCTTAGCCTAGCGTGGGATGTTCAAATTGGGATTCTCGCTGAGGTGAGGGTTTCAATTTGGACGTCACACATTAGATTAAGTTTTAGAAAATCCAGGGATGTCACATGGCATCATGTGTTGATGTTAGGGTTGCATAGATGCTTGAGTTGATGTTGATGTTGGCCCTCTTGAGTGTTGTGACCGATATGATCCCCTTTGGTTGTATTTGTAGCGACCGATGTGCCTTGCTTTGGTCTATGTTGTTGCAACTGATGATTTTTTAGCATGTGTTGATGTCTTGGCGATCGTTTATCTTGAAACAGGGTTGCTATGGGTTGGTTGACATGGTGTAGCAATCGCTACCATGGTGGGAGCCATGTTTTCTTTGATGGAAGTGTTTGGGTGATCTAGTGGTTGTCACCCTACCTTGGTTTAACGACCTTGTTGGATGCATGTCTTTCATGCTTGAATGGCTGAGTTTTTGAGGGAACAAGTATCACTAGTGTCTTGACACCTCATCTCCCTCACCTCTCTCCTACCCTTGGTTATATATACCCCTCTCTTTACATGCAAGTAATCTCTTTATCACCCTCTTGCTCTCTCATCGTGGGAACTTGTCCCTCTTTGGTTCTTGGTTGTTACACCCACATCCCACGATTACCACTAATCATGAGATTAGGGCAGAAGTTTGAGGATTTAAACATAATTTTGATCACCCTTACTTTTTTCTCTTTGATTTCAAACTCCCTATTTATGCACATTCAATCACATAATCTAAATATTCAAGGTGATTTGAAACTTGACTACACTAATATGATTTCAACAACAAAGATACATATTTGAACATTCATTCTATTTCTCACACTTCCATGTACATATGACATGATAATCAGATACATTCTCTCTTATTATGGAAACAAAGATACAAATCCTCATTAACAATTCTCTCACTCCTATATAAGGATCTAGAGTGACATGGACTAATTGAACTAAACTAATCTCATACTTAACTCTTGTGGCAGATCTACTCTTATGCATTGACATCTTCAGTCCACATGTTATCCCTAAAAATTGTGAGTAGAGGGGTGAGCCTACTCGTTTAGTGAATGAGTACTTCAAGGAAATAGTTTAAAGAACTTAGACATTGAGAGAGATGTTATTTGAGCAACTTAATCTGAAGTAGAATAGTAATGAGCTATAAAGGAAATAATCTTTCACAAACATATAATTGGTAGGATTTCTCTATATAAGAAAAGGAGTCAATCAGTATTCCACATGCTTGAATAATCTCAAAGGTAACTAGTAAATCAGAAACATACAAAGAATAATTGAGTAACTTCACACAGTTGATTAGCCTCTCATTCATTTTATTATGCCCTAGACCCACATGAGGTGTAACACAACATGTAAAAGCATCACAAAAAGCTACGATCTCACTGTACAAGTCTTAGAATGATGCATGGGTTCCTAAGCCTATCTCTCGAGTAAGACCATATCTGTAGTGGGCCTCGACATGTCTGCCTATGGGTAGCTAATGGGAGGGGTTGGTTATTTCAGACTCCACCTGTCAACCTTGGTACCCATGTGGTGAGTCAAATCCTTCAGGCTTATTGTGCATCAGTGGACCTACTGACCACTGATCACAACATGTCACAGGTACCACCGGCATCCCGGGTTGGTTTTAGGTACCACACAACTGTAAGGACTCTGCCCTACTAGTCAAGACCCCTGCACCCTACTAGTGCGCTCCAGCTTACCTCAATCTGGATTACCTCCAGTTAAGAAACCTTTTTCCTCCCCACATTGCAGGCCTCATCTTTGAGGATTCTACAATGTATATGACATGTAAATTTCTAATTAACTCTTTAAATTCACGATTAAATCATCACATCAACAATTCTTAGTTTAACCTCATAAATAGTGCTTTTCATAAATTATCCACAATTTGTATCGTAAACTGAGCAACTGTGCAACACCACTTATCTCACTAAAGCACACAAAATTGAAAACACTTGCTTCACTGAATTCCCCCTCCTTAGGGACTCATTCACATATCACACAACTCACATAAGGACTTTATGCATAATAAGTTTCACTGGTAAAAGAATGCTTTCAACAATTGACATACAATCAACATATATATGAAACCCTAGAATTGAGATAAATTAGGGTTTTAACACCATTCACTGAGATATCATGCATCAAGAAGAACATTAAATATATAACGTCTATGATGTCAGAGAGAATCACTTGAAATGGGTTTCACGATGTCTATTTGCAAATTTCCAACTTTCCACTCATCTATCTTTATTGTGATATCAAGAAAACACTAATATCATCACATGAAATACAATATATTATCTTACATATATGTACTATGCATCTGTATGAATAATCATTCATGAATAGGGAAATTCAAATAGGGAAAGTTCTCTATTCAATTATACACCAATTTCAAGCATAATTGGAAAGCTTAGATTTTCGTATGTTTCTATAACCTCTGCAATTACTTTAGGAATTTCTCTTTAGATGATTTTTATGCATTTATAATATTATTTTATCATCTAAAATTCATCACAATATATAACTAATCCATTACAAATCATATTGCAAAATCTAGAACTGAAGGGAAGTTAAGGGTTGATTGTCGCATACAAGAGAATTGAACATTCATGATGGATTCAATCCAATTTCTCAATCTACTATTTATAGGAAATACCCACTCACCCTAAGGTGTGAAAAAACCTTAAAAATGCAGCCCATATCTAAAATTCTCAAATCCATGGCAAAACCTATAAAATCACCGGTTTCTTCTTCCTTTCAACTAGAAAACCCTAGGAAAGGAGATGTATGGAGAAAGAGTGAGAAAAGGGGAATATTTGATATCATTTCAAATCAAATTATAGGAGGGGCTGAATATTGACATATGATACAATATTCACCATGAAAAGCTATGAAAATAAACTAAACTTACTTGATGTCATCATATCTCAGATAGTGAAACCCCAGGTGAACATCTCCACCACTTTCTCTTCTCAAAACCCTAGATGTCCTCTCTCTCTAGAATTTCATTTCTATGGAATGGATAAAGAAATATTAGAGATACTTGGGTGCTAGCTTCCTCATATAGAGCAATTGAGATGCTTGGGTAATTTGCACATTAACCCCTCATTGTACTTTCTCTTATTTCAGCATATTTTTCAGTCATAAAAATGTTACTATAATTCATTTATTTCATAGATCAAACATCCTCCAAAAATTATGATAACTTTTCATGATGTATGACATGTAATTTCAGAGCTATAGTAAAAAATTTAGATCATTCTGAGTACCAATAATTAACTAAAATTTAAGCCCTACACTATTGGACAACACTCTGTCATCATGGTCAGTTGGAGTATAGTTCGACTGAGAACCACATTCAAAGAACATATAAATATTCTGAGATTTTGCAACAGCATGTAAAATTGAGTTATCCATATCCAAATTTCAATTAGATCCAAGTTACATAGAAAATATAAAAAATCATTTACCACACATCTATCATGATCAAATTCCATATTCATGTACTATCTAAACCTTAATTTTTGTCGACTAGGGTTTACATTTCTCAAACCTTAATTCTTCAAATTATAAGAATGCTTAGAGTTCCTTATTATGTTTGAAACATCACAATAGAGCTAACATCATTAATCAAGTTTAAACAATGTTCAATCTAATTAAACATGTAATCATTCAAGTAAACTGTAGTTTACCAATTAAGCACAAATGTAGTCATAACATTGGTGGAGAAGGAGCTCAACCTTGGAGCAAGGAGTTCTAACCCTTTCATGTTGTGATCTAGGGTTGGATCATATATCTTTTATTGATCCTTTGGTGATCCTTGATCTTGGTAAGTGGTTTATCCTTCTTGAATTCATTTTCTTGCAATCCTACCCCTCTCTTTCTTTTCATGGCTCATCCATGGTTCTCCATGGCGGTTCTCTTGAGGAACTTCTCTCTGTGTGGTTGAATTAATGGTTTTCCCATGGTAGTACCTATGACAAGATTAAGATCCCCTTTTTACATTTCTTTTTGACCGAGGGTTTGTACCCTCTCTTCTTTGAGCTTTCTTTTGACCTAGGTTTCATCTTCTTTCCTTGAGGTGATATTTCTTGGTTGTGGAGTTGATCAAAGCTTTGGTTTTCTTCTCTCTCTTAGATCTTCTTGGCTTTGGAGAGTGTTCTTCCTATTCCAAGGTGGGTTATGTAACTCTCTCCTCAAGTATGGTTGCACTTAATCTTACATGAAATTTTATTTATCTCTAAAATGTGATTACAAGTTGCTTTATGATGATATCTAGATTTAGGTATTATGATTATGTGGTGACCTTGTATGGATTATATCTTTTTCCTAAACCCTAATTCTTATACCTGAGTTTGAATTGATGGTGGCATTTGCAAATCTTACATGCACATCTTGAATGTTGGTTTTAACCTCATGAGTATGATTTGGCTATCTTGTTGAATATGGTGGTTTTGTTTCGTGCATACATGTGCTTAACACTTGGTTTTCTCTCTTATATCATGGCTCCTATGTTGATGCTTGTGATGGTCATTATAGGGTTGTGGTTTTTTTCTTCTTAATGATGTTTTCACCTTGGTGATGTTTTAGATTCTTGAAGTGGATCATCAATTTTGGTCGCCATATTTCCCTATTTTCCATGGGGTCTCCTTGACCATGATGGTGGTTGAGATGGGGGTTTTATGTTCAGTCGCTATGGACGTGTTTGTAGAAGTAGTTTGTTGTGATCTCCACAAATGCAATGTTCTCTTACGGTCTCTATGCTTTGAGGTCCTTGTTGTAGTCATATACATGGTTTGATGCATGTCGCTATGCTTTGATGCTTGTTGTGATCTCTCTAGTTGATGGAAACCAATGCTAAGGGTCGTTAGAGGTGGTTACATCTTGTGGGTCGCTACACTTTGTTGATTTCATGCTAGGTTGATAATGATGATGATGCTTGACCTTATATATTCTAGGAATGTGAGAAGTGGTGATAATTATGGAATGATGTTAATTGCTTTCATTAAAACCCTAATTGGTTAGCTATGCAGAACCCTAACCCTAATTTGAGATCGTGGTGTTAATTCTTAGCTTGCTTGAGTAATTAGCATGTTATTGAAGTATTATCTCTTTACTTGTTGTAACCTAACTTGCATGTATGAGCATCATAGCTAATGGTTTTTGTGGCAACAATTGTGTAAAACATGTATAATGTTTATGAGCCTTAATGATGCATAGAGAGATATTGATGTTCTTGCAAGGAACTAAGTGAATGGTCTTATTACCTTTTCAGAGGCTTAGTGCCTAATTGAGGAGATACTCTCTATGTAATGTGATAGGGGATTGATATCCCATGGTGATGTGACAATGGTGATGATCTTTTGAATGGCATTGAATTAGTATTAAGTGGTGATGTGACAAGTTTACATCTTATACATTTTATATCTTCTGAAGTTGCAATCTACCCTTATCTTTGTAGTTAGGGTTTTTATGTTGTAACTTGATTGATGCAGTGTAAAACACACCCAATCAGCTTAACTAATCAAGTGAAACCCAAATAATTTTGTTGCCATGTGACATAGATCCATTTCAATGTAATAACTTGTTGGATGGTGAAACGAGTATTCTTGAGGGAATTCGGAGTGCATACTATTGAGTATGTGGGGTCCTTGGAGAGAACATCCTTGTCATTCACATCTCAAGTGATTAAGAACGGTTGTGGATGTATCTCAAATATTGGTATATGTGATTGTGTGAGGCTGCGGTGAGAACAACTACGGTAATGCCTCAATGATACAAGTGAGTACAACCTGGTTTGTAGCGGCACAACCTATACCAAAGTGACCTAGGTGTTTTTAGCTTGACTATATGTGTAATGACCCTGCCTCCCGGTAACCCCCAATTAAGGGAGACCAAGAGATCTAGCCATTATCCCAATTAACAGGATCAAAGGTTCAAAAAATAATCAATAACAATTATCAAAATTTACCAACTAAACTGAAAACTGGTAAAATTGGTATAAAATAAAACTTTGCATACCTTTTTAAAACTATGGTAAACTACTCTATCCACAGCCTGGATTCATTCTATATAATCCTCCTTGCACTTTATTTCTTATTTCCACAATGTGTCACTTTACTGTTTGTTCTTTCAATTGTTGTACATAAAACGCCGACAAACCAAACGTCGGTCAGCATATAGGAATATGCTGGTATGTGGGAACAACCAAAAATTTCACAAATATGGCTAACAATTTAATTATCACAATCAGGGTAATTAGCAAACCAATTTACATTTTCAATGTGTCATTCTCCACCACTTTTGTTTTAACCCTGGAATACCCCTCTAGGGTTTCTTTTTTGCCATTGACTTAAGGCCACCTTCTCAATCCCGAGATTGGTGTCTGGGGGTCACCTCTCATGGTTCCCCATAGTCAGCAACATAGACCACCTTCTCATTCCTAAGCTTGGTGTCTGGGGTCACCTCTCATGGTGCCCATTGGTCTACCCTCTTGGGCCTGACCTTTATGGCATTTTCCAT
The DNA here is from genome assembly GCA_963693085.1 of Alisma plantago-aquatica. Classification (NCBI taxonomy): domain Eukaryota; kingdom Viridiplantae; phylum Streptophyta; class Magnoliopsida; order Alismatales; family Alismataceae; genus Alisma; species Alisma plantago-aquatica. Next base: position 1,680,663,321 of record OY856409.1, on the reverse strand, counting down.
CAGGGTGGCATGTAGGTGCGAGAATACACATGTATTTATATTTGTGATAACCATAGTGACTTTATCATTTCCATGTATGAACATTCAAATAGTTAAGTTTCATTCAATATGATTAACCATTTGGGAAACCTTTGGGAAAAGTAATGCGATTAATCATAATTAACCACATACATGTCAGGCTGATTTGAGACAGAATTAATCCATGCAAGTAAGAATTCCAAGCAAGAAAGCACAGAAATCAAGATCCTGAAACAATCATACAATTGTCCTTTTATTAATCATGCCATCAAGATCTATTAAACCTAGCTCGCTTCCTAGGGTTTCTAGTCTGCTTTTAGGGTTTCCTTTGCATTTAGGGTTTCTCTTCATTTATACTATTTTAAACCCTAATTATCTCATCTATTCTTCAAGAAAGATATTAAGGTTACCTTTTGACAACATATCACCCTAATTTCGGATTAAGGACATAATTAAATGTCCATTAAGTCTATTATGCCTCCTTTGCAATAAAACTACCATTTTTGTCCTTTTAATTTATTATAAGATCATAAGGCCTAATTATCATTAATTTATCTTTCATGAACCCTATTGAACACTAAATCCATCTGTATTCATTAGAAAACCCTAATTACCTTATTAAGGGTAATTATCCACAATTAGAAACCTTTATACTCAAAATAGTTTAGAACCATCATATTCCGGCTTTGTACATGAATTTGACCAATTAAAACCATTAAGGGTCACAAAGACTAACATTAGGGTTTCATGGCCCATTAAAGTTTATTTATGCACATAGAACCCTAAATTAACCAAATTATGCATAAGGTTCATCTTTTTAGATCTAATGCATGTTAAAAACATCCATATAACCCTTCCTAAATCATTAATCATCAAAGATTAAGGTTTTCATCAATTAAACCATTAAAGATACAATATTTACATTCTTTATGAATTTCAAGAAGCATTAAGATCCAAATATAATTTATTCATGTTCCTCTCGTCCTGAGGATCAATTTTCATATTTGTATCATCTTCATTCGATATTTCTACAATTAGTTACGTATTTTACAAGATAACTCCTTTTTCCACCAATCAGAAACAACCACGTCGATTTATCAATATTAAAACCGATCTAGAGGGAAACACACTCGTTTGACAGAAAGGGGCTGCAAAATTACCTTAAAGGACTTTACCTTACAAAAGAGACGTAGGGGAAGGGATGTACTTTCCCCCCTCTATCGTCTTCAACCTCAGGTCATTCTTCCCGCAAGCCGGTGGTCAACTGCGGAGTTGACTCCACATTTTACTCCTCCTGGGCACACAACAGGGGAGGCTTTACCTTCATCTTGTTCCCCCGAACTTGTCAAATGCCTCAATTTCTTCAAGGCTCACATGCATCATCGGGGCGGAGCACCTCTTCTCTAGTGTGGCACAGAGCCTGAATAGGGGAGCATAACTGGCCTTTTGCTAGAATTGAAGGCGTATGTGAGTGCGCCTTCCCTTCCCGGTTGTGTGACAGTATCTTGTGGATCTCTTTGTACTACACAATGTCCCCCCCTATATATAGGGTCAACTGTTGAGTTTGGGAAATTTGGGGAGTCTCTCATTCATCAACGAACCTTCCCACAAATAGGGTTGGATGGCTGTGGAACAACCTCCTGAAGCTAATGGAGCTCTTCTCACTCCAAGATATCCTTTCCTATTTGAGAAATCCTTAGATCAAAGATCTCTCAGGTGGACTCTACGCAATCAAGTCCCCACAAGAATGGAATTCACTCCCAGCTGTTGGATCGCCGATCCATGGTCACGCTTAACCCAAAAATCAGGATTTAATCCCAGATAAAACGTGACATTTTAAGTTATCCTTTACACTTTAGGAAACTTACAAAATTCGTATCTCTTAAGTCGTTTATGTTTTTAATTCCAAATTTTAAAGGAAAGTCCTTGATGACTTTAGCTACTTCTGTGCCACATTTGGGACTCAAACTCGAAAGTATGAGGGACTTTTCTTCATATGCAAATTATCACTTATAAAGACATATTTTATGCATATTTTCTCTCTCCTATTATTTTATATTACTTATTTTGATTCCTTTTTCCATTAGAAACTATGTGGACATGAAATCTCATCCAATATGGATTCATTATCCATATTTCCACATATTTCTTGTAATATTATCATTATCTCATATTTCCTCTAAATAAAGCGATACTTAATTAATTCTTTCTCTTTCTTGTTGCATTATTTTTTAAACTTTGGACTCCTTGGAACCCAAGGAACCCAAGAGGCACGAAATCCAACTTTGTATTATATTCTTTTTCCTTCTAGAGGTTTCTATAGCTTTCTTTTCTCTGATTCTCAATTATTCATTTACTAATTAAATTTCCTTATTATTAGGCCCAATAGCCAAACAAGCCCACAAAACAATCAACAAGGATATTGTAAACGAAATCCATTTATTCAAAGCAAATTATAATATTATGGGTTCAAATATATATTACATTTCTCACCAAAAGAACCCAAAAAAAATTGGGGTTGTAACAATATGTCATTGGTGACAGTTGATTGTTATGACTCTACAGTGTCTCTCATACTGATTGAGAGGTGGAGGTGAGATCATGAATTCCAACTCTTCCATAGATCTTGTATTCCACTGATTTGGACTTAGTAGGGGTCAGTTGGATTTGGGTTATATGACTCAAATCCCCTGGGCTTAATACAAGGTGTAACACAATCATGTAGTATATATGCTTAGGGCTAAACACAACTCACATTTGTTGATGTTTTTTCCTTGTTTCTTGTACTGCTCAATGATTTTATAATGTGATAAGAGAAATCAAATGCTATACATGTTCTTCATATTCCTTGTTAATTCATAACTTGTTCTACTTATCAGTTGTAGCTGCTTAACCTGCTTAGCTTGTATAATTGGTTTTAAGTTATTCATTTAGTTGAATCTTCCCATCCTGTTAATAATGTCATTTTCCTACTTCAGTAAAATATATGTTTACAGTAGTTGTTGGTGGAGAGTTATATCTCTCACTGGGACATGAGTCTCACCCCTTTGGTTCACCACATTATTTTATGTGGTCGTGCATGGTGTGGTGGAGATCGTGTTTTTGAGGAAGAGCATTGAGGAGATTAGTGAATGCAGAAGGTTGAATATGCGGCTAGTGTTTTGTAGTAGAGTATTATGTGTCATCCATGTACTATCAGGTCCTGGAAGGGGTGTTTTGTAGAATTTGTATCAATACTTGTTTTGGTTGCATTCCTTGGTTGTATATATGGCTTATATATATGAACAAGTTATCTTTTATAATAGGTGCATGGAAGTTGGTCACTATACATATGTACATATCTGTCCTAATGTGTGATATGGTACAATTTGTGGACTTTTGATGTAATATGTTTCCACACATAATGGTTATATGATATCGACTTTAATTTACCCTATTTTGTGGTAATGTGCTTCTTTAGTTGTTAATCGCGCTTTGGTTTTGAATTATCTCGGATGCATGGAGTCGGTGAACCACCGTTTAAGATTTAGTATAATGAGGTAAACTAGTCATGAGAATCTAAATTTGTGGGACTAGCTAGAGTGGTTAAGCGTCATGTAACTATTAGATCAAATAGCTTGATAGATGGTGATTTGGATTTACTAGACCTAGATCCATTTTTTCCACCTTAGTGTTCAACAACCGCAGGACGTTGTAGATAGTGTAATACATATGAGGGATAATACTGAAAGGAAATAGCCTAAAGTACGTAACAGAAGTGAGTCCTCTCCCTATCTTTCAAAAAATGCTAAGGAATGAGTTTTAATGTTAGTAATGTGAGGTTATTGGCATAACTTTTTTTTGCATATAACATGCAAGTTCACATGTCAATGTATTGTCAAAATTGTGAGATATGACTTTGGCAATTGTGCACTACATCTACCACTAAACAACTAAATCAACTAGGTAGACACAAATATTGAACTTGTTGATTAAAAATGATTAATGACTAAAACATTTAATGCAAATTGAAACATTGGTTTGAATTAGGGTTATTAAATCTCTAAGGATACATCTTTCAACACAACACACTTTATACTAAAATTCTATCTTTATTATACATATAAATTATCATTTCTATTAAATTGGGAATCCTTTGCTAGTATCACCCCATTTTTTATTGTAATATCCTATTTAGATATGCTCTAAACCTGATTTTTATGGTGTTCAATGTTCCAAATAGAATGATTAAATTATCTCTCGGGATACTCTTCCTCACAATTATAATCCATCTTTTTAGGTGGGTTATTAATTGTGTTAATGATAATTCATCCAATATTTAACCCTTATTTCAAATATGTCAATTGCCTAAATTATGTCAGGGTGATCAAGCATGAACATGGCTATTTGAAGTAAAAATGTCACTAAATTAAAATAAATGGAATTCATCTATAAATAAATATTGTCATGTAAAAAAATCCCTGGGGAACTCCTAGGTTCTAGAGATAAAAGGGATTAGCCCCACATGTTAAATATGTGTACATCTAAATTATGGAGTAAGAAATACATGTGTCCATATGATAGAACTCCCTAGATCTGTGATTCATGAATGAGCCTGATAGGAAAATATTTTGGCTTTTGTATTCTCCTTGAAATAGTTGAAACCATAACTTTTTGTAGTCTCCATGTGATTATTCCATCCTTCTCCATTCTCATGCAAAAATAGAAGATATCCTTAATGCACATAGTCACTTAGATCATGTAGGAATCCAAAATCTTGGATATAATGTGACCCATTGGATTACAACATTATAACCTAGTCCATAAAAATAGTATGGTTGGTGGCACCATCATCTGGTTGGATCTACAACTCTCCTTTTTCCTTGTACGGTTAGAAATGTGTCAGTCCCATCAATGATGGTAGGATGGTGCCTAGTTGCCTCTCATTTTTTCCTAACCACTTCTCGACCCCCGGTTAGTATGGTCAGTTGGGGATTTGATCAAAGTGTATAAGGTATATTAGTGATTTCAAGAGCTATCAATAGTATCAAGTTCTACTGGTGAACTTATTGTCCTTTTTGGGCATAAAGTTTGTTATACTGACTTGTCTTTAGCGGTATCTTCCCTGCTCATAAATAGCCAAATTTCTTGAGATTGCACAAGCAATGCATTAGGGCAAGATATAATATTATAAACACATACAAAATGCATCCTAAATAAGAAATTCATACAATGTGGATTGCAGGATAGTTAGATAAAATATGAATGATATATAATTGAGAGCAATCAACATATACAATCTTCCAAATAACACATGAAATAAGAAAAAGAATTGTTAGCATCAAACAACCCTTAGCTTGAATATTTCTCGTCATCGAGAAACGCTACCCTTAGACTTAATTGAAAGTGTATGTAGGGAAACAATAAAATCCACTAGCCTAACTTCCCTCCACTAGAGATACACAAACTAGACCTCCTAAACCCCTATCAATAACTTCTCTTTAATGACTAATCATAATCAAAACAAAACATTAGAATAAAGAAAAATAGATCATTAAGAGAACTTGAAATACCAAGTTAAGTTAGACACAATATCAATGTTTGAATTTTTTTCCCTATTCTACATTTTTGTTATAAGATATAGATAATATACATTGAAGTAGTCCCAAAAAAGAACATATGAGGGGTACGATACAGTTATGACCAACCAAAAAGAGCAATAGGTAGATGCAGTTGGTGGTCTGCAATAAGAGACACAATTAAATCAAGTCATTATGTAGAAATAAGAATTCATACATGTATATGAATTTTGTATGTTCGCTCCTCCTACTAACTACTTTATTTTGATGGCGGTATGATGAATGTAGTGAAATGATCTAATCCTATTCACATAATTGAGGTTGGAAGGTATTCTCCTATATATTTTTTCCTTTTTCAATTGAGTAACACATTCCTTCTGTAATGAATTGGAGAGATGTAGCATGCCTTCTACTATCCTTTTCCTCTTAATTTGTTTTTTCTTTCTTTTTTCCTTTCAAATATACCCTCTTTTAGCACAGAACAATGTATTTCTAGGGTATTACACACTTACATGGGGAAGATTATGATTAGGAACTTCCTCGTGATTTATTGAGGTGTGGCATGAAGTTATTCCAGTATACCTTATGCAAACTAGATTCAATTGAAATCCACTGACTATAATCATTTAGAAAAAATGTAGAAATGGCAACATACATATTTGATTTTTTTATGAATGTAATGTAAAAATAGAGTGTGAAAATTTGTCTTGTTATATCATGTAATTCAACAAAGATAGATTTAAAATGATTCTTCACCTATAATGGTGGTGATATATGTGGTGAAGATGGTTGAGAAAACATGACTAAGAGACATGACCCTTACACACCATGATGGAACTCTCTCCCAATTAATATGTAAACCAAGGTAACCTTAACACCTATTTCTAAACTCATATTAAAGGTCATGTTATTGCTTGGTTGGTTTAATTATAGCACCCTCAGCATACCACATTGAATACAAGATAATTTGGTGTTTCATTTATTAAACATGTTTTTATTCTGATAAGTTCATGATATTTTAAGTTGATTTTCCACTTTTAGTTCCATAATAATAACTTATGATATACAAGTGAAAGAAAAAATTAAGAATTGATACCATGTTATGCAAGACTTTTCCTACCTAACGTTGTAATTTATTTTTTATTTTTCATTATTTAGATCCATGGTTACACTAGATGGATATGGACCCTAGATAAATTATAAACAACTAAACAAGGAAAGAAAAGAACACAAAAAAAATTAAACATATAGATGAAAGGTAGGGGATATCGTTCCATACACCCAATCTTGATCTAGTATTGTGCTCAATTTAAGAAAAAACAAATATAGAGATACAAAATATTTAACGATAGCTCATTGTAGTGGTGGTGATGGTGCAAAAATATCTTACAATGTCAATATCATACAGAAAGAACATGATTATGAAGTTGGAGTTGTAGGAGGGGAACCATTGGTGCTTGTTTGGGATAGCTCCCAAAATTCCTTTGGATCTAATAATGATCAAAGAGTGGCTCAGTGTAATGCCTCACTCCTTATAGGAATGTATGAAGTGTTCCATGTTCTAAAGAAGAAAGTATTCATTTTTTAACGTGGCCTATTGATGAGTGAAAATCTCCTTCAAGTTTGTTGGAATCCAATTTTGATAACTCTAGAATTGAGCCATTGGCTTATCATGTCATTGATGACCATGTTAGATAGATGAGTTCATGTTATACACACTCTCCATAAAATAAGGGCCTCCCAACATCATCCAAAATGGAGACAATGAAGAAGAATTGTAGTAACATGATACACAATATATGTTTCCCTCTTGGAGTAACATTTGTTTCCTCTCCCTTGCCTCTTCTCCATCTACAATTTGCCAAAAAATATTTTTGATGTCATTAGATCAATGAATGGATCAGGAAGGCCACACCTATAATGCTTCAATACTACAAAACATTCTCTTCATGCATAGTTAAGAGATCTAACTTGTGAAAGTGCTTGAAGTCTAGAGGGCCCTTCGATTTGAGAGGTTGGAGTCAAGAGGGGTTCAGTCGAATATGCATTATAATGGGAGTAATGAAGCCCCAAAGTGGATGGGAAGATTTATGAATGTAAGATTATTAACCTAGAATATATGGTTGAGGAAGAAATCACCCATTTTTCACTTCTTTTCACCCCTCTCTAGTTGACCCCAGAGTACATAGTGGTCACTCTCTAGAACCTTCCCTTTCCCTTGAGTCATCTTGGTGAGTACAGTTCTCCTCAAAAAATGTTGAAGAATGCAACGAAAGATTGCTCTATGATAGTGACAGAATAACCATGATTTGATGGAGAAGTCTTCAGTTATACTTTTAAATATCTTCCATGAATACGAATAGTCAAAGTCGTCATAGTTGTATTATTGATTACATTTGACAATCTAGAGATGGCATCAAAATCCTCCACAAAAAGGTCATAAGATTTTTGAATAGATAACATTTGACCCACCCCTCGTTCCATTTAAGTCTGTGGCAAAAAGGTATCACACATCCAAGGAAAATAAAAACTTGATGATGATATCTGAGTAGTTGGGCCAATCCTCAAGGAAAGGGTTTCACCCACTACATCCAAGCCTTCACACACCTTCTTTATGTTGTTTGAGAAGATAGTGGAAGCAATGAAGCTATGGTCTCCATATTGTGTCACCTTGATGACACATTTATGTAGCTTTGCATAGCATTTTTGTCACTCATCACTATCATAGACAATTTGTGTAGGCTTGGGGATGAATTAGTTCAGCAGTTCTATAGAAATGTATCCTTCTTCTTGTTGTTGATGCTTGTTTTCCATGAGTAAGGAGGTTGAAAGAGAGAGATCGAGGAAGAAACACCACCTATATGTTGGAGTTGTCTTGATGTTACTTTCAAAGAGGTGCTTGGATTAGAAGTGCTTGGTGTGAGGAATGATTAATAAATCACACTACTTTTGTATGCAGAAGTATTCCAAGCCAAGTAAGGTTGATGCTACCGACCTACAGGTCGGTAGTACCAACTTGAAGGTAATGTGTGTTTCTCTTAATGTTGTTATTGATAGTGACAAACATGAGATGTTAATGACATTGATACATAAATTCCTAAGTTGCTCATTTCGAGATAATGGTGGTAGCATTGACTCTAGGGGGAGAGATGTAGATCGTTACTCTTAATCATTAGATTAGTTCACATGTAAGTGTTTGATCAATGTCATAGAATATCGTTTTGGGCCAAATTTGGTGGTTTTGACCATCTCTTCAGTTCTACCAATCTCAATAATTGGTTTGACTGATCAAAATCAGGTGTTGATTCATGCTACCAATTCTTTTTTTAAGGAAGTCAAGAAGCTATTTATTCATCTTGCCTCCCCCCAGCAAGAAAATTTGAAATAGGAGTACAAGCACTAATAACAGAAGTAAAATGGGTAGTACTACTGCCATTACATGAGTTGGCCTCATTAGTTATTAAACTGCTAAGGGTAGCAGGAGGATTACAGTAGGTGTGGGTACCTTCATTGTTTTTGAGATGGTGTTTAGCAAGAAGATCAGAAGTAGCATTACAGTTTCTTTTTACATATTTGATGCAGTAGTCCTTCTACTCCATCAGTTTATTTATTCGGGCAATTACATTAGAAAAAGACGGGCAGTTCATACCATCATCTTGGATCATTCTTGTCACAATAAGGCTATCAGTCTGAAACTCAATAGTTCTTGGGATTTTGATGTTAGAATATTCCATGGCTTTGAGAATACCAGTGAGTTTTGTGTAGAGGACTTTAGTAGTAGCAACTGTCTCACCATAACCCCCCATCCAATGGCCATGCTGGTTTCTAACCACACAGGGAACTGTAGAATTAGTTTTTCCGATGGAAGCATCAGAATTGATAGTAAACTGCCTGGTACTAGCTGAAGACCAATGCAATTTATCCAAGGTTCTTGTGTTGGGATTGACGCTACAAATATCTAACTCATTCATATTAATATGGCGAGTTATACGGTTTATGATTCCGTCCATAGTTTGTTTGATGTTTTTGAAAACTTCATCATTTTTGTTGTGCCATAGGGTGTGGCATGTAATAGTGAAAATTCGGGCCTGGCGATTGTCTTTGCTGATATAATTGAACATCCAACTGTTGCCTTCTACATCATTCCAAAAATCACCATTGAGGTTGTTGTCCAGGACCGATCTCCAGATGGATTTGTTCTGTCTGCAATCCCTGAGAGCATGTAACATAGTTTCATTTTGAAGGTGGCACCTAGGGCATAGGCTATCTGTAGTCATATGCCTTTCATTTCTTCAGACATTAGTAAGGATTGCATTGTGGCCCATCGTCCAGAGCAGCAATTTGATAGAAGGTGAAACATTCAGCTTCCATATGGACTCCCATTTGCCTTTCACCAACTGATCCTGGTTGGGACAACAAAGAGCATAGGCAGAAGCAATGGTGAAAGTGCCATTATCAGTGAGCACCCAAGTGTAAGTTTCTTGTTTAGGAGTGTTAAAACGTACTTGATTAGAAGGATATCTTGCACAATAGTATTGGGTAACCAGTGCTCAAGGAAGCTACGGTCCCATTCTCCATTTAGGTTAACAACACTTCCAACCTTCAGATCAGTAAGGTCACTTGGGATCGCATTGAGCACTAAGTCTCTAAGACAGCAATCGTGGTTTGTCCATTTGTCCTCCCAAAAATTTATGCTCATCCCATTAACATGTATCCTTTTAGAGTTGTTAAGGATAATGTATTTCGATCGGAAAGCGTCTATGCCCATTTGAGAAAATTGATCGGGTGTTTGTCCTCATAGCCATTGAAATGCTTCTGCAGGCCAATGCACCATTGTGATTTTCTGTTAGTGACCAAGTCCCAAGTGTTCTTGAGTGCGAGCGTAGTGTTCCAATTCTGCATGGATCTAACTCCTACACCGCCTACAACCTTAGTTCTAGTGAGTTTCTTCCAACCAACAAGGGAAACTGGTTTTTTTTTAATCCTCCTCCCTAGATGAACTTCCTTATGCTGCTATCAATCTAATCGCATAGCTTGAGAGGAAATCTAGTTGTTTGCATGACATAAGTGGGTACGGTGGTAAGCGTCGTCTTGGCCAGCCAAACCCTTCCAGCCCTGGATAAGCATTTAGATGATCATGCATTCACACGGCTATTAACCTTTTCAAGAATAGACGAATAGGTGTTCCTATTGATTCTATTGTGCACGATTGGAACATCCAGATAAATTCCTAAATCAGAAGTAAATTGGAACCCACTAATCCTATTGATTCTTATTCTAACCCAGTTGTCAACAGAGGTTGAGAAGAATATGTGAGTTTTGGCAATCGAAATGGATTGTCCAGAAGAATTTCCGAAGTCTTCAAAACATTTCAGAATGTGTTTAATATGGTCTTCTTTGGCCTCAGCAAAAAGAATGATATCATCTGCAAAGAAGACATGAGCAATGTTGGGTCCAGAATGGCTAATTTTGAGTAGTTTCCAGACTCCATTACTGACTCTATTTTGTATCATCTGGCTTATCCTTTCAAGACATAAAACAAATATGTAAGGTGAAAGAGGGTCGCCTTGTCTTAGACCTCTGTTGGCTTTGAAGGGTTTGGAACTGCATCCATTCCAAATGATAGTCCTAGATCCTCCGGTGATGGAATTCATATTGCAATTCCTAATATTGGTCAGAACACCTATTTTCTGTATTGTTTCATCAATAAAAGACCAAGACATTTGATCAAAAGCTTTGGTTAGATCAATTATGATAGCCATAGCAGGCTTGTTGTTTTTAGGCTTCATTCGTTTGATAAGTTCTTGAACCACTGCGATGCTATCAGTAATTCTACGTCCAGGAACAAAGCTACTTTGTTCGAGTGATATCCATCCCGCGATGAGGGGTTTGATTCTATTAACCAAAACTCTAGCCGCAAGCTTCAACATGATGTTGCTTAGAGAAATAGGTCAAAATTGTTCACACCTTTTTGGGTGAGGAACTTTTAGGATGAGGATGATAGTAGCATTACACATATATAGACATGTAACTGTGTGTGCAATAGTTTTAGTGATGGCACTCTTAAGCACTGGCCAGTTGTTTTGGACAAACCTGGCATTGATACCATCAGGTCCGGCTGCCTTGGTTGGGTCCATCATCTTCAACTAACTATGGATTTCCTCACAGGTGGGAACACTAGCTAATGTCTTTGATTGTTGCATAGGTAGCCTACTGAACCTGCCTGATGCAGCAGTATGAGTAGCATGACTCTGGGTGTCACATTTTGATAAAATTTTCTTGAAGTGGCTTGAGATCATAGCCTGCAATTCATTGGGGTCTATGATCCACTTGTTGTCATTGTTTTTAAGAGACAGGATGGTGTTCTTCCGCTTTCTTTGATTGACCCTTGCGTGATAAAATTTAGTGCATGAGTCACCATTCTTCAGCCAGTTGATACGTGCTTTTTTCTTCATGTCAGCCTCCTCCTTATGTAAGAGCGCTAGGAGTTCCTCCTCCATTTTTATGCACAGATTATCTGATATGTTGTCGTAGCTTTCTACAATCGCACTTTGCAACATACAGACATTCCTGGTGAGGCGTACCTTTTGAGCTTGCCTTTTCTTGTGCATGTTTTTGCTCTAGGTGTTTATTTTTCTCTATATTGCGAGAAAGCTGGAACTAAAGTCCCCATCTTGGTTCTAGTTGTCAACTATAAGTTTTGTGAAAGTAGCTTCCCCTTGCCAGGATTCTCTGGTCATGAATCGGTCTTTGCCATGATTTGATTTGTTCATATTCAGTAGAATAGGGTAGTGGTATGATGAGAGGCGAGGGAGGTGTTCAAGTGAGACATTCCCCCATTTTAAGATGAAGTAATTGTTGGCTACAACTCGGTCAAGCCTTTTGTGCAACATACCATGTTTATAGGTATAGTTCATGTCGGTGTACCCTATGTCAGTGACTCTAGCCTTCGTCAAGGAATCACAAAATAGGTTGGCCTCGAATTCAATAAACCTACTACTTCCAAATTTCTTGGAAGGGTGGGTCATAGCATTAAAATCCCCTAGGACAACCTAGGGTTCTTTGTAGACCAGATTGAGCTCCGTAAGTCTTCTCCACATAATCTTTTTCAGATTGAGGTGGGTGTTGGCATATACAAAGGTGATGATAACTATGTTATTGACTCTATAGCTGATGAATTGATGATGGATGTAGAGGATTTCCATGTCATACACATTTTGATTCCAATAGATCCATATGCCACCTGGAAATCTGGGTGCCTCAACACGGTGAGAATTGGAGAATCCCAACATTTTGATGGTGTGTGTGGCATGATGATTGCTAATTCTAGGCTCAAGAATTCCTACTACACTAGGTTTACGACTTCTCACAATATATTTGAGTATCGTACAAGTATCATCATTTTTTATTCCCCTGACATTCCAGCAAAGAGAGTCAAACATTGGTCAGTAGGTAGTAGCATTTTAGGAGGTAGATGACGTCTCTTTGTCCTTGTCCACATTGTTCGACTCATTTTCACCCTCATCTTCTTGGATAGAATACAGGGTGGGAGCATTTTGTTCACTACTGCCATTTGCAATTCTCAAGCTTTTGCGCCTATTTTCTGGTTGAGGTTGTCCACGTGTGGTGGCTTTTCTTTTCATTTTTGACCCGCTGCCTCTCACCCTTCTGTCTATTTTGAAGTTCGGATCTGGTCTTGGTCCCATGCCTACTGGTGGTACTGGAATATTGGGAGATGGTGGGATGATGATCAGATTGTCAATGTTTGTAGTGCAGACAGTTGTAGATATTTGAGCATATGTGGTGTCCAAGACTCCCATGATGATCTCGTCCACTTCCAGATTGAGAATAGTGTGTGTTTGCTTATCATTGCTTGTGTTGTAGGAGGGGTGGTATTCATATTTTTTGAGGATGTCTACCCATCAATGACCTTCTCCTGTATCTTATTTTTCATGTTTTTGCCTTCCATATCTTCGCGCCTCTTGAGTCATTGTTGTGTCACTATTTGTCCATATTGATTCTAGTAGCAGTGTTGCCATCTTAATTTTCCTCTTCATGCAGATACTCATTAATTAGATAATTGAACATGTTATTATGATTTGGATTTGGTGGTTTTTCTGTGTGTGGTATCTTACGCCTTCTGTTGCCACTTCTTTTCTTGTGTGTTTGCCAAGTTTCAGGTATTTGATTGCTAGTAGTTTCTTCTGACTGGCTATTTTGTTGGTTGTTATCTTGGGACCCTTGGTCGTCATTATTGTCGATGTAAACATGCTTGCGATAATGTTTAGAAATATGTCCTTACTCACCGCATGCTAGACACATCCAGGGGAAGCCCTCATACTCGACTTCAAACTCTACTCCATTGGAGGTTTCTTCAACAACATCCCAGTTTGGATCAGTATACCTAGTATGGGACGCAACTAGTCCCCTAGGGTTGTTGGAATCATTGCTAGCAGAGTAGGGAAACTTCTAAGAATCGACTTCAAGTCATTGGGCTAGGAGTCTCTGGGTGAAGCGTGAGCGTTGGTGGAGATTAACGCAAACCAAGAGCCTCCTCAGGAGGTGTGGGTTAACATGCCTAAGAGGGACCCTATTCTAGTGAAGATACACTATGAGTACATTCTGAAGAGATGCACCGAGTGCAAGGTGTTTGGCCACGATGGCTTTGACTACCCTACCAATCTGACCGCCGAGGCAGAGGTCCCTACTCCTAAATCTTCTCATGTTTGGAAGGTCATGGGTAAGAAAGGCAAGGAGGTGGCTATCGATGAAGCCACGAGGTACGTCCAAGGTGATGAACAGGTTGTGATCGTGATTTCAAGCAGCAGACTTGATGGGGGTGCCTCCTCTTCAGGTGGCTCTGATGCTACTGGTCATGGCGGAACTGACACATCTGGTTGTGGAAGTGGAGGTTCTGGCGTTGGTGTTCATGAAGTCTCTGTTGAGTGGGTGGCGACTCGTGAGCATGGCTCAGAGGCAAGAGAGGAGGGGGGAAAGTCTTCCTTAGTTGGAGGCAATACTGCAAGGGCTGACGGTGGGGTGAACTCTTCATCGCGCAATGGCACTGTAGAATTCGGTTCCAGTGGCGTTGTGTCAGGTACAATTGATGCTTCTCCGGTTACTACTTCTACATCTCTGATTATTGCTAGGGAAGATGGTGGTGTGTCATTGTGCCTTGGTGCTAATGATACTTCGGGTGCTGTTTTGGATGATGATGTGGTCAATGGTGGGTCAAGTCCTATACTTGAATCTATATGTGCCATTGGCTCAGGGGATACTGGTGATTCATTTGTTAAATGCTCTACCGATACTTCCTCTTCCTATTCCTCATCGTCCAAGGTCACAAAGTCGTTCAAAGGTGATGGGTCACGTAAGACTCATTTGGCCTCCAAAGGCCATTAATGACCTTTCTCATGACAAATGTTTGTGGCTTTGGGAAGCCATGTAAGAAGAAAGAAGTAAGGAGAACCATCCTTGAAAATAAAGAGACTATGGCCATTCTTGTTGAATCTAAGATTAAGTCTCATATGATTCACACTTCAGATTGTATGTTCCCTAAAGGTTGGTTATGGGTTTCTATTCATACGCATGACCATAATGGTCGCATATATATTGGGTGGAATCCCAACTACTGGGCTACTACTGTGTCTGAGATGGATGATCAGTAGGTCACTATGAAATGTATTACTAAAGGTGGACTCACTATCTATATTACGGCCATCTATGCTAGGAACTCGGTGTCTGAGCGTTCTGTTATGTGGAGTACCTTGGAGAGGATTGCTACTAGCATTGATGATGATTGGCTCATCACTGGTGATTTTAATAATATCAGGAAGAAAGAGGAGAAAGATGGGGGTCATGAGGTTCCTTCTACTGTCCTTAGCTCTTTTAATGTTGCTCTACATAATGCTAGTCTAACCGAACTACCTATCATTGGTAAAGAGATTTATACTTGGCATAACAAACAAGGTGTTGCTAAAAGGGTTCCATGCAAACTTGATAGAGCCTTTGTCAATGACGCTTGGCTGTCCAAATTCCCTAGTTCCAAAACAAAGTTTATCACTTGCAATTATTCGGATCATTGTGCCTTAAACATCAATATGAAGCCTATTTCTTTCAAGAAGAAACCTTTTTTATTTCTCAATTTCTGGTTAGATTGGGAAGGTTGTCGGGACATCATTAAAGAGGCTTGGGCTACTGAAATTAAAGGCAACCCACTCTTCTAGTTCTTTCACAAACTCAAGATTGTCAAGGAGAGGTTGAAGACTTGGTCCAAACAATATGTCAACCTCAAAAACCTTATTGCGAGAGAAAGAATGGAGCTCGACAACAACTCAGTTGTGGTTTGTAGATGCCCTCTAGATCCAGATCTCATTCATGCTGAAAAACAAACCCTTGAGAGACTGGACTTGCTTCTAAAGGAAGAAGAGGTTTATTTCTGACAGCGTAGCAGAATGGAGTGGCTCACCAATGGGGATAGAAATACTAATGTCTATCATACCATTGTCAAGAGATGAGATGCTATCAACTCTATAACTGAACTTTTTGACTCACATGGTAATCTTTTACAAAATAATGATGCCATTACTGATGACAATGTACAGTTCTTTGAGCAGCTATATAATCAACCTCATGTCACACCCAGCTCTTGTATTCCAGATTGGACTCCTCTTATTTCTGACATTGATAATGGTATGCTATGTTCAACCCCGAGTCTGAATGAGGTTTGTGATGTTGTGTGGAGCATAGGGCCTCACAAAAGCCCAGGCCCAGATGGATTTAATGGTTACTTATATAGGGGTAATTGGAACCTTATTTGTAATGATCTTCTTAAGGCTATCCAATGGATTTTCGAAGGAGGAAGCATGGTTAGAGAGGTCAACCATGTTTTTCTTGCTCTTATAACTAAGAAGGCTATTGTTTCATCTCTTGCTGATTTCAGGCCTATCTCTTGCTACACGATGCTCTCTAAAATTATTGCCAAAGTCATATCACGGAGACTAGCTACTCTTCTACCAAATATTATCTCTCCTTACCAAGTTGCTTTTGTTAAAGATAGGAGTATTTAGGATTGTTCTCTTCTCGCAGCTGAGTTCACCCTTAAATTTAATCAGAAATACAGCCCCCCTGCAGCTTCCATCAAGTTGGATATCATCAAGGCCTTCGATTTTGTGTGCTAGTCCTACCTTTAGGATTGTCTTAATGTTCTTGGGTTCAATGAGAATTTTATCTCCATTCTAAAACAGTGTGTGGAGACTCCTTCCTTTTCTCTCTTACTTAATGGCTCTTCGGTTGGCTTCTTCAAAAGCTCAAACGGGATTAGGCAAGGTGATCCCTTATCTCCCCTACTATTCGTCCTTGCTATGGAAGGCTTCGGCAGATGTCTTGAGGAGGCGTATGATAACAAACTCATCAGGAGCTACCCCATCAATAGGACGAGGGCACTTGGCATCTTCTTTTTGTAGACAATGTCCTTATTTTCTCTGAGGGTCGCTTGCACAATCTTACACACCTCAAACAAATTTTGCTTGACTTTGATTTTGTATCTGGTATGAAGTGCAATCCTAATAAAACACACATATTTTTGTCTTCCTCTTGCCGCAACAAGGATGCATTGATCAGTTTCTTGGGTATTCAGCAAGGTACATAGCTCACGAAGTATCTTTGTTTTCCTATAGCTGGTGGTAATCTCAGGAGGCAACATTTTCATGAATGCTTAGATAAGCTTAGAGATATGATACAAAGATGGCTTGGTTCTAAAATCTCTATGGTTGGTCATCTTGTTCTTATTAAGCATTGTGCCATGGGTCTGATCAACTACTAGCTACGTATGGGTGACATTCCTCCAGCGGTTTTATGTAGGATGGAGTTGTTTCTTTCTGACCTCCTTTAGGGAGCCTAATGCATCCCTCTTGTTGGTCACGATTGGCCTACCCTCTATGTGAAGGTGGTTTGGGGTTAAAGAGATTAGATGAACTGGTAGATTATCATACTTTTGTTGTATTAAAAGATTTACTCAAGTTCCATGCATATGGAGCTCATGGCTTTCTTGTAGGTATGGTGATTCCTTGTCTGCTATTTCCAGGAGTGACTCTACATGCCATAGGCGTATGGTGGCTCTATGGCCTTCCTTCTCTGCATGGGAGGGAAATAACTTGTGGGGAAATGTCAGAAAAAAACATCCATCTGATAAGGCTTATGATAATATATGGCTCTCCATGCATTATCCTAGATGGAGTCTCACTACCTTCAGAGCACTCACAAATGTCCTTCCTACATTGGAAAAGATTAGCTCCTGGTCAAGGTCTCCTATCCTCGTGTTTGGTCAACATAATGATTCCATAGCTCATTAATTTGATGGTTGCAAATACTAGAGATATATTTGGGGTGGTGCTCAGCTGAAACTCAACATCAGGTGCTCCTATTCTCTACATGGTTGCCTTATGGATCTAGGAAAAAGATCGAAACAATCCAGTATCATTGAAATTTGGGCCATTACTAGTGCTATCCTTCATTTGGGAGGAGCATAATAAAAGACTGCATAATGGTGGTGCTTCAAACTTCATCGCCATCTTCAATCACCTTGCTTTAGAGATCAAGAAAATGTATCTTGCTTATAAATCATGTCTTGAGTTTCCTCCTATTATTGCTAGGAATTGGGATCTATTGTAACCAATTCTTAGGTGAGTGTAGCCACATGTCTGGGTGTGGTTTGTAACTTTGTCCCCCATTCGGAGGTTTTTGGAATATACTTAGCCAATTTTCCAAAAAAAAAAAAAACTCCACTCCGTTTATAAGAATATTTGGTGTGAATGGTTTCACAGTACTGACTTGGACGGCCAGTCTGGAAAAACTGTTGCGCATTCTCTTCATAGTATGTTCATCTACCTTCACAAGGCTCCCTAGGGACAGGCCTAGATAATCAAACATGGTAGGTATGTAGAGATGTAGA
The DNA here is from genome assembly GCA_963693085.1 of Alisma plantago-aquatica. Classification (NCBI taxonomy): domain Eukaryota; kingdom Viridiplantae; phylum Streptophyta; class Magnoliopsida; order Alismatales; family Alismataceae; genus Alisma; species Alisma plantago-aquatica. The sequence continues at coordinate 1,680,644,793 of OY856409.1, read as the reverse complement.
GGTAAGTTTAGAATCCAGACCCATGTTACCATGAACTCAGGAAAATCTTCTATTAGAGTAAAGTTCTCATTCCATTCCCAGACCATTATGTTTTTTCTGAAGAGATTCCAAGGTCCTCTGAACATGGTTGTGTCATAATCTTTTCTACTAGAGAATTGCAGCACAAAGTGATCCATATCGAGTTCATACATATTGAATCGACTAGAGATGTCCCAAAGTTGTTTCAATCTGTCCCTTAGGGTTAGATAACTGACAGTAGTTCTAACCATGTGGACAATAACCACAAATTTCAGGTTTGGCAAGGCTCTCCACAGCAGTAGGGTTTATGTTTAGAGTCAGCTTATCATCCTGATCCCCCAGAGAAATGTCTTCCACTGATAGGTTGTTTTCCAATAGTTTATCCACAAAAAATCTAGATGCTTGATCTTCCTCACCCACTGAACTGTTATTGGCGCCTTCCATGCCGGCAGTGTTTCCGTTATGATTGTCGCCACTGTCATGGAAATCGTTCATTTTTTCATTGATCTGTACCTGGTCGGTCAGAGGGAAGTCTTCCATTCGCATATTGAACTCAGCCTCGTCGTTTGAGGGGGTTTTAGCAATAGTACTGGTTCCCCACAACCCAGCGTAGTTAAACTCTAGGCCTGTGCCTGGGACGCCAAATCTTGTGGTGTTCCTTGTGTGACATCTAGGTGATCTTGATCTCCCTCTTATTGCTTCATCATTCAAGAACTCGTCGGATTCTTCTTCCCCTCCTTCATGGCCGCCGCCGTTGTTAGGGCTTTGTTCCCAACGATCGCCCCTCCAGTCGCCTCTCCCACCCCTTCCTCTCCCGTGTGATGCCATAATTCAATCCTGAGTTTGAGATGGTTACAGTATAGTAGTGTGGTAAATATGCTACCAATTCTTTAATCAGTACAACTAAATTGAGATTTATATATAATGTAGGAGAATTATTTGATTTTTCAGTGCCATCAAGGACTCTCGGTGAAACTGACATGAGATTTTGTATCTTAGAAGAAATTTCTTATGATATGTCTCTATTGTCGACCATCGATTAGTGGTATCTATGTTGATGGTGAAACCATTTGTGTAAGTCAATGATAATCTCAATGCTACTGACATTGTCTCGATCGTACCATCTTTGCATGATCAAAGCTACACTAGTAATTTAGGATCATCTTTGTGCCACCAAACCATGGATTGGTGATACTAAGTTGTAACTTGGAATATTGTTGTACATTTCTACTCTGAACTATAAGGATCTCATTGCCACTGATTCTTCTTGTGTTTTGCACATATTGAAATTGGTATAAAAGCTCCCAATCTTGCATCAAAAGGTAAATAATGAACAAGTTTGAATATGAAATTACAAACCCTGCTACACAATCAAAAATTTAGAAACAAAATATGGGTTAGCTCCCACCAGTGCCCTTATTTAACATTGTAGGCTCAAAATAATTAAGATCAATTGAATATCATCAATCAACTTCAATACCTCATGTTCATTGATTACTTCTCCTCCAAAATAATGTTGTACTCTTCGGTTGTTGGACTTAAATACATTATATCCATCACTTGCATATAAAACTCCATGTGTATACATGTTTATTACGTCATAGGGGCCATTCCAAGTAGACCTTAACTTACCCAGGATCAATTTCAATTTAGAGTTGAAAAAAACCACTTGTTTCTACATATGGAATTTTTATGTAAGATATGCAAATCATGGATTATATTGGTCTTGTATTAATACCACTTAAGATTTTTATAGCTATCTAAGTGTATCACATCCAACTCATTAAGCTCATGTTTCCTCTTCCCACCTTCTAAGGTCACATCATTGCTCAATTTTTTAGATCCCACGTCACACTATTCTCCAACTCAACATGAAGATGTCGTGTTATTCAATAAACCAACCCATATGTTTTTATTCCAATAGGCATATAAAGGTCTATAATGTATGCCAAAAGAGCATTGTTAAACTACATGATCCAAATAGTGCAATTGTTGGAGACTTTCTTCTCAAAATTTGTTTCACCTCCCTATTTGACACCTCTACCTATCCTATGGTTTGTGGGTAGTACGGTGTAGCTACCTATGTGTCTCCCCATATTTTCTCAAAAGGCTACCAAATTCGTGGTTAGTGAAATCCGAACCACCATAACTAATGACCATATGTGGGAACCAAAATTTGTAGAAATGCAATTTTTAACAAATTTGCACACAATTTGTGCATCATTAGTGAGGGCTGGAATTGGTTCCACCCAATTTGACACATTCAACAACAAGCAATATGCATAAGTAAGAATTCAAAGAGACAAATACTTCTACCTCTTATAATATACTCATGTGAATCTCCTTCCTTGTAGAGATAATCTTGGTGCACTGACATGCATCACACCTCTACACATACTTACATGCATCTTTCAAAAAAGATATATAAACAAATCAGCATTCTAAAACATTTTCATATGTTATAGAACTCGCACAATTCCCCCAACGGGTATGTAATGACAATGAGTCAATATTCACTCTACTTTCCACTTGGTTAAGCCTCCACAAAATCCCATCACTACAATGCTTAAGAAGAATAGCATCATCCTAGATGAAGTATCTTATACAAAGAAAGAATTTCTTCTTCTCTTAGTATTCCCAATCCTCATGAATAGCCCACATGTAAGATAATTCACTATATTAGTAAACTAAGGATCACGTCTCTTAACATTCCAATCTTTCACATCAGAAATTCTTTTTAATAAGAATCTCCAAACATTTTCCATCTACTCTCTCCATATGAATGAGGTGATCATCAACCACATTCTTGGCTCCTTCCTTATCGCTAACCTTGATATCAAATTCTTCAAAAATAAAGACCCAACTAGTAAGCCTAGGTTTAGTCTAGTTCTTCTATTTCAAATATTTAATTGTTGCATGATCAATCTAGACCATAAACCCAACCCCCATAAAATATTGATGAAATTTGTCACATGTGAAAACCATGAACAAAAGTTCTTTCTCACTTGTAGTGTTATTCAGTTGAGCATCATTTAATGTGTGTAAGGTGTAACAAATTACCAATTGACCTCCCAAAAATCCAACTACTTAGTTATAGGAATTGTACATTAACTCAAATGTTGCCTCCAATCTGATGATGAAACAAAATTACATTTCATAACATTAAAGGCATCCAAATAGTGATACTCAAAAATAAATTTCACATCCTTCTTTGGTAATTTTGGAAGTAGGTTGGAAATTTTCACAAAGTCTTTTATGAAGATCCTACAAAACCCAATATGTCCTAGAAATCTCCTTACTTCCTTCACTTAAGTAGGTGGAGATAGTTTGGAGATCACCTCTATGTTAACCCAAGTTGACCTATGCCTTAGTTGGACACCTTTTATCCCAACACAAGCCACAAATTGACCATGATGTGTCATTTCTCCTAATTGATTGCCAAATGGGTCGCTTTGTATATTTGCAGTACCTCATCTAGACTAGAGAGACAACCCTTAAAAGAGTCCTTAAAAATTGAAAAATCATACATGAAAATGTATAAACAATGTTCAAACATATCAGAGAATATAATGACAATGCACCTTTTCCTTGCAAAGACATATTGTCATCCAGCAATAAGCGAAGGTGTCCTAGGGACAGGTGAAAGTAGTCTTCTCTTGCTCCTATGACTCATTAGCAATTTGGGTATACATGGAATAACCATCAATAAAGAAAAATGATAACTACCACAATGCCACTATAAAATGTTACTGATAAAAGGCAAGGGAAAATGATGTTTGATATTGGTGGTAATCTATGCAAAGTTTCCACCTAGTCAATAGTCTAGAGGATATGAATTCATTGGCAGCATTCATGGTCGCAATGCTTCCCCTGATTTAGGAACAACTTGTGTAGGAATAACCAATTATTAGAGATAGCATACATTAGACCTACACATAAAACATTAATTATGTCATTTTTTACTGCGTTTGTCTTAACCTTTGTGATGCGCCACTGGCTTGGCTCCTTCCTCCAAGCAAATTTCTGACACAATCTTCTAGAAATTTCCTTGATGTCTACAATGGACCATACAATGTCGAGGAGGTACCCCCATATCTTTAAAATGACGTGTGTGAACATTACAAATGAATTTATGTGCATCACACACTCCTTTAGAAAATGATATTAGAGTAAATTATCTATCAAATTCAGTAGGTGTGAAACAAGTGGTAGGTTTAGAGAGACAAATTGATACCACAACTACTTTTGTAATAGATGTGGAATAGAAAAATCATATGGCTCATGTGGAGTCCTCACGGCTTCGGCAAGTGACAAGATGCCTACCTTTTCCATCACTTCCACATGTCAAGAACCTCTTTCAATCTAGTGCATAAGATAAGAAACATCTACGAAGGTCTTCTCAAGAAGAATTAAAACATTATTGTGAATGTGTTGCATGAAAAGCATCCTACTTTGACCCCTATTTTGTCAGTTTCTCTAGAAGTTTGAAGTCTATTCTATCATCTTCAATCTCCAAAGCAAGTTTTCCTCTACCCATCTCTAGTGTATCATCTTTAGTGGCTTTAAACGGTACACCCAAAAAATTTTGGACCCATAGTCTTCCTAAATTTCCATTACTACAAAATCAAATGGAGATATGAACATATCCAACTTCACAAGAGCATACTTTATAATGAAATATTGTTTTAAAAAAGAGATATCAACCACTTGGATCTCTTTTAGTCTCATATTCCTGAGGGTCTTTAGTGGTATTTTATTGATACTAGCTCTCCAACCACACAAGGAATCTCAAAAGTGAAATTTATTGATATAACATTGTATTATAAAAACACCCTGAATCAGAACACATCTTTGGTAATTTCTGTTAAATAAAAATGCTAACTTCTTCATGAATCACAACTACATCTGACATTGGTGAAGTGGTGTGTATGTGGACTTGGGGATTTTGCCTTCCCCTAAGTTTGATCAGGAATTACCTATCTTGTACTAGTTCAGAATGATGTTTAGGAGATACAACTTCCTCCTCTCTAACTAGTTTAGGAATAATTGTTGAAGAATCTTGGTTTTTTCCTACATGTTTCCCCACTAACACTTCATTCTCTAGTATTTTCCACTATGAAGTGTGACTTCCTTATCCTACTGATTTTTTTGTGGGATATCTATAATACCTAGGAAGACTTGATATCTTGGCTTATTCATATCCTCTTTATCTTATGTCAACTTGGAGATCTATCTCTTCAAGATTCACATTTTCCATTTCTCAATTTGGACCCTATGGGGAACCAAGTGTTGGCCATATCTGATAGAGAGAATGGAAACAACTTATAATATATAAGTTTTGTTGTCACACTATCAATCTTAAGTGTAACATAACTCTATAAGAAGTTGTTGAAGTGATACATTAAGTCTTAGTGTACATTCCCACAAACTCTTATAAATTAACTAAATTCACAAGTATTTGACCCATCTGATAACTACCCATGTCATGTTTTGTCTGTTATATTGGACCCAACTATGTAATGGTTGATGATGTTTTTATCCTTTACAAAGTTATCCTCTATTATTTCTCATCTACTCCATTGTCGACATCATCACCCGTGTGATCATACATCTTTGATTCTACTTGATCTACCTCTATTCCTTCTTGATCCTCCAGTGGTTCTTCTTGATGTTTTAGTGGTGGAGTCAGGATGATTTTTATTACCCCATTTTTTCTCACTCAGTAGAAAATCATGCGTAAATGTTAATTCTCTGGATAATGATGGAGTTCATCTCATCTTATGCATTTTGCCCTTTTTCACATTTCCCCACATTTGTCCACCTATTTAATCCATAAGTTTTCACCCACTTTAAGCTAGTTTAGTGTTGTCTACAAATAAAACCTTCTTTTAGACTAAATGGATGAATCAATACCTTTTGCAACCAAGGTTAGGAACATTTTATTGGACTCCTTCAGAAGACTTCCCTGGAAAAAGAACTCCCGAACTGCTTCAAAAACATCATCTCCAATCACCTTCCAAGACATTTTAAAGAAGTGGTCATTAAATCCATCGGGCCTTGAACTCTTGTCCTCACTAAGATTGTTCACAATATCCTCAACGTCCTTCATAGTAACCAACTTGGTAAGCATAAAATTATGATGATTAGAAATGCAAGGTCCTTTCCATTCACCTTCCCAGGCACAACCTAAATCGTTCTTATAGATGAGATCCCTATAGAATTTGTTAATAGAATCTTTAATCTTGTCAATATTATTATTACGTTTACCATCAATCATCAATCTTATGATAGAATTACTATTTATTCTAGTTCTCAAAGAAGCATAAAAAAAATTAGTATTAGAATTTCCTTCTTTCAACCATTGTATATGAGATTTCTGTCTATAAAGAGATTCCTCATTTTTAGTAGCTTTTTCCTCTTCCTTTCTACACTCATTCGTAATAGATCTCAAAGTTTCATTAGTAGGATTCATATCAACATTTCTTTGATCCTCCTTATCTTTGACCTTATCCTCAATAAATTTTTCATAAATATCTCCAAACACTTTCATGTTCCAAACACTCGACTTATTTTTGAGATTCTCCAATTTCTTATAAAGTTTAAACATGGCATAACCTTCAACATCCAGATTCCAAGCCTCCTTGAGAATTATAAAATAGTCATTGTACCTCATCCAACTATAAATAAATCTAACAGGAGTCCACATCCTTCTTGAGTTACTAATAACAAAAAATATCTTCTATGATCATTGAGCTCATTAGAGAACATTCCCCATAAAACAAATCAAAATGAAATTGAAAATCAGAATTATACAGAATTTCTTCAATTTTTAAAGTGATGAAATCCTCACCATCTTGATGATTATCCCATGTATAAAAAGAACCTCCAAGCTCCATTTCAAATAAACCACAACTAAGAATGAAGTCATTAAAATCCTCCATAGATTTCTTTTGTGGTGGTTGCTTACCAATTTTTTCATTATCCTTCCTAACAACGTTGAAATCGCCCATGAAGATCCAAGATGAGATAATGATGTTGTGAATATTACTTAAATCATTCCACAAATGAACTCTTTTAGAATCTCCATTGTGTCCATAGATTGAGAAAAGAATAAAAGTGTCGTTATCAATTTGAACATTGACATGTAGGGCTTGATCACTATTAGATATCTTTGTAATCTAACAACTATCATGTTTCTAGAGAAGTATGACTCTCCCTAGAACATGAGAATCACTATTAGACAACCACTTGAACTCCTCAAAATATCTCCTCATAGTTTTATCAATTTTATTGGATTTTAGCTTAGACTCATTCAAAATCATGATTTCACACTATGCCCTCCTCAACTCCTCTTGGACACTCACAATTTTATTACTAATCCCTCTGGCATTCCAAGAGGTGATAGATAATGATATCCTCATTTGATCACTAGGGATGTTGAACTTTCTCCTTAGTTTCTTCATGAATAATCTCTATTTGATTTGGTTTGTTGGTCATCAGAGAAAAGATAGAGTTGGAGACCCTATGATAAATCCCCATGTTGGGCTTAGCTTGACATTTTAGAGGAGATTTAGAGTATTTGTTCACAGAACTTAACTCAGTATTAGTTAGCATCTGAGAGTTAATATCCTTACACTGAGGGTTTTCAAAGAAGATAGGAACATGAGTAGTAGGTACAAATCTATTTCCTTCACTAGCTAGCAGTCATGCTTGTCTAATCAACTCTTCATTGTGCTTCATAGAAATTTCATTGAAGACCAAGTTAGGCTCTATAGAACGACTTGTGTGTTCTTCATCTATTTTAGAGCCTGACATGGAGTCAACAAGGATATGAATTTGAGATTGACTTATCACTTCTTCCTTCTTCTCATAGACTTTCTTCTTATCAACCCAGACTTCATTTACTTGTAGTATGAGATCTGAATTTTTGAAATATGAAAATTCCCAGAAGTCATCATGACCCAGGAAACCACACAACCTACACTTGTAAGGGTACTATTCATATTCAATACGCACAACATGATCAACACCATCACTACTACTTAGAGTATTAAATTCAGAGAACTTCACCTCTATAAACATCAGATTTGAATTCTAGCAAAATCAATCTTCAAGCCAAACTTTGTTCGTTCATCCATCTGCAAAGGCTTTCAAGAATATACATGATTCTTCCAAACAATCTACTATCACAGAACTCGAGAGGTAGAATATGGATACAAATCCAAATAGGAACTTCCTTTAGTTTAGATTTGATCATATTGTTGCCAACCTTCCATCTCCTTAGAATAACCGGTCTGCTTCTAACAAACCAATTGCCATCCATCACATGATCTAAATCTTTTGAGTCTGAGAACTTGATAATGAAAAAACCCTCACCCTGTCAAAAATTTGGTACTCACCCTTTAGGTCCCATATCTAGGATAAATAGTCGGCAAGCATCGGAATGTGAGGCCTGAAATATAGAATATAACCAATCAGGCATTTCATCCATCTATTGACATTCTCCTTGGCTTCTTCCTTTAGATAAATAAACTTTATGTCAATGAATGTGATGTCCATGATGTTCAATGATAACATATTCTCTCCTTCTCTATTTCATAGACTCCCCCATTCCACCAGATCTTGTTGTGTAGATGGTGTTGAGTATAGATTTGAGCTTTCAAGATCCACCGTGTTGCCCTTCACTCTCCATTGCCTTGAATGATCCATGGGAGGTGGTCGATGATGCAAAATCACCCAGTTAGTCACCTTCCAGGCCGCCATACCGCATCAGGGAAAGATGGTGTTGAAATAACATTTTTTTCAAAAAAGAGAAAGCATCTTTCCATAATAGAACAATAATTTCAAAAAAGAACAAATCTTTTACAAAAAGAGCAATAATTTTAGAAATAATACAATCCTAAATCTTTTCAAAGAAGTCAACAAAGTTGAACCTCTTTCAAAAAATTTGGAAAATGTTCTACAAACTCAAATAAAAGGAAGGAAAGTCTTTTCAAACTTAGAAAACCTTTTCAAAAATCTTCCTACTCTATCCATGCCTAAAGGCTACCCGATTGTGCTCTCTTCTCATGAGACACCACTCATGCCCATGTTTACTCAACAACATACTTCCTTGAAGAGACTCTATAGAACTTTATCCTTTGAAATCAAAACTTCACAATTATGCCACAAGGATACTCAATCATAAATCTTGTCATGAATGAGATATTGGCCCATGTCCCGAGTTTACCAAAAATCCATTTGATCCAAAGGATTTTCCATATCAATATGAGATGTCACTTAGTAGCACGTGGTATGCCCATATTTGCCTACTTAAATCATGGTCTTGGACCATGACCTAAAACTGGACCATTAGCGCACCTTCATTTTCATATCCATATGGTCATATACTATGACCTAAAACTAGGCCATCTCCATGGCTTTCATGCTCATATCTATATGGTCCCAAACCACGACCTTAAACTGGACCATCAACATGTGTTCTCCTTCATATCTTTTGATGATCCGGGACTATGATCTAAAACTAGACCAATATATCCCTTTTTTGTGAGTATTTATCTCATAAGATCTCCCCTTGGGAGAGAGGAGTATCACACACACATATACAACCACAGTCTTTGTCCTTGAGTGGGTCACCTTTGTCTCTGGATATCCCCTATTTCTTATGAGTATTTCTCTCATAAAATCTCCCTGAGGGGAGAGGAATCTCACAACTGATATCAAATCAAAGTCTCTCACCCTGAAGGGTCACCTTTTCCCTATATACCCCTCTTCCTCATGAGCATCTCTCTTGTAGAATCACCCCCAAGGAGATAAAAACCTCACACATCAATATTCCACCATAGTCTCTTACCCCAAGTGGGTCACCTAGTCCCTATGTACCATCCTAATTTACAACAATTTGCATTGTTCATGATGTTACTAGACAAACCTCATGACTAGATAGGAAACATCCTTCCATGTCAATGAATATAGGGGCATGTTCGTCTTTTTTTAACATTAGATCTAACAATCTGTGTTGCTACATGTAAATTATCTCTCCACGTTAAGGGTAAATGCACATGTCTTGACATGATCTTTGTCCCCTTCTTCATGTAAGGGGCAGGTTGCCTTTGTATATCATGTTTTTTGGAACCCTCTTTCACACAAGGGGTAGTTTCAATTTATTCCTGTTGGAAATCATTGCAATAAAAATAAAAAAGAATCCCATATGTTGAATCCTCTTTTCTAACAGAAGTGGTAGTTTGTTTATGACCATGTTTCTTCTCTTTTAAATGACTTGCTACACAAGGGGAAAATTTCCAATTAATCTCATGGTCCTAAAAATAAATCATTTAATCTTCAGCTCAAAGGACATAACAAAAGTCTCAGGTAGAAAACATTTACTTCAATTTGGAAAGAACATCTTAACATGAAAAGCACCAACGAACAATCCAACACTGGTTGAAGAGTCTCATAATTAATTGAATATTCAGGTCGACACATGATCCATCTAGTAGCCACAATGAGTTGATGAACCGAAGGACACATAGGCACTTGATTTTACTGGAAAGAAGATATTCTAAGATAACAGTGGTCAATCAGAGAAACAAACATAGGTGTTCCTATTTACAGGCCATGCACAACTATTATCATCGTACAACCTACAGGGTGAACAACTACATTATCCTGGAAGACACCCCCAAGGGTATACCAATGAAAGAATATCACATCTGAGCATCCACAATAGGATATATCTATGACACACACAATCACTCCATGGAAAAACCAAGCAAGGATCAGACACAAGAATCTGATGAACAATCATAAGTCACTATTTATCAAGGAAAAAGCCTAAAAGTTGTAAAAGACTACAATTCTAGCATAGAACAATAGAATATATGCAATAAATTACACAATGTACCATCCACCACTATCTTGGAACTATCCTCTTGTTCTAGGACAATAGTGGTACTCACCTCATCTAGATTTTGTCGCAACATTGACAAATGATGTCTTCTCAGAGATTTGATGTGTTGTGGATCATAGTATGATAGAAATGATGTGGAAATTGGGAGATCTAGATGTCAAGATATCCAAAATTGACACCATCAGAGGTCACCACCAGATGAACACAAAGCCTGATTGACAAAGCATTAAAAAAGGATATGCATTTCTAGAAGTGACTATTGCTTCCCCCATTGTCGAATACGAGATGTTGATGCACAAACCAAAAAGAAGGTTCACACACTTATGGGTCTCTCTCAGTAAGGCTCTCCCATTGGTCAAGCATCTTGTGAACTTTCCATCCATAAAGGATCCTTATAATCTTGTACCAAATAGCTACAATCCCAACATTCACTATGACTATCCTCGCATCTCGGGTGCATAAAATAGATAAAAGTATAGCCCTCATGCACAACATTCAAAACCTAATCAATGTCGTTTTGTCCAAATTACGCACTTAAGAAGTTACTCCAAAGCCTATCACCAAAGAGCCAGGTGCAATCACTGAGTTGATTGAATCCCTTATCGAGCCAAAGTACAATAAGAACACACCAGCGATGTAGTCACAAAGTTGATTGAGCATCCACTCAAGTTGGAGCCCTGCTAGAGAGCACTGAGACACACAAGTCTCATGATCCCCAAAGCATAAAGGGATTGTGACGGGTCTATCTAACCATTTTGGCTTTAGAAAAATCATCAAAATGAAAAAAAAAATTAAAACTTCAAAAAAAATCATCAACATAAAAAAAAACTAAAAATGAAAAAGCTCATATTTTCAAAATGAAAAAATTTATCAATATGTTCCAAATTAAAAAGAAAACATAAAACTTCAAAAATAAAGAAACTAATATTTTCAAAACAAAAAACCATCATAATCAAAATAAAAATTCCACTTAATCTATTCGAGTGCTTGGACGGCTCCCCCACGTGCACCCTGAAATGGAAGAGTCAAAGTAGAACCATTGGGCCAAGGATGGAATGAGAATGATTTGTATCTTGAGTCCTTAATTGTTCACAAACATAATTTCACCCATAAAAATAACTCAATCACTAAAATCATTTAAAGCTGCAACTACAGGATGACACCACATCTAAAAGTTAACAAATGTCCTCTTCTAGGTCTTATTAAGCTAAGTACCCCAGAGATGAGTTTGAACATGCCCAAAAAGTCAGAATATTCAGAAAACAAATTTAGGAGGAATTCCCTACATGAACTTTAATGTCTTAACATGACATCAACCCTAATCACATGAAACAAAAAGACAAGTGGATTGGATGATAAGGATATTTGGACCCCTTGCAATAATGTCCATGTCTCACCATTTTCCATGATGATCTAGCATGGGGACTACACATGGGGAATCTTCACTAGGAAACTCCCATTTATTCACAATTCAAGTTCCCATACTAATGCACTAGGAATCAATATCCACAATGTCAAATAATTAACAAGATATATATTAATTGTGAAGCCCAAAGGGCATCCAAACTTGGGCATATGCTTGTGGTAAATTGCTTATTAAGAATGATGTCTAAGACCAACAGAGTATAATACCCCCATCCTAAGCATATGAGCATCAATGCCCATGGACATAAATGCAAAATGATCAAATGCACAAAAATAAGTCCAAAGGACAACCAAAAATGTGGATACATGCTTCTGACACACTGCATACACCAAGAATGTTGAGAATAGAGACCATAGGGGTGTCTCTGACGCCTGAAGCCTTAACCCAATTGGGTAGGGAATTTTGACTTGAATGTCTGCTACATGGCACAACTTGAGTCATACATGCATGAAATAAAGAGCCAGTGGAGCATCAAATCCACCCTAAATAAACATTTCCCTAGTGGTACATATGGCAATGATCATCCTGAGAGAAGAACCAAACAATTCATAGAAGACATTGGACAAACTTAAACATACTTGGGGTCTCAAATTGCATTAAACTCTAGTTTGGAGAACTGGAACGTAGGGTAGTTGTCATCTACCATCAAATAAGCTATAATTATTAAATTACTACCCATCACATATCATGATAGGCCTCCTGACTAATATGGGTTACCACTAACTCATCAAAGGGGTCTCAGTTCAGAAAGCCTAAATTATGACCATTGGCCTTAGCTAAAAGAAACAAACAACAACGAAAAACCTCAAAGGTCCAAATCTTAAAAATGGGCATAGTAACTAACAACATAAGAAACAACAACCATGGTATGTCAAATAAAAAAATTGAATCATAAATCAACTTGAAAATGACTTATTACCGAATAACATAATGAAAGAAATGTCAAAAGAAGAATGCAAAACTATTGAAATGAAACAATGTGGCAAAATACTATCAAAATAATTCAAACCATGATGATCCCTTGACTTGACAAAGAACAATGAAGAAAGGAAATCTCATATGATAGTGGCTCGCTCTACATTAGTATCACAAATCACTCCAACATCAAGAAGGCCTCCTTCAACAATCATGACATTTCCCCACCAACAGAGTCTATAACGAATCGTTGGCAGACAATCACAGACAACAAAGGTAGGATGCACTATTTAGTAAAGAGACGGAGTCTGACTCAAATTACTTCATAAATGTTTACATACATCTTCAAAGAAACAGTCTGACAAGGTGCATCGTCTCCCAAGATACTAAAACCTTATTTTCTCTCTAATGCAAACCTACAACTTATGAATCAGGCAACCTCTTATCAATTTCATGGCCTCACATGGCATTCTCTTTGTACAATAGCGATCAAATTAGCAAGGGACATCTAGTCCAAAGACATTATAGAATAATATCCCAACTATAGTGAGCTCATGTTTCCTCTAAAAACTTATGTTGCAGCAAAACCATCATGATACAACATCTACTTATGATATCCATAGAGCACCTTCAAGACTCTGTCTTCTAGTTAAGATGAATGATCAGTTTGCAAAGGTACAAACACAACATCAAGGCCACATCACCATAGTAGAAAAAACAATATGTTGGGTCTTGATTCTAGAACTTTGCATTCATCAAATATTTTTGTGATGAGATTCCTTCCCTTTAGGATAGTTGAAATTTAGGTTTAACAACCTGCATCAGACTTCATAAATAAATCATTACCCAGAGTCATTAACCATGTGATTGTTGGAAGCACACCTACTTGATATTTTTCCTCATTTTAAAAGTCCTACACTCTTCTAGGCATCTTCAATCATGACCACTTTTGTAGATGGTTGATTACAACCTCTTTAGGGTCCTAGACCATGACCTAAAACTAGACCAATCACAAACATAACTTCTAAATATCTTTTTATGTCTTGAACCATGATCTAAAACTAGACCAATCATGAACTTAACTTCCAATATATTTTGGGTCTTAGACCATGAACTAAAATTGGATCAATCATGAGCCCTAATTCACATCACATTTTGGTGTTTGACTATGGCCTAAAACTGGAGCGACATGCTTTAAATTGCAAAATTATTTTGTGATCCTGACCAAACCCACAATCAAATTTGTAAACATTTTTTAGGTCCTAGACCATGACTAGTGCTTTAATGAACAATCTCTTTTGGGTCTTAAACTAAGACATTAAACTATACAACAATCCATGTCATGTATAGGAACCCTCCCTTCTAACTTAAAAGGTATAAGCTCATATGGGAACCTACACAAGACCTATTATCAATAGGCACCCCTATTCTCATGTCATATCCATAATAGGCATTTCATTTCTCAAAGATCTATATCCAAGTAGGCATCTACACAATATAATCCCTACTCCATGTAGGCACTCACAAACTCATCTTTTTATTATCCATGAGGACTACATATCAGTCTAGATCATAAATTCAGGATTGTAATTCATACTATTCAAATGCAAAGGTTCATGATCCAAATTTGACATTGTTACATACATGCTTGCAGGACCTACCTCAATAGGTATCCCCTCTTCTTAAATCCCTATCTTGAGTAGGAAACTCCCTTTGGTAATTCCCTACATTAATGTAGGCATCATCTTAAACCTTATATGTATAGGGAATCCTAAGAAATCCCTATAACATGGCAGGAATCCCTTTAATTGACTTACATTCAAGTAGGCATATCTCCAAGCCATATCCATAATAGGCATTTCCTTCAATTGAAGCCCCAGATTTAGGTAGGCATCTTTCAAAGATCTATCCCTAATAGGAATTTCCTCTTTTCAAAGCCTTACATACTATAGGCGCCCTTGTCCAAGCCTATCCCAAATAAGCCTTTCATCAAGTTTAAGAGCTACACACGAGTAAGCCTCTAATTTTAATCCCTATGTTTAATAGGCATCACTCATGATCAAAACCCTACCTTCATGTAGGTATTCAAATCCATGCCATATAACTAGATACGCATCTATGCTAACCCTACACTGAATATGCATACATCGATGACACTGACAAATCTGGTGTGTCCTATCTACAATAGGCATTCTTCATGAACCAAGTCCTATCCTGATTAGGCATAAACATTCAAGCCCTATCCAAAATAGGTGTCCCATGGAACTCAAGCCCTAAATGCAAGTAGGAACATCTTGTAAGCCCTACATTAGAGTAGGCACACCTGACATGACACTACATTCAAGTCGTCACTCCTTTCTAAAGCCTTATCAACAGATATGCACCTCGATCAAAAGCCTAAATATTGTAGGAATATCTCGCTCTTGCCACACCAAACCATCTTGTTTTCAAAAGATTCTCTAGGGAGTAGACATTTCTATGGTACAGTCATTGGTCGTAAAGGCCACCTTAAATATGGAAATTTTTTGGGCCCAACCTTATCTATCTTGAGAACTTCTTGAAAAATAAGAAAGGCTCAAAGGAACTAACATTTGATTGATACAATCAATGGTTTTGGAGGCCAATATAAATTTAGAAATTCGTGTACAGCTTAATGTGTTCAATAATATCAATCTTATTGATACATGAATATGCCTTAAGGATTAGACAAATGACCGATATAGTCATTAGCCATGAAGGTCACCTAAAATTCAGAGACTTTTCTGTAACCCAACGTATCCATCTTGATCACTCCTATAGAGAAGCCAAGGTGATTCTTTCAAAGTTCCTAACAAGAAACCTAGAATTCTTTGAATGTCTAGATGATTCTCTAAGCATTATACAAATGACAGATACAATCAATGGTCGTATGGCCCCCTTAGATCTGGAAGTTTGTCTAATGATCAAATTTATCTCTCATGATCATTTTTTAAAACTAGAAATACTTTAAATATGTATATCTATCTGATATTACAATCTATGGTCCTATCTCATGACCTAAAACTGAATTCATCGTGCCTTGATTTTCAAATCAATCCATGGTCTTAGATCATGAGCTAAAACGGAACCAATCCAATGCCCATATTTTCAAATATTTCAAGATACAAGATCATGAAGTAAGAATAGACCAATAAAAACTTGAACATATTAAGATTTCCAATCATTGCATACAGTAGGAGCTTTCAGATGATCACATATTCTCTAGGAAGAAGACAATTAACCACACAATCATTGGCCATATAGGTTACCTTATCAGGGAATTTGTCTGGGAATAGGTGAACTCACCTAATTTTACTCTTTTAGGGTCATGGTCCTAACCCGAATTGGTGCACTCCTTCATTGACAAAAAAATGAAACTTAAATGTGTACAAAGATCATTTCACATTCCAAAAGTTTCCAAAATTCTCAATGATTATAGACTGTTGATCTTAATATGTTTGACAAACCACAAATCACACACACTTTTTGACATGCACCTCTTCTCACTAAGGCATGAATTAGCGGGAGAATCAAAGATGCACTACTTTAAGAATTGAATATATGATGGGAGCACTCATCAGAACTTCATGGGATTGAATGATTAGTCAAATACGAGAAACAACTTAAGTCATAGGTTTCCCTTACTTTGAATAATTCATTGTTCCCAATATGTTCCTCACTAATTTAGTTTTAGAAGAAAGAGACATCACACACTCTTTCTTCCCTCCACAAGGTTTGTCAAGACATCTTTGACGAGTCTGAACATTTGGACTTTTGTCACCAAAAATGGGGATCAAACTTGGCTCCAGCCTACGATTCTCACTCTTATCTTGAACCTTGCTTTGAGAGGGGTTGTTACAACCCCAATTTTTGGGTTCTTTTGGTGAGAAATGTAGTCTCTCCTATTAAAGATATTTGAACAAATAATTATATAATTTGTTTTGAATAAAAATATTTCGTTTTTAATAGCCTTGTTGGTTGCTCTGTGGGCTTTATTGGCTATTGGGCCCAATAACCAGGAAAAGGAAAAGGAAATTCAATTAGTAAATGAATAATTAAGAAATTGAGAAAAGAAACATGTAGAAACCTCTAGAAGGCAAAGGAATATCCTCTACAGGTGGATTTCGTGCCTTTTGGGTTCCTTGGGTTCCAAGGAGTCCAAATTGCAAAGATAATGTAACAAGAGAGAGAAAATACCAATTAAATATTTCTTTATTAAAAGAAATATGAGATAATAATAATACAAGAAATATGTGGATATTTAGATAATGGATCCATCTTGGATAAGATTTCATGTCCACATAGTTTATAATGGAAAAAGGAATCAAAATCAAAAGAAAAACCATAGATAAACAATTTAATCAAGAATATTTGAAATAAAGGAGATAAGGTAGGAAATAAAGGAGATAAGGCAGGAAATAAAGAGAGAAGTGATGTCTGGTCATGATGAGTGATAATTCGAACCTCACTTGCTTTCTCGGATTACAATGAATAGAAATAATGGGAAACAAGAAAATAAGAAAGAGAAAAGATGGGAGAAATAAGCCTAATTGAGTAATATCTTATACCTAAAGAAAAGGCACGTTTTCTTTTAGATAATGAGCCCAATTTTGGCAGAGAGTTATAGTAAGTCATTACTAAGTTTCCCTAAAAATTTGAGATTATTTGGATGAATGGTTTAAGAGATATGGATTTTTGCAAATCCATAAAGTGAATGAGTAATCATTAAATGTCGGACTTGTTTTCCTGATTAAAATGATCTGGCGCGCACCACGGCAGCCATTAGATTTAGATCCAAGGGCACTTGGGTCCTCTTCTACCTCCAGTAGGATTGGAAACTGGAGGAGTCTAGTCATCATCGATTTTCTCGCAACTGGGTGCACGAGGAGATTGGGAAAGCTTTCCATTATGTTCGGGAGTCTGTTCTGAAGCCATCCAACCCAATTTGTGGGTGGTTTCGTTGACAAGCCAGGAAGTCCCCAAATCACCATACTCTGTCACCGACCCTATATATAGGGGAGGGTGCTCAGGGGTACCCGCACCCATAAAACCTACCATGGCATCCTCAGAGAGCGTCAATGAAGCGTTTGACAAGTTCAATTGAGCAATTCACCTCAACCTTCCCCTTCATCCTCTGGTCGACCTCGCTGGAGTTTCAGCGACCGGTTGGGAGTGGAGGTACGACGCGGCCATGCAATTGAGGAGCCACTCAAGTTTGGATGGTGGCGGTGGAACTTACAAGGCCCCTAGCTTGCTCGATGGTGGACGAGATCCTAGAGTCGATGACGAGGTTGACTGTGGATAGCTGCATACCTGCTCACGCAAGGTAGGAGAAGACCTCGGCAAATTACCAGATTGCCCACCCTCCTATGCAGTTCGGGTAAGGGCATTCTCACCCAATCCTTTATTTTTATTCATCAGATAAGTGCGTGGAATGTGAGCCGTCGGATCCCGTGTGGTCCAGTGGACCACGGATCTAGCGGCTGATGTTTTTCTAAAAATAACAAATAATTCGAGGAAATGAATTACTTTGCAAAAATCATAACTTTTGCTAGGAAGCTTTGATTATAAAAAGTTATACATGAAAGTTGCTTAGAAAAATACGAGGAACACAATAAAATTGTTTTTAGAACCTAAGTCTGTTCCTATTTGCAAAATTGTGTTAATCTAATGAAAAGTGCTTATGTATTAGATTAAGAAACCCTAATTGAGCATATTGGTTAAGTTCATGCTGCTTAGTTGATGAAATTGAGTAATTGCTACCTATTGAATAGTAAATGACGAACTTGAACCTGATCTAGATGTTTCTTGCATGATTTAGGGTTTTTACCTCAAATAAGAATGATTAAGCACTTAGAAACCCTATTTGAGTATAAAGGATGAATCTTTAAGGTTTAATAGGTTAATTTGTGAAGTAATAACATGTTGAATATTAAATCAAACTTCAATCTATAATTTAGGGTTCCATGTATATAAATGAGCTTTAATGGGCCTTGAAACCCTAATGTTAGTAATTGTGACTCTTAATGGATTTAATTGTTCAAATTCATGAATAAGCTGAGATATGTTAGTCCTAAGCTATTTTGAGTATAAGTGTTCCTAATTTTAGATAAATACCCTTAATATGATAATTAGGGTTTTCTAATGGATAAAGGTGGAATTAATGATAAATGGAGATCATATGTGAATTAGATCATAGTGAACTATGAGTTGTTAATCCGGTAGGAACCAAAGATGATAATTAGGCCTAATGATCTTTTCATGAATTAAAAGGATAAAAATGGTAGTTTTAATGTAAAAGAGCATAATGGACTTAATTGATGGTTAATTGTGCCTTTAATTTGAAATTAAGGTTATAAGTTGTTAAAAGGTAACATTAATATCTTTCATGAAAAATAGATGAGATCATTAGGGTTTGTGAGTAATTGTATAAAATTAGGGTTTAAAAGACAAAAAATGAAGAGGAGCCCTAATTGTAATAGAAACCCTAAAAGTGGACTAGAAACCCTAGGAAGTGAGCTAGGTTTAATAGATATTGATGGCATGTTTAATGATAGGAAATTGTATGCATATTTCAGGGTCTCTTTGTGTGCTTGCTTACCTATTGGATTTCCTGCATTGATTGGATTGATTCTATCACAAATCATCCTGACAGGTATGTGGTTAATTATGGTTAATCTTATTAGTTACCTAAATGTTTTCCAGATGATTGATCGCATTGAATGCAACCTATCAGGTTGGATGTTCATAATTGCAAATCATAAAGTCACTATGATTATAACAATTATAATAGAAGTGTGTATTTTCGCACCTACATGCCACCCTAATGAATGATGCCAAAAGGTCAAGCCCAGGAGGGAAGACCCATGGGCACCATGAGTGGTGACCCCAGACACCAAGCTCAGGATTTAGAAGGTGGTCTTTATTGCATGACTCATGGGCACCATGAGAGGTGACCCCAGGAACCAAGCTCGGAATTGAGAAGGTGGCCTTAAGTCATTGGCAAAAGAGAAACCCTAAGTAGGGTATGCCAGGGTTAGGGAAAAAGTGGTGGAGAATGTCACACTGAAAGTGTAATTCAGCTTATTAATTAACTTGATTGTATTATTTAGATTGTTAGCCATATTTGCAAAATTTTGGTTGTCTCCACATACCAGCTGTAATGACCCCGCCTCCCAGTAACCCCCAATTAAGGGAGACCTAGAGGACAGAGCCGTAATCCCAATTTTCGGAGCAAAGGTTCAACAAATAATCAATAATAATTATCAAATTCTACTAAACTAAACTAAACTAAACTAAACTAAAAGGTTGTAATAAAATTAAACATTTTATACCTTTTTCAAAAACTTGAATATCTACCTCTATCCACATGGAGTCTATTCTAACTAATCCTCCTCTGCATTTTAATTCTCATTTAATTCCACATATGCCACTTTACTGTTTGTTCTTTTCATTTGTACCTAAAACACTGATAAACAAAACATCGGTCAGCAAAAGCTGGTATGTGGGGGAAACAATAATCATGCAATTATCTGTAACAACATATTGCAGTCAAATATGATTTAACAAACAACTTTACATTTTAACACAACTGCTCAATCCATACATACCCTAACCTCTGCGTTGTCCCTGCAATGGACTTGGATGCTACCTTCCTTATGGTAGATCCCCATTTAACCCCTCATGATCCTACCTAACAGGTGAATCACTTTCTAGGGTTGAGTCACATGGCACTACCCGTAGGTAGCCCACTCCTTAACTCATGGCGTGTTATAGAGTCGCATGGCACTACACATGGGTAGCCCAATTTCTAACTCATGATAGCCTAGACCTTACTCTAGGTTACCCTTTTTAACAATTGCAAAGCCAAAGAAGAGGACCAAGATCTGAGCCAGACACGTATACATATTTATGGTGATAATCGTAGTCACTTTATAGTTGCATGAAATAAAAGTCATCCAAGCAGTTATTTTCAGGCAACCGATAAAACAACCGGGAATCGCCTTGAAACTAAAGAGATTATTCATAAGCGTAACCACATACTTGATCTGATGATTTGAGATAGAAATATTCCATGTAAGTAAGAAATACAAGCAAGCAAGCACACACAACAAGATCCTGAAACAATCATACAATTGTCCTTTTATTACTCATGTCATCAAGATCTATTAAACCTAGCTCACTTCCTAGGGTTTCTAGTCCACTTATAGGGTTTTCATTGCAATTAGGGTTTCCCTTCATCTTTTACTATTTTAAACCCTAATTTTATACAATTACTCGCAAACCCTAATTATCTCATTTATTCTTCATGAAAAATATTAAGGTTATCTTTTAATAAAACCTTGATTTTAGAAAAAGCATAATTAACCATCAATTAAGTCCATTAAGCCTCTTTTACATTAAAGCTACCATTTTTATCCTTTTAATCAATGACAAGATCATTATGTTCATTTATCATCAATTCATAGTTCATTATGGTCTAATTCACATATGAACTCTATTTGTCATTAATTCTACCTTTATCCATTAGAAAACCCTAATTACTACATTAAGGGTATTTATCCACAATTAGGAACTTTTATACTTGAAATAGTTTGGAATTATCATATCTCAACTTTATTCACGATTTTGAATAATTAAAACCATTATGAGTCACATTTACTAATATTAGGGTTTCAAGGCCCATTAAAGCATATTTATGCACATGAAACTCCAAATTAAACCAATTATGTGCAAGGTTCATCCTTTTTATTCTTAATGTACCTTTTTACATTTAACATGTTAATATCAACTTTAATCATCCATTAAACCCTACTAAACGCATTAATCATCTCAAAATAGGGTTTCTTAATCTTTAATTCATTAAAGTTGATAACTCACACTATTTTTCAAATTGCAAATATAAAAAGGCTTCAATTATATTTTTAATGCATTCCTCGTGTTCTTTTGAGTAAAAGTCATATATTATTCATATCCATCCGAGCTACGGTTAATTATCTATGAATTTTGCAAAATTAACTTACTTTGGGCCAATCAGTGCATGCCACGTCGCTCATTGCATGCAACGTTGCTTGTCCAGTTTGGAAACATTTTGAAAAGTCGATTTTGCCCTCGTATAAGTTGATACACCCTTCAGCCCACGGAGGGGCAATCTCATCCAATGACCAATGGGTCGTCTTCCACCTCCATCCAGCCCTAGCGGTCGTCGTTGGCAGCCTTGCACGGGCTCTCTCTCTCTCTAGGCTACGATCCTTACTAGAAGTTGCTTCTCTACCTCTGCTGCTCCCTGGCGCACACGGGGCACCCTCAGTTCTTGGCCATGGTGCTTGTTATCTCACTTGTTAGGCCAGGTATTGGCGTTCATCATTGCATCCTAGCTGTTGTTGGTGCGCATGCTTCAGGGCACGACCTCAATGGCTCTATTGTTCCTTGGCACTGTGGTACCCCAGGCTTCCCTCGAAACCCAGTGTTGGCTCCTTCTAGCCTCGTGTTAATGCCACTCCTCATAGATAGGTTTTATGGATGAAAATGTGGCAGAAGATGGGAGAAAGATGTGTAGGATCCTCTGGACTCGACCCAAGATCTTACCCCTTATTTAGGGGAGGGTAAAGAAGCCCTAGGATGGCTTGCCCATAAAGAAATGAAGTCCTTTTTCCAATAGGAATTATATTCCTTCAAGGAGAAGTATTCTTCTCTCTCTTCATTATCCCTTTAAATATACTTTGTTCTTTAGATATTAGGAATTCGAAATTCCTCTTACTTATTCTCTTTATTGCTTGACTTTTAACCCATTGGCACGAAATTCTATTTTCATTTAGTAGAAAATACTTCCTTTTTAGCAATGCCACCAAAATCATTAATAATGTATCACATTATCAACTTATTTTGCATTATTGGTATTTTCTCTTTCTTTCTTATTCATTGGAGCTCCTTGGACCCCAAGAAAATCCAAGATTTCGAAATCCCTTTTTAAGTATACTTATTATCCTTCTAGATGCATCTATATTCATTATTTCACATTATCTTGTTTATTTCTTATTAAAATATCTCTTTTTGAGGATTTCTCTTTTTCTTTCTTTTTATTTTCCTCATTGGCATTCTTTTTAACATTAGGAATCCTTTGGATACGAAAATCCACCAAGGATAACTCAATTATACCTCTTTTCACTTATTTTCCACATTTTATCATTGTTTTCAATTTCTTTTTTAATAAAGAAATATTTAATTGATCTTTTCTTTTCTTATTGCTTTCTTTTTTCAACTTTGGACTCCTTGGAATACAAGGAACCCAAGAGGCAAGAAATCCACCTTTAGATTATATACTTTTTCCTTCTAGAGGTTTCTACATTTTTCTTTTCTACATTTCTTATTAATAATGGAGTTTCTTTTGTCTTTTCCTTGTTATTGGGCCCAATAGCCAATAAAGCCCACAAAACAATCATCAAGGCTATTGTAAACGAAATCCATTTATTCAAAACAATATATATCATTATTTGTTCAAATATCTTTAATATGATAAATTACATTTCTCACCAAAAGAACCCAAAATTTGGGGTTGTAACATCCTTCCCCTCTTATAAGAATTTTGACATCAAAATTCCATCAAGCAAACAAACAATTCAGGATAAGACTTTTACATGTCCATCATTAGCCCCTATGTGGCTTTACCCTATCCATGGCGCTTCCAAAAAACCTTTGTCATCACATATTCTTTACTCTGAGTTCTTTCACCTTGGCATCTATAAACCTCATAGGTGAATCAGGTCATTTCACCCTCCCTTGGGGCTCACTAGGTTCATTGCTCTGCACATGGTCCGGGTATCTCACATAGTGCTCTAAATTGGACACGTGGAACTCATCACACATCACATTATCTTAAGGGGTAAGGGCAAAACTTAACCTTATCCACCAAACCATGTCAAAAGAACCCATGTGTCGGGGACTCAGCTCTCTTAGCTATAACTTAGAGGGGTCAAATTTCATGTTACATATTCCCCCATAGTGAATTTCATGTCAGTCTACTTTGCATCAGCTTATGACTCATGTCGTCCTCGGGCCCCTTTCAGCCATTGCACAATCAAAGCGACTTCATCTGCACACATTGTGGTCCTTTCTTGACCTTTGTGAGGTTCCTTCACCAACATCATCTTAATGAAGTGGTGACTGACACAACCTCCTTTGCAGATCTTCTTTTCATCCCGATACTGGCTATGGTGGTTATCGTCACATCTTACAATGGACAAAAATTGTCTCTATGTATCACCCTGAACGAGCACACATGCTCTCATCAGACCCTCTAGTCTGGATCGTACTAACCATTAGTTCGGGGTGATAAGCGGTACTAACATCGAGTTCTTCATGTACCTACTTCCACCTTATGGAAGTGAACCTTTAGGTCATACTCATGATCTTTTGAACTCGCATCATGGTGTAGTTGAACCATCTCTCTCATATGAAGTTCAACCGGATATGTCCCTTGACAGTACTCTTTCTTGCTCATGTCATATAGGTAAGGTGGTCTTCCATAACCCATATTTCATCTTGACCTTCCTTGGTCTAGGGGAGACTTACAACATCCATAGTGATGGACTCCCATTCCTTCTCAGGGATTCGTAACTTCTATATCATTACACTGGGTTACTGGTGTTCGTCCTTTACCTCTTTTCATGCATGGTAACAAACCACATACAACTTCATCTTAGGCATCCAAAGTACTATTGTCACTTACTATCTTTGTAGTACCAAGGTGTATCATGATCTCATGCATGTCATGATTCCTCAAGATTGATTCCTCAGAACCCCTAAACTACTCTAGTCGGGGTTTCATCTCCTTTTTCTCCAGAGAAGTACATCTGAGGTTCTACAACCATCCTTTTATCTTGATATGCCCTAGGTTGGCTAACCAAACAACCATTAACTTGATCAACCAATATTGTTACATCTGAGTGTTTAGCCAAACTTATCTCTTTTCCCAATTGGGGGGGGGGGGGGTATCCTAACAACCCCTTCTAGCCTCCATTTAGGCAGCGGTATCTCATCCAGAGCATCCATAATCCTTACGTGTTAGGTAACGTTGAAGACATACACTTCCATGTATTTCACTTATTACCTCTTCTCATCTCTAAGTCTATCTTCCTCAAGAAAACTCTGAGCTTATTCTCTTAGTTTTTCAAACTCAACCTTGTATAACTCATAGCTCATGCCAACAACATCCTCATAAGATAACTACCTTAATACTCTTGGTGTTTGCAAACCATCCATGTATCATTCACCCCACAAGGGCATGTTATCATCTCTGTTCTCATACCTCATAGCAACGTTCTAACTCACATCATCTTTTATCCTTGGTGCATGGCATGCGTATTATCCTATCTCTCACTCCCATAACAAGAGGAAATAAGCATTTGCCTACAATCCAAATACAGAGTTCTTCCTATTCTAAGAGTAGAGATGGTACATCCCACCTTGCCAGTACACTTTTAAATCTAAGTTGAAATGTGTAGCTTATGCCTCTACATCACAATCATCTTGATATCAAAGTTACTTCCATGGAAAACTAGTCTCGAAATTGGGTCCACACACAATCCTTGGTCATCTCCTCTAGGTCTATAGGGTGCTGGTACTTTTGGGGTCATCCCTCTTCCCACATGCATCCAGAGAGTGCCCTACTCACCTACCCTTTGGGTCCCATGAGTTCATGAAGGTGATCAATCTCCTAACCCATGGCCCTCATACAATGATAGTTGTTACCTCCCGACCCTATGGTCATGTGCAACTAGGGAATTAGACAACTACCACTTCCATCAGTCTTATCCCTACCTGACCCTAGGTTAGACTTAGGATTCTATTATAGTACATGTCCAGCTTAGAACCTTACCCAAGCCTTCATCATCTCTCTCTGCATTCATGGGCTGACTTTCATCCTTTCATAGGGGTCATGGCAACCTGCCTACCTTGGTCAGGCCCCATACCGATTACCTTCATGGTAACACATCCACATGCACTTAAAGATGGTTATCTATGGGTCTACAGGTCCATTCTCATACCATGTACTTTTCACTTAGCTTCTCAAGATCCTATGAGACCTCTTTAGATTTCCTCAAAACCCACCAAACTGGTATACACCCTTTCAAAGGTTCCCTCTCCCAGGATGGGAGGAAACTACAACTCTTGACAACAAGGTCACAAACATCCTTAGGGTTTATATTCACATGAGCATGCTTATCCCAACAGCCACTAAGGTACAAGCAGACCACCTACTAAACCATGCTAGGTCACACTTGTTCTCATCCTCAACATTGGATCAAGGTCATACCTTCCCATGTCATCACTTAGATGTGGGGGTTCATCAAACATACCTTAAACTCAAGGGGTTTCCCTTTCCTCTAGACATGAGGAGTACCATGCTCGAATCTATAGAAACTCAAATCTCATCATGAGAATCAAGTACACCCTTCCCCTCTTAGTCCTAAGAACCCTAGTTTCACTAAACCTCTTTAGAGTTGAGCCCTCCAACAAGGTACAAGGCCTCACAACCGGTTACTAAACCTCTTTAGGGTCTAAGAAATTCTTCTTCTCATCTAAACCATAGGTACAGAGGTACCAGCAGGCCCATCCTATCTCTAGGGTTTGGTTCCCCTAATGGCAACCAAGATATCATCAGCCTCCAGGGATCAAGCATAAGGCAACCACTATCATCCACTTAGGTCGCATCATCCTCAACTCCCTACTTTTCCTCATATCTCAGATTCTAATCTTCCAACCTTCTTGCTTGGGTCCTACTCTCTCTCTCTAGAGCTAACTCCACAACCAGCCTTATACTAAAGGTCCTCTTTCCATGAAGATGGATCAAGCTCACAAGCATACCTCTACATGGGTGAAGCCTATGTTCAAGCTTATGTTTGTTCAAGGTTATCCCTAGCCCTTTATGCTTATCTCATCAGCTTTCCAACATACTCCCCTAACCAGGGTTTTAGTACAACGGACGTACTATGGGTGCCTACTATGCTATGCTCATATAAGCTCATGGGGGTTCTATAGGTTCTTCTCTAGCCTCGTCAAAGAAGGTTCTATCCTCACTCGAACATGCACGACCCTTTCCAAGGTTGGGTTGCCAAAGGTGCTAGATTATCCAACCTCCCATGGCTCATATGAGCATCCAAGGCATGTCCATCTAAACACCTGGTCTACCATAACATCTAACTCACCATGTCATCTCTCACTCTAACCTTCACTTAGGGTTAGGGTTAACATCATCCTCAGAGGATGTGCCAGGTCTCTACTTGTAATGGAGATCTCTACCTCCAAAACTAACTCTCTTTACTTAGCCTCCCGACAAGAAGGTCCAGCCTCAGGTCTCTCCTGAGGGCATGACAACTTATGTCATACGACCTAAGCATGTATCTATTCTTTTACGCTTAATCTACTAAGCTTATGTCCATCACGTCTTATTTACATTCTTTTTAGTAATTTGGTGGAGGATTCCTTAAACCTTATCAATCTTACCCATACCTCAAGAGGGTGAGAAAAATAGAGAAAACCCTAATCCTTATAATCCTTAATAGCATTTGAGTTGAGAGGGGATGAACAAGAGGAGAGAGTCCTAAAGGTATCTAGTTTCGAGTCAAATCCTGAGACTTTGGCCAGGCAGTCACACCGATCCGGGAGTCCTCATATTTCGAATAGTGGTGCGGAGGAAAATCTTTCCATCCCCCGGGCGTGATCCTTTTCTAGACATCTCTGTCTTTCAGAAAATCCTCTAATAACTCCCTTGGGTTCTATAGAGTTTATAAAATTTAATAATTATTACAGATTAAATGAGGAATCTATGCTCTAATACCAAATGTAATGACCCTGCCTCCCAATAACCCCCAATTAAGGGAGACCAAGAGGACATAACCGTTATCCCAATTTTCAGATCAAAGGTTCAATAAATAATCAATAATAATTATCAAATTCTACTAAACTAAACTAAATTAAAAGGGTGTAATAAAATTAAACGTTTCATACCTTTTTCAAAAACTTGGATCTCTACTTCTATCCACATGAAGTCTATTCTAACTAATCCTCCTCTACACTTTAAATCTCATTTAATTCCACATATGCCACTTTATTGTTTGCTCTTTTCACTTGTACCTAAAATGCCGACAAACAAAACGTAGGTTAGCAAAAGCAGGTATGTGGGGGAAACAATAATCATGTAATTATCTGTAACAACATATCGCAGTCAAATATGATTTAACAAACAACTTTACATTTTTAACACAAGTGCTCAATCCATACATACCCTAACCTCTGCGTTGTCCCTGCAATGGACTTGGATGCTACCTTCCTTATGGTAGATCCCCATTTAACCCCTCATGATCCTACATAACATGTGAATCAGTTTCTAGGGTTGAGTCACATGGAACTACCCGTAGGTAGCCCACTCCTTAACTCATGGCGTGCTATAGAGTCTCATGGCACTACATGTGGGTAGCCCAATTTCTAACTCATGATAGACTAGACCTTACTCTAGGTTACCCTTTTTAACATTTGCAAAGCCACGGAGGAGGACCAGGATCTGAGCCAGTCATGTATACATACTTATGGTGATAATTGTAGTCACTTTATAGTTGAATGAAATAAAAGTCATCCAAGCAGTTATTTTCAGGCAATCGATAAAACAACCAGGAATCGCCATGAAACTAAAGCGATTATTCATAAGTGTAACCACATACCTGATCTGATTATTTGAGATAGAAATATTCCATGCAAGTAAGAAATCCAAGCAAGCAAGCATACACAACAAGATCCTGAAACAATCATACAATTGTCCTTTTATTACTCATGTCATCAAGATCTATTAAACCTAGCTCGCTTCCTAGGGTTTCTAGTCCACTTTTAGGGTTTCCATTGCAATTAGGGTTTCCCTTCATCTTTTACTATTTTAAACCCTAATTTTATACAATTACTCGCAAACCCTAATTATCTCATTTATTCTTCATGAAAAATATTAAGGTTATCTTTTAACAACGTATAACCCTAATTTTAGAAAAAACATAATTAACCATCAATTAAGTCCATTAAGCCTCTTTTACATTAAAGCTACCATTTTTATCCATTTAATCCATGACAAGATCATTATTCTCATTTATCATCAATTCATAGTTCATTATGGTCTAATTCACATATGAACTCTATTTGTCATTAATTCTACCTTTATCCATTAGAAAGCCCTAATTACTACATTAAGGGTATTTATCCACAATTAGGAACTTTTACACTTGAAATAGCTTGGAATTATCATATCTCAACTTTATTCACGATTTTGAATAATTAAAACCATTATCAGTCACATTTACTAATATTAGGGTTTCAAGGCCCATTAAAGCATATTTATGCACATGAAACTCCAAATTAAACCAATTACGTGCAAGGTTCATCCTTTTTATTCTTAATGTACCTTTTTACATTTAACATGTTAATATCAACTTTATCATCCATTAAACCCTACTAAACACATTAATCATTTCAAAATAGGGTTTCTTAATCTTTAATTCATTAAAGTTGATAACTCACACTATTTTTCGAATTGCAAATAAAAAACGGCTTCAACTATATTTTTAATGCATTCCTCGTGTTCTTCTGAGAAAAATTCATTTATTATGTGTATCCATCCGAGCTACGGTTAATTAGCTATGAATTTTGCAAAATTAACTTACTTTGGGCCAATCAGCGTGTGCCACGTCGTTCATTGCATGCAACGCTACTTGTCTAGTTTGGAAACATTTGGAAAAGTTGATTTTTCCCTCATTTAAGTTGATAAATCCTTCATCCCGCAGAGGGGCAATCTCATCCAACGACCAATGGCTCGTCTTCCACCTCCATCCAGCCCTAGCGGTCGCCGTTGGCAGCCTTGCGCGGGCTCTCTCTCTCTCTCTCTGGGTCGCGATCCTTGCCAGAAGTTGCTTCTCTATCTCTGTCACTCCCTGGTGCACACGGGGCGCCCTCAGTTCTTGGCCATGGTGGCTATTATCTCACTTGTCAGACCAGGTATTGGCAGTCTTCACTGCAGCCTAGCTGCTTTTGGTGTGCATGCTTCAGGGCACGACCTCGATGGCACTGTTGTTCCTTGGCACCGTGGTACCCCAGGCTTCCCGCAAAACCCAGTGTTGGCTCCTTCTATCCTCTTGCTCATTCTGCTCCTCATAGATAGGGTTTATGGATGAAAACATGGAAGAAGAGGGGAGAAAGATGTGTAGGATCCTCTGAACTCGACCCAATATCTTATCCCTTATATAGGGGAGGGTAACAAAGCCCTAGGATGGCTTACCCATAAAGAAACGAAGTCCCTTTTCCAATAGGAATTATATTCCTTCAAGGAGAAGTATTCTTCTCTCTCTTCATTATCCCTTTAAATATACTTTGTTCTTTAGATATTAGGAATTCAAAATTCCTCTCACTTATTCTCTTTATTGCTTGACTTTTAACCCATTGGCATGAAATTCTATTTTCATTTAGTAGAAAATACTTCCTTTTTAGCAATGCCACCAAAATCATTAATTATGTATCACATTATCCTCTTATTTTGCATTATTGGTATTTTCTCTTTCTTTCTTCTTCATTGGGGCTCCTTGGACCCCAAGAAACTCCAAGATTTCAAAATCCCTTTTTACGGATACTTATTATCCTTCTAGATGCATCTATATTCATTTTTTTTTGACACTCTGGGGATAATCTTATTCATCATGTTCCCACATACCAGGTCCTCGTGAGTTGCAGAATCCGCCACCTTATTACAGACTATTCCCCTATACTTAAAAGTAACAACATCAAAATCCCTACACAGCTTACTAATAAGATAGAAACTCACTTTGTATTTAGCTGGGGTGGCGATTTTGTTGTTCATCATCTTCACTGCTCCTTCGCTGTCTGATTCCATCTGCACCTTTCTAAACTTCATGCGGCACTCCTGGAGACCCACAACAATGGCTCTCAGTTCTGCTGCCATGATGTCTAGCATTACGCCTTTATCACAACCTCCTCTTAGCCATCTTCCATCTTAATCTCTAATGACAAATCCGGTGGCCATAACCTTATTCTTCCTCTTCACTGCGGCATCAACATTAACCTTCACATGTTCACTGTTTGGGGGTGTCCAACCAATTGCCTTAGTATTCCAGCTTTCCTCTTTTCCTTTCTCTCAATCGAATGCCAACGTGCACATCTTGACCTCTTGTTTGATACTATTAAACATGCTCACATCATTTACTCGTAGCTCCTGGAATGCTTCACTGCATCTAAAACTCCATAGCTTCCAAATAGAGATTGCGACCCAAGTAATCCAGTTGGGCCTTTCCTTCCTCTTCCTTAGGTTTGTCATAAGCCATTTCTCCATCGTGCATTCTTGAATCAGGGATATCCCCGTGAGGTTTTAGATGTGTCTCCAAACTTCTTAGACATCAGCGCAATAGATGAAAGCATGCATTGCTGATTCTGTGAATCTATGACATCTTGGGCAGTTCGGATCATTTGTGAAACCACACCTTGCCCGAGCTTCATTTTTCATGAGCCTATCGTGCATTGTAAGCCATAGTGTCATCTTGACCCTTTGGGGGACCTTTAGATGCCATAGGTTCATCCATCGGCATGGTGATTCCCTGGTGTGCTCCATATGCAATTGACTGTAGGCCCTTTTGATGGTAAATTGTCCCCCATTGTCCTTCAAGTATATGATTTCATCCTCTCCTACTGTCGGATTAGGTGGCGGCATTTCTAGTATTTGATGTATTAATTCTTCTTCAAACCACTGGTTTATGAATCTATCATCCCACCCTCCGCTCATGTTAATCATGGAGTTAACTGTTAGGCTTGTCAGGTCGTCTGGAATTTGGACATGGTCCCTAATTTTTGGTTGTGTGCCTCCCACCCAGTTATCATACCATACCGACGTGAGTTCTCCTGATAGCATTGTCTTACCTGTGACAGGTAAAAGCTTGGTTTTAAGTTTGGTAATCACCCTCCATAGTTTTGATGCTCCTGCTACTCCTTGGTTAGCTCTGCGGTGGTACTTTTCCTTCATTACCATCCTCCAAAGAGTGTGGTGCTGCTACATGTAGTCCCAACACATTTTTTGCAGGAGCGCTTCATTCTATAGTTTTACCGACTTGATATCTAAACTACCCGATTTCCTACTAGCACAGACTTTGTCCCACACAACTAAATGGGTGCCCCCTTGCCCAGCTGCTCCTTTCTAGAGGAAGTTCCTGACCACCTGATCTATTTTGTCGTAGACCGGAATGGGAAGGGAGGTTGGTTGCATAGTATAGATAGGAATGGTATTTAGTATTGATTTAACCAGCGTTGCCCTGCCAGTGAACGATAGTGATTTATTGACCCACGATGAAATCCTCACTTCTATCTTATTGATGATGTCAAGGTACATGGCTTTTGATGTTCGTTCATGTATGATTGGTACCCTTAGATGCTTCCCTAGATCCTCAGTCTTCCTAATGCATGTAATCCTCGTGATCACCCTTCTAACTTGAGTAGTTGTATTTTTTGAATAGAAGATGGCTGATTTCTATTTTGCCAAGATCTATCATGATGCTCACTCGAACCTCTTCATAACCTTCATCATTATCTTTGCTTGTCTCGTAGTTGCCTCGCCAAAAAGTATCAAGTCATCGGCGAAGCAAACATGCGATATGCCGATCCCATTTCTTTTATCTTGGAGTGGGATCCAATTTCCATTTAACTCCTCCGTAGCAATGTCTTGACTGAGTCTATCGAGACAAAGCACGAAGATATAAGGGGACAACGGATCTCCTTGTCTCACCCCTCTGGTGGATTTAAACGGTGCTAAACTTGATCCATTCCAAACGATGGAGATTTCCCCTATAGTGATGGTATTCCTCAGGTGTTGTGGTATAGTTGTCCTCTTTAGAGTATCATATATGAAATCCCAATCCATCCTATCATACACCTTTGAAAGGTCCACCTTCATTTCCATAGCAGTGTGTTTGCCCAATCTAATCTTCATAGAGTGAACTAGCTCATGTACCAATATGATATTGTCGGTGATTCGTCTTCCGGCACAAAGCTGCTCTGTGATGGTGCAATCCACTCTGGTAGGAAAGGCTTGATTCTCTCCACAATAATTTTTGATAGAAGCTTCAGATCTACATTATTCAGAGTAATGGGTCTTAGGTTTTTGCAACTCTCCGGCGTCTTCATTTTGGGGATCAATATTAGAGTTGAGTTTGCCATATCTTCGTTGATCGGGGCACCTACAAAAAACTTAGATATCATTAGGGATACTGAATCGCCTAAACGACTCCAGTTTCTTTGTAAAAAAATCTGCATCCACTCCATCCGGCCCCAGCGCCTTGATGGGGTTCATCTTCATCAACACTTCCCATGTTTCCTCCTTACTAGGTACTTGCCCCATTTGTAACCAGTGCATCTCCTCCAACCTTGGGAAGCTTCCTACATACTCCACTGCAGATTTATTGCCCCTTCTTCTTCTTCTTGCCGTGAAAAGACCAGTGAAGTACTCACTGACGACTTCCTTCATATCTTCCTCTTCCACCTAGACTCCTTGATTGTTCTTTAGCTTAGTAATCGGGTTCCTTTGCCTTTTAGCTTTAACCAGAGTCAGGTAGTATTTAGAATTAGCATCACCTTCTTTCATCCAGTCACATCTCACCTTTTGTCTCCACTCCTCCACCTCTAAATTAATCAGTTTGTTATATTCTAGCTGCAGCTCTCCCAAATTGTTATCATGTTCCTCTTTCAAATTGTGGTTGTCGGCATCCTGCAATTTCCCAATCTCAGACAGTGGTCAGTTTTTCCTAGCCATGGTCTTTCTTCTTTCATCTGCATCCCATTGCACTGATTTCTTCATCAGAGTCTTAATCGCTTCATGGAAGGGCAGTGATTTGTTCCAGTTCTACTGTAAAAAGTTGGGGAAGGATTCTCTTTTATTGCACATAATACTCGTCTTCGGTCTGAGGCACCCCTTCTGTGTTCTCTCCCTCATTGTAACTAATACAGGTGCGTGGTCAGATTATACCTGAGGTAGATTTGTAACAGTTGTTTCTGGGTATGCATCTAGCCATGATTGATTAGCTACCGCCCTATCGAGTCTTTCCGTGAGCCATCCTCTTCTGAACGTCATCCTGGGTCCAGATGCACCCAAGTCTTCAAGATCTACATTTTGGAGACCTTCCGCGAACTCTCTAGAATTGGTTAGAACAATTGGTTCCCCTCCTACTTTCTCATCAGCGCTTAGCACTGCGTTGAAGTCCCCAAACACCAACCATGGTGAGTTTGACGCAGTTACCATAGTGTAAAGGTGATCCCAAAGTAGCCTCCTCCCTGCTTGCTTTGTGCTTGCGTAGACAAAGTTCAACCTTAGTTTCTTGTTCACTCGGTAGTGTACAAACTACCTATGGCTCGCTAAGATCTCTACTGCCCCCAGTCTACTTATCCACAACACCCATATGCCTCCTGAGAACCTCGTAGCTTCAACCTGGTAGGACTGATCAAATCCTATCGTTCTTACAATCTTGTATGCTTTATCCTCACTGGTTCTCATCTCCAGGATAGCGAGAACATCAATTCTATGCAGTTGCGATAAGTCTCTAATTGTGTTTTGGGTATCTCTTCCGCAGATACCCTGTACATTCCAAGAAGCTATTATCATTAGGTGATCATGTCTGACAAGCTCGGGTCTTCACTGCCCAGTGCATTCACCTCTTCCTGACCGCTTGTTCTTTGGGTTTTCTTTCTTGGGCCATTCTTTGTTAAATTTTTAGAGTTTAGTATCTTGCGGTTCAAGAGATGCACCCCTACTGACGTGCCAAATCGCATTGATCTGGTCGGGCTACCTGCTAGATCCGTCATCTTCTGGAATCCTCCCATCTTGAAGCTCAGACCTTCATTTCCTCCCCCCTCGTCATCTAGAATGACAACAGTGTCTTCCCCTTCGATTGTCACTACTTGGTGGTTCTGTGTTTTCTCAGTTTCGTTTACTGCCCCTTCTTTGGGTTGTCGTGCTTTTGTATTTGTTAGACTTTGCTCCTCCACAGGGTGCTTCTTCTTGTTCACTGCCTTCCATTGACACCATTCATAGCCTGTTTTTGGACCTGATGATTCCGTAGGGACTGCTCCTGCATTGATTTCCTCGGGTACATCTAGGTTGCCGAACTTGTTATGTGTTGGGATTCCTCCTTTCTTGCTCTATCTCTCATCCTTCCTCGGCCTCTTGGCGAATGCATTCACATGTAAGTTCTCAATGAACTTCCCCATGGGGCTCGGCCTGATCTCCTCTCCTTCCTTC
Source organism: Alisma plantago-aquatica (assembly GCA_963693085.1). Classification (NCBI taxonomy): domain Eukaryota; kingdom Viridiplantae; phylum Streptophyta; class Magnoliopsida; order Alismatales; family Alismataceae; genus Alisma; species Alisma plantago-aquatica. The sequence continues at coordinate 1,680,609,183 of OY856409.1, read as the reverse complement.
TGTTTCCCCACCTTCGTCTGGGCTTCAATGGCCTTCTTCCTTTCCATACAGTCGTCCTCTCCATGACTAATTTTTCCGCAGAACATACAGATACTTGTCAAGTTTTCATACTCAACTTTGTACATCTCCCCTTGGACAATAATCTACAATACCAACGGCTTGTTGGTATCTAGTTTCACTGCTATACGTGTGAATTTTCCTCGCTTCTTCTGGTCAGTGTTAGTGTCTACCTTGATCGTAGTTCCAATCGCATCTCCTACTTCTTCCAGAAATCGAGTTTGGTACAGGAAAATTGGTAGCCTTTGTAACAACCCTGACCTGGATTATGAGGTAACCCTATTTGTTTTGGCTAATAAAGTTGATTATATCTTTAATATAATCCTCTAAGGTTTTTTTTATCATGTGACACACTCATGTTTCAAGAGTGGTCCCGATTGAATGTTGTTTGAGCAATTTTCCTTTGTTTTGGACCAAAGTGCAATTTACCCAAATTGAGGGGCTATAATGCAAAATTTCACATGTTGAGCATGCCTCATGTGTTGTATCATCATTATTGAGATAATGATGTAAGGTGGTGGCTTGTGGAAAGCCTAAATTCCAAGTTTGAACTTGTTTGAAAAATGATGGTACCTTGTGCACCAATTTTGGTACAAATTGTAATTTACCCAAAATGTGGGGTTGATATGCAAATTACAACCTCTAGATTGTTCCTATTTCCTTTATGTATCATTTAGAGGAGATATAATGAATGATACACCATGTTTGATTCCATTATGAATGATGGTAATCTTGGTGATGAAATGACTAAGAAAAAGGGTTGAATTTGGAAGCTTAACTTGAGTTGTATCAAGTTGAAAAGCTTATATATGAGTGCCTATCAGCCGTGGAGCCCAAGGAGGTGTTCCATATCGTTTTGTGAACTCTTGGAAAAGTCCATATCGTTTAAAGCACCTCAAGGAGGTGAGGTATGATGGCCAACAAGTTTCCTTAGAAAAAGTGTATCGACTTGACATAAAATCATGATTAAACTTAGATGACTTATCCAAATGGATAAGCAATGGACGAATTTGCATCTTTATATGATCCTCAACCTTTTTTCATGTCAAGATAAATGTTGATGCATGCATGGATACGTGTCACCCATGCATGACATGTGGCACCTACTAGCTCAAAATGTCGACACCTCATTTTTGCCTTTCTTCATGATCAGCAAGTATATATACCCCTAGATTCACCCCTTGGTGCAATTTTGCAACCATTACCACCCTCCTACCCTACGGTATCGTGCATAGAGCTCCCATATCGTGAAGGGATGCTACGGTATCGTGCATGGGCCTTGGGGTATCGCCCATGGCAAGACCATATCGCCCAAGTAGGTGATATCGGCTATATAGGGTGATATCGGCCATAGAGTGAAGTGTTTTGACTCCAAGTGATTGCCATATCGTGAAAGTGAGTATCATATCATGCAATAGGGTGGCATGTCGTGCAGGAGCACAAGGGTATCGTGCATAGGCCTTGTATGTTGTCCATAGAAAGTATATCGGCCATACCATGTTGATATTGCCCATAGCAAGTCGATATCAGCCAATTGAAGTGATTTTGGCCACAAGCGAGGGGGTATCGGCCACAAGCAAAGTTGTGTCGGCCAAGAGGAAGTCCATATCGCCCAAGAGTGGTAGGGTGTCGGCCAAGGAGCTAAGGAACTCAAAACTTAACCCTAAGGTAAGATATAGTTGTCTTCAAGCTTGAATTGAAGCATGGAATAAGGGTTATGATCTACCTTTCTTTTCTTCTTCACCAATTGCTTATCCATGGTGATTCCTTGTATATGAAGGAGTTTTGAACGAGACTTGGACCTTTGATAAAGTCATCTTCAACCTTAGGAACATGGAGCTTTAGACCTTGAAGCTTTGAAGTGGTTCTTAAGGTGGGTTATATAACTTGAACTCAATCATGTTATGATTCATCACCTAAATTGTTGTATTTAATGATCTACTTTTAATTCCAAAATTTCCTGAAATAGTTGATGAAATTATGAGTTCTAGTAGTTTCTAATTCCTTTTGACTTGAACTATAATAGTTAGAATAAAGATCTAGAGCTTGAAGATTGTGATACCACCTTATAAAAGTGATATCGGGTGCATGCACATAAGAAAGCCCCTCTAACCCGATATGATGATGCACCTATTTCACTAAAATGATATAAATAGGTTTGTAAACCTTATTGAACGATATGGGGGTGTGGTATACACCTCTTGAATGATAGGAGGTCTATTATAGACTCCATTCATGATACAAGGTCAATTGTATACTTGTAAGTTGACAAGAAACCCTAAATTGGCTAACCCGATATAAGTGAAGAGTAACAAGTGTTATTGCATGATATGATCATATGATACATCATTGATACTTAGTATCATGAGGCCTACATGACCTTGTATGACATGGTTGCATGACAGGGTTTCACGATACACAACCCTAAACAATATGGTAACCCTAACCCATCATGGCTAACCCTAGATGGTGACTAGCCCGATAGGGTGATTGAATGTACTTCTAGCCCGACATGGTGATGGGTTGATACCTCATAAGTATCATGGGCGACACATACATATATCTTGTGCCCGATATGAGGTCAAGAAGGTACCTCATGCCCGATATGGAGACAAGTGCAAATACTAGCCCGATATAGTGAGTGTCTATACACCTACAACCCGATATGGTGAACATATGCACATGATTTAACCCTATACACCTTGTAAAGGTAAGGGCAAGACACTCTTAGGAGTGATGAGTGTAACACCAAGTAATGGTGTGGATAATACCTTGATAGGTGAAACACCTAGAGTGGTTAATAATGATTAATCTTATATCAATAATGCCTTAACCCGAGATGAGTTCATATCATTAATGATGGTTGAATAATTCAATTGTGTGACTTATGACAAATACATTACATGATAAATGTGATGAGCTAGTGCATAAAGTATTAGTATGGGACATACCCTAATACAAGATAAGTTGATGAACTTAAGTATGTTGAAAGTGATGAGGGAAGTGATACATCAAGACATGGTAGATATCACATCCAGCACTTTAAGGTTGATGTACCTTGATGCACCTTAAATCCAATATACTTGGATGAGTAACACATGAAGTGTGGTATGTCAATTGTTACATTGAGATGTAATAAGTTTAATGCACTTTTATAAGTGTGGGCTAACATACTTTGAGAAAGGGTTAAGCCAAGTTAATAAAGTCTGATGTAATCATACCCTAGTAAGGATGAGAGAGGAACTCATACCTTGTGTTGATGATTCATTTAATGATAAATGATGAGAATGAATAAGTATGATTGAATACTTATGATATCAATGTTTGCTCCTAGATGTGTGGAGCAATGAATTAGGGTTTGATCATTGATAATATGATCTAGAAAACCTAAATGGTTAATAATGGAAAACCCTAACCCTAATGAAGGGTAATGATATGTAAGAGAAACCCTAATCGATAAGAAAGGGAAAACCCTAACCCTAATGATGGGAAGGTTGTATTTCTCTTATTGAATAAGCCTTGTAATGCATGTTAATTACTTGTATAACAAGTATAATGTGTAATGGCCTTGTGAGCCATGTGAATAAAGTTGTTGCCTAGTGAGAGGTGACAAGATGTGTAATAGCCTTGTGAGCCATGTGAATAAGTTGTTGCCTAGTGAGAGGTGACAAGATGTGTAATGGCCTTGTGAGCCATGTGATAGTTTGTTGCCTAGTGAGAGGTGACAAGATATTTAATGGGCCTTGTGAGCCATGTGAGATGCTTGTATAACAAGTATCATGTATACCTTGGTCTGAGGACCCAGAGGTAATAGTTACCTGATAAGTGGTAACAGTGTTCAGTGATGATCTAAGGGTTTGAATACCTAGATCCAGTAATCATGATAATGATGATGTGAAGGGATGAGAATTCCCAGTAATGTGATTAGGGACTGAGATCCCAAGTATCATGTGTTTAAAAGAATTGGACAAGTATGTGATAGATGTATTACACCTTTCTTTGTATCATTTGTTGTGTTTGATAAAGATAACTTGTTTGATGCTAAAAGAACGATGTAATGCATGTAATATATCACTAGAAACTATAAAACATTTCCCTGACCATAGATCCATCAGTGTCAGAACTTGCTGATGGTGAAACGGGCTGCTCCGCGGCATAACCCGGAGTGCGTACTTTTGAGTATGTGAGGGTGTGAGTAGGGATGGTACTGTGTGAGCCAATCCCCTTACGATCCCGAAATGAATGGGGATTTGGCTATGTGCCCTATCTTGGCTTGAGTGTGACTTCGGTCGTAGACTCTGTGTTGAGCATCGTGAACTGGCCCGTGGCTCGGAGTATGGTGCTTGTGTCACCATGACTCAGACTGGGGACGGTTGTTTGTAGATGTTTCCCCTAAGAGAGTGCAGTTGACGTTGTAGCTCTAAGCATGGATGCCTACATGCCCTGGCACAGCTTGTTAGCAGTGACATGAGATGTCCTGCATGAGGTCTCGTACTGACCGAGATGGTCTGAGGTCATGGAAACTGGCTCTACCATTGACCTTGTATGGTACCGACTTGTGAGAAGTTTGTGGTTAGTTGGAGATGGCCGGGGTATGCTCCATCTCCTCAGGGAATAAGTGTGATTTGTAAAATATGTTCAGTCGTGTAGTATATCTGCTTAAGGATCGAATACGAGAAACATTGCTTGATGCGGAATACAGTTATATATTCTAGTTGATAGATGTTATTTATGTTTCTTTACATTCCTCGCAAAGTAGATAGATGAATTATAATCTCCCATGGGTAGATGCAATGTTCTCCTTATGAAAGGATATTACTTCATTCTATTCATATAGTGAATTATCCTGCTTGTTAATATAAAAAGAACCTCTGCTCAGTGTATAAATGCTTAATCTGTGATGATAAAATGGTCGGCGAAGAGTTATATCTCTCGCTGGGACAATTACAATTGTCTCACCCCCGTGGGACCCAAATTTTTAGGTGGACGTGCACGAGGAGGTGAATACATTTTTGTAGAGGAAGAACAACAGATGAGGCAGCAGTGACAACTCAGGTTGAGTGTACTCTCTGTCATGTCATGTAGATATGAGTCATATGTGTCGTCTTTGTACTCTCAGGTCCTTGGAGTTGGTTCATACTGGTTTTATGATCAATAAGAGATTTTGTCTTAGGTGCCTCCAGGTTTTATGTTGCTCATGTATAGTTTGGTAAAGCAACTATTATATGTTATTCTCGAGATGAGATGTACCAGATATGTACAATGTGAATAATGATGTATATAAGGTTTTGGACCTTTCAGTAAGAGTTTTCTTTGGAATGGATCTCTTTGAAAAATGGTTTTAATTTTTAGTGATTTTTGTTAATCTGTTGTTTATGTTTAATTCCGCTTAATTAGGAACGATTTGATTGTCGGTCGTTACAGTTTTGGTATCAGAGCTTAAGGTTCGCAGAGTCTACAGATACATAGGACTAAGGTGTTGAGTCTATGTTATTGTCCTCCAGTATACCCTATAGTGACTTCTACTTGTGCAGAATAAAGGGTGAAGTTTATAAATGAGTGGGGAACATGAGGAATACATTGTTGAGGGCAATGTTGTTGCACCAAGAAAGGGTGCAAGGGATCAGGCAAGAGAAGAATGAATGTCTGAGAATTCCCATCATGAACCGATCAGGATAGAGAATCCTATGTTTATGCTCTTGTTGGGTAGGTTAGGACAACAATGATGCATATAGTAGACTGGATACTAGCATTACAACCTAGGTTACCAGTCCTCAATAAAGAAACTTTGGGCTTTGAAAGGGTTCTTAAATGACATAGTCATGTTGGAACAGTGGAAAATGTGGGAAAGATTAACATATGGTGAGAAAGTAGACACTGCCATAAGTTTAGACAGATAGTATATTTGTCATGGTAGTGCCCAAGAAGGGGCAATAAGCCAAGAATTAAGGAAATGTCATTACAATTCTAGAGACTTTTGCCTAGTGGTTCTAAAAAGCCAAAAGTAACAACATGAAATAGCTAGACTCTATGGGTTGAGTCAACCTAAAGCGGTGGATGACTGTGAGGGGTAACAATCAGATAGAGCTTTTTCATTTTGATATGCCTTATCTTGATGATTATATGATAATCATAAAAAGGATTGCTGCTACAGATTTCCCTATTGATTGTCCTATGGGGACATAGGGAAGAAATATGAGAACTAGAATTTATATTATGTTCGGTATTCTTTTAAATGCTTTATAATTGTTCTTATCCGTGTGGAAGAGGATGAGGTATAGAGGTAATTCTTGGAGAAAATCCAGGGATGCTAAATCTTATGCTTGTGATGATACAAAAGGTAAGGAATATGAAAGTACATAAAGTGCATACTACCTAATCTCAGTACTTGTATACCCTGGCCAGGTATATAATTATTGGAGATAGGGAAAGTATGGAACTCTTAGATTGTTATCTTTTTGATTACTCTGGTCAAGTACTCATTCTGAGACAATCTAGTGAGTATAACTAAACTGGAAATATGGTATGGACATGTATATCATATCCTAAGTGCAATAAAGTGGAATCTGAGATGATCTCAGATCAATCTGTACGTATGATGAAATGAAAAGTATAATCCTCATGATAAGAGAATGAGAACAAAGGAGATGATCCCTATCAGACAAAGCATGTGTGAATAGTAAATATCTTTTCCCATGATGTGGAAATGGGAAATGTGATAAAATCACAAAATGTTCATGAACATGTTAGATAATAACAAAGATCGGAATAATGACATGTAATCATCCTTATAATTCCTATGTTGATGGCAAGGAACCTAGGATGAAACACGAGTAAATGACTCATGAATAGTTGAAAGTTCATGCAATAATCAGAGGAGATGATAATCTCTTCTCTTTGATAAACAACCCTGGATGATGATGGGGTGATAACATGAATATGTTCCTTTGTGTTCTTTCCCTTCTGGGACATGGTAATCATGTGGGTCTTATGACACTTGATGTGCATAAGTTAAAAATGTTCAATTGATGGATACTTAGAAAAGTATCAGTTTGTCTTGGACTTTGGGTTCCAAGATAAAGATATGTGTAACAAGTAATGTCCCAAGATGAAAGAAAGAGGAGGATGTGATGTGTTTTTGACACATGTGATGGATACCAAGATAAGATATTCTGGTATCTAAGAAGTATCAAGTGATATGGCAAAGTAAAAGCATAACTCCTAATCAACTGATTTATGTGGGTTACCTGGGATGGCCAACTGTGAAATTTGCCTAGTTACATAAAATAGTATGGACATCACATATTAGGGGTTTATGCTCTGCATCAACATAACATCGATAAGGATGTACTATTTGAAGGAACAATTGTAAAATCATTGTGGGAAAAGCTTATTAAGCTAAAAATAATTTCTTAGAATACCCCTATCTAGATCTGTTAAGGCAACTTATATATAACATCTAAAGATACCTCTAAGATAAGTTCTTAATTGATAAGTAACCTCCCCTTATTATAAGAGAATGTAAAACTAATGAGATAGTTGGTACAAGTAGTAAGAAAGTTTAATGTTGTGTAAGTAGATTAGATGACACAGTAGATATATGACAAGACTTGTAGTCACAAGTGGATGACAGAACATGATTCTGGTCTTTCCTTTAAAAGTAAAATGCTAAATGAAGAGTATGGGAGACTTCCCAGAATCTTATCACATAAATTTGTAAGTTGAGACAGGTGAAAAATTAGTAAGGTATGACACCTGAGTTAAATAAGGTATGAATGATGTTTCCCTGACTAAGAAAAGTATTACCTAACATAGAGTTGACTCTACAGTTAATAATGAAAAAGACAGTGGAATATGTGCCATGTGTGAAAGATTCAATGATAACCATGTGTGGAAGAACTTTGTGTTGATCAAAGATATGTGTCATCTCCATGACATTAAGATGTTATGTGGATACTTGATGGTATGATGAATAAATAATATATGTCTTCCTTTACCTGGGATTTCGGGGACGAAATCCTTGTTAGGGGTTTATAACTTGTAACAACCCTGACCTGGGTTATGAGGTAACCCTATTTGTTTTGGCTAATAAAGTTGCTTAGAACTTTAATATAATCCTCTAAGGTGTTTTTTTATCATGTGACACGCTCATGTTTCAAGTTTGGTCCCGATTGAATGTTGTTTGAGCAATTTTCCTTTGTTTTGGACCAAAGTGCAATTTACCCAAATTAAGGGGCTATAATGAAAAATGTCACATGTTGAACATTCCTCATGTTTTGTATCATCATTATTGAGAGAATGATGCAAGGTGGTGTCTTGTGGAAAGCCTAAATTCCAAGTTTGAACTTGTTTGAACAATGGTGGTACCTTGTGCACCAATTTTGGTACAAATTGTAATTTACCCAAAATGTGGGGTTGATATGCAAATTACCACCTCTAGTGTATTCCTATTTCCTCTATGTATCATTTATAGTACAGAGAATGAATGATACACCATGTTTGATTCCATTATGAATGATGGTAATCTTGGTGATGAAATGACCAGGAAAAAGGGTATAATTTGGAAGCTTAACTTGAGTTGTATCAAGTTGAAAAGCTTATATATGAGTGCCTATCGGCCATGGAGCCCAAGGAGGTGTTCCATATCGTTTTTTGAACTCTTGGAAAAGTCCATATCGTTCAAAGCACCTCAAGTAGGTGAGGTATGACGGCCAACAAGTTTCCATAGAAAAAGTGTATCGGCTTGACATAAAATAGTGATTAAACCTAGATGACTTATCCAAATGGATAAGCAATGGACGAATTTGAATATTTAGATGATCCTCAAACTTTTTGCATGTCAAGATAAATTTCTATGCATGCATGGACACGTGTCACCCATGAATGACACGTGGCACCTACTAGCTCAAAATGTTGACACCTCATTTTTGCCTTTCTTCATGATCAGGAAGTATATATACCCCTAGTTTCACCCCTTGGTGCAATTTTGCGACCCTTAACACCTTCCTACCCTAAGGTATCGTGCATAGAGCTCCCATATAGTGAAGGGATTCTATGGTATCGTACATCAGCCTTAAGGTATCGCCCATGGCAAGACCATATCGCCCAAGTAGGTAATATCAGCTATATAGGGTGATATCGGCCATAGAGTGAAGTGTTTTGACTCGAAGTGAGCGTCATATCATGCAAGTGAGTATCATATCGTGCAATACGGGTGGCATGTCATGCAGGAGAACAAGGGTATCGTGCATAGCCCTTGTATATCGTCCATAACAAGTATATCGGCCATACCATGTTGATATTGCCCATAGTAAGTCGATATCAGCCAATTGAAGTGATTTTGGCCACAAGTGAGGGGGTATCAGCCACAAGCAAAGTTGTGTCCGCCAAGAGGAAGTCCATATCGCCCAAGAGTGGTAGGGTGTCGGCAAAGGAGCTAAGGAACTCAAAACTTAACCCTAAGGTAAGATATAGTTGTCTTCAAGCTTGAATTGAAGCATGGAATTAGGGTTATCATCTACCTTTTTTTCTTCTTCACCAATTGCTTATCCATGGTGATTCCTTGTATATGAAGGAGTTGTGAACGAGCCTTGGACCTTTGATAAAGTCATATTCAACCTTAGGAACATGGAGCTTTGGACCTTGAAGCTTTGAAGTGGTTCTTAAGGCGGGTTATATAACTTGAACTCAATCATGTTATTATTCATCACCTAAATTGTTGTATTTAATGATCTACTTTTAATTCCAAAATTTCCTTAAATAGTTGATGAAATTATGAGTTATAGTAGTTTTTAAGACCTGTTGACTTGAATTATAGTAAAGGTCTAGAGCTTGAAGATTGCGATATCACCTTATAAAAGTGATATCGGGTGCATGCACATAAGCAAGCACCTCTAACCCGATATGATGATGCACCTATTTCACTAAAATGATATGAATAGGTTTGTAAACCTTATTGAACGATATGGGGGTGTAGCATACACCTCTTACATGATAGGAAGTCTATTATAGACTCCATGCACGATACAAGGTCAATTGTATACTTGTAAATTGACAAGAAACCCTAAATTGGCTAACCTGATATAAGTGAAGAGTAACAAGTGTTATTGCATGATATGATCATATGATACATCATTGATACTTAGTATCATGAGGCCTACATGACCTTGTATGACATGGTTGCACGACAGGGTTGCACGATACACAACCCTAAACAATATGGTAACCCTAACCCATCATGGCTAACCCTAGATGGTGATTAGCCCGATAGGGTGATTGAATGTACTTCTAGCCCGACATGGTGATGGGTTGATACCTCATAAGTATCATGGGGGACACATACATATATCTTGTGCCCGATATGAGGTCAAGAAGGTACCTCATGCCTGATATGAAGACAAGTGCAAATCCTAGCCCGATATGGTGAGTGTCTATACACCTACAACCGGATATGGTGGACATATGCACATGATTTCACCCTATACACCTTGTAAAGGTAAGGGCAAGACACTCTTAGGAGTGATGACTGTAACACCAAGTAATGGTGTGGATAATACCTTGATAGGTGAAACACCTAGAGTGGTTGATAATGGTTAATCCTATATCAATAATGCCTTAACCCGAGATGAGTTCATATCATTAATGATGGTTGAATAATTCAATTGTGTGACTTATGACCAATACATTACATGATAAATGTAATGAGCTAGTGCATAAAGTATTAGGATGGGACATACCCTAATACAAGATAAGTTGATGAACTTAAGTATGTTAAAAGTGATGAGGGAAGTGATACATCAAGACATGGTAGATATCACATCCAGCACTTCAAGGTTGATGTACCTTGATGCACCTTAAATCCAATATACTTGGATGAGTAACACATAAAGTGTGTTATGTCAATTGTTACATTGAGATGTAATAAGTTTAATGCACTTTGATAAGTGTGGGCTAACATACTTTGAGAAAGGTTTAAGCCAAGTTAATAAAGTCTGATGTAATCATACCCTAGTAAGGATGAGAGAGGAACTCATACCTTGTGTTGATGATTCATTTAATGATAAATGATGAGAATGAATAAGTATGATTGAATACTTATGATATCAATGTTTGCTCCTAAATGTGTGGAGCAATGAATTAGTGTTTGATCATTGATAATATGATCTTGAAAACCTAAATGGTTAATAATGGAAAACCCTATTCCTAATGAAGGGTAATGATATGTAAGAGAAACCCTAATCGATAAGAAAGGGAAAATCATAACCCTAATGATGGGAAGGTTGTATTTCTCTTATTGCATAAGCCTTGTAAGGAATGTTAATTACTTGTATAACAAGTATAATGTGTAATGGCCTTGTGAGCCATGTGAATAAAGTTGTTGCCTAGTGAGAGGTGACAAGATGTGTAATGGCCTTGTGAGCCATGTGAATAAGTTGTTGCCTAGTGAGAGGTGACAAGATGTGTAATGGCCTTATGAGCCATGTGATAGTTTGTTGCCTAGTGAGAGGTGACAATATATTTAATGGGCCTTGTGAGCCATGTGAAATGCTTGTATAACAAGTATCATGTATACCTTAGTCTAAGGACCCAGAGGTAATAGTTACCTAATAAGTGGTAACAGTGTTCAGTGATGATCTAAGGGTTTGAATACCTAGATCCAGTAATCATGATAATGATGATGTGAATGGATGAGAATTCCCAGTAATGTGATTAGGGACTGAGATCCCAAGTATCACGTGTTTAAAAGAATTGGACAAGTACGTGATAGATGTATTACACCTTTCTTTGTAGCATTTGTTGTGTTTGATAAAGATAACTTGTTTGATGCAAAAAGAATGATGTAATTCACATAATATATCACTAGAAACTATAAAACATTGCCCTGACCATAGATCCATCAGTGTCAGAACTTGTTGATGGTGAAACGGGGTGCTCCGCGGCATAACCTGGAGTGCATACTTTTGAGTATGTGAGGGCTTAAGTACGGACGGTACTATGTGAGCTGATCCCCTTATGATCACGAAATGAATGGGGATTTGGCTATATGCCCTATCCTGGCTTGAGTGCGACTTTGGTCGTAGACTCTGTGTTGAGTACAGTGAACTGGCCCGTGGCTCAGAGTATGGTTCTTGTGTCACCATGACTCAGACTGGGGATGGTTGTTTGTAGATGTTTCCCCTAAGAGAGTGAAGTTGACATTGTAGCTCTAAGCGGGGATGCCTACGTGCCCTGGAACATCTTGTTAGAAGTGACATGAGATGTCTTGCATGTGGTCTCATACAGACCGAGATGGTCTGAGGTCATAGAAACCGGCTCTACCATTGACCTTGTATGGTACAGACTTGTGAGAAGTTTTTAGTCGGTTGGAGATGGTCGGGGTATGCTCCATCTCCTCAGGGCATAAGTGTGATTTGTAAAATATGTTCATCCGTGTAGTATATCTATTTAAGGATCGAATACGAGAAACATTGCTTGATGCGGAATACAGTTATACATTCTAGTTGATAGATGTTATTTATGTTTCTTTACATTCCTTACAAAGCAGATAGATGAATTATAATCTAATAGATGCAATGTTCTCCTTATGAAAGGAGATTACTTCATTCTTTTTATAGTGAATTATCCTGCTTGTTAATATAAAAAGAACCTCTGCTCAGTTTATAAATGCTTAATCTGTGATGATAATATGGTCGGCGTAGAGTTATATCTCTCACTGGGACAATTACAATTGTCTCACCCCGTGGGTCCCAAATTTTTAGGTGGACGTGCACGAGGAGGTGAAGACCGTTTTGTAGAGGAAGAACAACAGATGAGGCAGCAGTGACAACTCAGGTTGAGTGTATTGTCTGTCATGTCATGTAGATATGAGTCCTATGTGTTGTCTCTGTACTCTCAGGTCCTTTGAGTTGGTTTGTACTAGTTTTATGATCAATAAGAGATTTTGGCTTATGCGCCTCGAGGTTTTATGTTGCTCATGTATAGTTTGGTAAAGCAATTGTTATATGTTATTCTCGAGATGATATGTACCAGATATGTACAATGTGAATAATGATGTATATAAGGTTTTGGACCTTTTAGTAAGAGTTTTCCTTGGAATGGATCTCTTTGAAAAATTTGTATTAATTTTTAGTGATTTTTGTTAATCTACTATTTTTGTTTAATTCCGCTTAATTAGTAACGATTTGATTGTTGATCGTTACAGTTTTGGTATCAGAGATTAAGGTTCGCTGTGTCTATAGAGACATAGGACTAAGTTGTTGAGTCTGTGTTAGTGTCCTCCAGTATACCCTATAGTGACTTCTTCTTGTGCAGAATAAAGGGTGAAGTTTATAAATGACTGGGGAACATGAGGAATACATTGTTGAGGGCAATGTTGTTGCACTAGGAAAGGGTGCAAGGGATCAGGCAAGAGAAGAATGAATGTCTGAGAATTCCCATCATGACCCGATCAGGATAGAGAATCCTATGTTTATGCTCTTGTTGGGCAGGTTAGGACAACAATGATGCATATAGTAGACTAGATACTAGCATTACAACCTAGGTTACCAGTCCTCAATACAGAAACTTTGGGCTTTGAAAGGGTTCCTGAATGACATAATCATGTTGGCACAGTGGAAAATGTGGGAAAGATTAACATATGGCGAGAAAGTAGACTCTGCCATAAGTTTAGACAGATAGTATATATGTGTTGGCAGTGCCCAAGAAGGGTCAATAAGCTGAGAAATAAGGAAATGTCATTACAATTCCAGAGACTTTTGCCTAGTGGTTCTAAAAATCCAAAAGTAACAACATGAAACAGCTAGACTCTATGGGTTGAGTCAACCTAAAGCGGTGGATGACTGTGAGGGGTAACAATAAGATAAAGCTGTTTCATTTTGATATGCCTTATCTTGATGATTATATGATAATCATAAAAAGGATTATTGTTACGAATTTCCCTATTGATTATCCTATGGGGACATAGGGAAGAAATATGAGAACTAGAATTTATATTCTGTTCAGTATTCTTTTAAATGTTTTATAATTGTTCTTATCCGTGTGGACGAGGATGAGGTATAGAGGTAATTCCTGGAGAAAATCCAGGGATGCTAAATCCTATGCTTGTGATGATACAAAAAGTAAGGAATATGAAAGTACATAAAGTGCATACTACCTAATCTCAGTACTTGTATACCCTGGCCAGGTATATAATTATTGGAGATAGGGAAAGTATGGAACTCTTAGATTTTTATCTTTCTAATTACTCTGATCAAGTAGTCATTCTGAGACAATCTAGTGAGTATAACTAAACTGGATATATGGTATGGACATGTATATCACATCCTAAGTGCAATAAAGTGGAATCTGAGATGATCTCATATCAATTTGTATGTATGAGGAAATGAAAAGTATAATCCTCAGGATAAGAGAATGAGAACAAAGGAGATGATCCCTGTCAGATAAAGCATGTGTGAATAGTAAAGATCTTTTCCCATGATGTGGAAATGGGAAATGTGATAAAATCACAAAATGTTCATGAACATGTTATACAATAACAAAGAAAGGAATAATGACATGTAATCATCCTTATAATTCCTATGCTGATGGCAAGGAACCTAGGATTAAACACGAGTAAATGACTCATGAATAGTTGAAAGTTCATGCAATAATCAGAGGAGATGATAATCTCTTCTCTTTGATAAACAACCCTGGATGATGATGGGGTGATAGCATGAATATGTTCCTTTGTGTTCTTTCCCTTCTGGGACATGGTAATCATGTGGGTCTTATGACACTTGATGTGCATAAGTTAAAAATGTTCAATTGATGGATACTTAGAAAAGTATCAGTTTGTCTTGGACTTTGGGTTCCAAGATAAAGATATGTGTAACAAGTAATGTCCCAAGCTGAAAGAAAGATGAGGATGTGATGTGTTTTTGACACATGTGATGGATACCAAGATAAGATATTTTGGTATCTAAGAAGTATCAAGTGATATGGCAAAGTAAAAGCATAACTCCTAATCAACTGATTTATGTGGGTTACCTGGGATGGCCGACTGTGAAATTCGTCCAGTTACATAAAATAGTATGGACATCACATATTAGGGGTTTATGCTCCGCATCAACATAACATCGATAAGGATGTACTATTTGAAGGAACAATTGTAAAATCATTGTGGGAAAAGCTTATTAAGCTAAAAATAATTTCTTAGAATACCCCTATCTAGATCTGTTAAGGCAACTTATATATAACATCTAAAGATACCTCTAAGATAAGTTCTTAATTGATAAGTAACATCCCCTTATTATAAGAGAATGTACAACTAATGAGATAGTTGGTACAAGTAGTAAGAAAGTTTAATGTTGTGTCAGTAGATTAGATGACACAGTAGATATATGACAAGACTTGTAGTCACAAGTGGGTGACATAACATGACTCTGGTCTTTCCTTTAAAAGTAAAATGCTAAATGAGGAGTATGGGAGACTTCCCAGAATCTTGTCACATAAAGTTGTAAGTTGAGAAAGGTGACAAATCAGTAAGGTATGACACCTGAGTTAAATAAGGTATGAATGATGTTTCCTTGACTAAGAAAAGTATTACCTGACATAGAGTTGACTCTATAGTCAATAATGAAAAAGACAGTGGAATATGTGCCATGCGTGAAAGATTCAATGATAACCATGTGTGGAAGAACTTTGTGTTGATCAAAGTTCTATGTCATCTCCATGACATTAATATTTTATGTGGATACTTGATGGTATGATGAATGAATAATATATGTCTTCCTTTACCTATGATTTCGGGGACGAAATCCTTGTTAGGAGTTTATAACTTGTTTCAACCTTGACCTGGGTTATGAGGTAACCCTATTTTTTTGGCTAATAAAGTTTCTTAGAACTTTAATATAATCCTCTAAGGTGTTTTTTTATCATGTGACACACTCATGTTTCAAGTTTGGTCCCGATTGAATGTTGTTTGAGCAATTTTCCTTTATTTTGGACCAAAGTGCAATTTACCCAAATTTAGGGGCTATAATGCAAAATGTCACATGTTGAACATGCCTCATGTGTTGTAGCATCATTATTGAGAGAATGATGCAAGGTGGTGGCTTGTGGAAAGCCTAAATTCCAAGTTTGAACTTGTTTGAACAATGTTGGTACCTTGTGCACCAATTTTGGTACAAATTGTAATTTACCCAAAATGTGGGGTTGATATGCAAATTACCACCTGTAGCATGTTCCTATTTCCTATATGTATCATTTAGAGGAGAGACAATGAATGATACACCATGTGTGATTCCATTATGAATGATGGTAATCTTGGTGATGAAATGACCAAGAAAAAGGGTTGAATTGGGAAGCTTAACTTGAGTGGTATCAAGTTGAAAAGCTTATATATGAGTGCCTATCGGCCATGGAGCCCAAGGAGGTGTTCCATATAGTTTTTTTAAATCTTGGCAAAGTCCATATCGTTCAAAGAACGTCAAGGAGGTGAGGTATGACGGCCAACAAGTTTCCTTAGAAAAGTGTATCGGCTTGACATAAAATAGTGATTAAACCTAGATGACTTATACAAATGGATAAGCAATGGACGAATTTGCATCTTTAGATGATCCTCAACCTTTTTGCATTTAAATATAAATGCTGATGCATGCATGGACACGTGTCACCCATGCATGACACGTGGCACCTACTAGATCAAAATGTTGACACCTCATTTTTGCCTTTCTTCATGATCAGCAAGTATATATACCCCTAGTTTCACCCCTTGGTGCAATTTTGCGACCCTTACCACCCTCCTACCCTAAGGTATCGTGCATAGAGCTCCAATATCGTGAAGGGATTCTATGGTATCGTGCATGGGCCTTGGGGTATCGCCCATGGCAAGACCATATCGCCCAAGTAGGTGATATCAGCTATATAGGGTGATATCGGCCATAGAGTGAAGTCGTTTGACTCCAAGTGAGTGCCATATCATGAAAGTGAGTATAATATTGTGCAATAGGGGTGGAATGCCGTGCAGGAGCACAAGGGTATCGTGCAGAGGCCTTGTATATCGTCCATAGCAAGTATATCGTCCATACCATGTTGATATTGCCCATAGCAAGTCGATATCGGCCAATTGAAGTGATTTTGGCCACAAGTGAGGGGGTATCGGCCACAAGCAAAGTTGTGTCGGCCAAGAGGAAGTCCATATCGCCCAAGAGTGGTACGGTGTCGGCCAAGGAGCTAAGGAACTCAAAACTTAACCCTAAGGTAAGATATAGTTCTCTTTAAGCTTGAATTGATGCATGGAATTATGGAATTAGGGTTATGATCTACCTTTCTTTTCTTCTTCATCAATTGCTTATCCATGGTGATTCCTTGTATATGAAGGAGTTTTGAACGAGCCTTGGACCTTTTATAAAGTCATTTTCAACCTTAGGAACATGGAGCTTTGGACCTTGAAGCTTTGAAGTGGTTTTTAAGGCGGGTTATATAACTTGAACTCAATCATTTTATTATTCATCACGTAAATTGTTGTATTTAATTATCTACTTTTAATTCCAAAATTTCCTGAAATAGTTGATGAAATTATGAGTTCTAGTAGTTTCTTAGACCTGTTGACTTGAACTGTAATAGTTAGAATAAAGGTCTAGAGCTTGAAGATTGTGATATCACCTTATAAAAGTGATATCGGGTGCATGCACATAAGCAAGCACCTCTAACCCGATATGATGATGCACCTATTTCATTAAAATGATATGAATAGGTTTGTAAACCTTATTGAACGATATGGGGGTGTATTATACACCTCTTGCATGATAGGAAGTATATTATAGACTCCATGCACTATACAAGTTCAATTGTATACTTGTAAGTTGACGAGAAACCCTAAATTGGGTAACCTGATATAAGTGAAGAGTAACAAGTGTTATTGCATGATATGATCATATGATACATAATTGATACTTAGTATCATGAGGCCTACATGACCTTTTATGACATGGTTGCACAACAGGGTTGCACGATACACAACCCTAAACAATATGGTAACCCTAACCCATCATGGCTAACCCTAGATGGTGACTAGCCCGATAGGGTGATTGAATGTACTTCTAGCCCGACATGGTGATGGGTTGATACCTCATTAGTATCATGGGCGACACATACATGTATCTTGTGCCCGATATGAGGTCAAGAAGGTACCTCCTGCCCGATATGGAGACAAGTGCAAATCCTAACCCTATATGGTGAGTGTCTATACACCTACAACCCGATATGGTGAACATATGCACATGATTTAACCATATACACCTTGTAAAGGTAAGGGAAAGACACTCTTAGGAGTGATGAGTGTAACACCAAGTAATGGTGTGGATAATACCTTGATAGGTGAAACACCTAGAGTGGTTGATAATGGTTAATCCTATATCAATAATTCCTTAACCCGAGATGAGTTCATATCATTAATGATGGTTGAATATTTCAATTGTGTGACTTATGACCAATACATTACATGATAAATGTGATGAGCTAGTGCATAAAGTATTAGGATGGGACATACCCTAATAAAAGATAAGTTGATGAACTTAAGTATGTTAAAAGTGATGAGGGAAGTGATACATCAAGACATGGTAGATATCACATCCAACACTTCAAGGTTGATGTACCTTGATGCACCTTAAATCCAATATACTTGGATGAGTAACACATGAAGTGTGTTATGTCAATTGTTACATTGAGATGTAATAAGTTTAATGTACTTTGATACGTTTGGACTAACAGACTTTGAGAAAGGGTTAAGCCAAGTTAATAAAGTCTGATGTAATCATACCATAGTAAGAATGAGAGAGGAACTCATACCTTGTGTTGATGATTCATTTAATGATAAATGATGAGAATGAATAAGTATGATTGAATACTTATGATATCAATGTTTGCTCCTAGATGTGTGGAGCAATGAATTAGGGTTTGATCATTGTTAATATGATCTTGAAAACCTAAATGGTTAATAATGGAAAACCCTAACCCTAATGAAGGGTAATGATATGTAAGAGAAACCATAATCAATAAGAAAGGGAAAACCCTAACCCTAATGATGGGAAGGTTGTATTTCTCTTATTGCATAAGCCTTGTAAGGCATGTTAATTACTTTTATAACAAGTATAATGTGTAATGGCCTTGTGAGCCATGTGAATAAAGTTGTTGCCTAGTGAGAGGTGATAAGATGTGTAATGGCCTTGTGAGCCATGTGAATAAGTTGTTGCCTAGTGAGAGGTGACAAGATGTGTAATGGCCTTGTGAGCCATGTGATAGTTTGTTGCCTACTGAGAGGTGACAAGATATTTAATGGGCCTTGTGAGCCATGTGAGATGCTTGTATAACAAGTATCATGTATACCTTGGTCTGAGGACCCAGAGGTAATAGTTACCTGCTCAGTGGTAACAGTGTTCAGTGATGATCTAAGCGTTTGAATACCTAGATCCAGTAATCATGATAATGATGATGTGAAGGGATGAGAATTCCCAGTAATGTGACTAGGGACTGAGATCCCAAGTATCATGTGTTTAAAAGAATTGTACAAGTACGTGATAGATGTATTACATCTTTCTTTGTAGCATTTGTTGTGTTTGATAAAGATAACTTGTTTGATGCTAAAAGAATGATGTAATGCACGTAATATATCACTAGAAACTATAAAACATTGCCCTGACCATAGATCCATCAGTGTCAGAACTTGTTGATGGTGAAACAGGTTGCTCCGCGGCATAACCTGGAGTGCATACTTTTGAGTATGTGAGGGCGTAAGTACGGACGGTACTGTGTGATCCGATCCTCTTACGATCCTGAAATGAATGGGGATTTGGCTATATGCCCTATCCTGGCTTGAGTGCGACTTCGGTCGTAGACTCTGTGTTGAGCACGGTGAACTGGCCCGTGGCTCGGAGTATGGTGCTTGTGTCACCATGACTCAGACTGGGGATGGTTGTTTGTAGATGTTTCCCCTAAGAGAGTGCAATTGACGTTGTAGCTCTAAGCGTGGATGCCTACGTGCCCTGGTACAACTTGTTAGCAGTGACACGAGATGTCCTGCATGTGGTCTCGTACTGACCGAGGCAATCTGAGGTCATGGAAACCGACTCTACCATTGACCTTGTATGGTACCGACTTGTGAGAAGTTTGTAGTCGATTGGAGATGGATGGGGTATGCTCCATCTCCTCAGGGCATAAGTGTGATTTGTAAAATATGTTCAGTCATGTAGTATATATGCTTAAGGATCAAATACGAGAAACATTGCTTGATGCGGAATACAGTTATACATTCTAGTTGACAGATGTTATTTATGTTTCTATACATTCCTTGCAAAGCATATAGATGAATTATAATCTATCATAAGTAGATGCAATGTTCTCCTTATGAAAGGAGATTAATTCATTCTATTCATATAGTGAATTATCTTGCTTGTTAATATAAAAAGAACCTCTGCTCAGTTTATAAATGCTTAATCTGTGATAATAATATGGTCGGCGGAGAGTTATATCTCTCACTGGGACAATTACAATTGTCTCACCCCCGTGGGACCCAAATTTTTAGGTAGAAATGCACGAGGAGGTGAAGACCTTTTATAGAGGAAGAACAACAGATGAGGCAGCAGTGACAACTCAGGTTGAGTGTATTGTCTGTCATGTCTTGTAGATATGAGTGTTATGTGTCGTCTTTGTACTCTTAGGTCCTTGGAGTTGATTCGTACTGGTTTTATGATCAATAAGAGATTTTGGCTTACACGCCTCGAGGTTTTATGTTGCTCATGTATAGTTTGGGAAAGCAACTGTTGTATGTTATTCTCGAGATGAGATGTACCAGATATGTACACTGTGAATAATGATGTATATAAGGTTTTGGACCTTTCAGTAAGAGTTTTCCTTGGAATGGATATCTTTGAAAAATGGTTTTACTTTTTAGTGATTTTTGTTAATCTGTTGTTTATGTTTAATTCTTCTTAATTAGTAACGATTTGATTGTCGGTCATTATAGCCTTGGTATGCATAACCAGACCACCATATATTTTGGGTTTGCCTCTGACGGGGAGAAGGATTTGTCCCAGGGTTGGACGCTGAGGTAGGATCCCATCACCAGCCACGGTCCTCCCGTTAGCGCCGTTAGATAATCGTCCTCTCTTGTTAGTTGCACAATGAAGTAATTGTCCTCCAAGTCGATGAGTCTAAAAGCTCCTGCAGACCTCCACATAGCTCTGATTCTATCTTGTAGGGTCAGGAAAGCTATGTTTCATATGATTACCTTCACGACAACTGCAAACATCCATGGTTTCACCAGCTCCTCGAATCTATCTTCGACGATGTCAAACTTCAGTGTCCCATCCACCACACTCGTTGTGATGTCTTTCTTATCAAGTTTAATGTTTGGATCATCAAAGCCCAAGAATGGAAGCCTATGTACCCCTTCTCCTTAGCCCACGATGTCTTTATAGGATACTACTTTCTGTATTTCCTACCCCGTCGAGGGATGTCCAATGGCCGCTCTGAATTGTAGCTCTGGGAAGTCCGTCTGTCTCGGCGGTGGCGGCGGCCGGGGGGGGGGGGGGGGGGGGGGGTCCTTCCTCACCTGCAATGGGTTTCCTACTCCTCCCTTTGCAATTTTGTTTCTGTTAAAGTTTAGCGCTATGTCGAGTCTTTTTAAGATTTCCTATTGTGACTGCCTTTTATTATCCTTCTCTACCATGAATAACGGGTTGTTTGATACGACAACCGTGTATGGTACTCCTCCCTCTCCGGTCAGTCCTTTCTGTAACAAGCCTCCTTGCTCCTCAGAAATTGTGTTTGCCGCCCCGGTTGTCGTAGTCCCGGTGCTAGATGGTGTCGCTTCTCCTTCTCCCCCGTCCAGACCTTCCATGTCCACGTATATTGTCCCCTCTACTTCAACCGGCGCTTCCGGTGGTCTAGTCCCACCAAAACATCCCCTTCCTCCATGGCCTCCATGGCCTCCATGAGCACCCCCTTGCATAAACCCTAGAAGAGCACCACGTAAACCCTAGCAGAGCACCACGCAAAATTTCATCGTTGATCCTAGATGCATCTATATTCATTATTTCACATTATCTTGTTTATTTCTTATTAAAATATCTCTTTTTGAGGATTTCTCTTTTTCTTTCTTTTAATTTTCCTCATTGGCATTCCTTTTAACATTAGGAATCCTTTGGATACGAAAATCCACCATGGATAACTCAATTATACATCTTTTCACTTATTTTCCACATTTTATCATTGTTTTCAATTTCTTTCTTAATAAAGAAACATTTAATTGATCTTTTCTTTTCTTATTGCTTTCTTTTTTCAACTTTGGACTCCTTGGAACCCAAGGAACCCAAGAGGTACGAAATCCACCTTTGGATTATATACTTTTTTCCTTCTATAGGTTTTCTACATTTTTCTTTTCTCCATTTCTTATTAATATTGGAGTTTCTTTTGTATTATCCTTGTTATTGGGCCCAATAGCCAATAAATCCCACAAAAAAATCATCAAGGCTATTCTAAACGAAATCAATTTATTCAAAATAATATATATCATTATTTGTTCAAATATCTTTAATATGAGAAATTACATTTCTCACCAAAAGAACCCAAAAATTGGGGTTGTAACACCAGCATATTCCTATATGCTAACCAACGTTTTGTTTGTCGGCGTTTTAGGTACAACCCTGAAAAGAACAAATAGTAAAGTGACACATTGTCAAAATAAGAAATAAAGTGTGAGGAGGATTAGATAGAATAGATTCAAGGTGTGGATAGTAGTAGATACCCAAAGTTTTAAAAAGGTATGAAAAGTTTTATTTTATACCAGCTTTTAGTATAGTTTGGTAGAATTTTATAATTATTACTAATTATTTGTTGAACCATTGATCCTGTTAATTGGGATAACGGCTCTGACCTCTTGGTCTCCCTTAATTGGGGGTTACTGGGAGGTGGGGTCGTTACATTTGGTATCAGAGCATAGGTTCCTCATTTAATCATTAATAATAATTAAATTTTACAAACTCTGTAGAACCCAAGGGAGTTATTAGAAGATTTTTTGAAAGACAGAGGTGTCTAGAAAAGGATCATGTCTGGGGGTTGGTAATATTTTCCTCCGCACCGCTAGTCAGAATATGAGGACTCCTGGATTTGTGTGACTGCCTGGCCAATGTCTTAGGATTTGACTCGAAATAAGATACCTTTAGGACTCTCTCATCTTGTTCATCCCTTCTCAACTCAAATGTTGTTAAGGATTTTAAGGATTAGGGTTTTCTCTCTTTTCCTCACCCTCTCGAGGTATGGGTAAAGTTGATAAGGTTTAAGGAATCCTCCACCAAATAAATGAAAAGCATGTAAATATGATGTCATGGACATAAGCTTAATAGTTTAAGCATAAACTAAAGAATAGTTGCATGCTTAGGTCATATGACATGAGTTGTCATGCCCTCAGGAGTGACTCGAGGCTAGACCTTCTTGTCAGGAGGATGAGTAGAGAGAGTTAGTCTTGGAGGTAGAGACCTCCATTATAAGTAGAGACCTGGCACATCCTTTGAGGATGATGCTAACCCTAACCCTAAGTGGTGGTGAGAGAGAGAGATGGCATGATGAGTTAGATGTCATGATAGACCAGGTGTGTGGACATGCTTTTGGATGCCCATGACGTTATGAGCCATGTGAGATTGGATGACCTAGTATCTTGATGACCCAACCCAGGAAAGGGCCATGCATGTTAGAGTGAAGGATAGCTCCTTCAATGATGAGGTTAGTAAAGAACCCATAGAAACCATATGGGCTTATGCGAGTTGGGCATAGCATGCACCCAGAGTACGTCAGTAGTGCGGGCAGTAGGTTGAACCCTAGCCAGGAGAGTATGTTGAATGGCTTATGAGATAAGCATGAGGAGCTCTGGATAATCTTGAGCGAATGTAAGTTTGAACATAGGCTTCACCCATGTAGGGGTATGTTGTGATTTTGATCCTTCATGGGGAGAGGACCTCTAGCAGCAAGGTTGTTTGTAGGGTTAGCTCTTGAGAGAGAGAGAGCAGAACCCAAGCAAAAAGGTTGGAAGCTTAGACTCCGAGATATGAGGAACATGGGAGTTGAGGATGATGCGGCCTAAGTGGATGATAGTGGTTGCCTCATGCATAATTCCTGGAGGCTGATGGTATCTTGGTTTCCTCTAGAGGAACCAAACCCTGGAGAAAAGATGAGGTTGTTGATACCTATGAGCCTATGGTATAGATATTCACCTTCTAGGGTTAGGAAGAAGAGTTCCTTAGACCCTAAAGAGGCTTAGTAACAGGTTGTGAGGCCTTATACGTTGTTGGTTGTCCTTGAGGAGCACTCCACTCTGAAGTGTTGTTCAAGTAGAAGGATCATGGGAAGTGCATGCCATACCCTATACATGCTTGGATCATGGTTAAAAATTTGAGCAGACAGTTGGACATTAGAAAAGTGAACCTAGGGTTCCTAGGCCTAAGAGAGGAAGTGGTGTACCATATGCTCATGATGAGATTTGAGTTTCTATAGAGTTGAGCATGGCACTCCTCATGTTTAAAGGAAAGGGAAACCCCATTAAGTCGAAGGTATGTTTGATGAACCCCTCACAGCTGAGTTGGTGACATGGGAAGGTATGTTCTTGGTCTAATGTTGAGGAATGAGAACAAGTATGATCCAACATGGTTTAGTAGGTGGTCTTCTTGTGCCTTAGTATCTTGCTAGGGTTAAGCATGATGTAAACCCTAGACATAAGGACATTTGTGACCTTTGTTGCTATCAAGATTTAGTTTCCCCCATCCTGGGAGAGGGACCTTTTGTAGGGTGTATACTAGTTTTGTGGGTTTTAAGGTAACCTAAAGAGGTCTCATAGGATCTTGAGAAGCTAAGTGAAAAGTACATAGTATGAGAATGAACATGTAGACCCATAGATAACCATCTCTAAGTGCATGTGGGTGTGTTACCATGAAGGTAACCAGTATGGGGCCTGACCAAGGTAGGAAGGTCGCCATGACCCCTATGAAAGGATGAAAGTTAGCCAAGGAATGCAGAGAGAGATGATGAAGGCTTGGGTAAGGTTCTAAGTTGGACATGTACTATGTTAGAATCCTAAGTCTATCCTAGGGTCAGGTAGGGATAAGACTGATGGAAGTAGGAGTTGCCTAATTCCCTAGTTGCACATGACTATAGGGTCGGGAGGTAACAGCTATCATTGTCTGAGGGCCTTGGGTTAGGATATTGATCACCTTCATGAACTCATGGGACCCAAGGGCAGATGAGGATGGAACTCTCTGGATGCATAAGGGAAGAGGGATGACCCCAAAAGTTCCGGCACCCTACAGACCTAGAGGCGATAACCAAGGATTGTGTAGTGACCCAAGTAGGTTCGAGACCAGTTTTCCATGGAAGTAACTTTGATATCAAGATGACCGTGATGTAGAGACATATGTTGCATGTTTCAACTTAGATTTGAAGGTGTACTGACGATGTGGGATGTACCATCTCTACTCTTGGAATAGGAAGAACTTTGTGTTTGGACGGCTGCCAAATGCTTATTTCCTCTTGTTATGGGAGTGAGAGATAGGATAGTACGCATGCCATACACCAAGGATAAAGATGATGTGAGTTGGAATGTTTCTATGAGGTATGAGGATAGAGATGATAACATACCCTTGTGGAGTAAACGATATGTGGATGGTTACAAACACCAAAAGAACTAAGGTAGTCATCTTATGGGGATGCTTGTATCATGAGCTATGTGGAATTTGTGAGTCATACAAGGTTGAGTTTCATAACCAAGAAGATGAGCTCTAAGTTTTCTTGTTGAGTCTGAGATGAGATGATAAGTGGAATACATGGAGGTGTATGTCTTCAACATTACCTAACACCTAAGGATGTGAGTCTGTAATCGATGCTCTGGTTGAGATACAACTGCCTAGTTTAGCTAGAGGCTAGAAAAGGTTGTTAGGTTAACTCTAAGTTGGAAAAAGGAGATATGTTTGGCTAACACTCAGATGTAACAAGATTTTTTATTAAGTTAGTAGTTTTTTGGTTAGCCAGCCTAGGCCTTGATGCAATAAAAGGATGGTTGTAGAACCTCAGATGCACTTCTTTGGAAAAGAAGGATATGAAACCCGACTAGAGTGGTTTAGGGTTTCTGAGGAATCAATATTGAAGAATCATGACATACATGAGATCATGATTTTAAGATCATCATACACCGTGGTACTACTAAGATAGTAAGTGGCAGTAGTACTTTCGATGCTTAAGATGAAGTTGCACGTGGCTTGTTGCTATGCAAGCCAGGAGGTGAAGGACGAACATCAGTAACCCAATGAGTTGGTATAGAGGATAAAAAGTCCCTGAGAGGAAATGGGAGTTCATCACTATGGTTGTTGTGGTAAGTCTCCCCTAGACCAAGGAAGGTCAAGATGCAATATGGATTATGGTAGATCGCCTTACCTAGATGAAATGAGAAAGAAAGAATGTTGTCACAGGACGGATCCGCTTGAACTACATATGAGAGAGAGATGGTTCAACTACACCATGATGCGAGTTCAAAAGTTCTTTATAACCTAAAGATTCACTTCTATGAGGTGGAAGTAGATGAACTCGATGCTAGTACAGTTTATCACCCCTAACTAATGGTTAGTATGATCCAGACTAGAGGGTCTGATGAGAGCATGTGTGCTTATTTAGGGTGATACATGGAGACAGATATTGTCCTCTGTAAGATGTGATGCTAATCACCATAGCCAGTATTAGGATGTAAAGAAGCTCTGTAAGGGAGGTTGTTTCGATCACCACTTCTATAAGATGATGCTAGTGAAGGGACCTCGCGAAGGTCAGAAAAGGACCACAGTTTGTGTAGATGAAGTCACTTTGATCATGCAATGGCTGAAAGAGAGCCCAGGGGTGACATGAATTGTGAGCTAATGTAAAGCAGACTGACATGCAGTTCACTGTGGGAGAGTATGTGATGTGAAAATCTAACCCCTCTAAGCTACAGCTGAGAAAGTTGAGTCCCCAATATATGGGTCCATTTGAGATGGATTGGTGGAGATGGTTGTGTTTAGCCTTACCCCTGAGGATAATATGATGCATAATGTGTTCCATGAGTCTGATCTAGAGCACTATGTGAGGTACCCAAGCCATGTGCTGAGCCATGAACCAATTCATCTTTATGAGAGGTTGAAATGTCCTGAGTCACCTATGAGGGTACGATATAACAAGGTAAGAGAGAAATCAGATGAAAGAATATGATATGATGAAGGTTCTTGGGAAGCACAATGGAAAGGGTGAGGCCACATGGGAGCCATGATGGACATAAGAAAGGCTTATCCTGTTTGTCTGTGCCTGGTGGAATTTTGAGGGCAAAATTCCAATAAGAGGGGAAGGATGTTACAACCCCAATTTTTGGCTTCTTTTGGTGAGAAATGTAGTCTCTCCTATTAAATATATTTGAAAAAATAATGATATAATTTGTTTTGAATAAAAGGATTTCATTTATAATAGCCTTATTGGTTGCTTTGTGGGCTTTATTGGCTATTGGGCCCAATAACAAGGAAAAGAAAAAGGAAAGTCAAATAGTAAATGAATAATTAAGAAATGGAGAAAAGAAAGGTGTAGAAACCTCTAGAAGGCAAAGGAATATCCTCTAAGGGTGGATTTCGTGCCTTTTGGGTTCCTTGGGTTCCAAGGAGTCCAAATTGCAAAGATAATGCAATAAGAGAGAGAAAATATCAATTAAATATTACCTTATTAAAGGAAATATGAGATAATAATAATATTATAAGAAATATGTGGATATTTGGATAATGGATCCATCTTGGATAAGATTTCATGTCCACATAGTTTCTAATGGAAAAAGGAATCAAAATCAAAAGAAAAACCAGAGATAAACAATTTAATCAAGAATATTTGAAATAAAGGAGATAAGTCAGGAAATAAAGAGAGAAGCGAGGGTTTGGTCATGATGAGTGATAATTCGAACCTCACTTGCTTTCTTGGATTACAAGGAATAGAAATAATGAGAAATAAGAAAATAAGAAAGAAAAAATGGGAGAAATAAGCCTAATTGAGTAATATCTTACACCTAAAGAAAAGGCACGTTTTATTTTAGATAATGAGCCCAATTTTGGCAGAGATGTAGATTAAGTCATTACTAAGTTTTCCTAAAAATGTGGGATTATTTGGATGAATGGTTTAAGAGATGTAGATTTTTGAAAATCCATAAAGTGAATGAGTAATCATTAAATGTCACACTTATTTTCCTGATTAAAATGATCTGGTGCGCACCACGGCAGCCGTTGGATTAAGATCCAAGGGCACCTGGGTCCTCTTCTACCTCCAGTAGGATTGGAAACTGGAGGAGTCTGATTATCATGGATTTTCTCACAACTAGGGGCACGAGGAGATTGAGGAAAGCTTTCCATTATGTTCGGGAGTCTGTTCCGAAGCCATCCAACCCGATTTGTGGGTGGTTTCATTGACAAGCCAGGAAGTCCCCAAATCACCAGACTCTGTCACTGACCCTATATATAGGGGAGGGTTCTCAGGGGTACCCGCACCCATAAAACCTACCTGGGCATCCATAGAGAGCACCGACAAAGTGTTTGACGATTTCAATTGAGCAATTTACCCCGACCTTCCCCTTCATCCTCCGGTCGACCTCACTGGAGTTTTAGTGACCGGTTGGGAGCGGAGGCACGACGCGGGTGTGCGATTGTGGAGCCACTCAAGTTTGGACGGTGGTAGTGGAACTTCCAAGCCCCATAGCTTGATCGCTGGTGGACAAGATCCCAGAGTCAATAACGAGGTTGACCACAGATAGCTGCAGACCTGCTCGCGTGAGGTAGGAGAAGACCCCAGCAAATTACCAGATTGCCCACCCTCCTCTGCAGTTCGGGTAAGGGCATTCTCACCCAATCCTTTATTTTTCTTCATCAGATAAGCACACGGAGCATGAGCCGTCGGATCCTGCATGATCTAGTGGACCACGGATCTAGCGGCTGATGTTTTTCTAAAAATAACAAATAATTCGAGGAAATGAATTACTTTGCAAAAATCATAACTTTTGCTAGGAAGCTCTGATTAGAAAAAGTTATACATGAAAGTTTCTTAGAAAAATACTACGAACACAATAAAATTGGTTTGAGAACCTAAATCCGTTCCTATTTGAAAAAGTGTGTTAATCTAATAAAAAGTGCTTATGTATTATATTAGAAAACCCTAATTGAGCATATTGGTTAAGTTCATGTTGATTAGTTGATGAAATTGAGTAATTGCAACCTATTGAATAGTTAATGATGAACTTGAACCTGATCTAGATGTTTCTTGCATGATTTAGGGTTTTTACCTCAAATAAGAATGGTTAATCACTTAGAAACCCTATTTGAGTATAAAGTATGAATCTTTACGGTTTAATAGGTTAATTTGGGAAGTAATAACCTGTTGAATATTAAAGTCGAACTTCAATATATAATTTAGGGTTCCATGTATATAAATTAGCTTTAATGGGCCTTAAAACCCTAATGTTAGTAATTGTGACTCTTAATGGCTTTAATTGTTCAAATTCATAAATAAGATGAGATACATTAGTCCTAAGCTATTTTGAGTATAAGAGTTCTTAATTTTGGATAAATAGCCTTAATATGGTAATTAGGGTTTTCTAATGGATAAAGGTGGAATTAATGATAAATGGAGTTCATATGTGAATTAGACCATAATGAACTATGAGTTGTTAATCCGGAAGGAACCAAAAATGATAATTCGGCCTAATGATCTTGTCATGAATTAAAAGGATAAAAATGGTAGTTTTAATGTACAAGAGCATAATGGACTTAATTGATGGTTAATTGTGCCTTTAATCTGAAATTAATGTTATAAGTTGTTAAAAGGTAACCTTAATATCTTTTGTGAAAAATAGATGAGATAATTAGGGTTTGTGAGTAATTGTATAAAATTAGGGTTTAAAAGAGTAAAAATGAAGAGGAACCCTAATTGCAATAGAAACCCTAAAAGTGGACTAGAAACCCTAGGAAGCAAGCTAGGTTTAATAGATCTTGATGGCATGATCAATGATAGGAAATTGTATGCATATTTCAGGATCTCTTTGTGTGCTTGCTTACCTATTGGATTTCTTGCATTGATTGGATTAATTCTATCACAAATCAGCCTGACAGGTATGTGGTTATTTATGGTTAATCGCATTAGTTTTCGAAGGTTTTCCAGATGATTTGATCGCATTGAATGCAACCTATCAGTTTGGATGTTCACAATTGCAAATCATAAAGTCACTATGATTATCACATATATAATAGAAGTGTGTATTCTTGCACCTACATGCCACCCTGATGGATGATACCAAAAGGTCAAGCCCAAGAGGGAAGACCCATGGGCACCATGAGTGGTGACCCCAGACACCAAGCTCGGGATTGAGAAGGTGGTCTTTATTGTATGACTCACGGGCACCATGAGAGGTGACCCCAGGCACCAAGCTCAGGATTGAGAAGGTGACCTTAAGTCATTGGAAAAAGAGAATCCCTAAGGAGGGTATGCCAGGGTTTGGGCAAAAGCGGTGGAGAATATCACACTGAAAGTGTAATTTGGCTTGTTAATTAACTTGATTGTGATATTTAGATTGTTAGCCATATTTGCAAAATTTTGGTTGTCCCCACATACCAACATATTCCTATATGCTGACGGACATTTTGTTTGTCGGCGTTTTAGGTACAACCCTGAAAAGAACAAACAGTAAAGTGACACATTGTGAAAATAAGAAATAAAGTGTGAGGAGGATTAGATAGAATAGATTCAAGCTATGGATAGAAGTAGATACCCAAAGTTTTAAAAAGGTATGCAAAGTTTTATTTTATACTAGCTTTTAGTATAGTTTGGTAGAATTTTATAATTATTACTAATTATTTACCGAACCTTTGACCATGCTAATTGGGATAACGACTCTGACCTCTTGGTCTCCCTTAATTGGGGGTTACTGGGAGGCGGGGTCGTTACAGGGGCTAACCATTAACACCGCATTTTTTCTCACGCAATAGAACATCATACTTAAATTTTAGCTCTCTAGCTAATGATGGAATTCATTCCATTTTCCACTTTGCCCTTTTTAACATTTTCCCACATTTTTTTGCATATTAATCCATCATTTTCACCCATTTGCTGCAAAGAAACCTTCTTTTAAACCAAAAATGATATTCTTGAATTCCTCCTTAAATAGGTTATTTTTCACAAATTACCTAGTTGAATTGTCTGTAATTAAATATTCCCTTTCCAACTACCTTTTATAAGAAAATATGAGATATAACTCTAACTTATCTTTCTATGCACATTTTTCCTTCAATTCTACCTTAAAGAGGCTATTTTCTAGAGATTTCCCATTTGAATTGTTTGAAATAGAATATTTTTTCAACTCCTTTTCCAAAAAAAATCTGAGAATATTACTCTGATTTGTTTTTCCAGCACAAGTTTTCCTCAATTTTCACTAGAACATTCTTACTGGGAGACTGCCATTTTCCACCCGGGGACACCGAGTGGATCGTATCCATCTGTCGCTTGACATGTGGAAGATCATCTTGATCCGTGTGTTCTTCCATGGGGTGCATCGTGGTGATCTATAGCCTAGTTTTAGCCTAGAATCTCGAACCCTAAAATCCACCTATAAATAGACCCCCATACCTAATCTATTCTAAGGCCACTTTTGACTATCGTGAAGCCAAATAAATGACTACCTCTCCCTTATATTTTCTACAAGTAATCAGAGGATCCTTCCTCTGACAGCAACTTCTCTGCTAATGTTGGTAGGTTGCACAACAATAATTGATGTTTTTTCTATTATATCGATATCAGTAATTGTTGCTTACTTTGATCCATTCACAACTAGTCATATATGCACCTTCTATCTCAAATATCTAATCTTGGTCTATTGAATCCATCTCTCTTGCCTCTCTCTCTTCCTATGCAATTATCCTAAATGCCAATGACGGATCTCTAATGTCAGAGGTCCTGAGGTGATTGGAACTACAATACACCTAAAAGTTATACCTATAGGGCTATGATGGGAAAGTCATGACCGTCTCCAACCTCAATGGTCTGCCAATATAAAGAACACATTTTTTTTGTTTGCCACTTTTTTAACAATAACCACAATCATCAGTGTTTTTATCCGAGATGACTAAAAAGGTTGTAGTACCATTATCGGGCAAGATGGGGGGGTGTTAATACTTCCCTACTCATAATATGATTCTCAAGTCTGAACTCAAATAGCACATACCTTTGTTATAAACCCTTGGGTGAAGTCAAATTAGGCTTCTATGTGTTTTCCTATTGATTTTAACTCCAACTTCATTTTTCTTTTTTTACGTATAAAATTGGGTGGCAAATCTGAGCTTTATAATTTTTCATTTTTTTTGTTTTGACGATTGTAGGATCCATTGGATTTTTTTATCTGAGTATAATAATGAGCGATGAGGGTATTGGGTATGTAACATAAACTAGTATCTAAAATGAAATCATAGTGTGAGAACTAGAGAAGAATAAAGCAAATGAAACCATGAAGAATTTCAACACTAATAAGTAAAATAAAAAAAATCAAATTTTTACTTAGAGTGTTCGATTCTACCACTTGTAGTGCTAGCATTTCCCATTCCATGATATCAGTATAAAAAACATGACACAAATATTTTTGTTTGTAAAATTCAAGTGCACATGTCAAAGTAATATTAGATTTGTGAGTTCTGAGCGTCAAACTCAGGGTATTGGGTACTAGAAACTATTATTAGAAAGAACTAGATTAGCACTCCCAATAAAATATCAAGTTTATTGATTAAAAAGAACAAAAGAGTAAAAATTTTGAACACAAATTGAATGATTGGTTTGAATCAGGGATATGAAGTCTCAAGCACTACCACTTTCACTATAGTTCACTTTGTACTTAATTTCTATGTTTCTCTAAATATGTATGCATTTATTTTAATTTAGAAATCCATATTCTATATCAATCCCTTTTAGAGCATAATATTGTATTTGAATATGGTCAAAACCCCACCTTTGTGGTGTTTACTATTCCAATTTGAACAATTATGTTATCTCTTGAGATACTCTTCCTCACAATTATAGTCCATCTTTTGGGGTGTGTTATTTATTGTGTTAAGGATAATTCATCCAATATATAGCCATTATTTTAATAATTATCTAAAATGTTTTCATGGTAGTCAAGCATGAACATTATAGTTCCAAGTCAAATTATCATAACAGTTGTAAGGAAATTCATCAAGAAAATAATATTATCAAGTAATTAATTGCATCGGGCTACTACTGGATCCTGAGAAAAAGGGGATTAGCTCTCATGTTGCACATGATATTTTAGTTAAATTTGGAGAAAAGAAAAACATAAACTTTTATGATTAGAACATTGCAACCATGATTAATGAAGATCCCCTCCAAAGATGAGTGTGAAAGGACAACATTCGACTACCAAATCTCTCCTCAAAGTAGTCCAGAATAACACTTCTCATCATCTTGACATTCTTCTCCTCTCCTCCTCAATTGTTTTGGACAAATATTAGTTTCCCTTGACGTATTGGTTTACTGAGGTCACATAGGACCCAAAAATACAAGATACAATATGATCCATTAGATTACAACATTATATTATAGTCGTTAAAAATGGAAGGGTCAGTTGTACTAACATAAGGTCATTACTACTACCTTTGCCTTTTCCTTATGTGACTAGAATTCTATGTGCATCATCAATGATGGTGTCAATGGTATCTCATTCCCTTTTAGAGTTTCATTATCATTTGTGAATGCTTGGTTGGTACCACCAATTAGGGAATCAATCTCACTATGTATGGGATCATGGTAGTATAGAAAATTAATGATAGCATAAAGTTTCCTCGAGAAAGTTATTGTCCCTTTGGGAGTTAAATTCAGTGCTACCAACTGGTCATCGGTGGTACTGGGCTTTCTCATATATAGAAAAATTTCATAAAATTTGACAATCAATGCATTAAGCCAAGGTATGATATTATAAATTTGTGCAAAATGCATGCTTAAAAAATATTCACACATGATGTATTTTAGGATGGTTAGATTTAATATGAATGAAAACATATATATTAGACAAATTAGCATAAATAACATATATCATTTGAAATAACAATAAAATTGTGTGCATGAGGTATATGTATGTGTTTTGAGGATGCATTGGGTTTATAATGAGGAATGTAGAGTAATTATTGGAAAAAGATAGCTATCTCACTTCCAATCAAATTTAACAAAGAGTGTGATTTGAAATACAAGATTTAGAGTGGAACGTAATTGCACCCATCAACCAAGTGGATAAGGAAACCTACCAGTAATAGACAAACAATTATTTGAACTAATTCTCTTTATTGAGTTTTACATTTATAAAAATGGATACCAGATGAACACCCCTTACTATACGAGTATAGTCATAGTAGTAACAATCAAACACATGGATCTGGATGATAGGCCATATTAGACTCAATTCTTCTTTACTTAAGTGAACTATAAAAATAGAGAGATGTATGCCAAATCTAAGTATAAACAAAGAATAAAAGAACTATACTAAATAATCTTCCCAAGTCCTAAAAATGATGGATATTGAGAACTAGGCATCATATCCCACAAGTCATACTACTTATGTATTGCAATAAACTGAATTTTTGTAAGTTATTGAGTTAGTTACCCTCTTTTACTCAAATGTCTTCTTATTATTTATGTTTAATGTTTACTATGATGAAAGACATAGTGTTACTCTATATATGGAAAAATCATTATTTAAGAAGAGTACATACACCTATTTGTGTGAAACCCTAACCCAACTCATGTTTGTATCCTCTTTTCTAGTTACTAGATTTGTCTTAGTCAAAATATCATGAAAATTTTATGTTTGTATATATGTGTGACCTAGTTACAATCCAATTTTTAAATAAATCAGATTTTGCAAGGTTTTGTACCCTAAATCCCTCATTATCCCATTTTATTCATAGCACAACCTCCTGCCCAAAATATATTTTCCCCTTTGAACTGGGCTTCCCACAAATTAGACTATGCATGGAGGGTGGCTTTGACCCTAATCCAATGGTCGCAATATCTTGATCCAACAGTGCTCATGACATATTCAACCTCTCTTAATTTTGGGAATGATGGAAAAGTGATCCATATAACCCCACAAATTCCATGCTTCCTACAACCCTCATGGCATTCAATCACCTCATATTGTCCTTATCTAACTTCCTTTTAGATTTCCACTTTGCACCAATGGTGATTTGATATCTTTTGACCCATAGCCATAGATAATCACTCACTCTCCCTACATATTTGTCATAGATAGAGATATGTAACCTTAAAACAATAAAACTATGCTCTAAACACTATGAAACCAACCAATGTTCCTACACATATTCATCATTGATTCCCTCCTCTCTTTTTAATTCAACATTATCCCCTTAAAGCCCCTCCTCATCTCTCACACACTCCTCGTTGCACCTTCATTGTATTCACCTTAATCCTATTTTATCCCTTCACCCCAGGACAATTTGAGGATGTTGTTAGCCACAGCGTCCCTTATTGAGGCTAAACAACTTCATTTTGTGTCCTCCCTAGGCCTGCTTCCTCTTATAGCTCCTTCTCTAACAAGCACTTTGCTATATTCAGGCTTTCCTCACACACAAAATGAGAACTATGGGAGGGACAAAGCTATCTATCATATCTTTGGCCATGTCAAGACTTGACCACAGACTCAACCTAGTTTTCCCTCTTTCACACCATCTGGATGGAGGAAACAAATCTACACTATCCAGTCTCATCCCTAATCAGTGTTTGATTGAGTACCAATTATTCTAGAGTCTTCTTAGTGAAAAGTATATCTCCCTCTCTATCCAAAAAATAGTTTAAATGATCAGATCAGATCTTAGAAACATATTAATAAAAATATTCCTAGATGCATATAATATTTTGAAATGGTTAAAATTGATAATATAAATAAGAGGAACATGTTAAACATATTTTCATGGCCTAGTTCTAATTTGTTTTGTACTACTATATCAAATATAATCTAATTTAATTATATAAAATTAATTATTGACATCATCATGATTATTATTAATTGAAATCCTAGATCTGAAATATTACCATGACCATAATGTTAATGATTATGTACCAATATATAGATAATAATAAAAATGTTGATTAGATTATTAGGCTTATTTTTCTTGAATATGACCTTGGTAGATCATTCATCCACCTTGAATATAATTGATTATGAAACCAACTTTGAGCCTAGAAATATTACTAGAATTGTTATATATAAGGAATGATCATACCTAGAGTCCAAATATGAATGAAATACCCTAACCTTAAACGCTTGAAATAATCAATATTGAATACCCAATCTTGATCGTCAATATAATGAGGAATCATACAAAATAAACTTAAAAGAAATGATTGGACTACAGATATGAGCAAGGTGCACTTCATTTTCATGGATCTCATAAGTAAGAACTCTTTGGTTAAGTGTTATCATCCTAGAGTAGTACTAGCATGCATGACCTATTCTGAAATTTATCTCAGGCTATGCATGAGTGAGGAACTAGTTGGGCAATTATTCTTGAAACTCTACTAGAGCCTTGGGCAGTGGGGTTGATGTTAAAATTGGTATCAGAGCCATAAACTGTCTAGTAGGAGATGCCCACATTGACGTGCACGCCAGTCTTGGGCCATGCAGTCTAGGCATGTTGTAAAGAAATATCCATGGTGATGTAGCCACCCTTGCACTGGTAGCTAAGATCGGGATCTAGGTCTCCATTAATCATTTTGAGTCTACACAAAATGGATATATATTATTAGTCCATAAAATTATGTCTTAACAAGAACATAAAGAGTCTAAGTGGAGGAGATTGTATCATAACATGATTAAAGGCCTCAATGACATTATCTTAAAAGGAATACTGCCCAAATCGTTAAGGTGCACCTTCTTTTCAGGGAGCCTATCACAAAGAACTCTATGGTTAAGTATTCTCTTCCTAGAGTAGTACTACGGTAGGTGACACGTTGGGTAGTTGATTCCAGGATGATCATGAGTGAAGACAAAGCATGCAGCCGATGCTAGTGTTGGTTTGTGGGCCCAATCATCATTTATGAAATTCTACTATATCCTTGGGTGGTGGGTCTGGGTTACATTTGATCTACATATAACTTGACCATGATCTAATCTAAACTATTGATTGCTTCTAACCCTATTTGGATATTTATGTTTTAAATCTCAAAGGTATGATGTATCCTCAATATTGACCACATTTTTGGTATGGAATTGTTTTACTATGTATGTATGGGTCCCAAATTGGCATATTGTACTTTGTCTAAAATATGTGATACCATATGATAGTTTTTTTTGGCTTCTCTATGTATACATACACACACATATGGGTATATATATATGTATGTATATATGTATATTTATATATATATATATATATATATATATCTGTGTGTGTGTGTGTCTGTGTGTGTGTCTTAAGGAAACCTCGCAAAAAATATATACATTATACCTCAATAACCAATATAAACATGGAACAAGATCCCAACAATTGAAATATAGAGAGGATTTAATGGATATAAAGTAAGTATCAATACATCACTCTTAGGTTGTTGTGAGGGTCAGATATAAAATACTACATGCAACAAGATCTTAAACTTTGGGTTGTAGGGAGGATTTAATGCACAAAATAAATGCATCAGGACCCCACTTGTAGGTGCAGAGTGGGTCAGATGCATAGAACATCATCAAACCAACATAGTTATGAAAAGTATAACCATAATTGTATAATATGAATATTATTGAAGAAGATGTTTTTCATAAAAACATGTTCTTTCTACTATTTCTATTAAGTTGCAAAGAATTTATATTATTATTCAGTCCATATTTTTATGACCAATGTACCAATTTTTTTTAATTCATCATGTCTTGATTTTTCCTTAATTAATATAAAGAAGTATGTTTGTTAAAGAATTATCAACATATTTCATATTCTCTCTATTATGATGCTCTTATGATATGATGAACAATGTGACATCCAACTCACGAAAACACCTTTAACTAAGCGGAAGCGTTTGTTAGCAATGGAATTACTGAAAATCACTAAATATTAAAACTTTTTACAAAGAGATCCATACATTGGAAAACTCTTTCAAAGAGAACCAAGGTAATTCAATTACATTTTGGTTCACAAGTACATCTCTTGTACCATTCCTTCTTGAGGTTGCAACCATCAACTGTCTTGTTAAAACTATATGCAGGAAATATAAAAGCACTGAGGCATCAAGCCAAAATCTCAGATCGTTTCATTAAACTAACTACTGACTCCAAGGACCGAAGAGTACAGATACAACACATAGGACTCTATTTACACATATACAAGACTTGACAACCAGTGTCCCCACCTGAGAAAATCACTACTGTTCCTGTTGTTGTTGTTTCTTCTCTTCCCCTGTTCTAGGGTTTCTGCTCCCTCATTCGCGTCTACCTAAAAAGTTGGATCCCATGGGGGTGAGACAATTGTAAATTGCCCCAGCGAGAGATATAACTCTCTGCCAAAACATTATTATTGCAGTTTAATTGAATAAAATTGTGCAGAGGAATTATATATTTAACAACAAATAGATTAATGGCTAAATAGATTAGAGCAGTATTATTATTTAAAGCATTTCATCTATAACTTGATAAAATAGCATATCATTTATCCAATAAGGAATTAAAGCACATGTACAACATCTATCCTTCTAGGATATGCTAAGCAGGGTAACATCAACCAATGATTCTCATATTTCAACCTTATGCAAATACGTTACACGGCTGATTACATTTTACAATCATACTTAATGCCCTGAAGAGATGAAGTATATCGTTCATACTCCAACCGACCACGATTACGTTAAGCATCGGTACCACATAAGGTCAATGGAAGAGCCAGACTCCAAGACCTCATCTTTCTCGGTCAGTGCGAGATTATATAGCAGAGACATCATGTGTCAAACTGCAATTAGCTTGCCAGGGTATATTGGCATCTTTTCTATAGAGTGATAGCCCGCAGCATATACTCTCTTCAAGGTTATGGCCCCTAGCCAATGCCTGGTATTATATCATGGAGTCATGACCCGTAGCCATACTCATATTGGGGTATGGTTCGTAACCAAACTCGTTCATAGGATATAGCCCATAGCCATTCCTATGGGGCATAAGGATATAATTGCCCAATTACCCCCACATATTCAAAAATATGTGTTCCGAGTTTAACTCATTTCACCATTTAGCAAATTCTGACGTTGATGGATCTGTGATCAGGGAAACTACATTATATGATATCACTTGATTAATTAGATGTATTACCATATTATTTTAGCATCAAGCAAGTTTCCAAACATCAATTACTATGATAATTTCTATAAAGAATGTGTAATACTTTCATCAAGTACTATTCAAATCTCATTGAATTATTGGGATCTTAATCCCTCATCTCATCAGGTTCTTTCTCATTTCTTAACAATCTCATCATCATGATTATGGAATATGGGTATTCAAACCCTCAGTTCATCGAAGAACATTTGTTATCACTTATCAGGTAACTAAACACCTTCAGGTCATCTGACCAAGGTAAACATGATACTTGTTACACAAGCATCTCACATGGCTCTCAAAGCCCATTTAATCTCTTGTTACCTCTCACTAGGCAACAAAGCATATTATGGCTCACAAGGCCCAATAACAACAATAAATGAAACATCATAGCTCATACCTGGATATGCCCATCATCTCATGATACTTGCATGGTTAGTACACTTGATAACAATTATATTAATTACATTTTAGCACCATTCTATACACAGTAACACCACTTATACCCTTTTTAGGGTTAGGGTTTCTCAATTCATGTCAACCAGGAATAATCATCCCATTACCCACATTAGGGTTAGGGTTTATCATCATATTGTCCAAAATTAGGGTTTCGTGCACTATAACCCAAGATTAGGGTTTCACATACCTTTACCCTATATCAGGGTTAGGATTTCAAATCAAGGTTTCAAATATCATTACATAGCATCACCTTGAATTAGAGTTTCATGTCACATTACCCTATATCAGGGTTCCACATTACATTCTTGCCATGAATTAAGGCTTATTATAACATTTCCCTTAAAAAATTAGGGTTTCATGTAGCTTTACCCAAAAATTAGGGTTTTCATGAAGCATTCCCTTAAATTAGGGTTTCTTATAACATTACCCTAAATTATGGTTACACATCACCCTAGATTAGGGTTATACTTAACATTGCCCTAGATTAGGGTTAGGGTTCATCACCCTTCTCAATTAGGGTTTCATGATCTCTCTATCAAGGATCATACCCTAATTACATATTGTATCGAGTCATTGCTTCCATAAGCATCAAAGGTTAACCATTCAAAAGGTACTAACTACTTAAGTATCTTGAAGGTACAACTGTTGTAGTTACCTTTGATAAACATCATCAACAATCATGGGGTTAATTGTACTTACATGGTTTGAGTCAATTAAACCTTCAAGGGGTCTTGAAGTGCCTTGACCTTCAAACGGTCTTGAAGCACCTCAATCTTCAAATGGTCTTGAAGAAATTGGATCTCAAACGGTTTGAAACTGTTTGGGCAACTAGCCCTTGAAACCGTTTAAGCAAAAGTACATTGAAACCGTATGAACAAATCACTCTTGAAACCACTTGGATCTCCAAACGGTTTGATACCATTTGATCTCAAAGGGTCTTGAGACCGTTTGATCCGAAACGGTCTTGAGACCATTTGGACTCAAACGGTCTTGAGATTATTTGGTCCAAACCTTCTCAAAACTGAATGGACCAATTAGGGTTTCCATCAACCAAATCGATTCAGGGTTTCAATCATTGAACCCCCCATAAATTGAACCATTGAATCACTCTTCAATTGAACCATTCAATCACCATTTAACATTGGCATGACCTGGCCTCAAACGGTCTTGGTCTCAACCTCAAACGGTTTTGAAAACCGTTTCCACTCAATCGGTTTTGGAAACCCTAAACACCAAACAATCTTGAAGATCGTTAATCATCAAATGGTTTAGAAACTATTTCTCTCCAAATGGTCAACTCAAATCCAAATGGTCAACTCAATCTAAATGGTCAACTGAAACCAAATGGTCAACTGTCCCAAATGGTTTTGAACCCAATCCCTCAAACGGGTTTGGTTTGGTGAAATCGATTGACCAATTTTATAGGAAACCGGTTGGAGTTGCAATTTTGGGAAAAGTGTCCAAGATGATATCATAATCATCTACCTTCATTTCTAAGGTTTACATTATTACTGATTTCATATAATCATCCATTATAACAAGCAATTATTCAAGAAGAAGAAGAAATCAACATAACTTGTAAAATTGGAATTGAATAATGATGTAATTGGGTTGAAGTTATATAACCCGCCTTCAAAGAATGCTTCAAAGCTCCAACTCCACGTCTTTAATGGTGGAAGAAGTTTTCTCAACTCCAAAAGGTTCGTTCCTCAAGCTTTTGAGTGAAAAAGATTGGCTAGGATTGAAGATTGATTGGAGAAAATAAGAAATCAAGCATGGATTTGTGATTTCCACCATGAATTTGAGGTTGAAAATGATCAAGGAGCTTACCTACAGGTTGAAGTCCGTTCCCCTACTGCTCCTAAGTTTCCTTGTGCTCATCCAAAGTAAGGAAGAAAGAAAATCTGAAAAAGAGTCTTTGGTTGAGTGGGAAATGGAGCGTTTATAAAGGAATTTCAAGGAGAGAGAAAGTTGAAAAGAAATCCTTCAACTCCCCAAATTGTGCCACATACTCCCCTCACTCCCTTGTATACGAAGACACCTTTCTTTGCCTTTAATTCCTCTTCATTATCCACGAATTAAATGAAAACAAATTAAGCACATTAATCCATATAATACTAATATCCCATATTTAGTGGATATTACTTTTTAGTTAACTAATGTGAGTGGGTTCTCCACTGACTTAGATATATTCGTGGCCTTTTCAAGGAATATGGACGTCCACACTTATCTAATTTCAACCATCTCATTTTTGGTTGAAGGAACTTCAATTAACATATTTATTTTTGCATTAATTTGAAGTAAAGTTCCATTTATGCTTAAATCTTGATTATTTTAATACCAAGATTCTCTTTCCTCCAAAGTGATTCAAATGAGACGACCCTCTCAAATTATTTTCTCTACATGATGCCAAGAATCATGAGGTACCCTCTTAAAATGGTATTTTGCATATTGAACCCTAGGTTTTGGGTAAATTGCACATTACACCAAAACTAGGTTTTAATGCACAAACATTGCTCAACAAGCTCTATCTTGGTGCTCAAGCTTGTTGAAGACATACCACTACATCATACTCATTCTTATGATGCTTCAACCTCTGAGGAACATTTTATCATGTACAATTTGCAAGTTAACTCCTCAACTTGGGTAATTTTCACTTTAGTCCAAAACTATCAAAACATTGACTCAACATTATTCAAAAAGGACTAAAATTGAAATATAAGTTCCTCTTGAGCCTTAATTAATTTTCAAAAGATAAGAGCAAGCATATAATCAACC
Source organism: Alisma plantago-aquatica (assembly GCA_963693085.1). NCBI lineage: Eukaryota > Viridiplantae > Streptophyta > Magnoliopsida > Alismatales > Alismataceae > Alisma > Alisma plantago-aquatica. The sequence continues at coordinate 1,680,566,462 of OY856409.1, read as the reverse complement.
TCATTAAGCAAAACATCTAGGGTTAATACATAACCCATGTCAGGGATGTTACAAATTATCCACCCCTAACAGGGATTTCGTCCCTGAAATCATCAACAAAAACATTAAGAGAAAAGAGAAGGGTACTTCCTCCTCATCTCTTCCTCTAGTTCCCACATAGCTTCTTCAACACCACAATGATTCCAGAGAACTTTTACAAGACATATGTCTTTCTTTTTCAACTTTTTAATTCTTTTATCAAGGATCATCACGGGTCCTTCAACATATGATATATCATCATTTAATTCTATCTCCATAGGTTGCAAAACTAACTCGGTGTCAGGATGACACTTTCTCAGCATGGAGATATGGAACACTGGATGCAACTTATGTAGCTCAGGTGGCAACTCTAGCTTATAGGCTACCTTTCCAATCCATTCAATGATTGGATAAGGCCCCATAAATCTAGGAGCTAACTTTCATTTCTTTCCAAATCTAAGGACTCCTTTCCAAGGTGAGACCTTGAGATATACTCTGTCTCCAACTTGGAATTCTAAAGGTCTTCGCTGTTTGTTGGCATACGACTTCTGTCTATCATGTGCAATCTTGAACTGTTGTTTGATTACTTTAATCTTCTCAATTGTCTGCTACACAAGCTCAGGACCCAAAAGTTGATATTATCCAGTTTCATACCAACATAAAGGACACCTACAACATCTACCATATAAAGCTTCATATGGTGCCATGTCAATACTGTGTTGATAGCTATTATTATAAGCAAATTCTGTCAAACTCAGGTGTAGATCCCAACTTCCTACAAACTGAAGGACACATGCCCTAAGTAAATCCTCCAAAGTTTGTATTGTCCTTTCAGACTGTCCATCTGTTTGAGGGTGAAAGGCAGTACTAAACCTTAATTGTGTACCCAAAGCTTTATGTATTTGTTCCCAAAAACTACTCGTGAACTAGGGACCTCTATCAGAAACAATAGAAGCTAAAACCCCATGCAACCGCACTATCTCATCTACATATATTTGTATAAGCTTCTCAGTAGTGTAGGTTGTTTTGACAGGTAGGAAATGTGTTGTCTTAGTCAACCTATCTACTATCACCCATATGGAATCATGACCTTTGGTTGTTCTAGGCAAACCAACCACAAAGTCCATGGTCACATGATCCCACTTCCACTACGGTATAGGCAAAGGTTGCATTATTCCTGTAGGCTTTTGATGTTCAGCTTTGACCTGCTGACACACCGAACACTGCATAACAAACTCAGCTACATCCTTCTTCAATCCTAGTCACCAATACATATCCTTCAAGTTATAATACATTTTGGTGCTCCCTGGATGCATTGCATACATCGAAGAATGAGCCTCCTCCAAGACTAAATTCCTTAAGTCATTAGCATCATATACTACCATCTTACCATGGTAACAAACTACTTGATCCTCTGAATCATGGAAGCCATCCCGTTTCTCACTACCATACTCTGACCTAATCTGCTGAACCAAAGTATCAACTTGCTATGCTTCTTTAATATGTTGTCTCAGAGTAGGTTTTATGCGCCTCTCTGCTAACAACCCAGCTAACAACGATACTTTAAGCTGTATATTGTTTTGCCTCATAGAGATAAGCATATCTCTCTTAGAGCAAACTAAGGAGTCCAACTGTGCTTTATCTAGGGCTGGTGATGATGATTTCCTACTTAGTGCATCAGCCACTACATTGGCCTTCCCTGGATGATAATCAATTGTACAATCGTAATCCTTGATTAACTCCATCCAGCGGCACTGTCTCATATTCAACTCATGTTGTGAGAAAATATGTTTTAAATTATTATGGTCTGTGAAAATCTGCAATGTTTCTCCATAGAGATAATGTCTCCAGATCTTTAAAGCATGGACTATAGTAGCTAGCTCTAGATCATGTGTTGGATAATTCTCCTCGTGTTTCTTAAGTTGTCAAGAGGCAAAAGAAATCACTTGATTATCCTACATCAACACACATCCTAGACCATTATTAGATGCATCACAGAAAACTATGTACCCCTTCCCTTGCTCAAGTAACACCAGCACGGGTGTACTTGTTAACCTTTCTTTCAACAGCTGGAAAGAATGTTGACACTTGTCATTCCAGACAAAAGGAACCTCTTTCCTGGTCAACTTGGTTAGGGGTAAAGCTATTGAACTAAAGTTTTTAATGAACCTCCTGTAATAGCCTTCCAGTCCTAGGAAATTGCGTATCTCCGTTGGTGTCTTTGTATGCTCCCATTTCAGGATAGATTCTACCTTCTTAGGATCAACACGGATACCTGAGGCAGATATTACATGTCCTAGAAAAGAAACTTTTGGTAACCAGAACTCACATTTGCTAAAATTAGCATACAACTTATGCTCTCTTAGCAAAGTTAAAGCTTGACGGAGGTGCTTCTCATGTTGTTGAGCATCTCTACTATAGATCAAGATGTCATCTATGAAGGCTACTATAAACTGATCAAGAAAAGGTCGAAATATTCTATTCATGAGTTCCATAAATACAGTTGGTGCATTAGTTAGTCCAAATGACACAACTATGCACTCATAGTGACCATACCTTGTCCTAAAGGCAGACATAGGTATGTCACCCTCCTTTATACGCAACTTATGGTATCCTGATCTCAGATCTATCTTAGAGAAGATAGTTGCACCATGCAACTGATCAAACAGGTCATCTATCCTTGGCAAAGGATACTTTTTCTTTATAGTTACTTTATTCAACTGTCTGTAGTCAATGGATAACCGCATTGACCCATCCTTCTTTTTAACAAAGAGAACTGGAGCACCCCATGGTGAAGTACTCAGTCGGATAAAACCTTTCTCAAGCAACTCCTACAGTTGTTTCTTGAGTTCTACCATCTCAGCAGGTGTCATTCTATACGGTGTTTGTGCTATTGGTTGCGTGCCCAGGATTAGATTAATTTCAAAATCAATCTCTCACGGAAGAGGTACACCTGGAAGTTTCTCAAGAAACACATCTTCAAACTCCCTAACTATCGAAACTTCAGAAGGATTATAGCTCTCCATTGTGGTGTCTACCACATGTGCCAGGAATGCACATCATCCTTGTCTCGTCAGCTTCTCATCTACCATAGCTGACACAAGATAGGTTGGAAGAATCTTTCTATCTCCCTCAAAGATCCATGTGTCACTATCATCTGTGAACACAACTTGCTTGGACTCACTATCCAAGACAACCTTATACTTTCCTAGGGTGTCCATTCCAAGAATTATATCGAACCCGTACATCTCAAGTGGTATAAGATCCAGACATCTTCAAGTTCTTCTTCTCCTATATGAGCAGAAGATACTATCAGATAAACTGGAAGACACTTAGAATAAACTCAACAACCTTAATCCTATGTCTCTATAGACTCAGCGAACCTAGAGCTCTGATACCACTAAACTTGTGACATCCAACTCACGAAAACACCATTAACTAAATGGAAGCGTTTGTTAGTAAAAGAATTACTGAAAATCACTAAAAATTAAAACTGTTTACAAAGAGATCCATACATTGGAAAACACTTTCAAAGAGAACCAAGGTAATTCAATTACATTCTGGTTCACAAGTACATCTCTTGTACCATTCCTTCTTGAGGTTACAAGCATCAACTGCCATGTTAAAACTATATACAGGTAGTATAAAAGCATTGAGGCATCAAGCCAAAATCTCAGATCGTTTCATTAAACTAACTACTGACTCCAAGGACCTGAGAGTACAGAGACGACATATAGGACTTTATTTACACATATACAAGACTTGACAGCCAGTGTCTCCACCTGAGAAAATCACTGTTGTTCGTGTTGTTGTTGTTGCTGCTCTTCCCCTACTCTAGGGTTTCTGCTCCCTCATTCGCGTCCACCTAAAAGGTTGGATCCCACAGGGGTGAGACAATTGTAAATTACCCCAGCGAGAGATATAACTCTCCGCCAAAACATTATTATTGCAGTTTAATTGAATATAACTATGCACAGGAATTATATATTTAACAGCAGATAGATTAATGTCTAAATATATTAGAGCAGTATTCTTATTCAAAGCATTTCAGCTATAACTTGATAAAACAACATATCATTTATCGAATAAAGAATTAAAGCACATGTACAACATCTATCCTTCTAGGATATGCTAAGCAGGGTAACATCAACCAATGATTCTCGTATTTCAACCTTATGCAAATACGTTACACAGTTGATTACATTTTACAATCATACTTAATGCCCTGAAGAGATGAAGTATATCGTTCATACTCCAACCGACCACGATTATGTTAAGCATCGGTACCACACAAGGTCAATGGAAGAGTCGGACTCCAAGACCTCATCTTTCTCGGTCAGTGTGAGATTATATGGCAGAGACATCATGTGTCAAACTGCAATTAGCTTGCCAGGGTATATTGGCATCTTCGCTATAGAGTGATAGCCCGCAGCATATACTCTCTTCAGGGTTATGGCCCATAGACAATGTCTGGTATTATATCATGGAGTCATGGTCCGTAGCCATACTCATACTGGGGTATGGTCTGTAACCAATCTCGTTCATAGGATATAGCCCGTAGCTATTCCTATGGGGCATAAGGATATAATTGCTCAATTACCCCCACATATTCAAAAATATGCGTTCTGAGTTTAACTCATTTCACCATTCAGCAAATTCTGACGATGATGGATCTGTGGTCAGGGAAACTACATTATATGATATCACTTGATTAATTAGATGTATTACCATATTCTTTTAGCATCAAGAAAGTTTCCAAACATCAATTACTAGGATAATTTCTATAAAGAATATGTAATACTTTCATCAAGTACTATTCAAATCTCATTGAAGTATTTGGATCTTAATCCCTCATCTCATCAGGTGCTTTCTCATTTCTTAACAATCTCATCATCATGATTATGGAATATGGGTATTCAAACCCTCAGTTCATCAAAGAACAGTTGTTATCACTTATCAGGTAACTGAACACCTTCTGGTCATCTGACCAAGGTAAACACGATACTTGTTACACAAGCATCTCACATGGCTCTCAAAGCCCATTTAATCTCTTGTTACCTCTCACTAGGCAACAAAGCATATTATGGCTCACAAGGCCCAATAACAACAATAAATGAAACATCATAGCTCATACCTAGCCATGCCCATCATCTCATGATACATGCATGGTTAGTACACTTGATAACAGTTATATTAATTACATTTTAGCACCATGCTATACAAAGTAACACCACTTATACCCTTTTTAGGGTTAGGGTTTCTCAATTCATGTCAATCAGGAAAATCATCCCATTACCCACATTAGGGTTAGGTTTTATCATCATATTGTCCAAAATCAGGGTTTCGTACACTATAACCCAAGATTAGGGTTTCACATACCTTTACCCTATATCAGGTTTAGGATTTCATATCAAGGTTTCACATATCATTACATAGAATCACCTTGAATTAGAGTTTCATGTCACATTACCCTATATCAGGGTTCCACATTACAATCTTACCTTGAATTAAGGCTTCTTATAACATTTCCCTTAAAAATTAGGGTTTTATGTAGCTTTAGCCAAAAATTAGGGTTTTCATGAAGCATTCCCTTAAATTAGGGTTTCTTATAGCATTCCTAAAGTATGGTTACACATCACCCTAGATTAGGGTTATACTTAACATTGCCCTAGACTAGGGTTAGGGTTCATCACCCTTCTCAATTAGGGTTTAATGATCTCTCTATCAAGGATCATACCCTAATTACATATTGTATCGATTCATTTCTTCCATAAGCATCAAAGGTTAACCATTCAAAAGGTACTAACTACTTAAGTATCTTGAAGGTACAACTGTTGTAGTTACCTTTGATAAATATCATCAACAATCATGGAGTTAATTGTACTTACATGGTTTGATTCAATTAAACCTTCAAGGGGTCTTGAAGTTCCTTGACCTTCAAATGGTCTTGAAGCACCTCAATATTCAAACGGTCTTGAAGAAATTGGATCTCAAATGGTTTGAAACTGTTTGGGCAACTAGCCCTTGAAACCGTTTAAGAAAAAGTACATTGAAATCGTATGAACAAATCACTCTTGAAACCACTTGGATCTCCAAATGGTTTGAGACCATTTGATCTCAAATGGTCTTGAGACTGTTTGATCTCAAACGATCTTGAGACCGTTTGATCCCAAATGGTCTTGAGACCGTTTGGTCTAAACCTTCTCAAAACCGAATGGACCAATTAGGGTTTCCATCAACTAAATCGATTCAGGGTTTCAATCATTGAACCACCCATCAATTGAACCATTGAATCACTCTTCAATTGAACCATTGAATCACCATTTAACCTTGGCATGACCTGACCTCAAACGATCTTGGTCTCAACCTCAAACGGTTTTGAAAACCATTTCCATTCAATCGGTTTTGGAAACCCTAAACACCAAACGATCTCGAAGATCATTAATCATCAAACAGTTTAGAAATAATTTCTTTCCTAATGGTCAACTCAAATACAAATGGTCAACTCAATCCAAATGGTCAACTCAAACCAAACGGTCAACTGTCCCAAACGGTTTTGAACCCAATCCCTCAAATGGTTTGGTGAAACCGATTGACCAATTTTATTGGAAACCGATTGGAGTTGCAATTTTAGGAAAAGTGTCCAAGATGATGTCATCATCATCTACCTTCGTTTCTAAGGTTTACATTATTACTGATTTCATAGAATCATCCATTATAACAAGCAATTATTCAAGAAGAAGAAGAAATCAACATAACTTGTAAAATTGGAATTGAATAATGATGTAATTGGGTTGAAGTTATATAACCCGCCTTCAAATAATGATTCAAAGCTCCAACTCCACGTCTTTAATGGAGGAAGAAACTTTCTCAACTCCACAAGGTTCGTTCCTCAAGATTTTGAGTGAAAAAGATTGGCTATGATTGAAGATTGATTGGAGAAAATAAGAAATCAAGCATTGATTTGTGATTTCCACCATGAATTCGAGGTTGAAAATGATCAAGGAGCTTACCTAAAGGTTGAAGTTCATTCCCCTACTGCTCCTAAGTTCCCTTGTATTCGTCCAAAGAAAGGAAGAAAGAAAATCCAAAAAAGAGTCTTTGGTTGAGTGGGAAATGGAGTGTTTATAAAGGAATTTCAAGGAGAGAGAAAGTTGAAAAGAAATCCTTCAACTCCCCAAATTGTGCCACATACTCCCCTCACTCCCTTGTATATGAAGGCACCTTTCTTTGCCTTTAATTCCTCTTCATTATTCACAAATTAAAGGAAAACAAATTAAGCACCTTAATTCATATAATACTAATATCCCATATTTAGTGGATATTACTTTTTAATTAACTAATGTGAGTGGGTTAAGTTGACTTCTAATCTGCGGCGATGGTAAACCCTAGAGCGTCAGGCGAGAGCGGCGATCAAGAAGGCGGCGTCCTTCTGGACGACGACGGGGATGGAAGGCCTCTGGCACGTAGGTCCACGGTTTTGCTGGGCAATACTGGATTGAGGCTGAACTTTGCAAGCTATGCACAGAACCATGAACAGGCTGCGGAACCCCCTAACCAGGCTATGGACATCGATGCCGGTAAGAACAATGAACAACAATATCTAGAACTACCAGGCTCCGACCCTCAATCCGCTAGACCGGTTAATTCTCAAAGCTCAAAGCCTTCGTATCGGGATAAGGTGGGGAAAGGTGCTACAGACGATCATGGATATATCCACATAGACGCAGAAGACTGCGGTATCACCCTGAAGCTAGAGGACATAATTGTATCATCTAATAATGGCATCCCGGCTTTCGACTTGAAGAAGGACGCCAGGGATTGTCTGTTAAAGCCGTGGCAATATACGGTGATTGTGAAGCTGCTTTCAAAGCAAATTGGATTCCTGACTCTCCGAGACAGGATAAAATCTATGTGGAAACCAACAGGAGGCTTCAATCTCATCGATCTAGCCAACGACTTCTTTGTTTTCCAACTCCAACGAGAAGATGATTTTATGCATGCCCTGACGGGAGGACCTTGGCCGCTCTTCGGCTCGTACCTGAATGTGCAACGTTGGCAGCCGGACTTCTCGCCAAATGCATCATCCCCACCCAAGTTAGTCACTTGGCTGCGCATACCTAACCTACCAATTCATCTATACTAGGAGGTGATGCTAGCGGAGATTGGAGACCATATTGGGAAGATGATCAAAGTTGATCTTAACACGATCTCACAGCGTCGTGGACGTTTTGCAAGAATTGCAGTGGAACTAGACATGGCCAAACCCCTCACACCTCAAGTGATGATCGAGGGAAATTTCTACCGCATTGAGTACAAGAACATCCCCTGCATCTGTATGTACTGCGGTCAGGTGGGACATCTTGAAAAAGATTGCTCAAAACGTTTCACTGAAGAGAACGTGGCGAGGAACGCCGCTGCGATAGTAGGCTCGTCAACACCATCCCTTCCTACCCCCCTACAAGGATTCACAGACTACATCCATGCACGCCCCATACCGCATAAGCAAAGGCCCGCTCAAAAGAAGGACCAGTCCAGGTTTATAAATAGGTTCTTGAACCTGGGGAACCAGGAAGAGGAAGAGGGAGATACAGAGGTAATTGATGTTGATACAGTGGCTGAAAAAGTAACTAACGGGATCGACTGGAGCACTCGGAAGAAAAACTTCAAACAGACCAAGAAGAGCAATGAATCCTCCCAACCAGTCCCCTTGCAGCAACCGATTCAGGCAACACAGCATGTTCAAAGAACCGAGCGGCCCCATCCTTCTCATTCGGCAGTAAATCCTACAGGTGATTCCATAATCCCAGGAACAACAAGCACAGCCCACCCTTTCATCACCATGCCCTTTTCCTTTGGAAAAGATGTCCCATCTCATCCATATAGGAGTCCGAGTCGCAACTCAGTCGGGATTCATCTACGCAACAGGAATATTGTAAGCTCTAGAGAAAGCAGCAAGTCATCCACCAGGAAACGCGGTAAAACCTCTCTTCTACAAGATTTGGAGGAAGAGGCGAGATCGATGGGAAACTCCACCCTTACTGGCCCTAGTCAATGAAGATTATCACTTGGAACGTTCAAGGTGTCTGTGATAAGGACACCCAAAATGCAGCTAAATAGCTTTTGAGGAAGTACGAAGCTTCGATCCTTTATATCCTTGAACCAAGGTGCAGTGGGGATCGATCTCTGAGCATCATCAAAAAGATGGGTTTCGCTCAGTCACACAGAGTATAGGTTGTTGGATTCTCTGAAGGAATCTGGATTCTTTGGAAGAATGACACCCCTCTAGAAATCATAGTGTTGCACAAACAATTTGTTCATTGCAGAATTCATCAATCCTTCTTCACCTTCGTCTACGCAAGCACGCTTAGGAGTGGGAGGAAACTCCTCTAGAATCAGTTCGCTATGTTGGCATCCTCCATCACTGATCCCTGGGTGGTGGTGGGGGACTTCAACGTGGTTGTACCCATCGGAAAAATTTGGAAGCAATACCTTTGATAGTGCTAACAGTCGGGATTTCATCGAAGCCACTAAGGCATGCTTTCTGCATGACCTGGGAGCCAGCGGAGCCCGCACCACCTTCAGGAGGGGCCTCCTCCATGAGCGTCTAGACAGAGCGTTGGGGAACAGACACTGGATTGATCAACCTTCCCGCAACTCGGTCCAAGTCCTAGTAAAGAATCACTCAGATCACGCACCCATCCTGGTGTCGTCAGAGGCACTATCCATGGTGAATCATACGCGTGTTACCCACACCTTAATGAGATGGTATACCAAACTTGGGTTTGACGAGCTTCTAAAGTGGTCATGGCCCAGGGACCAGGACCTCTTGGCTGTCAACGCGTAGTTCCTCGCCCAGGCCTCTAGTTGGGACAATGTGAGCCGCAAAGCTGATAGACAAACAAAGGAACAAATCTCAAATAAGATCAAATGGTACCAAATGAATCTCGCCCTCCAGTTCGATCATGCAATATCTCAAGAAACGGTTTCTCTACAGGCTCAATTAGACTCTATTCTCCGATGAGAAGAGGCAGAGAGCCAACAGCGAGCCCGATGTGAATGGATTAAGCTTGGGGATAACAACACCCGCTTTTTCCACTCTATAACCAAAGTGCAGAGACAACGTAATAGAGTTACACATTTGAAGGATGGATCGGGTGCCTGGCAAGACGATGAACATGAAATGAAACTCCTTATACTTAACTTCTTTTCTTCTATCTATCAGGAAAACAATGAGGAGCTTAGGAGGATGGTAAGCCCATGATTTGGGGGTTCCTTCCTACGCCTGACACCGGAGCAGCGTGAGAAGATGTCAGCCATCCCCTTGACGGACGAGATCTGGTCTGCCCTCAGCTCCATGTCGCTGGTGAAGGCGTTGGGGCCAGATGGAGTGGATGTCGCCTTCTATCAGAAAAAATGGTCGCACTTGAAAGATCAACTCTGTAAATTTATACAACAACCATTTGTAAGCGCCACCCTTCCTCCTTCTTCGACAGACACCACAATTATTCTTATTCCGAAGGTTCCCTCAGCGGAGCAGTGCTCTCAGTTCAGACCCATCTCTCTAAATAATATTTGTACCAAGCTTTTATCTAAGGTCATTGTGACAAGGATCAAACCATACTTGTAGGATTGGATTTCACCCTTCCAGTCAAGCTTTGTGCCAGGAAGGAGGATTGGAGATAACACATCTCTTGTCCAAGAGATTGTCCATTCTATGGAGTCCAAAACAAGTTCCAAAAAGTACCTTGCTCTCAAACTAGACCTGGTCAAGGCATTCGATAAACTCAGCTGGCAATTTATCCACGACACTCTAGTTTGCACCTCTATTCCCAGGAATATCGTTGATATCATAATGCAGATCATTTGTTCTGGGAAATCATCTGTTCCTTGGAATGGGGAGATAGCAGGCTCCTTCCATCCTTCTTGTGGTGTTAAACAGGGAGATCCCCTCTCTCCATACATTTTTGACCTCTGCCTTGAACGCTTCATCCAGCTTATTGAGATGGAAACAACTACATGAAACTGGAGACCTGTTATTATTTCAAAAGCTAAGGTGCCAATCACGCATGTCAGCTTTGCTGATGACATTATCCTATTTGGAGAAGCCTATCTACACCAAGCCAAGGTTATGGGTCGATGTCTCCGGAAATTTAGTGACGCCTCTGGATTGTTTCTATCCTATGAAAAATCAACTGTGTTCTACTCCCATAACACGCGCAGAAGTTATAGAAACCAAATCTGCAGGAAACTGGGAATTCAGGAAACCAGCAACCTGGGCAAACATTTGGGCATTCCCATCATCCATAGAAGGAAGAGTAAAGAGTTGTTCCTTTCCCTAGTGGAGAAATTTCACAAGCACATCAACTCTTGGAAGAATAATCTGTTGTCCCTCGCAGGAAGGATAATACTAGCCATATCGGTGCTCCAATCCCAGGACTGCTATATTATGCAATCTATACAACTCCCGATCTCTACCTGTGACATGATCGACCAGATCGTGAGGAATTTCATCTGGAACGGATCCTCAACTGCGGGCGCCTGAATTTAGTTGCATGGAAGCGTATCACCTTACCTAAACAGTTGGATGGCCTGGGCATCAAAAAGACCAGAAACTTCAATGTTGCGCTGATAATGAAGCTAGCATGGGAATTCATCCAGAGGCACCGGATACCATGGGTGGAAGTCATGATGGGAAAATATGTCTTGAGAGGGCAGTACAAGTCTACTGGTTCACATCTCTGGAAGAGTATACGGAGCCACATCCCCTTTATCTTGCAACATTCAAGCCGCATTGCCATTTCGGGTCTCGATACTCTGGTGTGGTCTGATGAATGGATCAAACATGGGCAAGCACCATCCTTAAAAGTTGGTCTATCTCCCCCTGATGACCTACTAGATCTCAAGGTTTCAAGTCTAGTTAAAGATGATGGTTCGTGGGACCTAGATTTCCTGAACTCATGGTTCACTTCTGAAACTATTAACCTAATCACAGCCATGCCGACCCCCAGATCTTCCTATGGGGAGGATGTCCGCATTTGGAAACCGGAGGGACATGGTAGGTTCACTGCAAGCACAGCATATATGCTTATTAATCAAACTCATGTCGATACAGATCAGGCGCCATTCCTAATCATCTGGTCACTTCCCCTTCCTCATCGCATCAAAACCCATCTATGGTTTCTGCTACATAATCGTCTCCTCATAAATTCTCTTCGTGCCCAGAGGAAGATGACAGATGACACCAGATGCTCACGATGTGATGCGTTAGTAGAAGATTACATTCATGTCCTCCGGGACTACAAGGAAGCCAAATCGATCTGGTCCATTATACTGCCGCCTGAAGCTATTCATTTCTACTCAAGCACCACTGTCAACAACTGGCGGGATTATAACCTCCAATCACTACGTAATGTGAGGGATTGGAGCACTCTATTCGCGGTTACATGTTGGAAGTTATGGAAGAACAGGAATGCTCTCATTTTTTAGCACAGGGCCATCCCGCACCATGTCCTAGCGGTGCAATGCTATGCGGAAGCCAACTCTATACAGAAGGCATTCTGTCAAACGTCCAGGTCGCCCGATGAAGCGCAGGTTCCAAACATATTTCTGAATAATCAAAGGACGTCTTCTGTCATCACAGTGTATGTGGATACTTCTTTAGTTGCCAATCAATCTTGCGCTTGCACAATCTCTAGGACTACATCTGGGGATTGGATTACCGGGTCGGCATTGCTGATAGCAGGCGTAGATGCCATGCAAGGGGAACTAAAAGCTATCTTACATGGAACGGAATTGGCTTTGAAGAACCATATCTAGTCTGGGATCATCATCTCAGACTCTTAGAATGCAGTGCAGTGGATCAAAGGCAATGTTGAACCTCCACCGAAGTACTTCACGATTACAATGAGGACTCGCGAGCACTTCCAGAAGGCGAAGATTCAAGACATCATGCACCTGAAGAGGGATCAAAACAAGCTCACCGATATGCTAGCCAAATTTTGCCTAAAAAAGCCATCACTGCCTACGGACTGGAGTAGATGCCCTACCAGTGCTCTTCAAACTTATATCTCAGACAAACCCCTCTTTCATCGTTTATTCTCTAGTTTAGATTGCTGATGTAACCGGCCCTAGCCGGTATTGACAAAAAAATGTGAGTGGGTTCTCCACTCACTTAGATATATTCGTGGCCTTTGCAAGGAATAAGGACGTCCACACTTATCTAATTTCAACCATCTCATTTTTGGTTGAAGGAACTTCAATTAACATATTTATTTTTGCATTAATTTAAAGTAAAGTTCCATTTATGCTTAAATCTTGATTATTTTAATACCAAGATTATCTTCCCTCCAAAGTGATTCAAATGAGATGCCCCTCTCAAATTCTTTTCTCTACATGATGACAAGAATCATGAGGGACCCACTTGAAAAGTTATTTTTCATATTGAACCCTATGTTTTGGGTAAATTGCACATTACACTAAAACTAGGTTTTAATGCACAAACATTGCTCAGCAAGCTCTATCTTGGTGCTCAAGCTTGTGTAAGCCATACCACAACATCATACTCATTCCTATGATGCTTCAACCTCTGAGGAACATTTTATCATGTATAATTTGCAAGTTAACTCCTCAACTTGGGTAATTTGCACTTTAGTCCAAAACTATCAAAACATTGACTCAACATTTTTCAAAAAGGACTAAAATTGAAATATAAGTTCCTCTTGAGCCTTAATTACTTTTAAAAAGATAAGAGCAAGCATATAATCAACCTCATTAAGCAAAACATCTAGGGTTAATACATAACCCAGGTCAGGGATGTTACAAATTATCCACCCCTAACAGGGATTTCGTCCCTGAAATCATCAACGAAAACATTAAGAGAAAAGAGAAGGGTACTTCCTCCTCATCTTTTCCTCTAGTTCCCACGTAGCTTCTTCAACACCACGATGATTCCAGAGAACTTCTACAAGACATATGTCTTTCTTTTTCAACTTTTTAATTCTTTTATCAAGGATCATCACGGGTCCTTCAACATATGATATATCATCATTTAATTATATCTCCATAGATTGCAAAACTAACTCGGTGTCAGGATGACACTTTCTCAACATGGATATATGGAACACTGGATGCAACTTATGTAGCTCAAGTGGCAACTCTAGCTTATAGGCTACCTTTCCAATCTGTTCAATGATTTGATAAGGCCCCATAAATCTAGGAGCTAACTTTACTTTATTTCCAAATCTAAGGACTCCTTTCCAAGGTGAGACCTTGAGATATACTCTGTCTCCAACTTGGAATTCTAAAGGTCTTTTCCGTTTGTCGGCGTATGACTTTTGTCTATACAGTGCAATCTTTCACTATTGTTGGATTACTTTAATCTTCTCAGTTGTTTGTTGCACAAGCTCAGGACCCAAAAGTTGATATTATCCAGTTTCATACCAACATAAAGGAGACCTACAACATCTACCATATAAAGCTTCATATGGTGTCATGTCAATACTGTGTTGATAGCTATTATTATAAGCAAATGCTATCAAACTCAGGTGTAGATCCCAACTTCCTAAAAATTGAAGGACACATGCCCTAAGAAAATCCACCAAAGTTTGTATGGTCCTTTCAGATTGTCCATCTGTCTAAGGGTGAAAGGAAGTACTAAACCTTAACTGTGTACCCAAAGCTTTATGTAGTCGTTCCCAAAAATGACTCATGAACTGGGGACCTCTATCAGAAACAATAGAAGTTGGAACCCCGTGAAACTGCACTATCTCATCTACATATATCTGTGCAAGCTTCTCAGCAGTGTAGGTTGTTTTGACAGGTAGGAAATGTGTTGTCTTAGTCAACCTATCTACTATCACCCATATGGAATCATGACCTTTGGTTGTTCTGGGCAAACCAACCACAAAGTCCATGGTCACATGATCCCACTTCCACTGCGGTATAGGCAAAGGTTGCATTGTTCCTATAGGATTTTGATGTTCATCTTTGACCTACTGACACACCGGACACCGCATAACAAACTTAGCTACATACTTCTTCAATCCTGGCCACAAATACATATCCTTCAAGTTACGATACATTTTGGTGCTCCCTAGATGCATTGCATACATCGAAGAATGAGCCTCCTCCAAGACTAACTTCCTTAAGTCATTGGCATCAGGTACTACCATCTTACCATGGTAACAAACTACTTGATCCTCTGACTCATGGAAGCCATCTTGTTTCTCACTACCATACTCTGACCTAATCTGCTGAACCACAGTATCAACTTGCTATGCTTCTTTAATCTGTTGTCTCAGAGTAGGTTTTATGTGCATCTCAGCTAACAACCCGGCTAACAATGATACTTTAAGTTGTATATTTTTTTGCCTCATAGAGATAAGCATATATCTCTTAGAGCACACTAAGGAGTCCAATTGTGCTTTATCTAGGGATGGTGATGATGATTTCCTACTTAGTGCATCAGTCACTACATTGACCTTCCCTGGATCAAAATCAATTGTACAATCGTAATCAACCTCATATAAGTTCCTCTTGAGCCTTAATTAATTTTCAAAAGATAAGAACAAGCATATAATCAACCTCATTAAGCAAAACATCTAGGGTTAATACATAACCCAGTTCAGGGATGTTACAAACAAGTTACACCAAAATAAGGTCTTATGGGATTTTCTTAACAAAGAAGAGTTCTATAGATTATTTTGTAAGTTTCGTATTCTCATAGATATTTTTTTCCATTTTTTCCTCAAGACCAAGTTGTAAACCTGGAAAGGTTCATTCTATAAATGAAGATATAATTTAATTTCAACTATTGCAAATGTTTTGTGAGATCTTTGGGCCACTCAAAGATGAGCGTTAATCCCTTCACTATTTTTTGCACATGGAGTGAGTTTGGGATTGGGGTAATAAAAATATGTGGAATATGGTATCAGATCTAAACGCATGAACTCTATTTGATAATTAATTAAAATTCCATATCTCTTGCATAAAGGGAACCTTAACTCCATCGTGTTGACATTAAGGAGTCTAGGATTGAGAGAATGTTATAATTATAATGACCTCTTATCCATCTATCTACAATGACTAATGTGTCCTATTGTACCTATCCTTAGTGGATCCAAGAATGCACCAAGAACTTTCCTTTAAATTAGAGAGAGTAATTCTAGAATCTATTTTCTTAGTAAAGGACTATCCTTAACCATCCTATTTTGAATTGAGAAAGTTTATTCTTCATCTATTCTCTCTATATATCAAGGAGTCTTGACTTGATCTTTCACTCTCACGATTATGGGTTTGATAGGGAACAACTAAAACAATAATTAATTCATAAGATATGCAATTGTAATTCTTGACTCAAATTATAGGAAAAGATGACTCAACTATGAAGTATATTGTATGTGCCCACAAAAACGTGTAGCAATAATAGTGGATAAGGACCTTCTACATATAGAAAAAAAAGCCTCAAAAGAACAAAGAAGTTGAAAAGGACCAAAATGTTGTATGAATGGGGAAGCTAAGAAGAACAAGGGAAAAGGGAAGAAAATAGATAGATAACCCAACAAACAAAATTACAAGGAACATGTTGGTAAAGTTGCTAATTATGTAATTTGGTTGAACAAGAAAAATTCCTTTTGGATACCATGCATAACCTATAATTGCAAACAACACCTTTAGTCTATGAAGGAGGGCACATTGTCATGATCACTTTTATCTCCTCAACACAAGCCACAAGACTAATCAACATAGGCATGTCTAGTGTCATGCCATCTAAATTTGAGTATGAAGAGAAACCTCACCATGATAAAATGAAGAAATAGAATAGACACGGACATCACATGAATGCCTCAGGTCTATACACCAAGAAAACCCTCAACAAACAATAAAATCAAGGAATTTGGCTTAACTAAAGATTTAAATGATACATGTTGTGAAAGATGCATGGGGGAATGTGTAGGTTTGAAAGGCCACTTTGCCACTTCTTTAATAATATGGGAACTTCAGGGATAAGTGTTTGTATCCACCTCACCAATGGGACACTAAACATGACCAATATGTCAGTGTTTCCACACTCAACATGGTGGAAAATCATACAAGTCATAAAATATCAGAATGTACTCTTTTAATTTTTGCAACTCTTTTTCTTATGTACTAAGTCTTGTGACCTTGGAAGTACCCTATGGTTGAATGATATATCCTTGATCACCCTATTGATTTTGGGCTTAAACCCTCTCTCTTCTGATTTGGAATCTATGGGTACTTGAACTAAAGAGTTTGACTATGTTGACATACAAGTTGATTGTATCCATTACAAACTCGAGTTGTTTTATATACTCAACTATAAGACTATCTAATGATGATAATGTTAATAATTCTTATGGTATATGAGACCTTGATAAGTTTCTTGGAAGTATTAGAATTAGGAGGAAATTGTCTTTTTAAGTATGGATTGATGTAATAAAATGCCTCTTACCTTCAAGTATCTTGTTAATGTTCATGCTTAATAATTTCCATGATCAAGGTAAACATGTGACTGTGTCGATTGAAAATTCATCACTTGAAACAATTCCATAAACCTATTTGTGTGAAATCATAACCCTGACTTATGTCTTGATCCTCTATCATAACTACTTTATCTATATTGCAAAATATCAATTGAAATGTCTTCTATGTGATCTTATTTATCAACCTATATATGGTCCAAATATGAGCTAAATTAGAGACACCTTGAATTTTCAGTGATTTTTCAAGTTATTTACTCTAAATCCCTTTTTTACTTCTCATATTCCCAGCCCAAACTACTAACCCAACTAGTTTTTCCCCCTAAACTAGGCTTCTGACATCATGGACCATACATGGAGGGTATCTTGGATCTTGAACCAGTAGCCACTAGATTTCAAATTGAGGGTTCTAGTGTTATCTTACACCTCTCATCATTTTGGGAAAGATAGAACAATGGGGAACAATAACCTCACAGCTTGATCACTTCCTTCTTCCCTCAAGGCACCCAATCACCACTTGCTTTCCTTTTGTTACTCTTCGACTCACCTTTAAGCTCCAAATCACTCATCATTTTTTACCCTTGACCCCCTTCTGTGGAGAATAACGCTATCTCCCTACCTCTATTTCAAGGTAACTAAAATGAAACCCTAAACCTACGTTATAAACCCTACAAAACCAATTCTTTACCTCTATAACTTCACCCTTTATTCCCCTATTTTGTTTCCACACAAGATGATCCCCTAAAACCCCCTCATCCTCCTTCAATTGATCCTTTCTACACCTTTTCTATATCTACCTTTCTCTTCTCTCATCCTTTCACCTAAGGCCTAATTTCCCTTTTGGCTTTCTCTACGGAGAGCCAGCTATAATGGATGAGTTTCCTTTGTGTGCAAGTTGGGCAGTGCAGGAGAGATGACCCTATCACTATCAGATCATCAGAGCATCAAGATTATCCACATCTAGTAGCATATGCCAACTTTTCTCTCTTTCACACCATGTGCATGGAGAAACAAAATACACCATATGATCTCAACCCCAATGAAAGTATCACTTAGAAAACTCACAATAAACAATTCTTTACTAGTCAAAATTAACAAACAAATTGGGAGGAACTATTAAAAACATTTTGAAGACCCAGAAATGACTCGTTTGGTTCTGATCTATCAAATATAATACTCCTTAATTATTGAAAAAAATTAATGTCATTATCTTGATTATGATAGACTAAAACCCTACACCTTTAAATTACCTTAATATTGATGTTGATGATAATGGCCCAAGATCTTAATAATGATAATTATGTTGTTTACATGATTAGAGTCATTTATCCTAAATATGACCTAGGAAGATCATTCACCCCCTTGAAGATAGTTGTTGATGAAATAAGTTATTGACCCTTAAAACTTGCTACACATAACTCAAAAATGTATTGGTGATTTTGTAGATAACACCTCCTGTCTTTAGTGTGGCATGCTTCTACAACCCTCTTTTTGTAAGTGTATAGTGTAGCTATACTTTCTTTGTCTATATATAGTCCTATTTGCAAAAATAATAATAAGAATACATATATTCCAAATAGGAATAAAATATGCTAACCTTTATACATGAAATTATGAACATTACATACACAATCTTGACCCTTAGATCTACATATCTCTAGACCAAGATTTGATATTAACCCTTCATTACGTCAAACCCTAATTTTATCTTTATACTTTGATTCATTAAGATACTATTTATCATCATCATTTACCACATTTTTGATAATCATGGTTTGTAGTATGTATTATTGACTACCAAATTGGCATATTGTACTTGATTAAGATAAGTGATCTCATATGATACTTATTTTTTTCATATATATTAAAATCCATAAAACCTTAGATTTGATAAATCCATTATACATTTATATTATATCTTAATTATTTACCTAGACATGCAATAAGATCCTCATATTTGGGGTGTAAAGAGGATTTACATCATATAATGGAGGTGCAACAAAACTCACCTTTGAGGTGTAGAGATGGTCAACTGCAAAATAATACGTGAAACAATATACTCAACTCTATAGTGTAGAGGGCATTTAATGCTTATAAAATAAATGCAACAAGACCCCAATGTGGGTCTAGAGTGGGTTTGATCCATAGAATATGTGACGTCCCTGAATTTTCTAAAACTTAATATGATGTGTGACGTCAAAATTGAAACCCTCACCTCAGCGAGAATCCCAATGTAAACATCACCCACTAGGATAAGAAAGAGAAAATCAAGGGAGTCAAAAGGAAACAATCAGTAGCACATGTACATGAACAATAATAAAACCATACAACACATGTTCACCATTCAACATATAATTACATAATGAATTATTGCAATATTTGATATTACATATTGAAAGGTAAACTTTTACATATACATGTACTACCACCAAACTACATCATCTTAAGACAACAGGTCCACCTGTACATCAGCTCCCCACACAACTCTCAACTATCCAAGTCTTCAAGATATATCCATAACCTAAACAAAAGATTACATGTGGTACACGTCAGCATAATATTCAAGAATATTGTACTGAGTACACCTACATGTCTTTTATATACCTCTCATTACTAAGCTTGGAAATAAGATAAAACAAATACTTGGCAGCATTAAACAAATATAAGAAAAAGCTTATACTTGCATAAAGATGTTCATTAAAAAAAGAGCACACATGTTTTACCATGAATTTTCATTATATGTAAAGTTTGATCAACAACATGCATTATTCTACCAAAGAGATTTAGTGCTTACATGTACTATTCTGGCAAAGAGATTTAGTACTTTCATAATTGCACTATTCTATCAAAGAGATTTAGTGCTCACATGTACTATTCTGCCAAAGAGATTTAGTACTTTCATCAAAGCACTATTCTACCAAAGAGATGTAGTGCTATCAGATAATGGATCAGATATCGTATGTTTCATGTGTTTATAGCCATAAGTACGGAATAAAAAGAAAGATATGATACAAGAACAATCATTTCATCTAATATCATATGCCAAGTATTTTACTACGTGTACAACACAAGCATATTGTATAATAAGCCAAGTAAGAGGTAATGGCATACCTTGATCAAGAAAGACAAACCTAATCATCACATATTCCTAGATGTCAACTCTAACCTTGGTCAAACCTTGATTAAGACAAGATCATATATCACCATCAGGTTCTCATCATCTCAACCCTAGTTATGTTCATTAGGGTTTCACTTAGTTTTATGATATTCCCATCATTACTTATCTTGGAATTATCTTACTGATGTCATATTCCAGATTATAGTTCATTTATTGATAATTGTATTTCATATAATGATTTGCACATATTAACCATTTGTTGCATGCATTAACCTAAATTAGGGTTTTAAACCATGTATTTAGGGTCAACTTCATATAACATGGATTTCGTGTATAAGTTGATCTCATATTTACAAATTATCTTCCAGTTACTGATATGAGGGTGTTCTGTGAATTTCATCATTTATTAAGCATGTATGTATTTATTGCATTTTATTTAGGTTTATTATCCCTAATTAGGCATATGGAGCAAATTACATGATTTCATACATCTACATAATCATATATGACATCAAATGCATTATACATGATATTTCAAATTTATTGAAGCATTATCATGATTTTAGGTCATTTGACATTTATTATCCATTAAACAAGTATTACACATCTTACACGATATCAGAGCTATTAGTGCATCAAAAGCCTGATATTATCTTTCTATTGTGTTCTACTCATTTTATTGAGAATTTTGATAGCTTGTTTGCATTTTTCGGATAAACGTGCCAATAACTATCAATTATAAAAGACACAAGTGTTTTCTGGGGTTTTTACCTTTTTCGTCCAATCAAAGGCCGCCACGTGTCCACGTGGGGGCACGACTCCTTCTGTTGGCTTGCGGTAAGGCACGATTCACTAGATCCAGTTGGTTCAGTCAAGTCAGCCAGTTCAGGCGATGGGTTTCCTTGGTTCGCTGGCTGGACCAACCCTTCTTTCTTTCTCACGTGTCCTCGCGTTCTCATCCCGATACGTCTACGTGGATTCTCAAAGCTTCAGCTGCCGCTATGAGGTTTGACTCTAGCATGGGAGCAGAAGGTGCGGCCTCCTCCTCATCGACTTCCAGGTCCACCAACAAATTCATGATTCAACCAGAAGCGTCGTCGGCTTCTCCAAAATCGCCATGGCCTCCTCCTCGCGGCTGGAAGAACCTGTCACCGTTATTCTCTATTGCAATGGAGAAAAGGGGGAAAAAGCCTCTGCTTGGTGATTCTCTGAACTGAAGCACCGTGAGGCACCAAGAAGTATTTAGAAACTCTCCTGCAACCTTTGTTTGCAATGGCAATGTCCAAAAAGCTATCTCGAGCTTTACCTTCTCCTCTGGCCAGGTCTGGCTTTGTCCACCATGAAAACCACCATGGAGGTTACTGGAAATGCCACGATCCTTCTCCCCTAGTCTTCCTCATCATTTCTCCTTACTTTGATTTCCTCAAAGGGCCCTCTATCTTCATTCTCCACCTTCCGCTTCCACCTGCTTGCCGCAGTGGAGAGGCACTACAAACTGGAAGCTCGTTCTCCCTCGTTCCTTCCCCTATGACCTCAAGAAATTGGTTGAATGGTAGTTGTGATCATTACGAAGCTAACTTTTCCGTTGATATCTCTCCTCGTTACACGATTTTAACAACTAGTGGGAGGTAAGGTCATGGAAACAACTACTCTCCCACCTTGCTCTAACTGCAAGGTAGGAGAGGCAAACTCAGCCATTTGTTCCTAGTGTGTGGTCCAGATGGAACTTGGAAAACAAGGATCCGTGGATTTTTCTTTTTAGATGCATCCACCACTAGATCTGAGATCTAGGGTTAAAAACTATCCACGTAGACCCAACTCACCTAAGGGGCGCGTGATGCTGATTAAATCCATGACTTAGGTCTATAAATCATCAACCATGTACATTATTTCACCAATTTTAAACCTAAATAACTTCCTCTAGGATTAGACAATTGCCACGAAATTTTAACCATAGCTCTATCATCACTCAATATACATCATACTCAAATTTGGTGACAAAAGTCAGATATTTGACTTTCTAACTAAATTCCTCAAAGGACATTAAATACAGGGATGTTAATCATGATATAAACATCAATCACCATCCAAACCTTACCAAAGCACTTGTAACTCTTAAGATAACTCAACATTCATGAATTCACTTATGTAATTGGGAAATTAAGGATTCCAAAGGTCCACTCCATCACATCCTACACACCTTAAAAGACATTTCGTCCTCAAAATTAAACCAGAAATCCAGTCCATCACATCATATACATCTTAAAGGAAATTTCGTCCTTGAAATTAAACCATTCTTTTACTTCAAGGAACTTCATTAATTTCTAGAGCACCACTCTAGGTGCAACATATCCAAAAGCAAAATCTCCAAAACTATATCCAAACTACTATTAGGAGGTTTTAAAACATCTAGGGTGAAACACCCCTTCATAAAAGATTGAAACAAGGGTTTAGAAATACTGGTTATGTCATGACATATCTCGTATGTTAGGGTTTCATCCTTATCTTTGCCCATGCATTAGGGTTCCCACATCATTTTACCATGTTCTAAAGGAGTTAACTAAAGTTAGATCATATGTCAATGTGTCATCAACATTTTATTGAGCTAATTGTTAGAACATGTTCAACATTGACATATGCATTTTAGGAGGGAGTTAACTATAGTTACCCCACTTTATCCATCTAGATCATATCAAGGCGTCATAATCATTATGTTGTTCAAAATTTCCAGACTATATTCAACATATTTATTAATATCTAACATTATCATTGTTTGGCATAAATCATTAAGATGATCTCATTTCATTGTTCATATGAATTGCAACATTTACTAGCGATTTCATCACAAGATTAACCAACAATGTCACATTATCATCATTATTCATGTATATGGTTAACCATTTATACATTGATATCCATTAAACCATTTGTAGATTTCCTTCGTATCATGTCTATATATCAAATCTCAAGATTAGATCACATTCTTATCTATGTTATATCATGGTTGTACTAAACCAACTTATATGAGTGGCTTGTTAAACATACATATCAAAACTTCATCTAGTCCAATTGAGGTTCTCCTGACCCATATCATGAGGGTAGTGCCATGCTCAGTATCTATGAGCTAACTCAACTCTATGAGTATCTCATATGCATATACTTTATCTTCCCTCTCTTAGTCTAGGGTTCTTGGATTACCTCGTTGGCACTAGTGATAGCTTTACAAGCACTAGCCACATAGGCACAAACTAAACCACGATATGATGTTCTCTTTTCATATATTTCTAACCATGAAACATGCTTACCCAAAACTCTCTCTCCCTCTCTTATATACACATCACTAGATTCCTATATAGGGAACCACAAACCCGAGCATGAGGCTTCACAAAAACTAGCATGCTTACCTCCTCCAGGGTCTTGGGACTCTCTCTCCCTCACCTAGATGGTAGGTTCTCATATTTTCTTATTCAATATGCATATATAACCAGCCTCTCTTTGTATCTAGGGTTTGGTCCTTCCAAAACATCTAGGGTTCAAAAGGACTATAGGAATCATGAACAAAGCAACTCAACTCGATCACTCAGGATTAGTCTAGTTTAGGACATATAATAACATATATTTCTCATAATTCTCATATCTTGGAGTTTAGGTTCTCTAACCTTCTCCCTTTGGGTCTCACACTCTCTGGAGTTAACCCTATAATTGGTCCCAACACTAGAGGTCCTCCTTTGTAAAAGAGCTTGAGGCTCATGTTGATTCACAACCTTGTCTTAACATATCTTAACTTATCTTACTTGTCTCATAAAAGCCTATGTACTTGCATTATAAAACCTTATCTCAAATCCTCAAAATTTAACTTTCCTCAAACAAACTTTATCCTCATAAAACAACTTAATTACTATCTCGAACTTAGATCATAATATCTAAACTCATATTATCTATTCTATCTATCGCATATTCTAACAAGGCTCTAGACATCTAATCTAGAACTACTCTCTCTTCTAGACTGATGGCATACACTTTTACTTAGGTTGCATGACCACATCCTACTCGTACATGTGTGGGGATACATTTTTGTAATATTTACATATATAATAAAATATTATATAATTTTTCTCTGATAAAACAAGCGTCAGAGAAAACTATCGAGGTTCGATCTGATTGGAATAAAAACCAAATCCAGAAAATGAGTGTCCCACACATAGTAGAGTGTACAGTGTCATGAAAACTAATGAAAAGGGTGAGAACATGGTGTAGACTAGTGTATCTACTCCAGAAACGAGCGTCATTTGTCTAGGGTTTCTCTTCCCTTGATGTACGTCATTTCCAAATAATGCAACGTCCCATACCGTTGTACTATAAGGAAAGAACGACATCTAAGGACTTGATATACAACAAGCACCAGTCTAAACCTAGTTCTCGGACATCTAGGTGCTAACCTAGAGGCTAGGTCAGATATAGCCTCTAAAAGAAGACTAATCTAACCCTAATGATTATTAAGTTCAAAGTTCTTTAGTTTTGAGTTGCATAATAAGAAAATGTCAGGTTTTGCTATTGTTCATGCTCTGATACCACCTGTGACGTCTCCAAATTTTCTAAAACTTAATATGATGTGTGACGTCCAAATTGAAACTCTCACCTCAGTGAGAATCCCAATTTAAACATCAAACACTAGGCTAAGAAAGAGAAAATCAAGGGAGTCAAAAGGAAACAATCAGTAGCACATGCACATGAACAATAATAAAACCATACAACACATGTTCACCATTCAACATATAATTACATAATGAATTGTTACAACATTTGATATTACATATTGAAAGGTAAACTTTTACATATACATGTACTACCACCAAACTACAGGATCTTAAGACAACAAGTCCACATGTACATCAGCTCGCCACACAACTCTCAACTATCCAGGTCTTCAAGATATATCCACAACCTAAGCAAAAGATTACATGTGGTACACGTCAACACAATATTCAAGAATATTGTATTGAGTACGCCTATGTGTCTTTTATATACCTCTCATTACTAAGATAAAACTAATACTTGGCAGCATTAAATAAATATAAGGAAAAGCTTATACTTGCACAAAGATGTTCATTAACAAAAGAGAACACATGTTTTACCATGACTTTCCATTATATGTAAAGTTTAATCAACAACATACACTATTCTACCAAAGAGATTTAGTACTCACATGTACTATTCTGCCAAAGAGATTTAATACTTTCATAAATGCACTATTCTACCAAAGAGATTTAGTGCTCACATGTATTATTCTGCCAAAGAGATTTAGTACTTTCATCAATGCACTATTCTACCAAAGATATTTAGTGTTATCATATAATAGATCATATATCTTATGTTTCATGTGTTTATAGTCATAAGTACGGAAAATCAATCAAGATATGATACAAGAATAATCATTTCATCCAATATCGTATGCCAAGTATTTTATTACGCGTATAACACAAGCATATTGTATAATACGCCAAGTAAGAGGTAATGGCGTACCTTGATCAAGAAAGACAAACCTAATCATCACATATTCCTGGATGTCAACTCTAACCTTGGTCAAACCCTGATTAAGACAAGATCACTTATCACCGTCAGGTTCTCATCATCTCAACCCTAGTTATGTTCATTAGGGTTTCACTTAGTTTTATGACATTCCCATCATTACTTGTCTTGGAATTATCTTACTGATGTCATATTCCAGATTATAGTTCACTTATTGATAATTATATTTCATATAATGATTTGCACCTATTAACCATAGGTTGCATGCATTAACCTAAATTAGGGTTTTAAACCATGTATTAAGGGTCAACTTCATATAACATGGATTTCGTACATAAACTGATCTCATATTTACAAATTATCTTTCAGTTACTGATGTGAGTGTGTTCTGTGAATTTCATCATTTATTGAGCATGTATGTATTTATTGTAGTTTATTTAGGGTTATTAGCCCTAATTAGGCATATAAAGCAAATTACATGATTTCATACATATACATCATCATATATGACATCAAATACATTATACATGATATTACAGAGTTATTGAAGCATTATCATGATTTTAGGTATTCATCTGACAGTTATTATCCATTAAATAAGTATTACACATCTTACACGATATCACTACTATTAGTACATCAAAAGCCTGATATTATCTTCTATTGTGTTATACTCATTTTTCTGAGAATTTCGATAGCTTGTTTGTATTTTTCAGATAAACGTACTAATTCCTATCAATTATATAAGATACAAGTGTTTTCTGGGGTTTTTACCTTTTCGGCCAATCAAAGGCCGCCACGTGTCCGTGGGGGGGTGGGTGGGGCACGGCTCCTTCTCCTGGCTTGCGGTAAGCCGCGGTTCGCTGGATCCAGTTGGTTCAGTCGAGCCGGCCGGTTCAGGCGATGGGTTTCCTTAGTTTGCTGGCTGGACCAACCCTTCTTTCTTTCTCACGCGTCCTCGCGTTCTCAGCCCGATACGTCTGCGTGGATCCTCAAAGCTTCAGCCGCCGCCGTGTGGTTTTACTCCGGTGTGGGAGCAGCAGGTGCCGCCTCCTCCTCATCGACTTCCAGGGCCACCAAAAGCTTCAGGATTCAACCAGAAGCGTCGTCGGCTTCTCCAAAATCACCATTGCCTCCTCCTCGCGGCTTGCAGAACCCGCCGCCGCTATTCTCTGTTGCGGCAGAGAAAAGGGGCAAAAAGCCTCTGCTTGGTTATTCTCCCAACTGAAGCACCGTGAGTTACCAAGAAGTATTCAGAAACTCTCCTGCAACCTTTTTTTGCAATGGCGAGGTCCAAAAAGCTATCTTGAGCTTTACCTTCTCCTCCGGCCAGGTCTGGCTTCGTCCACCATGAAAACCACCACGAAGGTCACTGGAAATGTCACGATCCTTCTCCCCTAGCCTTTCTCGTCATTTCTACTTACGTTGATTTCCTCAAATGGCCCTCTATCTTCATTCTCCACCTCCGGCTTCCACCTACTTGCCGCAGTGGAGAGGCACTACAAACTGGGAGCTCGTTCTCCCTCGTTCCTTCCCCTCTGACCTCAAGAAACGGGTCGAATGGTAGTTGTGATCAATACGAAGCTAACTGCTCAGTTGATATCTCTCGTCGTTACATGATTTTAACAACTAGTGGGAGGTAAGGTCATGGCAACAACTGCTCTCCCACCTTGCTCTAACCGCAAGGTAGGAGAGGCAATCTCAGCCATTAGTTGCTAGTGTGCGGTCCATATGGAACTTGGATAACAAGGATCCGTGGCTTTTTCTTTTTAGATGCAGCCGCCACTAGATCTGAGATTTAGGGTTAAAAACTGTCCACGCAGACCCAACTCATCTAAGGGGCGCGTGATGCTGATTAAATCCATGACTTAGGTCTATAAATCATCAACCATGCACATTATTTTACCAATTTCAAACCTAAATACCTTCCTCTAGGATTATTCAATTGTCACCAAATTTTAACCATAGCTCTATCATCACTCAAGCTACATCATACTCAAATTTGGTGACAAAAGTCATATATTTGACTTGTCAACTAAATTCCTCATAGGACATTAAATACAAGGATGTTAATCATGATATAAACATCAATCACCATCCAAACCTAACCAAAGTACTTGTAACTCTTAAGATAAATCAACATTCATGAATTCACTTACATCATTGGACAATTAAGGATTCCAAAGGTCCACTGCATCACATCCTACACACCTTAAAAGACATTTCATCCTCGAAATTAAACCAGAAATCCAGTCCATCACAAAATATCCTTGAACTTTTGTGAAAGATGAGATTAATGGCCATAAATGTATAATTGGAATATAAAATAAATACATTATTTAATTATTGTAAATAATATGTTTATTGATTTATTCAATTATTGATACTTTACTCCCAACTTTGATATTATTGTGAAATCCATATTTTTTTATCAACAACTTGCCAAAGAATTTGCATGACGTGCCTAAATTTTCACCTATTAGGTTAAGGAAGAATTTTTGTTGCATAATTGCCAAGATCTTTCTTATGTTGTTGATTATGATACCCGGGTGATATGATGAACTAGATCCACCAAACCAATAGCATGGTGTATCCAATTTATGGAGGAGGGTTCTATGATTAGTTTGTATGTTTAGTATTTCATGTATCTAATTTTTCAAGTTTTCCTCCAAGCCCTACTATACACCCTGAAAGGTTCATTCTATTATTGTAAATAAAGTTATGTTTCAATTATTGCATATGTTGTGAGAGATCTTCGGGTTTCTCAAAGAAAGATGATTTAGTTCCTTTAATATTGTCAATCCAAATAGTGGGATTGGGGTAGTAATGGATTCTTTGTATGTACCTAGTCTTGTGGTCACCCTTAGAAACTATACCCACAACCAAAACTCTAGATGTGTAATAATCATTGTCAATACTCTAGGGACATCCTTTTTTATCTCTCAAAGTGTTACTAAACTCTAACAACTGTCCAATACCTCCCTTGACAATCCTAATTGAATATTGTATTTTTTGTCATGAACCCCTTTGGTTCCTAAGGAAATTAGGGCAATGTAGATATACTAGGATGTTATTAGAACTCAAGAACTCTCTCATGTAGCTCCAGACACATATACACATGGCCCAATCATCCTTTTAGATTTTTTAATCCACTCTAGCTTCTTGTCCCATTTTGGTCACTTTTCTCTTGACTATGGTCAAATCGGGAATTTAGTCATGGAGGGAGGGTATAAATCAATCCATCAATCATAACAGAATATAAATATAGTAAGAAACAAAAAACTAATATCACTTTTACGAATGATATCAAAGTTAACATACAACACAAATTAGGAAAAATAGACTAGAAGTAGCCTATGTAGCCATAGAGAATATTAATTGGCATAAAATATATGAAAGATACATAATGACATTACAAAACAAATTTATAGCATATAGAGAGACTACTAGGAAGACATTGGATAAGCATGTCAACATCATGCAAAGAGCTAACATCATAAGCACAACTATCTGGATAAGCATGATCAGTAGTATATGCATCTCCATTTACAAAGGCATGGCTAGCATGCTAAACATAACTAACAACATGATATAGCTAGCATCATGATTATAATCAGCAGTAGCAGTATAGTTATCAACATAATCATAGATACTATATCTACGCATCTACAATCTTAAGCATATCCACAACATAAGTATATCTACTATCTCTTAATTGCACTAAGCATCATCTTTATGTAAAGAGAACAAACAAGGTTTATAATCCAATGTGAAGCGTCATGTATAACCCTAAACAGATATGTTATACGACTATATTACATCTTTTATTATGCCCTGAGGAATTTGAGGATACCACTCAAAATCCAACTGACCACTGCTAAGTCGAAATCAGTGCCATACAAGATCTAGGAAGAATCAGACTCCTACGATCTTCTCTGCCCCCAGTCAGTACGGGTCTGCCACAACGACACATAAGGTCAAGCTGCTAACAGCCTAGTCCGTCCTTGGTATAGGTCACGACACTAGTGAAAGGAGGTGGGTACGCATACCCTACCATCCGACGTACAACCGCAGTTGTCCTCCAATCTTGTCACATATATAATCACTGAGACATGACCACAGTCGTTCTCAATCAAATCAGATGTATGAGGCATGACCATAGCCAACCTCCACAATATGCATTGTGGATGACAAGGATATATCTTCAACTTGCCACCCCCACATACTCAACAATATACACAACGAGTTTCCCTTAGGAATACTCATTTCACCAATTGGAAAATTCTGACACTCAAATGGATCTATGGCACAGGACGCTACATGATTAGAGTTTCTCTTGATTAGTTATGCCAATTGGGTGAATTAAGACTACATTAAACAAGTGGACATACAAACCCTAATTCACTTCTAGCAAGCATATAAATATCACAACTTTAAAAAGATATAAAATGTGTGAAACATAATTTCTCATCTCATCATCACATGGTACTATTCACTTTCCATTCATGAGACCACACTAGTCATCATACTATCACAAGATAATAATCTTTTTCACAATATCACATGGTATCAACCCTTATCAACATAAGAGGATTACACCTTATTCAGGGCTCAACCATGCCCAAAGGTCATTAAGACCATCATTCTATCACAGGATGTAAATCCTTTTCACAATATCACATGGTATTAACCCTTATCAACAAGAGGATTACACCTCATTCAGGGCTCAACCATGCCCAAAGGTCATTAAGACCATCATATTATTCCCTACAAGATCATCATTATCTTTGCATGCCTTATAACAAGGCTCAACAACATCACTTATATATAATACACCAGATCAACACAATATTGCATTAATGAACTAGGTTATATTCATAAACAATCATAGCAGGGTTATATTAATATTAAGAACATTCATTTATTGCATCAATATGCAATGAATCGAGATATGATTAACTCTCATCATATTCATAATGCACATGTTTAGCATAAGAAAGTATCAGCCATGTGTCTATGATTACCACCAATTAACATACCAAGGTTATGATCATGTTAAGGAGGTTATTCCACCATCATTCCATCATATATGAATGTTAAAAATGAATACTCATCTTTATCTATTTGCATTAGAGTTAGGTTCAACATGATAAATTATATCAATGTTACCAAATATCACTCATACCCAAACCCTAACTCACAACATCCCCATTGGATCATGGATGCATAAGGTGAAGCATCACCATCACATTCCATACCATTCTCAAGTATGAACCCACACATAAATCAAGGTATAATGATTGGGTTATAGCATACTAGGGCTTCAACAATAGTAACATAATACTTCATGATTGTATTAGTCATTCAAGGACTATTCATACCCAATTACCATCATTTAGTTATATTAAAGCTAGGTATAACAAGCTATACCTCATTAGGGTTACATATCAACACAATATGGTTATCATACTTTCTATTCATATGAGTGAATAGGTAAAACTACCTTATTAATGGTAACCCTCAATTTGTTACATCATCATTCAACCTATATCACCATACCACAATGTCACCCAGAACCATTGGATGTTTAAAAGGTAAGACATTTGGTTGTTTACATAAGTAAACACCTTAGATAAACCACCTATGAAGTCCTTGATTTGTGCTCTAGAAAGAGTCACCATCTAACCCTAGACATCCCTTGATTAACAACACAAAAAGTTCCATTGAGAGTAGGGTAAAACCCACAATCGATTGTTCAGTTAAAACAAGCCATCCATTGTCAACAAGTAAGCTCCTTAAGTTGATCATATAAAGGAAGCCGTCTAAATCCCATTATTAGGACCAACATATTACATTATCCATCATTCCAATTTGTTGGAGGAATAAACATTAGATCTTGACCATTGGGTCAAGTTCATATATTAAAACCATCAATTACAGTATAGGTTCGACCATTGCATCAAGTGACCCAAGAAACCATTGGTCTAAGGCTCAATTGATGCTAAAACTATATGATTAACTCACAATAGATTGTAGAGACATGATCCACCATCATTAGTGATCATTAACTCACTATAGGTAGTTAGATCAACACTATATTCATTATTTAGCATCAAATTTTAAGTTGATGGCATCATTGATTGATAACATCAGTAGGGTACTTAATGGTTGATCATTATACTTCTAATTGATCCAAAACCTGACCTAAGGGGGTGACAATAGGTTTTCACCATAATTTGACACCCTTGATCACGACCATGAGTTGTTATGAAGACAACACTATAGGGTTGTGGCAATGGTACCATCATCGGGTCATGGTTTATAGAAGAAATCAACTTTAAACCCTAAAATTGACCATTGTTTGATAGGTGCTTAGCACCATAGGTTGTCAAAACAAACTGATTCAAGTCATATAATACCTTAGGAATAAAGTACACATGATCACATGTTCATATATAACTGAAATCAGAACAGGAAACATTATAAAAATCGAAATCCTAGTCAAGCATAGCTTTTTAGTGCATGGATCATCATTTTCTAGCAAGAACATGATCTAAAAAGCTTATGGTGAGCAATAAACGTGGAGAAAGTTATAAAAATTGCCTATAATGAGAAGATAAAACCCCACACAGAAGAAATATAGAGTAGGTAGGGTAGATAATCCAAGAGTAAGCTATGAATTCGTCCATCTAGCACCTTTCTTCATCAAATGAGCAAACCCTAAGCATAAGGAGCAAGAAAGGTAGGGTTTTAGAGCTTTAGAGAAATTTCTACCATGGAAAAGCAAGGTTCCAACCTGGATAAAGCTAGGAGGAAGGATAAAAAATAAATAGACGGAGGAAAGAAGGGAATTCTTACGCTTTTAGGTCAAGATCACTAGAAGGAAGCTTTTTCAACCCTAAAATGAAGTCAATTTCAACCATAGAGCCTTTCTCCAAGAAGATCCCCACTTTCTTCTTACCTGGGTAGAAAAATTCACATATGAACAGAGGGATAAAAAGGTTGGGAGAAGGAGGGAGGTTGTGGAGAGAAAATGGTTCATTTTGGTGCTTGGGGATAAGTATATGACACTTTAAGATAAAGAAAAAAGAAAAAGTTGAAGTTCTAGTATCTATCCAAGTGTCCATGGCCTTAATTTATTAAGAATATACAAGCACACACAAGAAGCTCCCCCACCATTTGTATATACCTTCCTATCTTTCCTTTGTTGAATTTCCCAGCCAATCAAATAATTCATTAGTTGATAGCTACTAAAGGTAGCTCATCCGTGAAGGGGAAAACCCTAAATTACCCTTGGAGAAAACACCTTTAAACCAAGGTTTAAATTGGCACCCCATGGCTCAAAAAGCTCAAGAATGATGATATAATATCCAAGGAATATAATTCAAGTGATAAATTGCAAAGAAAACCTCTCAATTGGGTAAATTGCAGAAAAGTCCAAAATGTACATAAAATTGCATAACTTGCTTAAATAGTGTCCAAATTGGACCAAATTTGAAACTTAAGCATGTCTTATGATTTCAAAGAATATAAAAAGGTTATATTAGGGTCATAAGAATTAAATTATGATATTTAAGCTCATTCAACTCATTAAGTAAGTTTAGGAGCCTTACAACTATAAACCCCTAACAGGGATTTTGCCCCCGAAATCCATATTAACAAAGATGGGTACTTACTCTACACCTCATCCTATTAACTTCACATGGTTACTTTCATATCATGGTAATGTCTCATCATTCATACATATCTCATCTTGGGTCAACACAAAAACCCCCACATAAGAAGACATTTGCAAATATGGAACATAGAAACTTGTTGTGCCACCTGTACAAATCTAATAGTAATTTTCAACTTTGGGACTCAATTGTCATCTTGAACTATTCTATATGTGTATCACACATCACTCAGATGCCACACTCACTGGATCTTACCAAACATAAAACATCAGGTATCTATTATCATATGCAACTTTATAAGGTTTCATCTCTATGCTCCTTTAGTGGTTGTTGTAATCAACAACTCAATCAACCATGTAGGCACCCCCTAGTTTTCAAGAAATTATGAGTAATATGTTTTTAGAGGATTCTCCAATCATATCAATGGTGGAATGACCATCTATTTGGTTGAAGAATCATACACTTGTATATAACTGTTAACAAATATGACTTCCTAATTGGCCTTGTGAGGGGTGGAGCAATGACATTGTCTTCATCTTATCGGGACTCACATAACATACTTAACAGAGGTATCATAACTCTTAGAGGTTACCCCTAGTCAACCCCCATCTCACTCTTGTTCAACTTGTCTCATATCTACTACTACTTCGGAAACCCTAAGCTTTTTGAAGAAATATTGATCATATTTTTGACCATATTTGAAATAGTTTGACATGTCATCATTCAAAGCTTGATATAACTTGTATGACATGTTTGGAACACTCTGTTCCTCATATGCATAAATTCTATTTGTACATTGGTTAGTCTATAGGACATAACTCTAAACTCATGATGGTCATGTGAATTATGTCATCCAATCTAAATCTTATGCATTTATATTTGATCATAGGTTTATCTTAAAGGAACATGGTATTGCATATCTATTATCCAATAAACCTTCTATCCTTGATAGTGGTCTGGTCCATCTATCACTAAACCATACACAACATTATAGAATCACTTTTGTTTTTCCTTCCTAACAACATTTAAAGGGTCATCATCAACTCTCTCTCTCTCTCTCTAAGGGAGATGAATACTTGTAATGTTTGTTTAATAAACATATCCAACTTTCACATAATTCCCATACTATTGACACATCTTGGATACTAGGATTCATTACCTTGGTATCCACCTCATGTGCTATAAGGAACTCACATCCTTATCTCATCTACTTTTATCAACATAATTAATTTTAAAACATATAAGAGGAGTCTCCAAAATTATTGGAAGGTTCAAAATCAAACTCAACACAAACTTTATGATCTTGGAACCATAGTCCAAGCAACCTTATGCTATAATAAGTGATCCACCTTCATGTTTGCAGTGAATCCACATGTACCAAGTGGTAATGATCCACTTGAAAGTTGTGCCCTAGAAAGGAAAGACACAAAGGGAAACACACTTCCCATACCATAGTAGTATTTTTCAAGGGTCACTAGCAAAAAGGTAAACAATTCTATTTTCATTATGCAGGTTACAACTTCTTATGTATCATTTTACCTTTTTCATTTTGGGTTCCTTGCAATTAGCATAGGAATCATCATGATTAACATATCTCATTACTCCTTCCTTGATGACTATTTATCACACTTGGGTATGTTCTCTTATTTTATTATATTTTTCTACCACTTAAAAACAAGTAAACCATCATATTCTTCATTAAACATGGATCATCTCTTAATTTCTTTCACATGCCATGCTGATTTTTCATTAACACTTTCTTACACACATAGGCTGGTCTGAGATTAACTCAGGTTCCACCTTATTTCTTTGTCACTATTCTCATTTATCTTCTCATTTTATACTTATCATTGGAGTTATCTCCATATTATGTGGATTTCATACCTTGAATCACTTTATAAGCATAGATTTATCTGTCTTTTACTTTATTATCTTCATGAATCACATCTTCAAGAACTCCTCTTTTTCTTATTTGTATTCAGATTTAGATACCATGGTGTTGTATCTTTCTCTTATAGTTACCAAACATTCAAGTTTTGATAGATAATGATGCAATTCTCATCTTCTTTAAGGTAGGATTGAGATATTCACACCATGATTTCTTATTCTTTATTTTCTTCGGATTGTCTCAAAATGACTACTTCATCAGAGTAATCATAAAGATAACAATCTAAGAGTTCCATACTTACCTTTATTCAATAATTGAATACCTGGCCAGGGCACCCAAATACTGAGATTAGGCAGTATGCACCTTATTTTTGTGTCATATTCTTAACTTAGACGTCTAACTAGTCTTAAGTCCTAGTGTCCCTGTAGACTCAGTGAACCTAAAGCTCTGTTACCAACCTGTGAGAACCTGTTACACTAAACGAGATTACTCAAAACATAAAACACAATCAATCACTAATTAATCACATACCCAAAATATGGGTAAATTAAAACTGATTTCAACATTAGCACCCACTCATAAACATTTACATAAGATCCTAAAATCTTTCTTATATCCATACTATGCCAAGAATTTAATAAAAATTGATCTATCGCCTTAGACACAACATATATACACAGGAGAACAATATTCGTATATGTTACATAAATAAGCATTAACATTCTAACAAAATCATGATTCATTTGAAATACCATATACAAACTTTTCCTGCTCGGACTTGAGAGTACAGGGACGACTCTAGGACACACTAGACGTCTAATCAACTTTCTCCATGATTCATTACTATATCTCCTCTTTGCTGCCACATGTTTGTTTGCGTCACTTCAGATTACCTAAAAAAATGTGGCAAACCACAAGGGTGAGACCCAGTCCCAACAAGAGATATAACCTCCAACAACGTTTATTGATTACACCATTTGTAAGTAATTAAACAGTTAAGAAAATTAATCAGATATAACAAATAAGCTCAGAAGAACTGATGATTATCAAAATATACAAGGGAGTAGATAATAACTATCATCATTAGCCAAACTATCATCCTTTATCTTGTTGATAACATAATCAATTCAGTAGCATATGCATATCTAGCATCATGATCAAGTCTAGTAACATAGCATCTCTATCATTATGAATAAGTCTAGCCACATAAGCATAGATAACAACATTAGCATGTCTAATAGGTTGAACATATCAACATCATAAAAAGAGCTAACACCATAAGCACAACTATCTGGATAAGCATGATCAACAATATATGCATCTCTAGTTACAAAGGCATGGCTAGCATGCTAAACAAAACTAACAACATGAGATAGCTAGCATCATGATTATAATCAGAAGTAGAAGTATAGTTATCAACATAATCATGGCTAATATATGTACGTATCTACAATCTTAAGCATATCGAAAACATAAGTATATCTACTATCACTTAATTGCACTAAGCATCATCTTTATGTAAAGAGAACAAACAAGGGTTATCATCCAATGTGAAGCGTCATATATAACCCTAAACAGTTATGCTATATGGTTGTATTATATCTTTTATTATGCCCTTAGGAATTTGAGGATACCACTCAAAATCCAACTGACCACTGCTAAGTCAAAATCAGTGCCATACAAGATCTAGGAAGAGCTAGACTCCTAAGATCTTCTCCACCCCCGGTCAGTATGGGTCCTCCACAACAACACATAAGGTCAAGCTGCTAACAACCTAGTCTGTCCTTGGTACAAGTCATGACACTAGTGAAACGAGGTGGGTACGCATACCCTACCATCTGAGGTACAACCGTAGTTGTCCTCCAATCTTGTCACATATATAATCACCGAGACATGACCTTAGTCGTTCTCAATCACATCAGATGTATGAGGCATGACCATAGCCAACCTCCACAATCTGCATTGTGGATGACAAGGATATATCCTCAACTTGCCACCCCCACATACTCAACAATATGCGCTCTGAGTTTCCCTTAGGAATACTCGTTTCACCATCTGGAAAATTCTGACACTCAGATGGATCTATAGCACAGGGCGCTACATGATTAGAGTTTCTCTTGATTAGTTATGCCAATTGGGCGAATTAAGGCTGCATCAAACAAGTGGACATACAAATCCTAATTCACTTCTAGCAAGCATATAAATATCACAACTTTGAAAAGATATAAAACGTGTGAAACATAATTTCTCATCTCATCATCACATGGTAGTATTCACTTTCCATTCATGATACCACAGTAGTCATCATACTATCACTAGATAATAATCTTTTTCACAATATCACATGGTATCAACCCTTATCAACATAAGAGGATTACACCTCATTCAGGGCTCAACCATGCCCAAAGGTCATTAAGAACATCATACTATCACATGATATAAATCATTTTCACAATATCATAGGGTATTAACCCTTATCAACAAGAGGATTACACCTCATTCAGGGCTCAAACATGCCCAAAGGACATTAAGACCATCATATTATTCCCTGCAAGATCATCATTATCTTTGCATGCCTTATAACAAGGCTCATCAACATCACTTATATATAATACACTAGATCAGCACAATATTGCATTAATGAACTAGGTTATATTCATAAACAATCATAACAGGGTTATATTAATATTAAGAACATTCCTTTATTACATCAACATGCAACAAATCTAGATATGATTAACTCTCATCATATTCATAATGCACATGTTTTGAATAAGAAAGTATCAACCATGTGGCTATGATTACCACCAATTAACATACCAAGGTTATGATCATGTTAAGGAAGTTATTCCACCATCATTCCATCATATAAGAATGTTAAACATGAATACACATCTTTATCTATTTTCATTAGAGTTAGGTTCAACATGATAAATTATATCAATGTTACCAAATAGCACTGATACCCAAACACTAACTCACATCATCCCCATTGGATCATGGATGCATAAGGTGAAGCATCGCCATCACATTCCATACCATTCTCAAGTATGAACCCACACATAAATCAAGGTATAACGATTGGGTTATAGCAAACTAGGGTTTCAACAACAGTAATAGAGTACTTCATGATTGCATTAGTCATTCAAGGACTATTCATACCCAATTACCATCATTTAGTTATATTAAAGCTAGGTATAACAAGCTATACCTCATTAGGGTTACATATCAGAACAATATGGTTATCATACCTTCTATTCATATGAGTGAATAGGTAAGACTACCTTATTAAGGGTAACCCTCCATTTGTTCCATCATCATTCAACCTGTATCACCATACCACAATGTCACCCAGAACCATTGGATGTTTAAAAGGTAAGACCTTTGGTTGTTTACATAAGTAAAAACCTTAGATAAACCACATATGAAGTCCTTGATTTGTTCTCTAGAAATAGTCACCATCTAACCCTAGACATCCCTTGATTAACAAAACAAAAAGTCGCATTGAGATTAGGGTAAAACCCATAATTGACTGTTCAGTTAAAACAAGCCATCCATTGTCAACAAGTAAGCTCCTTAAGTTGATCATATAAAGGAAACCATATAAATCCCATTATTAGGACCAACATATTACATTATCCATCATTCCACTTTATTGGAGGAATCAACATTAGATCTTGACCATTGGGTCAAGTTCATATATCAAAACCATCAATTACAGTATAGGTTCGACCATTGCATCAAGTGACCCAAGAAACCATTGGTCTAAGGCTTAATTGATGCTAAACCTATATGATTAACTCACAATAGATTGTAGAGACCTTATCCACCATCATTAGTGATCATTAAATCACTATAGGTTGTTAGATCAACACTATATTCATTAATCAACATCAAATATTAAGTTGATGTCATCATTGGTTGATAACATTAGTAGGGTACTTAATGGTTGACCATTACACTTCTAATTGATCCAAAACCTGACCTAAGGGGGTGAACATAGGTTTTCACCATCATTTGACACCCTTTATCACGACCATGAGTTCTTATCAAGACAACAGCATAGGGTTGTTGCAATGGTACTATCATCATGTCATGGTTTATAGAAGAAATCAGCTTTAAACCCTAAAATTGAGAATTGTTTGATAGGTGCTTAGCACCATAGGTTGTCAAAACAACCTGATCCAAGTCATATAATACCTTAGGAATAATGTACACATGATCACAGGTTCATATATAACTGAAATAAGAACAGGAAACATTATAAAAATCGAAATCCTAGTCAAGCATAGCTTTTTAGTGCATGGATTATCATTTTCAAGCAAGAACATGATCTAGAAAGCTTATGGTGAGAAATAAACGTGGATAAAGTTATAAAACTTGCCTCTAATGATAAGATAAAACCCAAAACAGAAGAAATCTCGAGCAGGTAGGGTAGAAACTCTAAGAGTAAGCTATGAATTCGTCCATCTAGCACCTTTCTTCATGAAATGAGCAAACCCTAAGCATAAGGAGCAAGAAAGGTAGGGTTTTAGAGATTTAGAGCAATTGCCACCATTGAAAAGCAAGGTTCCAACCTGGAGAAAGCTAGGAAGAAGGATACAAAATAAATATACGGAGGAAAGAAGGGAACTCTTACACGTTTATGTCAATATCACTCGAAGGAAGCTTTTTCAACCCTAAACTGAAGTCAATTTCAACCTTATAGCCTTTCTCCAAGAAGATCACCACTTTCTTCTTCGTTGGGAAGAAAAATTCTCATCTGAACATAAGGAGAACGAGGTTGGGATAAGGAGGGAGGTGGTGGAGAGAAAATGTCTCGTTTTGGTGCTTGGGGATAAGTATATGACACTTTAAGATAAAGAAAAGGAAAAAAGTTGAAGTTCTAGTATCTATCCAAGTGTCCATGGCCTTAATTTATTAAGAATATACAAGCGCACATACAAGAAGCTCCCCCACCATGTGTAAAGACCTGATTAGCTTTCCTTTCTCGAATTTCCCAGCCAATCAAATAATTCATTAGTTGATAGCTACTAAAGTTGGCTCATCCGTGAAGGGGAAAACCCTAAATTACCCTTGGAGAAAACACCTTCAAACCAAGGTTTAAATAGGAACCCCATGGATCAAAAATCTCAATAATTATGATAGAATATCCAAGAAACATAATGAAAGTGATAAATTGCAAAGAAAACCTCTCAATTGGGTAAATTGTAGAAAAGTCCAAAATGTACATAAAATTGCATATCTTGCTCAAACAGTGTCCAAATTGGACCAAATTTGAAACGTAAGATTGTATTATGATTTCAAACCATATCACAAGGTTATATTATGGTCATAAGAATAACATTATGATAATTACGCTCATTCAACTCATTAAGTAAGTTTAGGGGCCTTACAACTATAAATCCCTAACAAGGATTTGTCCCCCGAAATATAAGGTAAACAAAGATGGGTACTTCATCTACATCTCATACTATTACCTTCACATGGTTACATTCATATCATGGTGATGTCACATCATTCATACATATCGCATCTTGGGTCAACACAAAACCCCCCACATAAGAAGACATTTGCAAAAATGGAACATAGAAACTTGTTGTGCCACCTGTACAAATCTAATAGTAACTTTCAACTTTGGGACTCGATTGTCATCTTGAACTATTATATATATGTATCACACATCACTCAGATGCCACACTGACTTGATCTTACCAAACATAAAACATCAGGTATCTATTATCATATGCAACTTTACAAGGTTTCATCTCTAAGCTCCTTTAATGGTTGTTGTAATCAACAACTCAATCAACCATGTAGGCACCCCCTAGTTTTCAAGAAATTATGAGTAATATGTTTTAAGAGGATTCTCCAATCATATCAATGGTGGACTGACCATCTATTTGGTTGAAGAATCACACACTTGTATATAACTGTTAACAAATATGACTTCCTGATTGACCTTGTTAGAGGTGGAGCAACGTCATTGTCTTCACCTTATCAAGACTCACATAACATACTCAACAAAGGTATCATAACTCTTAGACGTTACCCTAGTCAACCCCCAACTCACTCTTGTTCAACTTGTCTCATTGTTATTGCTACTTCGACAACCCTAATGTTTTTAAAGAAATATTGATCATATTTGTAACATCCCTGACCTGGGTTATGCTTAACCCTAGATATTTTACTTAATAAAGTTGATTATATGCTTAATCTTATCTCTTGAAAAGTAATTAAGGCTCAAGAGTAACTTATATTTCAATTTTAGTCCATATTGAACTATGTTGAAAATAATGTTTTGCTTGTGTTGGACTAAAGTGCAAATTACCTAAGTTGAGGGGTTAAATTGCAAATTGTGCATGATTATATGTTAATGTGTTGAAGCATCAAGAGAATGAAGATGATGCAGAGGTATGGCTTGTGGAAGCCTGAGTACCATGAAAGAGCTGATAAAGCAATGTTTGTGCATTAAAACCTAGTTTTGGTATAAAGTGCAATTTACCCAAAACCTAGGGTTCAATATGCAAATTACCACTTCAAATTAGTTCCTCATATTTCTTGGCATCATGTAGAGCAAATAAAATCAGAGGGGCGCCTCATTTGAATTAATTTGGAGGAGAGAGAATCTTGATATTAAAATAATCAAGATTTATGCATAATTGAAACCC
Organism: Alisma plantago-aquatica; assembly: GCA_963693085.1. Classification (NCBI taxonomy): domain Eukaryota; kingdom Viridiplantae; phylum Streptophyta; class Magnoliopsida; order Alismatales; family Alismataceae; genus Alisma; species Alisma plantago-aquatica. The sequence goes on along the minus strand of OY856409.1, from coordinate 1,680,524,061 downwards.
TAATCCAACTTAATGCAAAAATAAATATATTAATTAAAGAGACCTTCAACCAAAATTTTAAGGATGAATTTTCAAAGAGGTTTGACGATCTTGTGCCTTGCAAAGGCATGAAAATATCCAAAGGAAGTGGATAACTCACTCACATTATTATAAGAAAAAGAAATATCCACTCACTTATGGATATTATAATAAAATGATTTAAGGTGCTTAATTTCTTTTCCTTTAATTCTTGGATATTGAAGAAGTTTTTCAAGGAAAAGAATATGTCTTCTTGGCCAAGGAGTTGAGGGGGAAGAGGCGGCACTAATTTTGGAATTAAATGATTTTTATATGGCATTTTCTCTCTCATTGATTTTCTTATAAAAACACCCTTTACAAGACAAACCAAAGATTTTTATATGGCAGGTTATATAACTTGAACCCTTGAACTTTGTTATTAATTCCATATCTTTATCAATTGTTCATTGTATCTTTGTTTCCTAAATTTTATTTGGTTGATTGATGCAATCACCATGAAAATCACAGCAATTTTCGTGGGTTTGGAGCATGATGATGATGACATCATCCTAAGCACACACCTCAAAAATATCATAGGCAACCAATTTCAATTGTTGGACCAAAAAGTTTCAATGAGTTGGTCCAAACGGTTTCACCAAACCGTTTGGTGAATTGAGTCCCAAACTGCATGAGAGTGTTGATCGTTTGGATGGGTTGACCATTTGAGGTCTGAACCCAAGAAAATGTTGGATGATGATCAAAGGGTTCCAATTGATTGATTCAATATAAATATAATCCTCTAAGTGGAAACCCTAATCGGCTAAGTGCTGAATTTACAATTAATTAAGTTGATGTTTTGGGTTGATTAACCCAAACGGTCTCAAGACCATTTGGAGGTCACCCAAACGGTCTCAAGACTGTTTGGAGGTCAACCAAGACCATTTGGAAGTTTTTGAGGAAGTATGATTGGATGGTTGAAGATCCAATGATATTACATTGAAATACAATCAATAGCTTAATTGATGATTGATTCAATGATGCTAACCCTAATTGATTTCCATAGATTTTAATTATGGATTGGGAAAACGGTCTCAAGACCATTTAGAGGTCATCCAAATGACCTCAAGACCGTTTGAGGTCAGGACATGATCTAGCTAAGTGGTTAATCAATTATTGCAATCAAATTAGTTCCACAATGTCAACCATTGATGATTCCTCGATTTGAAAACCCTAAGTGATGGTTTCTTGATTATAAACCCTAGTTAAATTGGGTTCAAAACCTTAATTGAAGGTCCAATTGAAGGGTGATTCGATGGTTCAAATGAAGAATAAATTAGTGGTCCAATTAATAGATGGTTCAATGAGTGAAACCCTAAATTAAGTAAGTGATGGAAGACCCTTTTTGGTCCATTCGGTTTTGAGAGGGTTTGGACCAAACAGTCTTAAGATTGTTTGAGACCAAACTGTCTCAAGACCGTTTGGGAATAAACGGTCTCAAACCATTTGGAGACCCAAGCTCATTCAGTTTCAACATATTCCTTGCTCAAACGGTTTCAAAGGCAATGTGCCCAAATGGTTTCAAATAGTTTGAACTCTTTTGATCAAGACCGTTTGAGGTCTAAGTGACCAAGACCGTTTGGGGTCTAAGTGACCAAGACTTTTTGAGGTTCAAATTTGTTAAACCATTTGGACACCTAATATGATTAAAGGTCAGTTAGCTACTTGATTGATAATGATGTAGTCTAATGGTGATCATAATGATTAACCCTAAACTGTGTGTACTTAAATGAAGAGATGACCTAGTTCAATCTTGGAGTACTTAACATCCTACAGAGGATGAGAGAGAGAATGAGAGAGATTAATGCTTATATAATTATGCCCTAATTCTCTCATTCTGAATAAAATATGTGATTAGGGTTTGATCCATAATAATGAGATCATGAAACCTTAATTGTAAAGATTAATGAGCCATAACCTTAAATTAGGGAAAAGGTAGATGAAACCCTAATTGAGGAAGATGTCAAGTGAAATCCTAATTTTAGGTAACACTATGTGAAATTTTGACATAGAAGAATATTTTGAGGAACTCTAATGAAGATTGATGTTATGTGAAACTCATATTTATGGGAGATGGTATGTGAACCTTAATTTATAAATATGGAATATTCCTATTCCTAATAATGGAGTAGTGAGGAATGTATTGACAAATGTAACAACTAGAGAGGTTGAGAAGGGATATCCTTATATCAATAGTTCCTAACTCAAGGATGAGTCCATATCATTGGCAATGGTTGTATATTTTAAATAAAGTGATCACTCATGACCAATACATTACATGATAAATGTGATGAACTGGTGCATAAAGTATTAGGATGAGGAATACCCTAATACAAGCTAAGTGGATGAACTCAAGTAAGATAAAGGTGATGAGGGAAGTGATATATCAACATCTGATAGATATCACATCCAACACCTCAAGACTGATATACCGTGATGTGTTCTAAATCCAATATACTTGGATGAGTGATACATGAAGTGAGTCATGTCAGTTGTTACATTGAGATGTAATGCACTTTGATAAGTGTAGGCTAACATGCCTTATGAAAAGGTTAATCCTAACCAATAAACTATGATGCAATCATATTTTGGTAAAGATGGGAGAGAAACTCATACTTTGTGTTGATGATTCATCTAATGATAAATGATGGGAATAAATAAGTAAGATTAAATACTCATGCTATCCATATTGATTCCTAGCTGTGTGAAGCAATGGAATAGGACTTGATCATTAATAGTATGACCTTGAGAACTTATATGGTTATTTATGGAAAACCCTAATCCAGGGTAATGATGTGTAAATCCCTAATATAGGATGATGAATGTGATACAAAACCCTAAACTAGGGTGATGTTATGTAATATTACAGTAAACCCTAAATTGGGTAAAAGGACATGATGAACCCTAATCTGATGTGAATAGTGCATCCTAACCCTAAATTGGGTAATATGATATAATAAACCCTAATACAGGGTAATGCTATGTGAAACCCTAATACAAGGTAATGCTATGTGAAACCCTAATACAGGGTAATGCTATGTGAAGCCCTAATACAGGGTGATGCTATGTGAAGTCCTAACACAGAGAAATCATATGTGAAGCTCAAGTACAGATTGATGACTTATGAATGTAATAAGAAAACCCTTGTATTGCATGGTACTGATATATAATTGTTATCATGAGTACTAATCATGCAGGTATGTTGAGATGATGAGCATATCCAGGTATGGGCTATGATTCTCTGTATATTGAAAATGTTTTATGGGCTTCATAAGCCATAAAATGCCTTGTTTCTTATTAAGGGGAAATAAGAGGTGATATGAACTTGTGAACTATGTGGAATACATTGTGTAGTAAGAATCATAATGTCCCAGGTCAGTTGACCTAAAGGTATTAAGTTACCTAATAAGTGGTAACAAGTATTCTATGATGAGTTAAAGGTTTGAATACCTATATTCTATAATCATGATGATGAACTTGTTAAGAGATGGAAATGTACTTGATGAGATGAGGGATTAAGATCCCAATACTTTGTTAAAAGAATATGGCTACAAGCCATGACTCCACAAAGACAATGCAAGACATTAGCTATGTGATCTAAGCCTGAAGATAGTATATGCTATAGTAATAATTCTATAGTGAATAAATGTTATCCATATTCCTTAATGGATAAGTGACATGCTGCTCTATCAAGTTGTAGTGGCAATGCTTTAGATAAGAATAATGTTCTAATATGTTAGACAATGAAGTAACTGCTGTTAAACAATAATGATTCTTCTATTCATATTTATCTTATTAAACTGCAATAACAATGTTTCTGGCAGAGAGTTATATCTCTCGCTGGGGCAATTTACAATTGTCTCACCCCCGTGGGAACCACATTTTTCGGTGGACACAGACGAGGAGGCAGGAACCCTTTAGTAGGTAAAGGACAACAATAGCAGCAGTAGGGACAGTAGTGAAGTATCAGGTGGAGACACTAGCTTATATGCCTTGTATAGATGTACATAGAGTCCTATGTGTCGTCTCTGTACTCTTAGGTCCTCAGAGTAGTAGTTAATGCTTTTGAGATTTTGGCTTAGTGCCTCGAGATTTCATAATGCATGTGTTTAGGTTAACAACGCAGTTGATGCATGTAATCCTTAGAAAAAGATGATACATGACATGTACTTGTGAACCAGTATGTAATTAAGTTACTCTGGTTCTTTATGAAAGAGTTTTCCTATGTGTGGACCTCTTTGTAAAATGGTTTTAATTTTTAGTGATTTTTGGTAATCTGCTGCTTAGTGATCACTTCCACTTAGTTAATCAAGTTTTTGTGAGTTGGATGCCACAATTTAGTGGTATCAGAGCTTTAGGTTCGTTGAGTCTACAAAGACATAGGACTAAGGTTGTTGAGTCTGTTCTAGTGCCTTCCAGTTATCTGATAGTGACTTCTACTCATATAGGAGGAGAAGAAAAACTTGAAGATGTCTGGAACACACAAATAACACGCTACTGATAGCAGTATTGTTGCACTAGGAGGTGGTGCAAGAGACTATAATAGGGAAGGGCATGTACCTGAACAACCCCAGATTGACCTGCTGTGATAGAAAACCCTGCACTCCATGCTGTATTTGACAAATTCCTTACAACCATGACACACATGGCAGATAGGATGCCACCATATGTACCTAGGGCACCATCCCACCATGAGGGATATGGAGCCGGCAAGACTTTTGAGAGGCTTCGTCGGGTTGGAGCCATAGATTATGGTGGTACATCTGATCTAGCAGATGCTGATTTGTGGCTGACAGAGCTGGAGAAGGCTTTTAGTATCCTTTATATTCCTGAAGCCAAAAAGGTAAGACATGCTGTGTACCTCTTAAAAGGGAGTGCTGGTCATTGGTGGATGATAGAAGAAGATAAGAGACCAGGTGAAGAGATTGGATGGGAGGTATTCTGAAGAGAATTCGTCAGTAGATACTTCCCTAAGACGTATCTAGACGAGAAGATCTCTCAATTTGGGAGGATCATACAAGGACAGATGAATGTTAGCGAATATGAAGCTAAGTTCATGGAACTATTGTAGTTTTGTCTGCAAATGGCAGCTAGTGATGAGGAAAGAATTCAGCGTTTTAAGAAGGGGTTGAACGCTGAACTAACCACCCCTGTGTCTGCCTTAGAGAATAGGGAGAGGTTTGCCACCTTTGTGGAGTCGGTAAGGAGGATAGAGAGGTCTGAAATCGAGAAACGACATGCCAGTGGCAAGAAGGTGTACACTCAGTCTCAAGGACAAAGATCTGAAAGTTTTAAGAAGCCGAGATTTTCTGCATCGGCAACACCATCGAGATTCCATACCCAGACACAATGGACGTCAAGTAAGGGTAGGGATCATAGTAATGCTTCAAGTAGAGCCCCCGACATAGCATCAACATCAGTGACTGGATCTCGCAGACACTATTTTGCACCCAGGATCTGTTACCAATGTAGATAACTGGGACATCTAGCAAAGGATTGTCCAGACAGGAATTCGATGATGACTCAACCCCAGGGGCAGAGTCAACAAGGCTCATAGAGGAGACAGTCTTCTAGTAATAATAGAGGACGTGGACAGACGTCCCAGATAGGTCAGATGAAATAGTTTTATTTTGATATTTCATTTTATGATTCTATGTGTTAAAAATAAGAAAGTAGTTGTTTTGAGCTTCCTATGACTAGTCCTATAAGGACACAAGGAAGATGAGAACTTAAATTTTGCTAAGTATTATTTAAAATGCTTTATAATCTCACTTATCTATGTGATAAAAGATGAGATATAGAAGTGATGCCTGAAAAGAAATCCAGAAATGAAAAATCCTGTGTATAATGATATGAAGAGTGAGGAACATGATAGTAAATAAAGTGCATACTACCTAATCTCAATACTTGTATACCCTGGCCAGGTATATGATTATTGGAGATAAGGCAAGTATGGAACTCTTAGATTGTTATCTTTCTGATTACTCTGATCAAGTAGTCATTCTGAAACAATCTAGAGAGTATAATGAAATTAAATAGGAAAAGCTAAGTGAACCTTCCCAATTAAATAGGAAGAGGTAAGTGAACCTTCCCAATTAAAAAGGACGAGCTAAGTGAACCTTCCTAATTAAATAGGAAGAGCTAAGTGAACCTTCCCAATTAAAAAGGAAGAGCTAAGTGAACCTTCCTAATTAAATTGGAAGAGCTAAGTGAACCTTCCCAATTAAATAGGAAGAGCTAAGTGAACCTTCCCAATTAAAAAGTAAGAGCTAAGTGAACCTTCCTAATTAAATAGGAAGAGCTAAGTGAACCTTCCCAATTAAAAAGGAAGAGCTAAGTGAACCTTCCTGATTAAATAGGAAGAGCTAAGTGAACTTTCCCAATTAAAAAGGAAGAGCTAAGTGAACCTTCCTAATTAAATAGGAAGAGCTAAGTGAACCTTCCCTATTAAAAAGGAAGAGCTAAGTGAACCTTCCTAATTAAATGGGAAGAGCTAAGTGAACCTTCCCAATTAAAAAGGAAGAGCTAAGTGAACCTTACTAATTAAATAGGAAGAGATAAGTGAACCTTCCCAATTAAAAAGGAAGAGCTAAGTGAATCTTCCTAATTAAATAGGAAGATCTAAGTGAACCTTCCCAATTAAAAAGGAAGAGCTAAGTGAACCTTCCCAATTAAAAAGGAATAGATAAGTGAACCTTCCCAATTAAAAAATAAAAGCTAAGTGAACCTTCCTAATTAAATAGGAAGAGCTAAGTGAACCTTCCCAATTAAATAGGAATTTCTCAGTGAATTTTCCCCAATTAAATAGGAATTTCTCAGTGAACCTTCCCAATTAAATTGCTCAGTGAACTTTCCCAATTACATAGGAGCTGCTGAGTGAGTTTCCCCAATTACTTATGGATTGCTAAGTGAATTTTTCCAACCACATAAGGTTTACTAAGTGAACTTTCCTAAACAAATAAAAGATTGCTGAGTGGATTACCTCTGTTAAATGTATGTGTTTCTTCTTTGATAAACAATCTTGGGTGATGATAGGAGTATGTTACTTTGTGTTTCTTCCTTTCAATTAACATGGCAATCAAGTAAGTAATATGACATTTGATGTACATGGGTTAAAAATAATCCGTTGATGGATACTTAGAAAAGTATCAGTCTGCTTTGTACTTTGGTTCCAAGATAATGGTATATGGAGCGAGCAATGTCCTAAGATAAAAGAAATACTGTGTGCATGTACTTTTGGTGGTAATAGCAGAGAATTGAATATGATAAGGATGAGATGTGTTTTCAACACATATGGTGAATACCAAAGTAAGTATTCTGGTATCTGAGAAATAGTAGATGATTTATGTTGGCTAACTATATTAGCCAACTATGAAATCAACCTAGTTACCTAAATAATATGGACATCATATGTTAGGGGTTTATGCTTGGCATAACCATAAACATTGATAAGGTTGAACTAATGGAAGGAAATTTGTACGGATGAAATATCTATGGTATCTCCATGACATTAAGGTGTTATGTAGAGACTTGATGGTACAATAAACGATTAAAAATTATCTCTCCTTTTCCAGGGATTTCAGGGACGAAATCCTTATTAGGGGTTTATAATTTGTAACATCCCTGACCTGGGTTATGCTTAACCCTAGATGTTTTACTTAATAAAGTTGATTATATGCTTACTCTTATCTCTTTAAAAGTAATTAAGGCCCAAGAGGAACTTATATTTCAATTTTAGTCCATATTGAACTATGTTGAAAATAATGTTTTGCTTGTGTTGGACTAAAGTGCAAATTACCTAAGTTGAGGGGTTAAATTGCAAATTGTGCATGATTAGATGTTAATGTGTTGAAGCATCATGAGAATGAATAGGATGCAGAGGTATGGCTTGTGGAAGCCTGAGTACCAAGAAAGAGCTGATAAAGCAATGTTTGTGCATTAAAACCTAGTTTTGGTATAAAGTGCAATTTACCCAAAACCTAGGGTTCAATATGCAAATTACCACTTCAAATTAGTTCCTCATATTTCTTAGCATCATGTAGAGCAAATAAAATGAGAGGGGCGCCTCATTTGAATTAATTTGGAGGAGAGATAATCTTGATATTAAAATAATCAAGATTTATGCATAATTGAAACCCTAATTCAACTTAATGCAAAAATAAATATATTAATTAAAGAGACCTTCAACCAAAAGTTGAAGGATAAATTTGCAAAGAGTTTTGACGAGCTTGTGCCTTGCAAAGGCACGAAATATCCAAAGGAAGTGGATAACTCACTCACATTATTATAAGAAAAAGAAATATCCACTCACTTATGGATATTATTATAAAATGATTTAAGGTGCTTAATTTCTTTTCCTTTAATTCTTGGATATTGAAGAAGTTTTGAAAGGAGAAGAATATGTCTTCGTGGCCAATGAGTTGAGGGGGAAGAGGTGGCACTAATTTTGGAATTAAATGATTTTTATATGGCATTTTCTCTCTCATTGATTTTCTTATAAAAACACCCTTTACAAGCCAAACCAAAGAATTTTTCGGAATCCACTTCTTTCCCTTGCTTGAAAACGACCAAAGGGGCTTTAGAGGATCAGGAGGACGACCCCCAACCTGTTGTTAAGCTTCTTAACCTCCTTTCACCTAGAATCCATGGTGAAAATCGAGAATCAATGCATGAATTCTTCATATCTCGATCCCCTCTTCAATTCTAACCATTCCTTTTCACTAAAAGCTTGAGGACGAGCCTTGGGATAGTGAAGGAGTTGAATGCACCATTGTTGAAGTGAGATTGAAGCTTTGGAGCTCAATTGGAGGCGGGTTATATAACTTGAACCCTTGAACTTTGTTATTGATTCCATATCTTTATCAATTGTTGATTGTATCTTTGTTGCCAAAGTTTTATTTGGTTGATTGATGCAATCACCATGAAAATGATAGAGAGTTTCATGGGTTTGGATCTTGATGATGATGACATCATCCTAAGCACACACCTCAAAAATATCGTAGGCAACCAGTTTCAATTGTTGGACCAAACAGTTTCAATGAGTTGGTCCAAACTGTTTCACCAAACCGTTTGGTGAATTGAGTCCCAAACCGCATGAGAGTGTTGATCATTTGGATGGGTTGACCGTTTGAGGTCTTAACCCTAGAAAATTTTGGATGATGATCCAAGGGTTCCAATTGATTGATTCAATATAAAGACAATCCTCTAAGTGGAAACCCTAATCAGCTAAGTGCTGAATTTGCAATTAATTAAGTTGATGTTTTGGGTTGATTAACCCAAACGGTCTCAAGAACGTTTGGAGGTCACACAAATGGTCTCAAGACCGTTTGGAGGTCAACCAAGATCGTTTGGAAGTTTTTAAGGAAGTATGATTGGATGGTTGAAGATCCAATGATATTACATTGAAATACAATCAATAACTTAATTGATGATTGATTCAATGATGCTAACCCTAATTGATTTCAATATATTTTAATGATGGATTGGGAAAACGGTCTCAAGACCATTTGGAGGTCATCCAAATGACCTCAAGACCGTTTGAGGTCAGTACATGATCTAGCTAAGTGGTTAATCAATAATTGCAATTGAATGAGTTCCACAATGTCAACCATTGATGATTCCTTGATTTCAAAACCCTAAGTGATGGTTTCTTGATTATAAACCCTAGTTCAATTGGTTTCAAAACCTTAATTGAAGGTCCAATTGAAGGGTGATTCTATGGTTCAATTGAAGAATAAATCAGTGGTCCAATTAATAGATGGTTTAATGAGTGAAATGCTAAATTAACTAAGTGATGGAAGACCCTTTTTGGTCCATTCGGTTTTGAGAGGGTTTGGACCAAACAGTCTTAAGACTGTTTGAGCCCAAACGGTCTCAAGACCATTTGAGTCCAAATGGTCTTAAGACCATTTGGGACCAAATGGTCTCAAACCGTTTGGATACCCAAGCTCATTCAGTTTCAACATATTCCTTGCTCAAACAGTTTCAAAGGCAATGTACCCAAACGGTTTCAAACTATTTGAACTCTTTTGATCAAGACCGTTTGAGGTCTAAGTGACTGAGACTTTTTGAGGTTCAAATTGGTTAAACCATTTGGACACCTAATATGATTAAAGGTCAGTTAGCTACTTGATTGATAATGATGTAGTCTAATGGTGATCATAATGATTAAACCTAAATTGTGTTTGCTTAAATAAAAAGTTGTCCTTGTTCAATCTTGGAGTTCTTAGCATCCTAGAGAGGATGAGAGAGAGAATCAGAGAGATGAATGCTTATATAATTAAGCCCTAATTGTCTCATTATGAATAAAATATGTGATTAGGGTTTGATCCATAATAATGAGATCATGAAACCTTAATTGTAAAGATTAATGAGACATAACCCTAAATTAGGGCAAAGCTAGATGAAACCCTAATTGAGGAAGATGTTAAGTGAAATCCTAATTTTAGGTAACACTGTGTGAAATCCTGACATAGAAGAATATTATGAGGAACTCTAATGAAGAGTGATGCTATGTGAAACCCATATTTATGGGATATGCTATGTGAACCTTAATGTATAAATATGGAAAATTCCTATTCCTAATAATGGAGTAGTGAGGAATGTATTGACAAATGTAACAACTAGAGAGGTTGATAAGGGATATCCTTATATAAATAGTTCCTAACTCAAGGATGAGTCCATATCATTGGCAATGGTTGTATATTTTAAATAAAGTGACTCATGACCAATAGATTACATGATAAATGTAATGAACTGGTGCATAAAGTATTAGGATGAGGAACACCCTAATACAAGCTAAGTGGATGAACTCAAGTAAGATAAAGGTGATGAGGGAAGTGATATATCAAGATATGATAGATATCACATCCAACACCTCAAGACTGATATACCTTGATGTGTTCTAAATCCAATATACTTGGATGAGTGACACATGAAGTGTGTCATGTCAGTTGTTACATTGAGATGTAATGCACTTTTATAAGTGTAGGCTAACATGCCTTATGAAAAGGTTAATCCTAACCAATAAACTATGATACAATCATATTCTGGTAAAGATAGGAGAGAAACTCATACTTTGTGTTGATGATTCATCTAATGATAAATGATGGGAATAAATAAGTAAGATTAAATACTCATGCTATCCATATTGATTCTTAGCTGTGTGAAGCAATGGAATAAGACTTGATCATTAATAATTTGACCTTGAGAACTTATATGGTTATTTATGGAAAACCCTAATCTAGGGTAATGATGTGTAAATCCCTAATATAGGATGATGAATGTGATACAAAACCCTAAACCAGGGTGATGTTATGTAATATTACAGTAAACCCTAAATTGGGTAAAAGGACATGATGAACCCTAATCTGATGTGAATAGTGCATCCTAACCCTAAATTGGGTAATATGATATAATAAACCCTAATACAGGGTAATGCTATGTGAAACCCTAATACATGGTAACGCTATGTGAAACCCTAATATATGGTAATGCTATGTGAAGCCCTAATATAGGGTGATGCTATGTGAAGTCCTAACACAGAGAAATCCTATGTGAAGCTCAAGTACAAATTGATGACTTATGAATGTAATAAGAAAACCCGTGTATTGCATGGTACTAATATATAATTGTTATCATGAGTACTAATCATGCAGGTATTTTGAGATGATGAGCATAGCCAGGTATGGGCTATGATTCTCTGTATATTGAAAATGTTTTATGGGCTTCATAAGCCATAAAATGCCTTGTTGCTTATTAAGGGGAAATAAGAGGTGATATGAACTTGTGAACAATGTGGAATACGTTGTGTAGTAAGAATCATAATGTCCTAGGTCAGTTGACCTGAAGGTATTAAGTTACCTAATAAGTGGTAACAAGTATTCTATGATGAGTTAAAGGTTTGAATACCTATATTCTATAATCATGATGATGAACTTGTTAAGAGATGGAAATGTACTTGATGAGATGAGGGATTAAGATCCTAATACTTTGTTAAAAGAACATGGCTACAGGCCATGACTCCACAAAGACAATGCCAGGCATTAGCTATGTGATCTAAGCCTGAAGATAGTATATGTTGTAGTTATAATTCTATAGTGAATAAATGTTATCCATATTCCTTAATGGATAAGTGACATGCTGCTCTATCAAGTTGTAGTTGTAATGCCTTAGATAAGAATAATGTTATAATCTGTTAGACAATGAAGTAACTGCTGTTAAACAATAATTATTCTTCTGTTTAGATTTATCTTATTAAACTGCAATAACAATGTTTCTGGCAGAGAGTTATATCTCTCACTGGGGCAATTTACAATTGTCTCACCCCCGTGGGAACCACATTTTTAGGTGGACACAGACGAGGAGGCAGGAACCCTTCAGTAGGTGAAGGACAACAACAACAACAGTAGGGACAGTACTGAAGTCTCAGGTGGAGACACTGGCTGATATGCCTTGTATAGATGTACATAGAGTCCTATGTGTTGTCTCTATACTCTCAGGTCCTCAGAGTAGTAGTTAATGCTTTCAATATTTTGGCTTAGTGCCTCGAGATTTCATAATGCATGTGTTTAGGTTAACAGAGCAGTTGATGCATGTAATCCTTAGAAAAAGATGATACATGACATGTACGTGTGAACCAATATGTAATTAAGTTACTCTGGTTCTTTATGAAAGAGTTTCCTATGTGTGGACCTCTTTGTAAAATGGATTTAATTTTTAGTGATTTTTTGTAATCCGCTGCTTGTTGATCACTTCTGCTTAGTTAATCATGTTTTTGTGAGTTGGATGCCACAATTTAGTGGTATCAGAGCTTTAGGTTCGTTGAGTCTATAGAGACATAGGACTAAGGTTGTTGAGTCTATTCTAGTGTATTCCAGTTATCTGATAGTGACTTCTGCTCATATAGGAGGAGAAGAAAAACTTGAAGATGTCTGGAACACACAAAGAACACGCTGTTGATAGTAGTATTGTTGCACTAGGAGGTGGTGCAAGAGACCATAATAGGGAAGGGCTTGTACCTGAATAGCCCTAGATTGACTTGCTATGATAGAAAACCTAGCCCTCCATGCTGTATTTGACAAATTCCTGACAACCATGACACACATGGCAGACAGGATGCCACCATCTGTACCTAGGGCACCAGCCCACCATGAGGGATATGGAGTTGGCAAGACTTTTGAGAGGCTTCGTCAGGTTGGAGACATAGATTATGCTGGTACATCTGATCCAGCGGATGCTGATTTGTGGTTGACAGTGCTGGAGAAGGCTTTTAGGATCCTTGATATTCTCGAAGCCGAAAAGGTAAGACATGCTGTGTACCTCCTAAAAGGGAGTGCTGGTCATTGGTGGATGATAGAAGAAGATAAGAGACCAGGCGAAGAGATTGGATGGGAGGTATTCCAAAGAGAATTTGTCAGTAGATACTTCCCTAAGACGTATCTAGATGAGAAGATCTCTCAATTTGAGAGGATCAGACAAGGACAGATGAATGTTAGCGAATATGAAGCTAAGTTCATGGAACTGTTGTGGTTTTTTCCGCAAATGGAAGCTAGTGATGAGGAAAGAATTTGGTGTTTTGAGAAGGGGTTGAACGCTGAACTAAACACCCTTGTGTCCGCCTTAGAGAACATGGAGATGTTTGCCACCTTTGTGGAGTCATTAAGGAGGATAGAGAGGTCTGAAATCGAGAAATGACAGGCCAGTGGCAAGAAGGTGTATACTCAGTCTCATAATGCCTGTGTTTAGGTTAACAGAGCAGTTGATGCATGTAATCCTTAGAAAAAGATGATACAGAAAATGTATCTGTGAACCAGTATGTAATTAAGTTACTCTAGTTCTTTATGAAAGAGTTTTCCTATGTGTGGACCTCTTTGTAAAATGGTTTTGAATTTTAGTGATTTTTGGTAATCCACTGCTTAGTGATCGCTTCCGCTTAGTTAATCATGTTTTTGTGAGTTGGATGCCACAATATTTTTGACCATATTTGAAATAATTTGACATGTCATCATTCAAAGCTTGATATAACTTTTATTACATGTCTGGAACACTCTGTTCCTCATATTCATAAATTCTATTTGTAATCTATAGGACATAACTCTAAACTCATCATGGTCATGTGAATTTTGTCATCCAATTTAAATCTTATGTATTGATATTTGATCATAGGTTTATCTTAAAGGAATACAGTATTGCATATCTATTGACCAATAAACCTTCTATCCTTGATAGTGGTCTTCTCCAACTATCACTAAACCATACACAACATTATAGAATCTATTTTTTTTCCTTCCTAACAAAATTTAAAGAGTCATCATCAACTCTCTCTCTCTCTCTCTAAGGGAGATGAATACTTGTAATGTTCATTTAATAAACATCTCCAACGTTCACATACTTCCCATACTATTGACACATCTTGGATACTAGGATTCATTACCTTGGTATCCACCTCATGTGCTATAAGGAACTCACATCCTTATCTCATCTACTTTTACCAACATAATTAATTTCAAAATATATAAGAGGAGTCTCCAAAATTATTGGAAGGCTAAAAATCAAACTCATCACAAACTTTATGATCTTGGAACCATAGTCCAAGCAACCTTATGCTATAATAAGCAATCCACCTTCATGTTTGCAGTGAATCCACACGTACCGAGTGGCAATGATCCACTTGAAAGTTGTTCCCTAGAAAGGAAAGACACAAAGGGAAACACACTTTCCATACCATAGTAGTATTTTTCAAGGGTCACTAGCAAAAAGGTAACCAATTCTATTTTCATTATGCAAGTTACAACTTCTTATGTATCATTTTACCTTTTTCATTTTGGGTTCCTTGCCATTAGCATAGGAATCATCATGATTAACATATCTCATTACTCCTTCCTTGATGACTATTTATCACACTTGGGTATGTTCTCTTATTTTATTATATTTTCAACCACTTATCAACAAGTAAATCATCATATTCTTCATTTTCTTCATTAAACATGGATCATCTCTTAATTTCTTTCACATGCCATGCTGATTTTTCATTAACACTTTCTTACACACATAGGTTGGTCTGAGATTAACTCAGGTTCCGCCTTATTTCTTTGTCATTGTTCTCATTTATCTTCTCATTTTATACTTATCATTGGAGTTATCTCCATCTTATGTGGATTTCATACCTTGAATCACTTTATAAGCATAGACTTATCAGTATTTTACTTTATTATCTTCATGAATCACATATTCAAGAACTCCTCTTTTTCTTATTTGTATTCAGATTTAGATACCATGGTGTTGTATCTTTCTCTTATAGTTACCAAACATTCAAGTTTTGATAGATAATGATGCAATTCTCATCTTCTTTAAGGTAGGATTGAGATATTCACATCATGATTTCTTAATCGTTATGCTCTTTAGATTGTCTTAAAATGACTACTTGATCAGAGTAATAAGAAAGATAACAATCTAGGAGTTCCATACTTACCTTTCTTCAATAATTGAATACCTGGCTAGGGCACCCAAATACTGAGATTAGGTAGTATGCACCATATTTTTGTGCATATTCTTAACTTAGACGTCTAACTAGTCTTAAGTCCTAGTGTCCTTGTAAACTCAGTGAACCTAAAGCTTTGATACCAACCTATGAGATCATGTTACACTAAACGAGATTACTCAAAACATAAAACACAATCAATCACTAATTAATCACATACCCAAAAATATGGGTAAATTAAAACCGATTTCAGCATCAGAACTTGCTCAAAAACATTTGCATAAGTTCCCAAAATCTTTCTTATATCTGTACTATGCCAAGAATTTAATACAAATTGATCTATCACCTGAGCCACAACATATATACACAGGAGAACAATATTCATATATGTCACACAAACACACATTATCATGCTAACAAAATCTCGATTCATTTGAAACACCATATACAAACTTTTCCTGCCCGGACCTGAGAGTACATGGACGACTCTAGGACACACTAGACGTATAATCAACTTTCTCAAAGATTCATTACTATAGCTCCTCTTTGCTACCACATGTTTGTTTTCGTCACTTCCGATTACCTAAAAAAATGTGGCGACCACAAGGGTGAGACCCAGTCCCAGCAAGAGATATAACCTCCAACAACATATATTGATTACAACATTTTTAAGTAATTAAACATTTAAGAAAATTAATAGGATATAACAAATAAGCTCAGCAACACTGATGATTATCAAAATACACAAGGGAGGAGATAATAACTATCATCATTAGCCAGACTATCATCCTTTATCTTGTTGATAACATAAGCAATTCTGTAGCATATGCATATCTAGCATCATGAGAAAGTCTAGTAATATAGCATCTCTATCATTATGAATAAGTATAGCCACATAAGCATAGATAACAACATTAGCATGTCTAATAGGTTGAACATATCAACATCATAAAAAGAGATAACACCATAAGAAAAACTATCTGGATAAGCATGATCAGCAGTATATGCATCTCTAGTTACAAAGGCATGGCTAGCATGCTAAACATAACTAACAACATGAGATAGCTAGCATCATGATTATAATCAATAGTAGCATTATAGTTATCAACATAATCATGGCTACTGTATGTACGCATCTACAATCTTAAGAATATCCAAAACATAAGTATATCTACTATCTGTTAATTGCACTAAGCATCATCTTTATGTAAAGAGAACAAACAAGGGTTATCATCCAATGTGAAGTGTCATGTATAACCCTAAATAGATATTCTATACAATTGTGTTACATATTTTATTATGCCTTAAGGAATTTGAGGATACCACTCAAAATACAACTGACCACTACTATGTCAAAATCAGTGCCATACAAGATCTAGGAAGAGTCGAACTCCTAAGATCTTCTCCGCCCCTGGTCAGTACGGGTCCGCCACAACGACACATATGGTCAAGCTGCTAATAGCCTGGTCCATCCTTGGTACAGGTCATGACACTAGTGAAAGGAGGTCGGTACACATACCCTACCATCTGAGGTACAACCACAGTTGTCCTCCAATCTTGTCACATATATAATCACTGAGACACGACCACAGTCATTCTCAATCACATCAGATGTATGAGGCATGACCATAGACAACCTCCACAATATGCATTGTGGATGATAAGGATATATCCTCAACTTGCCACCCCCACATACTCAACAGTATGCTTTCTGGGTTTCCCTTAGGAATACTCGTTTCACCATCTGGAAAATTCTGACACTCAGATGGATATATAACACAGTACGCTACATGATTAGAGTTTCTCTTGATTAGTTATGCCAATTGGGTGAATTAAGGTTGCATCAAACAAGTAGACATACAAACCCTAATTCACTTCTAGCAAGCATATAAATATAATAACTTTGAAAAGATATAAAATGTGTGAAACATAATTTCTCATCTCATCATCACATGGTACTATTCACTTTCCATTCATGAGACCACACTAGTCATCATACTATCACAAGATAATAATCTTTTTCACAATATCACATGGTATCAACCCTTATCAACATAAGAGGATTACACCTCATTCAGGGCTCAACCATGACCAAAGGTGATTAAGACCATCATACTATCACATGATATAAATCATTTTCATAATATCATAGGGTATTAACCCTTATCAACAAGAGGATTACACCTCATTCAGGGCTCAACCATGCCCAAAGGTCATTAAGACCATCATATTATTCCCTGCAAGATCATCATTATCTTTTCATGCCTTATAACAAGGCTCAACAACGTCACTTATATATAATACACCAGATTAGCACAATATTGCATTAATGAACTAGGTTATATTCATAAACAATCATAACAGGGTTATATTAATATTAAGAACATTCCTTTATTACATCAACATGCAACGAATCTTGATATGATTAACTCTCATCATATTCATAATGCACATGTTTAGCATAAGAAAGTATCAACCATGTGGCTATGATTACCACCAATTAACATACCAAGGTTATGATCATGTTAAGGAGGTTATTCCACCATCATTCCATCATATAAGAATGTTAAACATGAATACTCATCTTTATCTATTTGCATTAGAGTTAGGTTCAACATGATAAATTATATCAATGTTACCAAATAGCACTCATACCCAAACCCTAACTCACAACATCCAAATTAGATCATGGATGCATAAGGTGAAGCACATCACATTCCATACCATTCTCAAGTATGAAACCACACATAAATCAAGGTATAACGATTGGGTTATAGCATACTAGGGTTTCAACAATAGTAACATAGTACTTCATGATTGCATTAGTCATTCAAGGACTGTTCATACCCAATTACTATCATTTAGTTATATTAAAGCTAGGTATAACAAGCTATACCTCATTAGGATTACATATAAGCACAATATGGTTATCATCCCTTCTATTCATATGAGTGAATAGGTAAGACTACCTTATTAAGGGTAACCCTCCATTTGTTCCATCATCATTCAACCTGTATCACCATACCACAATGTCACCCAGAACCATTGGATGTTTAAAAGGTAAGACCTTTGGTTGTTTACATAAGTAAACACCTTAGATAAACCACCTATTAATTCCTTGATTTGTTCTCTAGAAAGAGTCACCATATAACCCTAGACATCCCTTGATTAACAACACAAAAATTTCCATTGAGAGTAGGGTAAAACCCACAATCGACTGTTCAGTTAAAACAAGCCATCCATTGTCAACAAGTAAGCTCCTTAAGTTGATCATATAAAGGAAACCATATAAATCCCATTATTAGGACCAACATATTACATTATCCATCATTCCACTTTATTGGAGGAATAAAAATTAGATCTTGACCATTGGGTCAAGTTCATATATTAAAACCATCAATTACAGTATAGGTTTGACCATTGCATCAAGTGACCCAAGAAACCATTGGTCTAAGGCTTAATTGATGCTAAAACTATATGATTAACTCACCATAGATTGTAGATACCTGATACACCATAATTAGTGATCATTAAATCACTATAGGTTGGTAGATCAACACTATATTCATTAATCATCATCAAATATGAAGCTGATGTCATCATTGATAGATAACATTAGTAGGGTACTTAATGGTTGATCATTATACTTCTAATTGATTCAAAACCTGAAATAAGGGGGTGACAATAGTTTGTCACCATAATTTGACACCCTTGATCACGACCATGAGTTGTTATGAAGACAACACCATAGAGTTGTTGCAATGGTACCATCATCGAGTCATGGTTTATAGAAGAAATCAGCTTTAAACCCTAAAATTGACCATTGTTTGATAGGTTCTTAGCACCATAGGTTGTCAAAACAACCTGATACAAGTCATATAATACCTTAGGAATAATGTACACTTGATCACAGGTTCATATATAACTGAAATCAGAATAGGAAACATTATAAAAATCGAAATCCTAGTCAAACATAGCTTTTTAGTGCATGGATCATAATTTTCTAGCAAGAACATGATCTAGAAAGCTTATGGTGAGAAATTAACGTGGATCAAGTTATAAAACTTGCTCTAATGAGAAGAAAAAACCCCACAAAGAATAAATCTTGAGCAGGTAGGGTAGAAAATCCAAGAGTAAGCTATGAATTCGTCCATCTAGCACCTTTCTTCATCAAATGAGCAAATCCTAAGCATAAGGAGCAAGAAAGGTAGGATTTTCGAGCTATAGAGTAATTTATACCATGGAACAGCAAGGTTCCGACCTGGAGAAAGCTAGGAGGAAGGATAAAAAATAAATAGACAGAGGAAAGAAGGGAATTCTTATACTTTTAGGTCAAGATCACTAGAAGGAAGCTTTTTCAACCCCAAAATGAAGTCAATTTCAACCTTAGAGCCTTTCTCCAAGAAGATCCCCACTTTCTTCTTCCTTGGGCAGAAAAATTCGCAGATTAACAGAGGTAGAACGAGTTTGGGAGAAGGAGGGAGGTGGTGGAGAGAAAATGTCTCATTTTGGTGCTTGGGTATAAGTAAATGACACTTTAAGATAAATACAAGGAAAAAGTTGAAGTTCTAGTATCTATCCAAGTGTCCATGGCCTTAATTTATTAAGAATATACAAGCACATACACAAGAAGATCCCCCACCATGTGTATAGAACTTCTTAGATTTCATTTTTCGAATTTCCCAGCCAAGCAAATAATTCATTAGTTGATAGCTACTAAAGGTAGCTCATCCGTGAAGGGGAAAACCCTAAATTACCCTTGGAGAAAATACCTTCAAACCAAGGTTTAAATAGGCACCCCATGGCTCAAAAATCTCAAGAATGATGATAGAATATCCAAGGAATAGAATGAAAGTGATAAATTGCAAAGAAGACATATCAATTGGGTAAATTGCAGAACAATCCAAAATGTGCATAAAATTGCATAACTTGCTCAAACAATGTCCAAATTGGACCAAATTTGAAACTTAAGCTTTTCTTATAATTTCAAAGCATACCATAAGGTTATAAGAATTAAATTATGATAATTAAGCTCATTCAACTCATTAAGTAACTTTAGGGGCCTTACATGGGTCTTATAAGTATGCTTGAATTTTGTATAGCAAAAGACAAGTGGGTTGAATTATGGGTATTTGACTAACCTGGGTGCATAAGAGTATGAGGTCAGAGAGGGAGTTCTAGTTGGAGGTCAAAGATGTTGGTGGCCTATAAGTCTGACAGACTTATGAACAAGTTAGCCGACCTATGGTTTTTGACTTAAAAAAGTGGACCCATTATTTGAAGAGCAAGGTCAAGATTACAACCTTAAAAGATCAGAGTGACTTACAAGTAATTTCGTGACGTCCTAGGTCCAGACCAAAATTGTCTATGATCTATCCAAGACCTTCATATTGGGGATAATTCTTTGGGAAGTGGTGTATTCTGCCATTATGGAACCTGAAAGCGCCAAAATAGGCAAGTTATACTAACCCAATCATGGAAATATAGAGATAAAAGTATGGAATGAAAACTAGGTAGAGCACTATAAAATACCACTCATTTTGAGTAGTAACAACCACCCTTATGATTTAACTTTCTTGTTCTTAAGAAACACAACTCATAAAATGACTAGATCACAAAAAATGGGTTTGGTGATGAATCTTGGGTTGTAAAAGTCAGGATCATGCCATGGGTCCTAAGACAAATTTCTTCAAATGAGTTGAAATCATGCTAAAAAACTTATAGATGCAAGATCCCTGGTCTAACAAGTATATTTAAGTAGAATTACTACAATATAATAAGATATATCAAGATATGAGGAATATGAGACAATGGACCGCAAGAACCAAAGGATGTATAATGTGACAAGTGAAATTGAGATTTGAACTACCTACATTAATTCATGTGAAAAAAGTTAGAGACATGACGTCTCCCAAAAATTTATATATAATATATACAAAAATAAATATAAATACTTTAACAACTTCTGTGAATCTTGATTTATCACAATATATTAAAATAACTTGCTCTAACCCATGATATTATCTCTAATGAAATGCATGCAAGGAAATTATCGAAAGAACCCCAGAGAGTGGGTTGGTTAATGAATACTTCCAAAGAGTGAGTAAGGTATCGTGAACACCCCAAAGAGTGGCTATGAATGGAAACCACCCCCAGTGAGTGGGTAAATTAAAGAAATATTCCCAGAGAGTGAGTGTGGAAGAATTGAGTACCCTCAATGAGTGGGTATGCCATAGATATTAAGGGTTGAGAAGTTAAGATAATGAAATGTGTTCAGATAATTTGATAATTGCAAATATGGTTATTTATGTTGTTACTCATACATGTGCATCTTTTTTCCCCTATGTACCAGTATAATTTATTACAGTGGTTGTGCTTTGTTTCACGGAATTTTAGGTTAAATTGCTAGTAACCAATAAATAATGATGAAAGATGGACATCTAGAAAGAAGGCACCAAAAGAAAATATTTAATGTAATTCTGGAGGATATAGTTAGACAGAATATATTTCTATTGAAAGAATTAGATTTATACTTCATGCAAACTCCTTTGAGGAGAGATTATCTTATTACTAAACTTGTTTCTATATAATGAAATTTATTGATTATTATTGGTTACTTGTTAATCCTGATCCAAGAAATATGATTATGGCCCTTGCCCTCTCAGTCCTCCTTTTTAGGGGATAATAGGGGGAGGGAGTCATAACACCTTCTCCCTCTCATCTTCACCTTGTGTACTTATCTCCTCTCATTCGTGTTCCTCATTGCAGTTTTGGACCCAAAGGTTCTCAATTTGGGTAAGAGTTTGCTTCCCCGACATCTAAGATGGCAAGGGACCATCTCTCCCCTATTTCTCAATGTCTCCAAGAGTAACAACTCCTCTAGGACTTTGTGCCTATAACTATGCCTACCTAGACCTTCATTGTATCTCATGCTAGCACTTTTATTTTCTTTTAGCCCCTAGATCACACTAGAACCAGATCAGTGATCCAAGCCATGTTGTCGAGCTGGATCAAGTTTGTTAGGATGCTTCATATCATCAGAAGCTCTTCTATGACCATGTTCTCATTCTAAAGGATCTCAAGAAGCTCTTGACAATTTGGGTGTGATAAATTGAGGTATTTCCCCTATTTGTCCAATTCAATGTTGTTGTTGACCTAGGATCGAATGAGTTCTTTCTTGTTCACAAAACATGTTGCTTTCTTTGTTGAAGGCTTGAAGATACACTTTCAAGCTCCTGATTTGCACTGAATGACAATGAGTAACTCTAGTTGTGTAGTTTTTGATTATTTTTCCTCTTTCCATCCATGGAAAAAAGCTTGGTCAGAGGTATATGGTTCATGGTGGTGTGTTCTTGGGATCTTTGAATCCACCCGATAATCACGAGACTGGTGGTAGTTTCCATTAATGCTCTAGTTCCTTAAATCATGAGCAGTTCATGGCTTGCAAGATTTGTTTCTAAGTTGTGCGTGCATGAGCTGAAGAAATAGGCAAAGAAGACGATCTATTATATTTTGACGCATATGCTCCCATGTCTATTCAATTGTGTCATGCTTTCAATGGGTTTTTGGGTCCTTTCCACCTTTTTATTCTTTTAACTTGGAGGCCCCTAGAGTGATGTGAAATTACCCATCTAGCATATTACGTTATAGGGTATGATAATCACATGTTGGGGCAAATCGGTATTTGCAAAATTGATTTTTGTTTTACAATTCAATAAATTGACTTAACTTCAATAATTCAAAAGTAATTTTTTACTCATAATAAATAATGTAAAATATGTTATGTAAACTAAAAAATAAACCCTTTCTGGAAGCATATGTTTCATAACCTAATTTTACTATAACAAAGATTCAATATTTCTAGGGTTTGTAAAACAAATATTAATTAATGATTTACATCTAATATGACATTCGTTGAAGAAATACCATAATTGGATATAGGGTTCGACTCTGACTTTGGATATACATTTTTGAGGTATGTTGCATTCTCTTATGAGTCATATTGGACAATTGATTACTTTATCTCTTGACAAGATTGTGGCATGTTGCTCTAAATGTCACTTTATTATAGTAGTTTGACCCGATTGGGTCCAATGCCTTGAAATTTATCTTTTAGACTATTGATCATGTAAATTGGACCTTTTTTTATTTAATCTTGTTCACACTTATTTAGTTTTCAACCCTTATTGTATTATTTCATCTTATTGTTCCATTTCATGATGGAAATCTTAATTTTATAAATTTCTTGGACTAAACTTATCTTTTCTTTCTGTTATATGTGTGTTTGATTGTTGAGACTATTATTATCTGTTAGTGATGGTATACTATATGTTCTGACCCTATTGGATAACATTTTTGATATATGGGTTCTCTTACCTAAATCCCAAGTGCTCTCACCTGATGTATATACTATTATATAGAATTGTGGGTGTTCTCACCTCCTTCCTAGGCTCGAGATGTGGAAGTGTCTCAGCCTTGCTTTTATATGGTTGTAGTCTAATATTTAATCTGAATGCATAAATCATTTTATTTATTATGGTTCTCAAATTTGAGATTTAAAGACAAGAATTGTGCTATTGTACTTTTTGTTTCTTCATATCATTTGTTCACCTTACTATATGAAGATTTCTTTTGATATCTAAGTGGATGCTCCTTTCTCTCTTACACTTGACAAGCCTTGTTATTATTGATGTCCTTTTCCTAATATTGTCCAATCACTAGTATATGCACATACTGTCTTTTATGCTGAGAACAACTACCTTGTCTTCTCCTGTGGGGTATGATTCCAAACCATAGGTGGAGAGCAAGGAAAAGTTATTTACAATTGACCAAGACTCATCCACATGTAGTTGATCTTTATTGGGAGGTATATTGAAGTGGTTGGTTTAACCTTTGATGTTCCTACATTATATATTAGTTTTCTATATTTTCTTTTATGTACACTATGAGTGGTGAAGAGCAATGTCAAAAATAAATATTGTAATAGTAAAATTTTATCTTCCGATGCTACACTTTGGGTATTTGATTCATTACATACTAGAATTATAATATATCATCTTTAAAAAAAAATCATTATCAAATTTGACATTGAATGCTATTCTATTATTCATAACAAGTAAGTGAGTATATCCTCAATCAAGTCCCACTCCTTACAAATAAAGCTTCAACCAGACAAGAAGAGTGCCTCACCGCGTGTCATAGGAAGCCAATGAGGAGTAGGAAAGTATATTGGATCCACCCCACACTCTCCCCCAGGCAACGTACCCCTCTGACGTAGCCCCCCCTAGAAGGAAAAAAATACCAGATTGCAACCTCTCAAGTATGATAACTAGATAGTACAATATGATCTTTATAACCACTTAGTTAATTTAGAAAAAGTTCTCTTACATAACTATTAGCATCATTATTTTTATATGTTACATATTTTGGTGGTCATCATCGTCATCATTGTCATCATCATTATATTATTATTATTATCATCATCCTTGTATAATTATTATTATTATTGCTATTGGTGTTATTATTATTTTATTGTTTGAAATTTTCCTTTAGGTGGACTACATTGGACCCACCCAATACAATAAATTCTAAAATTAGACATATACATTGTGATTGGTATGTAGTACTACATGTAGGACTAGATGAAAGATCTAGAGGGGTGAAAATATATTTTTGATAATTTAAAGATAATTAAAACACTCAACCAAAGAAGGAGGAGGAAACAAGGAAGACACTTGTGTTTAGAGTGGTTCCAACCATTGAATACAAAGGTTGTCAGTCCACTACCCAATTGTGTCCAATTGGGATTTTGAAAGTCATTAATTTTATTACCTCACAAGGATGTTATATAAAATACAATCACTATTATGACCCCACGTTCCAGTAGCCCCCAATTAAGGGAGACCGAGAGGTCGAAGCCGCACACATAATTTCTGGATCAAAGTTTTGGCAATTAACCAAGAACAATTATTAAATTTTAACATACTAAACTGGAAAGCTGTAAGAAAATCAACTTTGCATACCTTTTGAAATTTTGGATTTCTAAACTTCTATCCATGTATGAATTCTACTATAACTAATCCTCCTTGTATTTTAACTCATGTATTTCACAAAATAATGATGATTTACTATTTGTCCTTTTGGCTTTGTACCTAAAACGTCGACAAATAAAACGTCGGTCAACATAAAGCTGGTATGTGGGGGATCCAATAATCGTACAATTATTCATAACAATGTATTGCAACCAATTACCATTTAAGAAACAATTTTACATTTTAAATATAACTACGTGATCCATGCAGTCCCTATCCTTTGTGTTGTCCATGTAGTGGATCTGGATACTACTTTCCTTATAGTAGCTCCCCATTAAACCCCTAATGGTCCCACCTATAGGTGAACCAGTTTCTAGGGTTGAGTCACATGACACTACCCATAAGTAGCCCACTCCTTAACTCATGGCATGCTAAAGGGTCTCATGGCACTACACTTGGTAGCCCAATTTCTAACCCACGATAACCTAGACCTTACTCTAGGTTACCCCTTTTTAGCCTTTACAAGCCACAGAGGTGGATTCGGATCTAAGTCAGTTATATATATATATATATTCATGGTGATAATCATCGTCACTTTATAGTTGCATGAAATAAAAGGCATCCAACAGTTATTTTCAAGCAACCGATAAAAACATTCAGATATCGCCGTGAAACTAAAGAGATTATTCATAAGTGTAACCACATACTTGTTCAGTAGATTTCTCAAGCTAATATCAATTCCAACCAAGAAAGCTATCCAAGCAAGTAGTTCAACGACACAATCAAGAATCCTAAAAAACACAAGCACTCGATTTACTACACACTTTATCAAGATTCTTTCTATTCAACTAGAATTTGCTTCCTAAGGTTTCTGTATCCATGTTAGGGTTTCATTTTGCATTTAGGGTTTCACTTCATTTACTATTTTAATCCCTATTTCTAGTCAATTACTTTCAAACCCTAATTTCGAATTAAGGCACATTTAAACATTAATTAATCCCATTATGCCTCTTTTATGTTAAAACTACCATTTTTATCCTTTTAATCCATGACAAGATCATTATGCTCATTTATCATCAATTCATAGTTCATTATGGTCTAATTCACAAATGAACTCTATATATCATTAAATTCACCTTTTATTCATTAGAAAACCCTAATTTGCTATATTAAGGTTATTTACCCACAATTAGGAACTTTTATATGAAAATAACTTAGAACCATCGTTTAACAACATATTTTCACATTTTTCAAATTAAATATGATCTTATCCTCTTTTACCCTAAATTAGGGTTTCTAAATACTTAATCATTCTCATATGAGGTAAAAACCCTAAATCATGCAATTTCACATCTAGATTAGGTTCAAATCTAACATTTTCATTCAACAAGTTATTAATACTTAAATTAACCCATTAAACATACTAGATTCAAACTTTAATCACATATAGGGTTTTTAACCTAACTTTAATGCACTTTTCATCAACTTATTGTACTTTTGCGATTAGGAATGGAATCAATCTTTAAAATCATTTTTATTGGATTCCACTCGTTCTCCTGATCAAAAAACATATATTACTTTCTATCATCAGAGTTACAGATAATTAATTAAAATTATTCTTCATTTGGTACCTTTGGATGAATAGAAGCGTGCGACGTCAGCCAGCATGTGCATTGCTTGCCTGTGTAACCCGGTGTCTTGAAATATAACGATTTGACTGAAACGCCCCCGCCCAGAAATCTGGCTCTCCGTACGATGGAGGGGTAAAAGAGTCAAATGTCATGTGATCATCTTCTTCCTCGCAGCGTCGATCTGCGTATGCTGCGGGTGAGCAGATCACGTGGCCTACCCCTCCTCCTGGGCTCTGAGGATGCAGATGAGCTCAGAGCAGCTCCCTTAGGATCTGATGATGTCGACCAAGCCCTCTGCTCACTGCCTAAGATGGTTGGAGACTATCACTCCAACGGCTAGGGTTTTGGTTGCAGGTGCTTGTAGCTGTAGCTTTTTAGGCCCGCCGGACTATGTGTCGCGGCTCACACTCTCCCAAACTCCTCCCCAGATCACAACCTAACTCTAGGATGAGTCTTTGACGTCAAAACATGGAAGAGAAGACATGCTACTCCAGTAAGCATTGGTGCAAGTTGTATCCATGGAGTGGGTGGATTCTTTCTGTGGTTTATGGAGGATGATCACTATATCCTCCAATGACAGACCTTGGGTTCTTATTTATATGTGTTCCCAGGAACCCTAGAGGCCACTCAGGCTAGGGAAGGAAGGGGTTGAGCAAGATGTCCATGCTCTAGAAGAGGAAAATGTGGTTTACTTCCTCCTGTCCCTCACGATTGAAACAACGGGGTTTATGGATATAGAAGGGCCACCATCCACACACCTTTCCAGATCTCTATCCTCGATTTCTTTTCCCCAATAATTATGCATACACATATATGCATAAACTTGTTAAAAGACCCCTTTTTTTGATACCATGAGTCTCCCTCTCCCTTAAAAATCTCTTTGATAATATTTATCCTTGAAATATTAGAATTTCAAAAATCTCTTCTTTTATCTTCTTAGTACTTGCCTTTTATTCTAATGGCATGAAATTCTATTTTCATTTAATAGAAAATACTTCCTTTTTAGCAATACCACATAATTCCTTAATAATGCAACACATTATCCTCTTATTTTGCAATTTTGGTATTTTCTCTTTCTTTCCTCTTTATTGGGACTCCTTGGATCCCAAGAAACTCTATTAATTCGAAATCTTTTTTATTGGATACTCATTATCCTTCTAGATGCATCTAAATGCATTATTCTTCATTATCTTGTTTTATTCTTATTAAAATATCTCTTTTTGAGTATTTCTCTTTATTTATCTTTTATTTTCCTCATTGGTATTCCTTTTAATATTAGGAATCCTTGGGATACAAAATTCCACCAAGAATAACTCAATTATTCCTCTTTTCACTTGTTTTCCACATTTTACCATTGTTTTCAATTTCTTTCTTAATAAAGAAATACTTAATTAATATTTTCTTTTCTTATTGTCTTTTCTTTGCAACTTTGGACTCCTTGGAACCCAAGGAACCCAAGAGACACGAAATCCCTCTTTGGATTTGCCTTCTAGAGGTTTCCATCTCATTCTTTTCTCAAAAACTCAATTATTCATTTACCAATTTAATAATTGAATTTCCTTTCTTCATTTCTTTGTTATTGGGCCCAATATCCAATAAAGCCCACAACACAATCATCAAGGTTATTGTAAACGAAATCCATTTATTCAAAACAAATCATATCTTTATTTGTTCAAAAATCGTTAATATGAGAAATTACATTTATCGACAACTAAACCCAAAAATTGGGGTTGTAACATCCTTCTCCTCTTATAGGAATTTTGTCCTCAAAATTCAATCAAGCAAAAAAAACAATTCATGATAAGACTTTTCCATGTCCATCATTGGCCCCTATGTGGCTTTACCTTACCCATGGTGCTTCCAAAGAACCTTTAGCATCACATATTCTTTTCTCTGAGTTCTTTCACTCTGGCATCTATCAACTGCACAGGTGACTCAGGTCATTTCAACCTCCCCTGGGCTCACTAGGTTCATTGTGCAGCACATGGTCTGGGTACCTCATATAGTGCTCTAAATTGGACACTTGGAACTTATCACACATTATTTTATCCTAAGGGGTAAGATCAAACTTAGTCTTCTCCACCAATCCATCTCAAATAAACCCATGCATCAGAGACTTATCTCTCTTAGGTGTAACTTAGAGGGGTCGGATTTCCATGTCACATACTCTTCCATAGTGAACTGCATGTCAGTCTACTTTGCATCTACTCATGACTCTCGTCATCTATAGGCTCCTTTCAGCCATTGCACGATCAAATAGACTTCATCTACACACACTATGGTACTTTTCCAACCATCATGTGGTCCTTTCACCAACATCGCCTTACTGAAGTGGTGACCGACACAACCTCTCTTACAGAGCTTCTTTAAATCTCGATACTGGCTATGGTTGTTATCATCTCGTCTTACAAAGGACAAAAACTATCTCTATGTATCACACTGAACGAGCACACATGCTCTCATCAAACCCTCTAGTCTGGATCATATTAACCATTAGTTAAGGGTGATAAACTGTACTACCATCGAGTTCTTTATGTAGCTACTTCCACCTTTTGGAATGGAACCTTTAGGTCAAACTCAAGAACCTTTGAACTCACGTCATGGTGTAGTTGAACCATCTCTCTCATGGGTAGTTCAACCAGATCTGTCCCTTGATAGAACTCTTTCTTTCTCATGTCATCTAGGTAAGGCGATCTACCATAACCCATATTGCATCTCGACCTTCCTGGGTCTAGGGGAGACTTACAACATCCATAGTGATGAACTCCCTTTCTCTTTCGGGGACTCTTCATCCTTTATATAAATGCACTGGGTTATTGGTGTTCATCCTTCTCCCTCGGCTTGCATGTCCTTATACCACATGCAACTTTATCTTAGGCATCTAAAGTTCTACTGTCACTTATTATCTTGGTAGTACCGTGGTGTATGGTGATCTTCAATCATGATTTCCTCTATGTCATGATTCCTCAAGATCGATTCCTCAGAAACCCTAAACCACTCTAGTCGGGGTTTCATCACCTTCCTTTCCAAAGAAATGCATTTGAGGTTCTACAACCATCCTTTCATTTCATCAAGGCATAGGGTGGCGAACCAAACAACCATTAACTTGTTCAACAGATCTCATAACATATAAGTATTAGCCAAACATATCTCCTTTCCAAACATAGGGTTAGCCTAACAACCTCTTCTAGCTTCTAGCCAAACTAGGCAGCTATATCTCAACCGGAGCATCCATTACCACTTCACATCCTTAGGTATTAGGTAACATTGAAGACATACACTTCCATGTATTTCACTTATCATCTCGAACTCTAAGTCTATCTTCATTGAAAACACTTTGAGCTCATCTTTTTGGTGATCCAACTTAACCTTGTATGACTCATATCTCATTATAAAAGCATTCTCATAAGGTGACTACCTCATTCCTCTTAGTGTTGGTAAACCATCCATGTATCGTTCACTCCACCGGGGTATATTATCATCTCTATCCTCATATCTCGTGGCAATTTTCCAACCCACAACATCTTTATCCTTGGTGTATGGCATGCGTATTGTCCTATCTCTCACTCCCATAACAAAAGGAAATAAGCATTTGGCCACAGTCCAAATACAGAGTTCTTCCTATTCCAAGAGTAGAGATGGTACATCCCATCTTTCCAGTACACCTTTAAATCTAAGTTGAAACGTGTCATTTATGCCTCTATATCACAATCATTTCGATATCAAAGTTACTTCCATGGAGAACTGGTCTCGAACGTATTTGGGTACACACATATTCCTTGGCCATCACCTCTAGGTCTATAGGGTGCCGACACTTTTGGGGTCATCCCTCTTCCCTTATGCATCCAGAGAGTGCCCTACTCATCTACCCTTTGGGTCCCATGAGTTCATGAAGGTGATCAATCTCCTAACCCATGGCCCTCAGACAATGATAGTTGTTACCTCTCGACCCTATGGTCATGTGCAACTAGGAAATTAGGCAACTCCTACTTCCATCGGTCTTATCCCTACCTGACCCTAGGATAGACTTAGGATTCTCTTATAGTACATGTTCAAATTAGAACCTTACCCAAGCCTTCATCATCTCTTTCTACATTCAAGGGTTGTCTTTCATCCTTTTATAGGGGTCATGGTGACCTGCCTACCTTGGTCAGACCCCATACCGGTTAACTCCATGATAACACATCCTCATGCACTTAGAGATGGATATCTATGTGTTTACATGTTCATTCTCATACCATGTACTTTTCACTTAGCTTCTCAAGATCCTATGAGACCTCTTTAGGTTTCCTCAAAACCCACAAAACTGGTATCCACCCTACCAAAGGGTCCCTCTCCCAGGATGGGAGGAAACTACAACTCTTGAAAACAAGGTCACAAACATCCTTAGGGTTTACATCCATGTAAGCATGCTTAACCCAGTAGCTACTAAGGCATAAGCGGACCACCTACTAACCATGCTAGGTCTACTTGTTCTCA
Source organism: Alisma plantago-aquatica (assembly GCA_963693085.1). Lineage (NCBI taxonomy): Eukaryota > Viridiplantae > Streptophyta > Magnoliopsida > Alismatales > Alismataceae > Alisma > Alisma plantago-aquatica. The sequence goes on along the minus strand of OY856409.1, from coordinate 1,680,492,385 downwards.
TTCCTCAACATTGGATCAAGATCATGCCTTCCATTGTCATCAACTTAGCTGTGAAGGGTTCATCAAACATACCTTTAAACTTAAGGGATTTCCCTTTTTCTCTATACATGAGGAGTACCATGCTCGAAACTATAGAAACTTAATTATCATCATGAGCATTAGGTACACCACTTCCCCTCTTAGGCCTAGGAACCCTAGGTTCACTTTTTGATGACCAACTACATGCTCAATCTATTAACCACAAACCGGGCATGTATAATACATGACACGCATTGCCTGTCATCCTTCTACTCGAGAAACGCTTCAGAGTTGAGTCCTCCTTAAGGACAACAAACAAGGCAGAAGCCCCACAACCTATCACTAAACCTCTCCAGGGTATACAAAACTTCTTCTTCCTTTCTCAGAAGGTAAACACTTATACCATAGGTACATAGGTGCTAGAAGCCTCATCCTCTCTCTAGGGTTTGGTTCCTCTTTAAGGCGACCAAGACATCAGCCTCCAGGGATCATGCATGAGGAAACCACTATCATCCACTTAGGTCACATCATTCTTGACTCCCCACTGTTCCTCACATCTCAGGGTTTTAGGTTTCCAACCTTCTTTCTTGGTTCCTTCTTTCTCTCTCTAAAGCTAACTCCACATCCAGCCATACTACTAGAGGTCATATCTCCATGAAGGATCAAGCTCACAGGCATACCTCTACGCGGGTGAAGCCTATGCTCAAACTTATGTTTGCTCAAGGTCATACATAACTCTTTATGCTTATCTCATAAGATATCCTTCATACTCTCCTGACCAGGGTTTCAACCTATTGCTCATACTACTAACATACTTTGGGTGACTACTATGCCATGCTCATATAAGCTCATGGGGTTTCCATGGGTTCTTCTCTAACCTTATCAATGAAGGAGCTATCCTTCACTCTCCACTACTCGACCCTTCCCAGGGTTGGGTCTCCAAAGATACTTGTTCATCCAACCTCTCATGGATCATATGGCATCCAAGGCATGCCCACACACCTGGTCCATCAAGACATATAACTCTTCATGTCATCTCTCTCTCTAACCTTCACTTAGGGTTAGGGTCAACATCATCCTTAGAGGATGTGCCAGGTCACTACTTGTAATGGATATCTCTATCTCTAAGACTAACTCTCTTTATTTATCCTCCTGACAAGAAGGTCTAGCTTCAGGTCTCTTCTGAGGGCATGACAAATTATGTCATACAATCTAAGCATGTATCTATCCTTTAGTTTATGCTTACTCTATTAAGCTTAAGTCCATGACATCTTATTTACATGATTTTCATTAATTTAGTGGAGGATTCCTTAGACCCTATCAACCTTACCCATACCTCAAGAGAGTGAGGAAAAGAGAGAAGACCCTAATCCTTAAGGTCCTTAACATAATTTGTGATGAAAAGGGATGAATAAGATGAGAAAATCCTAAAGGTATCTTATTTCGATTCATACCCTAAGACTTTGGCCAGGCAGTCACACGGATCCGGGAGTCCTTGTATTCCGACTTGCGGTACAGAGGAAAATATTGCCAGCCCCCAGTCGTGATCCTTTTCTAGACACCTTCATCTTTCGGATAACCCTCTAATAACTCCCTTGGGTTCTATGGAGTTTGTAAAATTTAATAATTATTAATGGTTAAGTGAGGAACCTAGGCTTTGATACCAAATGTTACGACCCCACCTTTCGGTAACCCCCAATTAAGGGAGACCGAGAGGTCGAAGACACACACACAATTTCCGGATCAAATGTTCGGAAATTAACCAAGAACAATTATTAAATTTTAACAGACTAAACTGGAAAGTTGTAAGAAAATAAACTTTGCATACCTTTTGAAATTTTGGATTTCTAAACTTCTATACATGTATGAATTCTACTCTAACTAATCATCCTTGTATTTTAACTCATGTATTTCACAATATGATGATTTACTATTTGTCCTTTTGGCTTTGTACCTAAAAAGACAACAAACAAAATGTCAGTCAGCATAAAGCCGGTATGTGGGGAATCCAATAATTGAGAAATTATTCATAACAATGTATTGCAACCAATTACCATTTAACAAACAATTTTACATTTTATATATAACTGCGCAATCCATGCATTCCCTATCCTCTGTGTTGTCCCTGTAGTGGACCTGGATACTACTTTCCTTATAGTAGCTCCCCATTAAACTCCTTCTGGTCCCACCTATAAGTGAACCAGTTTCTAGGGTTGAGTCACATGGCACTACTCGTAAGTAGCCCACTCCTTAACGCATGGCATGCTAAAGGGCTCATGGCACTACACTTGGTAGCCCAATTTCTAGCCCACGATAACCTAGACCTTACTCTAGGTTACCCCTTTTAGCCTTTACAAGCCACAGAGGTGGATCCAGATCTAAGCCAGTTATATATATATATATATATATATATATATATATATATATATATATATATATATATATATATATATTCATGGTGATAATGATAGTCACTTTATAGTTGCATGAAATAAAAGGCATCCAACAGTTATTTTTAAGCAACCGATAAAAACATTCGGAAATCACCGTGAAACTATAGTGATTATTCATAAGTGCAACCACATACATGTTCAGTAGATTTCTCAAGCTAATCAATTCCAACCAAGAAAGCTATCCAAGCAAGTAGTTCAACCACACAATCAAGAATCCTAAAAAACACATGCACTCTATTTACTACACACTTTATTAAGATTCTTTCTATTCAACTTGAATTTGCTTCCTAAGGTTTCCGTATCCATTTTAGGGTTTCATTTTGCATTTAGGGTTTCACTTCATTTACTATTTTAATCCCTATTTCTAGTCAATTACTTTCAAACCCTAATTTCAGATTAAGGCACATTTAAACATTAATTAAGCCAATTATGCATCTTTTTTTTTAAAACTACCATTTTTATCCTTTTAATCCATGACAAGATCATTATGCTCAATTATCATCAATTCATAGTTCATTATGGTCTAATTCACAAATGAACTCTATATATCATTAAATCCACCTTTTATTCATTAGAAAACCCTAATTTTCTATATTAAGGGTATTTACCCAAAATTAGGAACGTTTATATGCAAATAACTTAGAACCATCATTTAACAACATATTTTCACATTTTTCAAATTAAATACGATCTTATCCTATTTTACCCTAAATTAGGGTTTCTAAATACTTAATCATTCTCATATGAGGTAAAAACCCTAAATCATGCAATTTCACATCTAGATCAGGTTTGAATCTAACATTATCATTCAATAGGTTATTAATACTTAAATTAACCCATTATGCATACTAGATTCAACCTTTAATCACAAATAGGTTTTTTAACCTAACTTTAATGCACTTTTCATCAACTTATTGTACTTTTACAATTAGGAATGAAATCAATATTTCATATCATTTTTATTGGATTCCTCTCGTTCTCCTAATCAAAATACATATATTACTTTCTATCATCGGAGTTACAGATAATTAATTAAAATTATTCTTAAATTGGTACCTTTGGTCGAATAGGAGCGCGCCACGTCAGCCAGCATGTGCATTGCTTGCCTGTGTAACCCGGTGACTTGAAATATAATGATTTGACTGAAATGCCCCTGCGCGGCAATATGGCTCTCCATATGATGGAGGGGTAAAAGAGTCAAATGTCACAAGATCATCTTCTTCCTCGCAGCGTCGATCTACGTACGCTGTGGGTGAGCCGATCGCCTGGCCTACCCCTCGTCCTGGGCTCCGAGGATGCAGACGAGCTCAGAGCGGCTCCCTTAGGCTTCGACGACATCGAACAAGCCCTATGCTCATTGCTGAAGCTGATCGGAGACTATCACTCTGACGGCTAGGGTTTTGGTTGCAGGTGCTTGTAGCTGTAGCTTTTTAGGCCTGCCGACCTATGTGCCACAGCTCGCACTCTCCGAAACTCCTCCCCGAATCACAACCTGACTCCAGGATGAGTCTCCGACGTCATTACATAGAAGAGAAGACATGCCGCTCCAGGAAGCATTGGTGCAGGTTGTATCCATGGAGTGGGTGGATTCTTTCTACGATTTATGGAGGATGATCATGGTATCCTCCAACGACGGACCCTGGGTTCTTATTTATATGTGTTCCCAAGAACCGTAGAGGCCACTAAGGCTAGGGAAGGAAGGGGTTGAGAAAGATGCCCACACTCTAGAAGAGGAAAACTTGGTTTCCTTCCTCCTGTCCCTCACGGTTGAAACAATGAGATTTTTGGATATAGAAGGGCCACCATCCACACACCTTTCCAAATCTCTATACTAGATTTCTTTTTCCCAATAATTATGTATACACGTATATGCATAAACTTGTTAAAAGACCCCCTTTTTTCATACCATGAGTCTCCCTCTCCCTTAAAAATCTCTTTGAAATTCTTTATCCTTGAAATATTAGAATTTTGAAAATTTCTTCTTTTATCTTCTTAGTACTTGCCCTTTATTCTAATGGCACGAAATTCTATTTTCATTTAATAGAAAATACTTCCTTTTTAGCAATACCACATAATTCCTTAATAATGCATCACATTATCCTCTTATTTTGCAATTTTGGTATTTTCTCTATCTTTCCTCTTTATTGGGACTCCTTGGATCCTAAGAAACTCTTTTATTTTGAAATCCTTTTTATTGGATACTCATTATCCTTCTAGATGCATCGAAATGCATTATTCTTCGTTATCTTCTTTTATTCTTATTAAAATATCTCTTTTTGAGGATTTCTTTGTATTTCTCTTTTATTTTCCCCATTGGTATTCCTTTTAATATTAGGAATCCTTGTGATACGAGATTTCCACCAAGAATAACTCAATTATTCCTCTTTTCACTTGTTTTCCACATTTTACCATTCTTTTCAATTTCTTTCTTAATAAAGAAATACTTAATTAATCTTTTCTTTTCTTGATGTCTTTTCTTTGCAACTTTGAACTCCTTGGAACCCAAGAGGCATGAAATCCCTCTTTGGATTTGCCTTCTAGAGGTTTCCATCTCATTCTTTTCTCAAAAACTCAATTATTCATTTACCAATTTAATAATTGAATTTCCTTTCTTCATTTCCTTGTTATTGGGCCCAATAGCCAATAAAGCCCACAACACAATCATCAAGTCTATTGTAAACGAAATCTATTTATTCAAAAAAAATCATATCATTATTTGTTCAAAAATCGTTAATATGAGAAATTACATTTTTCGACAACTGAACCCAAATATTTGGGTTGTAACAATCACCTTCCTTGAAGTAGCCTTCACCTAGAAGTAGCCTCAATCTGCCTTGTGGCAGCCTTCTTTGAAGTAACTTCAATCACTTGGAACATCCTTCTCCTTCTAGAAGTAGCTCCACCACTTTGATATAGCCTTCCTTTAGAAGTAGCTTCAACCACCCTTGAAGCAGCCTTCCTTGAATTAATCTCAAGATCCTCTCGAAGCAGCCTTCTCCACCAAGAAGTAGTTTCACCTGTGCTCCCTCAAGCAGCCTCCATGATCTAGGAGTAGCCAAGGAACAATGACAACTTGTACTTGTGAAGGGGGGATTGTAAGAAGGGAATACAACAATGAAGTACGATGCTTTGTTCATATATCAAGCACTATAATATCATATCCACTTAATATGAATGTGGCTATGTGTGGTGGCTAGGAGATTGTAGCTATAGGACACCTTCTAGAGGACAAGGAGGAAGATAACAAGTGAATCTTAGCTTGATTTCTCTCAAGTGTAGCTTGGGTGCTTTAGGTGTCCTAAGATCTCTCATATTTATAGGAATGGTTTGCAAGTGTCTAGTGACGTTCTAGGGAGTTTCTAGAGTGTTCTTAATGCTTAACTAGCCATTAGGTGTACATTAGTTGGCTAGAAATTGCTAATTTGTTCGTGCTTGAAAGAATAATCTAGAATCCTTCTCAGTCGATAATTTATTCGACCAAACAGTGTCTCGGTCAAGATTTTCTTTGAGCAAGTCTGGATTTAAGGCAAAAGTATAGCAATTTCTATTTCCAACACCCAACTACCAACCGCTCAGTCTAACATTTTACACGATTAAGACCGAATATTACTTGGTGAGGATTATGTTTGACTGAAGATTATTTTAGAGCACAATTGTATAAGTTGTTGAACAGTGCTCACAAGTTCGACCGAGGTGGTTCTTGATCGACAAGAACTTTGACTGAGTGTGTCTCGGTTGACAATTTCTTCGACCGAGGGTGTCCTTGTTTTAGAATTTTGAATCACCTACTAAGTGTGAGTTTCAATGTGTGTTGGTGACTCTAACTTTGGGGGGAAATCTATGTAAGGGTTATAAGTAGGTAGGAAAGATCTAACACTTGATTTACATGATATCTAAGTACTTGTACATTACATTTTTTTATTTGAGTACAATCATGAGCATTTATACAATTAAGTGCATTTGATCTTCAATTCTCATTGATCTTTATCTTACCACTTAGTAGGATTTCCTTATTTCTCTGAATTGTAAAATGCTCAAATAACATGTTAGCTCCACAAGTGTGAAATGTTTGTCATCATCAAAACCAAGGGTATATTAATGTCCAATTTTGCCAACAATCTCCCCCTTTTGAAGATGACAAACATTTATAAAATATAATCAAAACGATTTTAATAAGATGAGTTTCATACCTGAGATTTACCTGAGATGAAGAGTATTTTCTTGTTTTCATTAAATGTGTGCTAATTATTCCTAAAGATATATGGAAGATAGTATCCATCTCTTAAGGAATATATCATCAATTAATGTTAATCCAAGAGATCATTAAACTCATTTATTTTGTTTTATATTATTCCTCTCCCTTTGCCATTTTAAAAGGCTAGCCATATATAAACATTTTAGCCCCCCTAAATGAGATACCCCCCTCAATATGATACACAAAATGCAAAACAAAGTAGTAGAAAATGTCCATTGAAAATAACAAGATAGATTTTACTAACATGATCAAGTGAACACAAACAAGCTCGATTAGGATGATGTCAAAGTACACCGAACAACATGTGATGAGTGTAGTGATCTCAGGTCTAAGAACCACAATCACCACCTTCACTATTAGAGATGACTATGACCACCAATTATGGTTTTCAAGGGCCACTATCAATGTGGGTTTGTCCGATACATTGTTCTCTAATAAGTATCTATGTGTTTGGTTTGATATCACATATCATGATTGATGAGATTTTGTCATCAACCAACACACATTCTAGTGTAATGTGTTAGTATTGTCTATTATCCTTCCACAATAACATCTGAAAAGGGACATAACAATAATGTACACACTCTTGACATTTGTATGATCTCATTGTTCAGGCCATCAACCCGAAGACATATGTCATTGAGTAATGTCATTCTTTAGACATTTATTATGTTTCTGCATTATCTCATAATTGAGTAAAATAGACTAAATTGGAATATCACCTTTATTTAATCAAATCCTCTGTATGATATTCCATCACAATCATCATATGATTGGTTCTCTAGGCATACATACTGACAATATGTACTCATCCAGTTGTCTCGTATGTATTGGACATAACAAGAGGATATTTGTCAGTTCCTAGTGAAGGTCACTATATTACCATTGAGATCTTCCTTAAGTACTTGAGAACAACTAAAAGTATTAGTTCCTTAGTTATAGTAATGAGGAGGATTTGGATGTACAAGGTTACACCGATGTAAGCCTTCAAAATGAAAAATAAAATTATTGATTGCAATCCAAATTTGGGTTTGACCCTAAAATAGAACTGTAGACTGGAAGAGTTCTGATTAAGAGACAGTTGCTATTTCTACATCAGAAGTCGAGTATCTTAGTGTTATGAGAACAATAGAGGATATTTTATGGATCTATAAGCTCATATAGATGAACTTGAGGAAGTTTCCAACTGTTGATGACACAATAGAGATATTGTGACAACAATGGAGCTACTAGTTAGGCAAGGAATCTCAGATAGCATACTATGGCACTTTCATCTCATATGAGAGGTCATACAATGAGGAGATGTGAACTTGAAAAATACCAACTAGAAGCAAATGTTGCTAACCTGCTATAAAAGTGCTTGTGCAGTAGAAACATGATCGACATGTTAAGCTCACTTGGAATAAAATTCAGGAGTGATTGACTCTAAGTGCAGGTGGGATTCTCTTGGTATGTATGCCCATAGAGCTAATCATATGATGATTGTAATGGAGCATCATGTACTTGACTGGATAATGATAAAGGTAATTTTGTCTATTATGTTTGACTCAATCATGATAGATGACACAAATATAATAGATGTCTAAATAATGATATTACTCAATCATATATGTCTTCAGGTTGAAGACCTGAATAATGAGATGATACATATGATAAGAGTACATATATTCTTTTTATGTCCCTAGTTATATATTAATATGGAAGCAAAATAGAAGACATTAATACATAAGACTAGAGTGTGTGTTGACTTATGATAGAGTCTCATTAGTCATGATATGTGATATCAAGTAGAGCACATAGGTACAAGTTAGAGAATAATGTATCAGACCAAAAAACCTTGAGAGTGATACATGGATACCATGGAATGGTATTTAGAATCAACTCTCATACGGATAGTGGAGATTGTGGTTCTTAGACCTAAAGTTACTACACTCATCACATGTCATTCAATGTATTTAGATATCATCCAAAGTGACCTCGAACAAGGGTTTCCATAAAGTTGATGCTCAGGTTCTTTGTAACACATGGGGATTGAGTGTGAGTGATATAGTTAGGATTTATCCCTCCTAATAGTAGATTGATATCCATGACACTTGATAAGATAGACTGAGAAATGTATGGTCATACTCATGTGATTCAAAATGTGATATGTGAACTCACATGAATCTCTGACAGTCTGCTCTAGTTTAAGAACATGGGTTGAACATTAAGAGGATGATGATTCCATGCCACAAGTTCAATCTAGATATTAGAGACAAAGGAACTATACGATCACTTTAATATTGATCACATGTTATAGGTTGAAGTTGATCTCCAACCTTTTGAATTACTTAGGTAGCAATGATTTGATGCTAAATACTGCTCATTGCTTGTGATGTCATAAATTGGTTATGGGCATTCACTGTCAACATAATTTGGGACCTATAGGGTCATACACATAGGATGCAGTTGGAATAGGAGTTTATTCATGAACGATGTTTAACTATATTACTAAAGTGTTTGGGTATTCAATTTAAACAACACTAGTTCAAATTTTACCTACTAGACTCTAAATGATCGGTTCAAGTGTTGAACCAAATCTTTGGAGTCGCATATTTTTTTTAATAACTGGGCCGATCTCGTTCCTTACTCATAAAATTCAGAGTTTACAAGGTTCGGTAGAGATTTTGGAAGGTCCCCAACCTCACCTGTGTACATGAAATCACCAGCATTTGCAAGCTTGGCCAACTCATGTGCCACCAAGTTACAGGATCGACTAACATGTACAAAGGAAACCATAACAAAATCAGCACTAAGAGCTTTTATATCATCCACAAACATGCCAAGATGGTCCCTCCTCTCCGCTAGACTGTTAAGCGCACCTATTACTGTGCTCGAGTCTGACTCTACCATAATGGAAGTCCAACCCGACTATCGGTCCAGCTGGACACCATCCAACACAGCCAACGCCTCACAAACATCCATGCTCCCTCCTCCACATAGACATCGTCCCCGGGCTGCTACTGCCTGACCCAGATGGTCATTGCCAATGACACCCAACCCTATCCATGTGCCCATCATCACAGCTGTGTTAGTGTTGATCTTGACAGTCCCCATCACTGGCCTCCTCTAATGCTCATCCTCGCTGCTTCCATGCACTTTCTGATGTCCCATTTTTGTCTCTTGGGTGCTCCAAGTGTCAAGAATATATGCTTGTGGTACTCGTATGAACATGGCGAGGCTTCTCCCATCCTCCTGGAAAATCATGTGGTTCCTTTAAGTCCACAGTACCCACATATTTTCCATGGACTTCGTGAATTCCTACTGAGACAGACCATCATGCAACTCTAAGATTGTTTGCCTAGGAGATTGAATATGGGCTGATGTAACAGTGATCGCTGCCGGTGACGAGCTCCATAGTTTTCTGGCTTCTACACAAAAAAAGAGCATGTGCTGAATGGTTTCCTTCTCCTCATGGCATAATGGGCACAAACCATCCACATGGCAGTGTCTGTCAAGCAATCTCCCCATAGTAGCAACGCCACCTATAGTGACCCGCCAAAGAAAGTGAGCTACCTTCGTTGGCAATGCATGGTCCCAAACAACTTTCCAGATCTACTCTGAGGATGCATGTCTTGACGCAATAAATTCCCTCCTTCCCAACATCCCCAACCACTAAGCTGACCTAGTAGTAAAGATGTCTCTCCTATCTGGCCACCAGAAAGCATGTCATCTAGTAATCTGGTGCTAATAGGGGTGTTCTCAATCAGCCCACAAATTTCCAGAGGGAAGACCTCGTGAAGCAACTCCAAATCCCATCCCCTCGAATGTCGATCTATCAACTCACTAACCAAAGTATGTTGCCAAGAAGTCGTGTCCCGTACGAGCACAAAGTCCCCATTGAATTCATAGATCCAACTGTCCTCCCATATTCTGATGTTCTCACCATTCCCTACCCTCCATTTAATTCCTTCAAGAATCAAAGATTTAGCTTCCCATAAACTCCTCCACGTATATCTAGGATTGTACCCCCTTGAAGCCTCCAACATAGATGTCGAAGGGAAGTATCTAGCCTTTAGGACCTTGTACGCCAGAGAAGATTGTTTCGTCATAAGCCGCCACACCTATTTTTCCAGAAGAGCTTGGTTAAAGACATGCATATTTCTAAATCTAAGCCCACCATCTTTCTTTTGTTTACACAAGGATGCCAACACTTCCATGACAACTTCCTTTCATTTTCTTTAGCTCCCCACTAAAATCTTGCAATGCAGCTTTGTATCTCATCAAGCGCCTCTGTCGGTATTTGGAAAATGCTCATAATATAGGAAGCACAATAGACTTTATCAACACTTCCTTTCCAAATTTGGATAGCAACTTTTCTTTCCAGCCTTGAAGTTTCTTCTAGATTCTATTTTTGACAAAGCTAAACACTTGTTTCTTTGATCTCCCAATAGCCGTAGGCAGCCCCAAATATTTGGCATGTCTGTCTACTTGTTTGACTCCCAATTGGGTTTTAATGGCCTCCTTTGTTTCTTGCAACACTCCTTTGCTAAAAGTCACCTCTGTCTTAGAGAGATTGATTCTTTGACCTGATGCCTGCTCATACTCACTAATAATATTAGCTACATTGAGGCATTCATGACAGGACGCTCTAGGAAAAATAATGTTGTCATCTACAAAGAAAAGATGTGAAATGCACGGTGCATGTTTTCTCGCCTTGATCCCATGGATCAACTTTGCATTCGCAGCATGCATAAGGGAAGTAGAGAAAGCCTCAGTACAAAGAATGAATAAATAAGGGGAAAGAGGATCACCCTGTCAGAGTCCACAGGAAGGCTTGAAGCTTCGAGTCTTATCACCATTGATAGCAAAGGAATGGTGAACTGAAGAAACACTCTCCTATATTTTTTGCTTCCATCTACTTCCAAACCCCATATTCTATTTAACAAAATCTAGAAAATTCCATTCAACCCGGTCATACGCCTTAGACATATCCAACTTCAGAGCCAGAAACCCCTTCTTGTTTTTGCCCTCATTTTTCATCTTGTAGAAAATCTCATAAGCAATAAGCACATTCTCAGTGATCATCCTCCCCATAATAAAGGCACTTTGATTCTCAGAAGTAATTTTATCCATCAATGGCTTGAGTCTATTCACCATAACTTTGGACGCTATTTTGTAAATCACATTACACAAGCTTATGGGCTGAAAATCAGATATCTGGACATGTTTTTCCACCTTCAGTATCAACACCACAAGAGTAGCATTTACCTTACTAATGTCAACACTTCCCTTCCACCACCCCTTGATATAATTGGAAACATCATTGCCAATAATATTCCAGAACTTTTAGAAAAACATGGGTTTCATACCGTCTGGTCCCGACGCCTTATTTAGGTGCATTTGTTTGAGAGCCTCCAGAATTTCAGTATCAAATATATCCCTTTCCAGAGAACGGTTCATAGCATCATCCACAACCTCTGCTATACCCCTAGTAGCCTCCTCAAAACCTGACAGATTGCTGCAAGAAAATAAATCATGGAAGAACTCAGTCGCCACCTACTGAATTTTTTCCTCCTCGGTATGCCAGGTGACATGCTCATCTTTCAGCCCGTCAATATGGTTTCTTTTGTGCCTTTGTGAAGCCTTATGATGGAAGTAAGCCATATTTCAGTCCCCTTCACATAGAACTTCCACCCGTTCCTGGGCACACCAATATGAATCCTCAGATATATGTTAGTACTCCAGTTCTTTACATAACGCGATGCATCTATCAAGAACAACTACATCTGGATGTTTCTTTTGTTCCTCCCCAAGACGCTTCTCCACCTCTTTTATTATTTCTTTCATTTTCCCAAATCTTTGAGCCACCCACTTTTTTAGGTTTACACTACAGTTTACCATCTTCATGTGTACATTTATCTCCTCACTATGTGTCCAGGACTTCTTAACGACTTCTTCATAGTCATGTTCAGCCAACCATATGGGTTCAAAATGGAAAGATTTCCTCAACTTGTTACAGTGAAGAACTCTCCCTCCCACACAAGTAATGATAGGAGTATGATCAGAGCTATAGATAGGAAGATGAATCACTTTGCTAGATCCGAACAGCTGACACCAGTCATGGGTCGCCAAACCTTTGTCTTAATGTTCTTTAATGAGCATCTCTACCGTACGTCCTCTCTTCCATGTAAAAGGACTACCTTTAAGCCCAAGTACAATAAGCCACAAGTGTCCACAGCATCTCTAAAGTCCTGTATCCACCTATCAGGTTTTGGGTTGCCTCCCTACTTCTCCTCATTACATAGGATCTCATTGAAGTCCCCAAAGAAAAGTACCGGCATGTCATATTCCCCTTTGAGTCTTCTCATAAGATCCCAGGTATGATGTTTTTGACTTTGTTCAGCCCAGCCACAAATAGAAATAGCCCTCCACTTCACCCCATTATTATCTACCTCAGCAATGGAGTCCACGTGATGCTGCAAAAAACTCTATATATCTACCTTCATATCCCTCCAACACAACCCCAAACCTCCTGAACGTCCCACACTTGCTAACCAAAAATCGTCCACAAAACCACAGTTATTTTTCACCTGCTCCAATTTATTTCCAGCTATCTTGGTTATTGACATGAAAACTAAACTCAGACACTCTCTCCAACACCACCTCTGGAGAACTTGCTTCCTGTCAAGGTTGCCCAATCCCCAATAGTTCCAACTTAATATTTTCATTGTCCTTCACAGGTCTGGGCCATCCCAGATACCACTACTTGAAGCACTGTGCTCCTTCCTGTGTCCTCCTCTCCTATCTGTGGCCCATGGTGCTTTTTAACCGGAAAAACCATCCCCAAGTCAATATTGATCTCCATGACCCCATCATCAATGTCTCTTCCTCTTTTCCCTATCAAAATATTGTTACCCTCTTCCACTATAACCACTGGCTCCCTCGCATCAATAAGCACCTGTCTCCTGATTATCTTTAGTCTTCAACTCAATTTGTTGCCCCTTTGTTGGACTGAACTCATAGCGCTTTTGTACTCTTTCTTCTTCTTCTGGCCTCGAGATTTCACCCTTGGCCTCCCCCAACCTTGTTCGAACCCAGTAGTGTTTTCCACAGTTTGTTTTGGCTCACCAGTAATCACCTTTATTCGCTTAACTTGCCTGGACCCTTCCATGGGTTGATCATCTACTGAGACAATGTTTAGTTGTAGCTGCTTGCCTTTCCTGTGTGCCATCATCGATTCAGATTTATCAGGTCCCTCTCTACATCCAGTGTGCTCATAGGATGATGTGTTTATCTCATGAATCCAATTCTCATTCCCCACCAATCTCCCAAAACTATTGGCCCATCCAATGACATGAACAACTACTTCCTCCACAACCTCTACACTCACCGCCCCATAGAAACGCTCACCTCCTCCACTTCTTGTCCCTCCGACATCCCAGAGACGCATTGTTACAACCCCATTTTCTTGAAAATATAATGTGTAGAATATTTCTCTTTTAATAAATAAATGAAACCCTTTTCTTTGAATTATGATAGATTTCGTGTGAAATATCTTTGATTGAATGATTGTGGGCTTTGTTGGCCATTAAGCCCAATTGATAAGAAAAAAAGAATTAAAAAGGAAAAAGGATTGATTAATAAAAGGGAAATGTGAATAATTGATAATTAAAAGAGGATAAAGGCAAACCAATATTCCCCAATGTGGGAATCCGTGCCTTTGGGTTTCCTTGAGGTCCAAGGGACCCAAAAGATTAAGATAATGGCAATAGGAATAGGAATATAAATTAATTTGGATTAATTGATGAGAAAACTTGGGAGAGAAGGAAGCCTTCTCATACATTGCTTTTTGTTTCCCAAATTTCATACAAAGATAGGAAATAATTAAAGGAACATTCCCTTAAAATTTGAGATAAATTGGAGTTATGGTTTGGGAGATATTAATTTTGCAAGTTATCTTTGATTTGGGAGTTTTCCTGAATTAAATGATAAATAGATATATATTCCCTTTGAACGTGGGTGATGAGGCCTGTTGGATCCTAATCCAATGATGGACGCTCATCGTCTATGTCCCGCTGGGACTAGGATGTTTTTGGTTACAGGGTGGACTTTCCATCCTAGATTCACGAAAATCCAGTACATGAGCAAATCGGGAAACTATCCCATTGGATTCAGGAGGAGAAATCGCAAAGATTCCTCCCTAGTTTCATTAGGTTTTGTCACCGTTTGTGGAAACACCCAAGCTGGCAATGCTTTCCTCGACCCTATAAATAGGGGAGGATGATCCAAGGCACCATCACCTCTGTTCGCTAATCCAAGCTCTGCGGAAGTAGACGAGGAGTGCGTTGGTGAGATCAATTGCTCAATTGCTCGCGATCCGTGACCTTCGTACCTCAAGAAGCGGTGCCGGAGTCTGGCGAGAATAGGGCGGTTGCGGCGCGATCGAGGCGAGCAATTGGAGACGTCGTCATGTTCGAAGGAAGGCGACGGAGCTCTCTGGACCATCAACGCGAGCAAAGGTGCCCTGAAGCCCAGAGTCAAACTCGCGGTTGACCGGGGTTGCTACGACAATAGAGACACGAGGAAGAAGAAGGTCAGGTGGCCTTTTACCAATCTGCCCCTCCGCACTCCGTTTGCTGGTAAGGACAATCTGGTCCTTTGCTTCCTTTCATAGCTGTGATGGGCGCGTGCATCCACGGCCGCTGGATGCTCAGTGGATCCACAGACCATGGATCGGGCGGCTCTGCCTTTTTTCTAAAGATAGCAATTAAATAGATAAAAAGGGTTTTCCATGTAGAAATCGTATCTGGAGCTAGGAAGCTCGTATGAGAAAAATTAATACATGAAAAGTGATCATAAAAATATGAGGAATTTAATAAAAATGGTTTGGGATCCTTAATCTAACTCTTTTTACAAAAGTATATATTTGGAATAGAAAAAGGGTTATTTTGTGGATAAAAACCCTAATTGTTGATAAAAGGCATAATTAGTCTTGCAATTAAGTTAATTCGAGTATGGTTAACTTAATTACTGATTTAGATGATTATTAACCTGTTTTAATGATAGAATTACAAGTTTAGGGTTTGTAATTCCATATGTTGATTAAAATTTTAGAAACCCTAAATTAGAAAAAAAGAAAGGAAAAGGTATAGCAATCTGAAATTTAGGGTTTATATGGTCCAAACCTGATCTTTAGGACCTTAATGGAAGGGACAAGAAAATTAGGGTTTGAAGTATAATTTGATAAAAGTGAGGTAAAAGCAATAAAAAGGAAATAAAACCCTAATTATGGTCAAAACCCTAAAAAGGGCAAATAACCTAGGAAACCCTTAGAATTACTGAATCATGATGACATGATTAATAATAGAGAAATTGAATGCCTTTTTCAGGAGCTTGTGTGTGTGTGCTTGCTTGATTTCCTGATTGATTAAGTTACTTCTGCATTCAAGTCAGCATTAACAGGTATGTGGTTAATTATGAATAACCGCTTTAGTTTCCCGATGGATTCCCGGATGTTTAATCGCATTGAATGCAACTAAACTATTTGGATGTTCATATTGCAATTATAAAGTGACTATGACTATCACCATTTAATGTAAATGTGTAATCCTGCACCTACATGCCACCCTGATGGAAGATGCCATAAAGGTCAGGCCCAGGAGGGTAGACCAATGGGCACCATGAGAGGTGACCCTAGACACCAAGCTCGGGAATGAGAAGGTGGTCGATGAGGCATGACTAAGGAGCACCATGAGATGTGACTCCCAGGCACCAAGCTTGAGATTGAGAAGGTGGCCTTAAGTCAAATCCAGGGTTAGGGCAAAAGCGGTGGGGATTCACATGGAAAATGTAAATTGACTTGCTAATTATCTTGATTGCAATGCTTAGATTGTTAGACTTAATTGTGAAATTTTGGTTGCCTCCACATACCAGCAATTGCTGATCGATGTTTTGTTTGTCGGCGTTTTAGGTAAGATCCTGAAAAACACAAACAGTAAAGTGACACATCGTGAAATTAAGAAATAAAGTGCAAGGAGGATTAGATAGAGTATTTAAAGTTGTGGATAGTTAGATTTCCAAGTTTTATAAAGGTAAGTAAAAGTTTTAATTTTGTACCCAATTCCAGTTTTGTTAGTAGAATTTCAAAATTATTGTTGATTATATGTTGAACCTTTGATCCTGTAAATTGATTAATGGCTCTGACCTTCGGGTCTCCCTTAATTGGGGGTTACCAGGAAGCGGGGTCGTTACAATTGATATTAGAGCCTAGGTTCTCCATCTAATCATTAATAATTATTGAATTTTACAAAATCCATAGAACCGAGGGAGTTATTAGAGGAGTGTCTGAAAGACTAAGGTGTCTAGAAAAGGATCACTTCCGGGGGCTGGCAAGATTTTCCTCCTCACCGCTAGTTGGAATACGAGGACTCCCAGATTGTGTGACTGCCTGGCCGATGTCTTAGGATATGACTCGAAATAAGATACATTTAGGACTCTCTCATCTTACTCATCTCTCCTCAACTCAAATTTTCTTTTAAGGATTATAAGGATTAGGGTTTTCTCTCTCTTCCTCACCCTCATGTGGTATGGGTTAAAGTTGATAAGGTCTAAGGGATCCTCAACCAAATTAATAAAAGATACGTAAGTAAGATGTCATTGACATAAGTGTAATGAGTTTAAAGATAAACTAAAAGTCTATTTGTGTGAAGATGGCTCGTACCAAAGTTGTGGCTATTCCTTTTTCCACCGGTGATGGTGGACCACCCTGTAAGGAGAATGGGTCTTCTGAGAAGAGGAAGCGGAACCACAGTGGAGAGACCTCTAAGAAGAGAAAGAGGCCTGAAGAGACTATACATAAGGGCCCCAACCCTGAACCAATGCCTGGTGCCAACTAAGAACAAGGGGGAGGATCGAAATATGAGGAATACCAGATGCATGAAGAGGAAGCCCACATGGAGGAGGACCATCATGGTGGTCCAGAACCAACCATGGTGGTTCATACAATGGAGGCAGTTTGGATGGAACAACAAAGGCAATAGACTGAAGCTATCTGTGCCCTGGCCCTTAGGGACATAGCTAGGACCGAGGATGGTGAGCCACTTCCTGTTCATCCTCGACTTGGAGCCACCATCCTGGACTTCATCAAGCTGAACGTCGAGAAGTTTTGGGGATAAGACAAGTCAGAAGTAGTCGAAAATGTCAAAGCTTGGCTGATTGCGGTCGAGAATGGGTTCCGTATGCTAGAGGTGCAGCCGAATAAAAAGGTTCTATTTTCTACTCACCTTCTGGAAGGTGCAGCCAAGATATGGTGGGAGAACCATATCACGGGAAGAGACCTAAGTGAGTAACCGATGGCATGGACTGACTTCAAGAACATCTTCACCGCCAGATTTCTCCCCATCTCAGCAAGGAAAGAGAAAGAAAGAGAGTTCATGAGCATGACTCAAGGAAGTTCTTCAGTTGCAGACTTCGGTCGCAGGTTCCGCCTCCTGGAACGCTTCAGACATATGTTGGATGAAGAGAGGAGGGTGGACGACTTCATAGAATGTCTGCACCCTGCCATCAAGCCTCATGTGATGGCTAGTAAGCCAAAGACCTTTGCTGAAGCCTACAACACCGCCTTAGACATGGAAAGGACAGTGATGCCTGTACAGAACCAACCCAGAGGGTACTTGGGTTTCACTGAAGGAGCTCAAGGGCCAAGGAATGAACACGGGAAGGGACAAGGATGCAACCACAACAAGAACAAGCATGGGCACAAAGGCAAGCCCCGTGGTCGCCTCCAGTAGTGTCGCACCTGTGGACGGGCACATCTTGGGAAGTGCCACTTTGAGAAGAAGGTATGCTTCAGATGTCAACAAGAGGGACACTTCATCGCCAACTGCCCTCAGCCTGACCCAAGAGGACCTTTAGGGTCACAGCCTGTGGCAGCCTAGCCAGTAGCTACAACACCTCCAGCAGGAGCACCAGCCGGAGCACCTCCAGCTAGAGAGAGGAGACAAGCTAGAGTGTTCTCCATCGACAATGAAGAAGCTCAGGTGAATGCTAATAAGTTGATTGAGGGTAATAATCCCTAGAGTTTTTTCTTTTAGTTCAATAGACCATGTAGTAGCTTTCTGATATGGAATAACTATGTAGGCTTGCTGGAAGTCATGGGACATAATGTAAAAGCACTCTTTGATTCTAGTTCTACTAATACTTTTATTTCGAGAAATCTGGCAACTATGCTTGGTTTGGATATCAGCGATTTGGGTTATGTTTTGGATGTCACAACCCGAATTGGTCGTATTTATAACTCTCTCTTAAAAACACCTATCTTTCCAGTAAAGTACCTGAACCATGAGCTTCCCACTGACTTCATCCTCCTCGATATGAGTGATTTTGATGTAATCATCGGTATGGACTGGCTTTCCACCTATAGGGCCCATATTGACTGTAGAGAGAAGAAGATTCTCATTAGAAAGACCGGCTATCCACACTTCACCATTCAAGGAAGGAAGGATGCACCAACCAGCCTTTATGTGTCCGCCATGAAAGCTGAGCGGATGCTATCCAAAGGTTGTCGAGCCTACCTAGCCATAGTTACTGTACCCGAGGTTAAAGGGAAATCCTTAGAGGACATAGAGGTGGTTCGGGAGTACGCAGATGTGTTTCCAGATGATCTACCAGGGATTCCCCCTGAGAGGGAGGTAGACTTCTCGATTGAGTTAGCTCCTGGGACTAACCCTATATTTAAGGCACCCTATAGAATGGCCCCTGCTGAGTTGCTTGAGTTGAAAACCCAGTTGCAAGAGTTGTTGGATAAGGGGTTCATCCGACCCAGTACCTCACCATGGGGAGCACCAGTCCTCTTTATGAAAAAGAAGGATGGGTCGCTTCGGATGTGTATTGATTATCGGATGATCAACCAGGCAACCATTAAGAATAAGTATCCTTTAACCAGAATAGATGACCTATTTGACCAACTCAAATCAGCTCGAGTATTTTCCAAAATCGATTTGAGATCAGGATATCACCAGGTGAGAGTGAGGAGTGAGGATATACCCAAAATGGCTTTCAGAACCCGTTATGGCCACTATGAGTTTGTGGTCATGCCATTTGGACTATCCAATGCACCGAGTGTCTTTATGAACCTCATGAACAGTGTGTTCCAACCTTTTCTTGACTCTTTTGTGATAGTGTTCATAGATGACATTTTGGTGTACTCAGATGACCTAGCTCAACACCGTTACCACCTGGGTAGAGTCCTTGATATCCTGAGAAAGCATACGTTTTTTGGAAAGTTCTCAAAATGTGAGTTTTGGTTGGACCGAGTCATGTTTCTTGGACACATCATCTCAGGAGGAACAATCACCGTAGATCCAGCCAAAGTATCGAAAGTTCGAGATTGGCTGGCACCCAAGAACCCCTCCGAGATTCGCAGCTTCTTGGGGTTGGCCAGATACTACTGTCGCTTTATCAAGGATTTCTCCAAGACTGCTCTACCGCTAACCATGTTGACTCAGAAGGATGTTAAGTTCATGTGGTCTGAAGTATGTGAAGCTCGCTTCCAAGAATTGAAAGAGAAGCTGACCGCCACTCTTGTGTTGACTTTGCCTTCTGGCAATGAGGGTTTCATGATATTCACTGAGGCATCCAAGATGGGACTTGGCGGTGTGTTGGAACAAGATCGACATGTGGTTGCATATGCTTCCCGACAGCTCAAGCCAAATGAGGTGAATTACCCGACACATGACCTGGAGTTAGCTGCTATAATCCATGCCTTGAAGATATGGCGGCACTACTTGTATGGTGCTACCTTCGAGATCTTCACCGGACATAAGAGTTTAAAGTACCTACTGACATAGAGAGACCTAAATCTGTGACAACGACGATGGATGGAGTACATGAAGGATGACGACTTCACCATCGCCTACCATCCTGGTAAGGAGAATGTAGTAGTTGATGCATTGAGTCGAAAACAACTTAAGTGTGTAGCTGTTTTGTCCAGTCAGTGGAAGAGTTTGGAGGAGCATGTGGAATGGACACCACAACTGTTAGAGAACCAAGTTCGGTTGGCTAATATCCAGATTCAATCTGAGTTGTTGAGTGGGATCATAACTGCACAGTTGACGAGTGGAGAGCTAGACAAGATGAAAGGTTTAATGATGAAGCCACAGACTCGTCTATTCGTGGGAGTAGACGGAGGAATCAGGTTTGAGAATCATGTATGGGTTCCAGCGGATTCATCAATAAAGGAACACATCTTGCAAGAGGCTCATGGATCCAAGTACACAGTGCACCCAGGAACTACTAAGATGTACAAGGACCTACAACGGTTTTTCTAGTGGCCAGGAATGAAGAAAGACATTGTGTCATGGGTGGCCAGTTGTCTTACGTGCCAGATGGTGAAGGTTGAACACCAATGACCTGGCAGACTTTTACAGTCGATAGAAATTCCAGAGTGGAAATGGGAGAAGATCACCATGGATTTTGTGGTGGGTCTACCCTGGACCAAGAAGGGTCATCATGCGATATGGGTCGTGGTAGATCGTCTTACCAAGTCAGCACACTTCCTTGCCTTGAAGACCACTGCTAAGGTGGTAGACCTAGCTGAGTTGTACATCAGGGAGATAGTGCGGTTGCATGGTGTACCAGGATCGATCATTTCAGATAGAGACCCAAAGTTCACTTCCAAGTTATGGAAGCAAGTTCAAGAGGAACTTGGTACAAGGTTAAAGTTTAGTACCGCTTATCACCCCCAGACAGATGGTCAGTCAGAAAGGACGATTCAGACATTGGAAGATATGTTGAGAGCTTGTGTGCTCAATTGGGGTGGCTCATGGGAGAAATACTTACCGTTGGAAGAATTCGCCTACAACAACAGCTACCAAGCCAGAATCGGGATGCCTCCGTATGAAGCTTTGTACGAGAGACCGTGTCAGTCACTACTTCACTGGGATGATGTGGGTGAGAGGACCTTGTTGAGGTCAGATGAGATCCAAGTTTATGCTGATAAAGTGGCTTTGATCAAGCAAAGGCTAAAGAGAGCCCATGACTGACAGAAGTCGTATGCTGATGCAAAGCGGACTGATGTGCATTTCACTGTGGGAGATCATGTGTTTTTGAAAATCCGTTGGAGGTGTTAGAACGGATTGATGAAGCTACATACCACTTGGCATTACCCCCACAGTATAGCATGATGCATGATGTGTTTCACGTGTCTAAACTAAAGCGATATGTGCAAGATCCAAGCCATGTGCTGAGCATTGAACCTATTGAGCTTCAAGGGAAGATGACCTATCCTGAGTCACCTTTGTGGATTCTAGATACCAAGGTGAAAGAGCTCAGATGCAAGAATATAGAGATGGTAAAGGTTCTTTGGAAGCACCATGGAGAGGATGAGGCCACTTGGGAGCTAAAGGCAGACATGGAGAAAACATACCCTGAATTGTTTGTTTGATTGTTTGAATTTTGAGGGCAAAATTCCTATAAGGAGGGGAGGATGTTACAACCCCATTTTATTGAAAATATAATGGAAGAATATTTCTCTTTTAATAAAAAAATGAAATCCTTTTCTTTGAATTATGATATATTTCGTGTGAAATAGCTTTGATTGAATGATTGTGGGCTTTCTTGGCCATTAGGCCCAATTGATAAGAAAAAAAAATTAAAAAGGAAAAAGGATTGATTAATAAAAGGGAAATGTGAACAATTAATAATTAAAAGAGGATAAAGGCAAACCAATATTCCCCAATGTGGGAATCCGTGCCTTTGGGTTTTCTTGAGGTCCAAGGGACCCAAAAGATTAAGATAATGGCAATAGGAATAGGAATATAAATTAATTTGGATTAATTGATGAGAAAACTTGGGAGAGAAGGAAGCCTTCTCATTCCTTGTTTTTTGTTTCCCAAATTTCGTACAAAGATAGGCAATAATTAAAGGAACATTCCCTTAAAATTTGAGATAAATCGGAGTTATGGGTTGGGAGATATTAATTTTGCAAGTTATCTTTGATTTGGGAGTTTTCCTAAATTAAATGATAAATAGATATATATTCCCTTTGAATGTGGGTGATGAGGCCCGTTGGATCCTAATCCAATGATGGACGCTCATCGTCTAAGTCTCGCTGGGACTAGGACGCTGTTGGTTATAGGGTGGACTTTCCATCCTAGATTCTCGAAACTCCATTACATGAGCAAATCGGGAAACTATCGCATTGGATTCAGGAGGAGAAATCGCGAAGATTCCTCCCTAGTTTCATTAGGTTTTGTCACCGTTTGTAGAAACACCCAAGATGGCAATGCCTTCCTCGACCCTATAAATAGGGAAGGATGATCCAAGGCACCAACACCTCTGTTAGCTAGTCCAATCACTGCCGAAGGAGACGAGGAGTGCGTTGGTGAGATCAATTGCTCAATTGCTCACGACCTGTGACCTCCATACCTCAGGAAGCGGCGCCGGAGTCCGACGAGAATAGGGTGGTTGCGGCGCAATCGGGGTGAGCAATTGGAGGCGTCGTCGTGTTCGAAGGAAGGCGGCGGAGCTCTCTGGACCATCGGCATGAGCAAAGGTGCCCTGAAGCCCAGAGTCAACCTCACGGTTGACCGACATTGCTACGGAAATAGAGACGCGAGGAAGAAGAAGGTCAGGTGGCCTTTTACCAATCTTCCCCTCCACACTCTGCTTGCTAGTAAGGACAATATAGTCCTTTGCTTCCTTTCATAACTGTGATGGGCGCGTGCATCCACGGCCACTGGATCCTCAGTGGATCTGCAGACCATGGATCGGGCGGCTCTTCCTTTTTTCTAAAGATAGCAATTAAATAGATAAAAAGGGTTTTCCATGTAGAAATCATATCTGGAGCTAGGAAGCTCGTATGAGAAAAATTAATACATGAAAAGTGATCAGAAAAATATGAGGAATTTAATAAAAATGGTCTGGGATCCTGAATCTAACTATTTTTAGAAAAGTATATATTTGGAATAGAAAAAAGGGTTAATTTGTGGATAAAAACCCTAATTGTTGATAAAAGGCATAATCAGTCTTACAATTAAGTTAATTTGAGTATGGTTAACTTAATTACTGATTTAGATTATTATTAACATGTTTTAATGATAGAATTACAAGTTTAGGGTTTGTAACTCCATATGTTGATTAAAATGTTTAGAAACCCTAAATTAGATAAAAAGAAAGGAAAAGGTATAACAATCTGAAATTTAGGGTTTATATGGTCCAAACCTGATCTTTAGGACCTTAATGGAAAATGGGACAAGAAAATTAGGATTTGAAGTATAATTTGATAAAAGTGAGGTAAAATAAATAAAAAGGAAATAAAACCCTAATTATGGTCAAAACCCTAAAAAGGGAAAATAACCTAGGAAACCCTTAGAATTACTGAATCATGATGATGTGCTTAATAATAGAGAAATTGAATGCCTTTTTCAGGAGCTTGTGTGTGTGCTTGCTTGATTTCCTGATTGATTAAGTTACTTCTGCATTCAAGTCAGCATTAACAGGTATGTGGTTAATTATGAATAACCACTTTAGTTTCCCGATGGATTCCCAGATGTTTAATCACATTGAATGCAACTAAACTATTTGGATGTTCATATTGCAATTATAAAGTGACTATGACTATCACCATTTAATGTAAATGTGTAATCCTGCACCTACGTGCCACCCTGATGGAAGATGCCATAAAGGTCAGGCCCAGGAGGGTAGATCAATGGGCACCATGAGAGGTGACCCTAGACACCAAGCTCGGGAATGAGAAGGTGGTCAATGAGGCATGACTAAGGAGCACCATGAGAGGTGACTCCCAGGCACCAAGCTCGGGATTGAGAAGGTGGCCTTAAGTCAAATCCAGGGTTAGGGCAAAAGCGGTGGGGATTGTCACATGGAAAATGTAAATTGACTTGCTAATTATCTTGATTACAGTGCTTAGATTGTTAGACTTAATTATGAAATTTTGGTTGCCTCCACATACCAGCAATTGCTGATCGATGTTTTGTTTGTCGGCGTTTTAGGTAAGATCCTGAAAAACACAAACAATAAAGTGACACATCATGAAATTAAGAAATAAAGTGCAAGGAGGATTAGATAGAGTATTTAAAATTGTGGATAGTTAGATTTCCAAGTTTTATAAAGGTAAGTAAAAGTTTTAATTTTGTACCCAATTCCATTTTTTGTTAGTAGAATTTCATAATTATTGTTGATTATATGCTGAACCTTTGATCCTGTAAATTGATTAATGGCTTTGACCTTCGGGTCTCCCTTAATTGGGGGTTATCGGGAGGTGGGGTCGTTACACACATCCCACCCCTAGCTCTCCTCCTGTCCCCACTGTCTCCCCTCGAGTGGTGCCCTGGCTCTATGCCCCTTCCAACTCAACAAGCACCCTACCCCCACGTACACTCTCCTCCTCCCCCTTTCCCTTCCTCCTCAGCCAGCCACCTTTAAAACCATCTTCCTCCTATCGTCCCTCCGCAAGCCAACCCCATCTCCCCCGCGAGATCGCTCATCCCTCTCGTGTCTCCTCCGATTCACCCCACCACCATCAGACCCATCTTTCCGCCTCCATGACCCCTCCTCCTCACTCTGCCTCATCCCTTCCCTTCCTATAATAGCATCGTTTTGTCCAACTCCCACTGGATGATTAGGCTTTGTACATAATTAAAGTTTTTTCTGCGTAGTGCCCACCCCATAAACTTCTTCATTCGACGTCACATGCGGCTTCCTCGGCGAAGCCTTCAGCCAAGCTCCCCAGCCACGCTGATGGTCGTTGGAATCCTCCTCGCAATCGCAGTCCCTGTATAGATGCCCTATCCTCCCACAGAGGTAGTAGAGGTTTGGGAGTTGCTCGTACTTAACTTCTAGATTGAAAATCTTCCCTTTCTTGTCCTGGTGTTTTAGGACTCTCTTGATGGTACAATGCACCTCTAGTGCTACCCGAACTCTCGACGAAGAGTCCCACCCAAAATCATCTAAGTCCACCTGCTCGACTGTCCCCAGCCTGGCCGCAATGGCCTTCACCTCTCCTTCCACCTTGTATCCAAGAGGAATGCCATAGAGCCTGATCCAGAACAACACCTCATTGAACACGATCTGTCCAGGAAGGTCATTGTCCTCCACCTCCTTAGTCAACAACAACTGATTCTCAAAGTTCCAGGGGCCGCCTTCCATGACCCTTGCTTTATCCTTCCAGTGCTAGAATTGAATCACAAATACCTCCACATCCAACTGCTTGAAGACGACCTTATTGGGGAGAGACCATGCCTGCGTCAAAGTCCTCTTCATCGCCTAAAAATTGTAGGGCCAGTTTTTGTGCAGCCTCACCACCAGGGCGAGCTCCACATGCTCGCTCGGGTCTCCTTTCTCATCATCTTCTAGAACAATGATCTCCTCTTCTTCGACGTCCTATAGCCCTAGCCTCTCACATCTATCAACCAGATCTTCATCCATCTCGTGGCCAAGACTCAAAGCTCTAGCCCGCCTTGAACCTACAAGAGAGAAATAACCACTCAGGAGAGGATGGTAACCACTCGGGAGAGGCTTTGCTCCCACCGTCGCCCACCTAGTCACCCAAGTGCTAGGGTTGCAGCTGGGAGAGAGAACTGATTTCTTATTGGAGTCGCATGTTAATTGGAAACAACATTGGGTGAACAATTATTGAACCAGGACATGAACCAACTGGTTCACTAAGTGAGCTGACCGGTTCAAGGTCTAAGACAACTGATTCATGTTATGAACCACCCAGTTCAATGATCAATTTGATTGGATCAAGGATTTATGTTGACATCATGTTTTGCATTAAATGAATATTGAATGCCAATTTGATTAAGAACATGAAAGTACATGAACCGACCATTTCAAGAGATGAACAAAACAATTTACCTCTGATCTGACCATTTGAATAATGAACTGTCTAGTTCACCATTTGTAGGTTTCAAAAAATTCATGAAATTCTATCTCTTCGACTCCCATATCGAGTGGAAACCCTGACCCTGACCCTACTATAAATAGAGGGGTATTTGGGGCTTCCCATACACAACAATAAGATCTGACAATTGTTATCCTCTCTAGATATGGTAACCATGAGAGTTCGAGTAAGTGCTACCCATGAAAGGGAGGGATAGAAAGGGAGAGACAGTTGGAAGAGAGAATCAACTCTAGTAGGTTGGTGTTTAAAGGGATGACTCCTTCTCATTGTCTATGGTAGTGCAACATGGAGTTCCCTGTAGTCCACATGGACAACTCTAGAGGCCAGTAGGTTATTTCCTACCACTAGGAGGACAAAGTCAATTTCTTCCATGGTGATCAACCAAGAGGCCGTTGTTGACACTGTCTAGGTGCAACTTGAATAAAGTTGCACACTATTGCAACAATAACTGCCATTAGACTTGCTCCATGACTAGGTATAACTCTTGTTACCCTCTTTCCTAGATACATCATTGTCGATGAGATCTTGCTGATTAGGGAATTGGGTATTAAATTTTTTATTCCTACTACCTTATCTATTTCCTAGATCTCCCCACAGAATCATATAAGTACTTATTTAAGAATTGAAGCCATGATGGGAGACACTCATCAGAAATTTAGGCAACTGAATGATTGGTTAGACATGGGGAACTGCCTAAGTCATAAGTTCCCTAACATAAATGAAGTCATTATTCTCAATCTTTTCCTCACTAATTCATCCTTAGAAGGAAAAGATATCACACTCTCTTTCCACACTCCATAAGGTTAGTCAGATGATCTTTGATGAGTCCAACCTTTTTGGCATTTTGTGACAAAAATGAGGGTCAGACTTGGCTCAAGCATGTGGTTCTCACTCTTATCTCGAATCTTGCCTTGATAGAGGCAAACTGTAGACACCCTATTTTTGCTAATGTAGTAGAAAATCATACTTAAATGCTAAATCTTTAGCTAATGATAGAGTTCATACCACTTTCCAAATTTTACCCTTTTTCCACAATTTCCCACCTATTTAATCTATCCAATTTCACCCACTTTAACCCAGTTCGAGGATTTTGATAAAGAAACCTTCTTTTAGACCAAAAGTGCAATTCCTCCTTAAATAGGCTATTTGTCACAAATTGCCCAACTGAATTGTTTAGAAGTGAATATTCTCTTTCCAACTACCTTTTCTAGGAAAATGTGAGAGATAACTCTGATTTATGCTTATGTGTGCAATTGCCCTTCAATTCTTCCTTAAATAGGTCATTCTTCACTAATTTCCCAACAAAATTGTCTGAATTAAATATTCCCTTTTCAACTTCCTTTTCTAGGAAAAATCTGAGAGATAACTCTACTTATATTTTTGTACAAGTTTTTTCCATTTTTTTCCAAAACATTCCTAGAAGGAGATTGCCTTTTTCCACCAATGGACATTGGGCGTATCACAACCATTAGCCATGTGACATGTGGAAAATGATACTGATCTGCATTCCCTTCAACTGGGTGCATCATTGTGATCCTCCACCTCTTCTAGAAGGTTCTGACCAGAATCCCAAACCCTAAAATCTATCTATAAACAACCCCCCTAGTCAATGTATTACAATCCCCTTTCATCTCTCCTGAAGCCATAGAAACAACTACCTTTCCCTTTTATTTTATGCATGTGAATAGATGATCCTTCCTTTGACACCAAGTACTCTTCTAATGTTGATAGACTTCTCATTAATAACTAATATTTTTTATGTTACATCCATATCAGTAATTAGAACTTTCTCTAACTCGTTCATGATTGTTCATGTCTGCATACTCTTTCTCAATGATCTAATCTTACTCTACTGAATCTATCTCTCTCACCTCTCTCTCTCTCTTCCCAACGCATCGATCCTAACCACCAATTATGGATTTTTGTCGTGGGAGATCCTGAGATGATTGGGTGCACAACACACCTAAAATCTATGACCTTTAGGACTATGATGAGAAATCTACAACCATCTCTAGCCCCAAAGGTCCTCCAACATTAAAATACCCTTTTATCATGTTTTAGGTCATTTTCTTAATAACAACCTTGATCACCATTAATTTTTATTGGAGATGACTAAAAAGGTTACAATACTACTCAATAGGGAGTGATGGGGTGTTGATCTTTCCATACTCATAACAAGATTGTTGAGTCTAATATCTTAATTTATATATACCTTTCTTATCCTCCCTTGGGTGGAGTCGAATTGGTTTTTTGTGTGTTTTCCTACTGATTTAAAAGTGTATTTTTATTTTTCCTTATTTTATGAATAAAATAGTATGGTGACTCTGAGATTTATCGATTTATCATTATCTTGTTACTTTTTTAGTTATACCCACGACTATAGGATCCATTGTATTTTCAGGCCAGGTACAAAAGTACAATATTTATCTAATAAGTACCGACAACTTATTGTGCATGGACGCAAATATAGATTGAGGTGGCAATGTTCTCTACAAATGTTCTTCATTTATGCTTTAAAATAGATATACTCCATTTATGTAATAGAAATTTATGACCGAATGCAAGGGAAATACAACATAATTGTACAATGCAAATGAATCTTAGTAGTAAATTTATATAGTAGATATGTTTGTGTTGATTGAAATTTTTGCAAATGCATATAAGAAGTTATGTGCATATCTAACACATGAGTCCCCCCTCCATGATAAGAACTCGGAGTTTCAGAGGATGGATTTTCTCCAAGCTATACTTCATTATTATTAAAAAAAATATTATGTAAGCTTAAACCAAATTTGGTTGTGTTTCTCATAGCATATAACAAGCTTATGATTTTTTCTATGTTGGTCATATATTAACTGAATGGTTCCATTTTTTTGTTCACAGACAAGAACTCGTAAAACTTATTATGTGTAATCAATGTTTTAGCCAACTAAAGGCTATGAAGAAATAGAGAATGACAAGTCTTTGTAGAGAAGGAGCCCAAGTTCTTGAAGAATAGTGGTGTAGGATTTGTTGATACTATACCCACCAATCACAAGTTCTTGCTATCAAGTAAACAATCAACAACAAGCAAATATGAGAGCATCCAGTTCACATGTGTATGGATTTTCATTATATCAAGGAAGAGATGGCCAAAGGATGTAGAAACTATTATATTAGTTGGGAAATGTTGTATGAAAGATTGTCTCATGGATGGTGTACTTTACAAAAGGGGCAAGGTAAAACGTCCTGCTGATGTAATTTACATGTAATTATAAATGAAAATTGATATTCATAATTTATACTCATGAAAATGTGAATTCAAAGTGTAATTGGTGCCCATTTAGAAAACTTGGTATGAAATAAAATTGAATGACTGAATTAAAGACATAAAATACCATTATACACAACAAGTATGCCATTAGTGGCATTTTTATGCTCCATTATATTCAATAAGAATAGTTTCATAAAACATCCTAATATTCAATAATGCATTTATGTAAAAGACAATTGAAGTAGTAGTAATATTTTAATAAATTCCAAATGATGTTTTAACGACATTCATTGAAATCCTTTAAAATTGGACATTTAATGTCATTTACAAAGTATGCCACTATCTCTCTAGTGGCATTGGTGCTAGAGGCATTTTTTCAAGTGTCAACAGATGACACTAAATAACTTCAGTGACATTTATAATTTTACAGTGGCATTTGTCAAATTCCACTAATGTGTATTTTTGTTGTAGTGTCATTTCTTTGAGTATGGATTTTATTATCATTTATCTTATTATGTTCTATATTTATTATGTATTATCTCTATATTCTTTATTATTTATATTACTCGTTATTAATTTTCCACCATGGCCCATATTTTGTTTATTTATTAGTTACTTGTCATTATATTTATATTCATTTTAAACCTTTTAGTGTAATTATATATGTCTCCATAGTCGCTTCCTATCAAAATATTACCATATTTTGCTACTTTTTCCTTCATCATATACATTTACTTACAAATTTCAAGGTAACATCTAATCAAAAATATTCCCTCCCCGTTAATCACATCCATATCAAAGAGATTCATTAATATGGTTGTGATCAAGAAGATAACTTGGAATGATCTAATTGTTTATTTACTAGTAAAACCAAAGGTCTAATAAAAATGGTCAGGATCTTCTCCTAAACTTCCTCTCTAAATATATTATTAGGAGTAAATCCACATGAGAACATTCTTACTACTTATAATCATTACATATCTCTTGGAAACCATTATCTACCAATGAACAAAAGAATATTGGATAGCCATTCTACCGATGAACTAAAAAGTATTGAACTTTGATCATGGAAAATTTAAACATGTTTTCTATATTAAAGGATATATGGATTACAAATAATTTACATGCAAAGATAAAGTATTGTACAATATCTAAATGTTATCTCCCCCCATACACTCTCAACTAAACAATTAATCATCAACATGGGGTCTAACTATATATAACAAGTTATCACTTGATTACTTAACAAATGCATTTTTCATTGTAGCTTAAGAACATATTAAATATTAATACATTAAATTGGAGTTTTCATTGTGAACTATATTATAATACTTTTAGTATAGATAAAAATGTTATATGCCCAACTATTTCTCATAATCACTTATGCATTGCATACTTTTCACATAATATATCATTTTATCCATAACATAACCATTCAATTTGTATTCCATTCTTATTCTAATATTTCCCAATCTAGAGTAACATGTATATTTTCACATCATCCTTCTCCAGAATTGGATGCCATAGAATGTTAATACCGATGTCAAGTAATAATTATATTTAGATTACAATTATCATTAGTATAATTGAAAAGTACTTAGCATAAATATTTGAAACTATAGTTATGTTGCATCATTATACATAGTTTGTCATCTCATTTTGGACCTCATGTTTATATTATGGACTCATCTACTAGTAATTATCCATATATGGCTATTTGATTATGGATGCTAACTAGATTCTTCTTATTTATTTATATTTGATATTAAAGAATGGGTACATTCAATTTAAAAGATTATGTGAATTATCACATAAAAAACAAAAGAGTAATTAATAAAATATGTTGATGTATCCAAAAGTATTCCCTTTTTCCCATTGATAGCCTAATTCTATAAATTATCATCACTAATCAAGAGATTAGGATGTATTCTACTAAAATTATATTTTATATATTGAATGTACTCACCTCATAATGGGAGCTTCCAAACAAAAATCTTCTTTGTCTTCAAAAATTAGAAGATGGTTTGTCCCACATTAGGTTTCTTCCATGCCTTCTACTCTTAGAGAGGTTAGGAAAAGATTCAAAAATAGAAATAATAAATAAATCAGACTGTAGACCACATATAGAAGACATCCTGGAGAGTAATAGGAGTGAAGATTTGCAAAGTGGTATTTTTTAGTTACTTAATTTATAAGTTGCTTTCATCTCTATATGAATTTTAGAGTTGAAATCCAAGACTTTCCCATATAATTCCTCATTAAATTACTAAGTATTGGTGGAAATTATGCTAGGATAGTAGAGAATGATATAGAAGGTTGTTGGTAGTCAAATGAATAAAAGGGTCATGCAAACATATGTCTACCATATTTAATAATGGTAGTTTAGTTTTGGCAAAACCACCCACAAAATTGACATAATTATAGTTGGTTTACATCCCCCTTAGTCACTTGACTAGTAAGAGTATTCATTGGGAAATGAAACTACAAACTCAAGTTTGTTAAATTTAGAAATAGCTAGTTGGATTCAAGGGTTTGTTGAATTTTTAATTGTTAGATCGACTATTAGATATCTAACATCCCTTGTAAAATCTGGTTGAAGTCCAATTTATGTGATTTTGGGGTAACTCGACAACTCAATTTGGTATGTCAATACCCATCTGATTATTAGGTCAGTTCGTATGGAAAAGCAACCCGACTTTAGTCATCTAAGTATGGCTAGTCGGCCTCAAAGGTTGGCCAACTTTTGCAAAGGTTGACAGACTTCTCGACTTAGCTCTTCAAAAGCCAAAGTGACACTTTAATCCAAACCCAAACCATTCTAAAATCATACCATACAATTTTTTTGTTGGTGACCGAGATAACCCACCCCAAGCGAGCCCGACATGGTAAACTCTCAAGGCATCAGAAGGTGTGGCCTAGTCACCACCTCTCGAGTGAAATCAATATGTATTTCCATTGAAAGAGTGCCTTCGGTGTGGTTTGAACCCTGGTCCTTCATTGGAACTTACTTAGCTCTTACCACCTCAGCTATTCTGGTTGGACAAACTCATATCATAAATTTTCTATACCTATTTAATTAAATGTTCCACATGGTATTATGTCATAACACTTATCTTATTTATCTCCTCTCTCCTACTAAATTTGCATTTCCATGATATCTTCTAAAATTTTAACATGAATTGTCAAACAACTAATGTTCTTTACAAAGTTAGATTTTACATGAGATAGCAAGATTTATATTATATTTATGTTAAGGGTACTAAATTAGGGTTTGTAAGAAATCTAATAATGGATTACGAGAATTACATTTGGAAAAATCAAATACTCATCACCTATTATCCACACATAGAAAACACACATCCAAACCAAGGAAAAATCACCAAAACAACACAATGAACAACAAGTGTGGTAGACATGGAATAACAAGGTCAATCTTTTAGTGACAACATAAAATTAGACCATCATATTTGAAAGTCTAGTGTCACACTAGTAACATAAAGGTTATAAATTACAATACTCATTTTGAACTAGGACAAGAAACATAGGGATGATAGTGTAATCCTTTTGAATGAGGTTGTCATTGGAAATGACTTCAGGAACAACTATGACCATTCCTACAACCAATGTTTCTGGTTATGAGACATTCATATGTTTGAGCTTGCTAGATTTGTATTCACACAATACCAAACTTCTAGAATGTTTCCCTAAATCACTACAAACTACAAATGTGATATGTGATGTAAAACACTACATAAGTGTATATCGAACCAATATCCCCCTCTATAGAAAGGAGTAGGAGGAAACCAACATGGAGAAGCATAATGTGGTAACACATCCCGCTATTACACAGACAACGAGGTGTTACGCGAAAATGTGAGGAAAACACCATAAACCACAAATTACCAAAAACATGGGTTAATTAAAACCGATTGCAGAAAATAGATAAACGAAGAACTATTACATTTAGGTCCTCATCCTGCAAGGAAACAGGTTATATAAACATGTACAAGTCTGGATGCGTGTCCACAGCTTAGGAGATCAACTATCTTGTCATCACATGAGTTCATCACCTGTTATTACATACAAAACGGACCACATCCGGCCAACAACATGATATACAAAACATCATCAGCTATACATCGTAAAACAATGTCAAAATGCTCCCAAGGACCTGAGAGTACAGGGATGACTCTAGACTCTACTTACAAAACAACCAAAACATCAGCATATCCATCTCTTTCCTTCTACTACTTGTCTTGCTGCTCGGCCGCAACCCCGTGACCACCACCGCGTCTAGCTCGAACACCTAAGAAGGTTATAAACCAGCGGGGTGAGACACACGGTCCCAGCGAGAAACATAACTCCCCGCCGAAACTATAAAACCAAAGGAAGATTAAAGCAATAACATCAGATAGCTGATAAAAGGTATATGTGACAAAGTGGATTTTAGCAAAATAATAAGATAATTACTCTTTTGACCTCATTATATTCTCTCATGGTCTCAAATTATTTTTTTCTTGTCTTCATAATCATTATTGAGACTCAAATCCAAGATATGGTGAACAATGTGGATTTTATACACATTATAACACTTCAAATTGGATTCATTCATCACTTTGTCCAAAGAATCAAATTGGTCAATCAAACTTTGTCTTTTGATTCTCAAACATTTTCTAGATATTCTCCACGTTATTTTTAAGCTTTGATCCAAATTTGAGAACAATTGGACATTCCTGCTATTTACTATGATTTCTTGAAGTTTATATGTTAAAAATCCTTTATTCCCCTTTCATTTGCCCTTTTCTTGACTTGCCAAGTCAGAGATCCATGGCAAGGGATCGGGGACGCCTCTCCACCCTTGCATATCCTTCCCACGGATCAGGGATAGATCCAGTGGCTACGGTATCATCTTCTACCTCCGCAATCAGCGGGAGGAGTAAATGAGGACCCGATTGAGAGATCTTGTGCCATTGACTACGATTCGAAATTTGAAGCGAGCCAAAATGACCCTCTTGCAATTTCAAACTCACCAAGCCCTATTTTGACCAGATTTCAGGCACCTTTGTGCCGCCAAAATGCTTTCCCCTCTTGGCCCTCTCTTCTCGGCGGCCATGACTGCAACAAGACCTCGAATTAGCCCTAAACCTAAGTCCTAATACTATATAAATCCCTCCCAAGGATCGCATACACTTCACCATGCTCAGAGACTCGCCCTTGCTCACCCCTCAACCCTGAGTGCACCCTGTTTGCCTCCCCGACCTCCTTG
Organism: Alisma plantago-aquatica; assembly: GCA_963693085.1. NCBI lineage: Eukaryota > Viridiplantae > Streptophyta > Magnoliopsida > Alismatales > Alismataceae > Alisma > Alisma plantago-aquatica. The sequence goes on along the minus strand of OY856409.1, from coordinate 1,680,457,237 downwards.
CTGCTGGTGCGGTGCCGCCGCCAAGCCCAGTTGGGCGTCCTACCTCCTCGCTCCCTCTCCTCTCTCTCTGGCCACCAATGACTCCGCAAGAGCTCGCCGAAGCCGAACGGCAACTCAGTCGCCTCCCTCGCCCACTCCTTCTTTCAAAGCTGCTCTACACCGGCAAGCCCCTCCACCCTGTTCTTGGGCTCGCGGGAGGCTCTGTGTGGGCAGGATACAGAGCCCTGAACCACCGGCTCAGCGCAAGATCGGCCGGCCCAAATGACCAGGCTGAACCGCTGATTGAACCAAGAAATTGAGCATTGAATCAAGATCGAACCAGGGCACCTCATCTAGCAAGTCGCCCTGCCTATGTGGCACAATCCTGGCCATCCTTTGTGCATCCAACAGTCTTTGTTTACCACTTTTTAAGGTATTTATATCCCTGTCTACTAGAAATTGCAATTAATACTCAGATCTTGATTAAATCATAGAAATTGCATCGTAACTCCAAAAATGACAAATAAGTAGTCCATTTGGATCAGAAAAATCCAATGGATCATTTAAAAATACTTTTGAGACCATATTATGAATGTTTCTCACTGATATCTCTAGATCGGTGATCCTTTGCATATTTAAATTGTCAAATGACTCATAATCATGATTAATCTTCGGAAACCTTAGATTTGGACTCTAATGATTATATTGTAACCTATATCTGATATATTTGAATCATCTACTCTTGAAAATGAATCATTAATGATCTAGATCTTTTTACTGGATTCAATCTTGACTATAATCTTTATAATGAAGTAATCTTGATCGAAATCTTGCAAAACCTTGGTATATTCTTGAACCATCAATATGATCCTGAATTCCAACTATACTAAGTATCATGATGATGATTTAGAAATTTGATGATGACTTGGATAATGATCATAAATTAGGGTTAACACATATGATCCTAGAAAACCTAGGTAAGTCATTCACACTTGGATATATTGTATACTTGAAATAATGTTGGACATGTTGAAATATTGATTATAAGTGAATGACCCAACCCTAAGGTTGACATAGGAAAAGTGTAACCCTAATCTTAAATATTAAAACAAAATTTTCCAAACATCATGATCTTGACCCTTGATCCAATCTTGATGATTTAGGATCTGACTCGAAGGGTTGACCTATTGATCGGATATTGATTATACTCGAAATCTCGGTGAAAGGTACGCTATTACATAATTCCTCCTTGATTGTATTGAAGATACTTTTATGTATCTCTTGACTGTATACTTGGCTATTTACTTAGATGAGCTATTGTTCCCTATGATTAGTCTTCCGTTTTTCTATACTATATTTTGAAAAACATGAAAACATAAATTGCATGCCCATTATGACTGCCCATATATTGATAATGATGATGATATTGATAATGTTGATAATGTGGATATTGAGTACAACAACCCCCTCATTTGGAGGTGGGACTTGTACATTGGCTTCCTATGTTCCTATGGTGAGAAGGAGCCTAGTGACCTTCCCCATCTCGTTGGGGTAATAGAGTCACAAAATATATAAGCATGCTTCTTGAATTACAGTATAATGGGAACTCGTAATAAAATTCGAATTGTTTGAAAAACTTGTCGAATAAATGTTGGTTTTGCAAATTGCTTGTTATTTTTTTGAATATAAGTCCTGCCAAGCATACTATTTTGTTATAAATCGTTTTACTTGATTTTGATAGCGTACCGTGCAATTGCATGATTATGTCTTGATTTTCTTGATTTTAGGCAAATACAATGGAATACTGAATAAGATCGCTTCCGCACACATACACTCTGATGACAAAGATAAATCGGGTATATCTCCATATTGGGTTAGTATGTATTTTATTTATCCAGTTTTTGAGTTATTTATTTCTTATTGTATATGCCAATGTGATAGATCATATTGGGCCACTCAGGGACGGGCGCTTCAATCCTTTTACCACTATCTAGGTAGTGGGATTGGGATTGGGGTAAGAACGGTTCCGTGATAGTTGGTATCAGAGCTTACACACTCCCATATACCTTAAGTAAATAATTTCTCAAGTCTCTTACACCCAAGAAACCCTAAAGTCTATAATGGTGAAAATTGATGTGTCTAGGCTCGGGGTCCTGGCATAATTTCTCCTATCCGTCTTCACGGTGGTTGAGATCCCCCGCTCTACCTGGCCTTAATTGATCCAGAACTGGACCTAAAGGTTCTCTTGTGAAACCCTAGAGAGTCCTCTAGCATCTCATCTCTTCTTTAAGGACTATCCTAAGCCACCCATGTAGATGAAGATTAGGTAGTCTTCTCATCTCATCATGTGATCCTTTTCATGACCTTTCACCACGTGATGTCTCGATTATGGGTAGCTTATGAATGGGAAAAGTCAAAATATTGCTAAATCTAGAAAGGTGATACCATGATCTGACTTTAATGTGAAAACTTGATTTTGATCAATTAAGCTTGAAAATAAAATACTCACATATGACTCCTGATATCATGAATACTCAATTTAGCCAAAATGTGACTACATGTTTGCTATGTTTGAGGTCAATATTAATAATCTTGATATGGTGTAATAAGAAGGACATATACCTTATACCTTATTGTTGATAAGGTCCCTATTTGATTAAGCCAATGTTGCCCTATTGTTGATTAAACCTCAAACATAATTAAGCAAACACGTATCCTATTTTATACACATCTTGACTATGCTATCAAATTGACTAATTTAGGATTCACAAAATCAAGATGTAAAACCTATGATGCAAAAATCAGTTTCCTATTGACTATTGATGCCTTTTGCAATCTCGATTTTGATATGATGATTATGGGACTAGATTTTGCACTAATATTATCTGATTCCTCGAATGTCAAATTCAAATCCTCGATTTCCAAACTGTATCACTACCTTGATCATGAAAGGAAAGAATTGCAAATCTTGACATTATTGACCTATTATCTTGAATTTTGATCTTATGACCTGGATATATACGATCTAATCATGGATACTCTCCCTATTTGAATAATCTCAATTAATAATGACTTATGTTGGTAATGTGCCAGATTAGGGTGGTAGTTGACTCATGACTCCCCTAACCTAGGTTACATCCCTATTTTGACTACCTATAAATTTTCACCTTGTTGATTATTTAGAGTCTAGAAAGGTATACCCTTTCACCCGATTTAGACTGGTTGACCTAAGCCTAATAGGTTGAACCCATGGTTGATACTCGATCTTGAATATTGACTTAATAATGATCTTGATATATGAAAATGTTGACTATAGCTTGTGGTTTATTTCCTAGATAGATAGACCTAGGTCTAGATCATTCATCAACCTTGGAAACATGATAATGAAATTATGATATGTTGCTCGAATATTGCTTGAATAATGTTGCTCGAAATTGGATATAGATGAGTGATCTCCCCTAAGGTCTAAATAGGAATCTAAACCCTAGCTTCAAAATTTTAGACCTATAACTTTTGATTTCTAAAATCTCGACTCTTGATACTGATATATAATATTGTGACTCACGATTATCAAATCTCAATAATGATACAAATCTTATGATCACACTATTTGAACATTGAGATATAGGACTAATGACGTCAAAATCCCAAATCTTGAAATTTTTTTTTTAATGATGACTATATTGACTCTCTCAATTTATGACTTAGGGTTTAGCTCCAATTAGGACTAGGGTGGGACCTCCCAGTGATTTTGAGCCCGAAAATCATGATATTGAAAGTATGATGTTGTCTTGAAATGTTGAAATGTGAAATCTCAAATCATGGACGCATAACCCACCTAGACCAATGGAGAAGCTATGACCCTGAGATATTGGGATTGAAAGTCACCTTGTACACGTGAACTCTATTTGTTTGACCTAAAATATGATATGTCCAAATTGGTGATCAATATGATGTTTTCCATATTTGTGACTCATATAATGACTTTGGACAATATATGTGCTGATCTTGATACTCATTTGCTCGATGATGAAATAATGTTAGTACTAAGTTGATTATGATATGGAACATGGAATCTCAATTATGATGATTGTACTAATTGAAGTTTGAGGACATGATTTTGATTTTATACTTGAGGATATCCCAATATTTGAGGAAACTACTTAGGTTAAATAAATTTTTGAGGTTGTTTTGAATTTTGGGGACAAAATTCCTTTTTAAGGAGGGAAGGATGTGACAAAGTGGATTTTAGCAAAATAATGAGATAATTACTCTTTTGACCTCATTATATTCTCTCATGGTCTCAAATTATTTTTTCTTGTCTTCATAATCATTATTGAGACTCAAATCCAAGATATGGTGAACAATGTGGATTTTATACACATTATAACACTTCAAATTGGATTCATTCATCACTTTGTCCAAAGAATAAAATTGGTCAATCAAACTTTGTCTTTTGATTCTCAAACATTTTCTAGATATTCTCCACGTTATTTTGAAGCTTTGATCCAAATTTGAGAACAATTGGACATTCCTGCTATTTACTATGATTTCTTGAAGTTTATATGTTAAAAATCCTTTTATTCCCCTTTTATTTGCCCTTTTCTTGACTTGCCAAGTCAGAGATCCGTGGCAAGGGATCGGGGACGCCTCTCCACCCTTGGATATCCTTCCCACGTATTAGGGATAGATCCAGTGGCTATGGTATCATCTTCTACCTCCGCAATCAGCGGGAGGAGTAAATGAGGACCTGATTGAGAGATCTTGTGCCATTGACTACGATTCGAAATTTGAAGCGAGCCAAAATGACCCTCTCGCAATTTCGAACTCACCAAGCCCTATTTTGACCAGATTTTGGGCACCTTTGTGCCGCCAAAATGCTTTCCCCTCTTGGCCCTCTCTTCTCGGCGGCCATGACTGCAACTAGACCTCGAATTAGCCCTAAACCTAAGTCCTAATACTATATAAATCCCTCCCAAGGATCGCATACACTTCACCATGCTCAGAGACTCTCCCTTGCTCACCCCTCAGCCTTGAGTGCACCCCGTTTGCCTCCCCGACCTCCTTGCTGCTGGTGCGGCGGCACCGCCTAGCCCAGTTGGGCGTCCTACCTCCTCGCTCCCTCTCCTCTCTCTCTGGCCACCAATGACTCCGCAAGAGCTCGCCGAAGCCGAACGGCAACTCAGCCGCCTCCCTCGCCCACTCCTTCTTTCAAAGCTGCTCTACACTGGTGAGCCCCTCCACCCTGTTCTTGGGCTCGCGGGAGGCTCTGTGCGGGCAGGATACAGAGCCCTGAACCACCGGCTCAGCGCAAGATCGACCGGCCCAAATGACCAGGCTGAACCGCTGATTGAACCAAGAAATTGAGCATTGAATCAAGATCGAACCAGGGCACCTCATCTAGCAATTCGCCCTGCCTATGTGGCACAATCCTGGACATCCTTTGTGCATCCAACAGTCTTTGTTTACCACTTTTTAAGGTATTTATATCCCTGTCTACTCGAAATTGCAATTAATACTCAGATCTTGATTAAATCATAGAAATTGCATCGTAACTCCAAAAATGACTAATAAGTAGTCCATTTTGATCAGAAAAATCCAATGGATCATTTAAAAATACTTTTAAAACGATATTATGAATGTTTCTCACTGATATTTCTAGATCTGTGATCCTTTGCATATTTAAATTGTCAAATGACTCATAATCATGATTAATCTTCGGAAACCTTAGATTTGGACTCTAATGATTATATTGTAACCTATATCTGATATATTTGAATCATCTACTCTTGAAAATGAATCATTAATGATCTAGATCTTTTTACTGGATTCAATCTTGGTTATAATCTTTATAATGAAGTAATCTTGATCTAAATCTTGCAAAACCTTGGTATATTCTTGAACCATCAATATGATCCTGAATTCCAACTATACTAAGTATCATGATGATGATTTAGAAATTTGATGATGACTTGGATAATGATCATAAATCAGGGTTAACACATATGATCCTAGAAAACCTAGGTAAGTCATTCACACTTGGATATATTGTATACTTGAAATAATGTTGGACATGTTGAAATATTGATTATAAGTGAATGACCCAACCCTAAGGTTGACATAGGAAAAGTGTAACCCTAATCTCAAATATTAAAACATAATTTTCCGAACATCATGATCTTGACCCTTGATCCAATCTTGATGATTTAGGATCTGACTCGAAGGGTTGACCTCTTGATCGGATATTGATTATACTCGAAATCTCGGTGAAAGGTACGCTATTACATAATTCCTCCTTAATTGTATTGAAGATACTTTTATGTATCTCTTGAATGTATACTTGGCTATTTACTTGGATGAGCTATTGTTCCCTATGATTAGTCTTCCGTTTTTCTATACTATATTTTGAAAAACATGAAAACATAAATTGCATGCCCATTATGACTGCCCGTATATTGATAATGATGATGATATTGATAATGTTGATAATGTGGATATTGAGTGCAACAACCCCCTCATTTGGAGGTGGGACTTGTACATTGGCTTCCTATGTTCCTATGGTGAGAAGTAGCCTAGTGACCTTCCCCATCGCGTTGGGGTAATAGAGTCACAAAATATATAAGCATGCTTCTTGAATTACAGTATAATGGGAACTCGTAATAAAATTCGAATTGTTTGAAAAACTTGTCGAATAAATGTTGGTTTTGCAAATTGCTTGTTATTTTTTTGAATATAAGTCCTGCCAAGCATACTATTTTGTTATAAATTGTTTTACTTCATTTTGATAGCGTACCGTGCAATTGCATGATTGTGTCTTGATTTTCTTGATTTTAGGCAAATACAATGGAATACTTGAATAAGATCGCTTCCGCACACATACACTCTGATGACAAAGATAAATCGGGTATATCTCCATATTGGGTTAGTATGTATTTTATTTATCCAGTTTTTGAGTTATTTATTTCTTATTGTATATGCCAATGTGATAGATCATATTGGGCCACTCAGGGACGGGCGCTTCAATCCTTTTACCACTGTCTAGGCAGTGGGATTGGGATTGGGGTAAGAACGGTTCCGTGACAGTATAACAAGAGCAGTCTATATAGCAAAGCTTTTGATACCATCAAGCTTACCAGATGTACGGAAGGCATATCACCAAACATCTCTTTATGGAACATGATTGACAAGATAAGATTCATAAGATCTTACCACATAACATAAGGAACGTATAAGTAACTATAAGTATAACAAGATTATCTACGCAAGCAAGGCCTCAATCAATGTTCCATATTTTGCCTTAAGCAATGAATACTATATGGCTTCATTACGTATTATTATTATTCCCTGAGGAAGTGAGTCGTACCGCTCAAATCCAACCTTCGGTTGCGAAACCCAAGCCGGTGCCATACAAGGTCAATGGAAGAGTCGGACTCCACGACCTCCCACCTCGTGGTCAGTGCACGAGAACCAAAGCATGACCGCAGTCTCATGCTTAAGTGGCCTCAGCCACAGGGTCAGCTCCATAGGCTACCCTTCCTCTAGCCCGCCTCGGTACAGGTCTCGGTGCAAGTATATCTGAGCCACGGGCCAATTCACCGTGCTCCCTGAGCCATGAACGCATTCATGCTCTATCACACTGAGCCATGGGCCTCTTCACCATGCTCTATATATATCCCGAGTCTACAACCGCAACTGCACTCACATCCTCTCTATTTTAGGCTAGGAGAAACCACACATATTCAATAATATGCGCTTCCAAGTTAACCTGCACGAGAACCTGTTTCACCATCACCAGCTACTGACGATGATGGATCTATGGCCAGGGCAAACTACATGATATATTCCACTGTGATTAGTTAGTATATTTTAAGTGGATTATTGAGGCAACCAAGTTGTAACACATGCAAAACATAAAGTTATGTTATTGTTACCACCATAACAATATCCTGGGATCTCAATCCCTCATCACAAGAAACCACTGCCTCATAGGGCATACTCATCACTTGGGATAACAATCCCAGATCATCATCAGAGGATAACACCTCGACTTAGGCACTTAAGCCAAACTTAGGTCCTCAGACCAAAACACATAATGCATGTTATCTCATCATCCAGAGTAACCATCAGAGCAGTGTTACTCAAACATATATACCTCAGAGCCCTTTTTCTGGCTATACATCTGTATGGGTCACCTGCATGGTTAGTATACACAGTCATCATGGATTAACAGAAGGATCATATTATCCAGCATAGGGTGACATTGATGATTATATGCTTTATCATTCATGCCTCAACCTGTGACCATAGACATAGGTCATATCATCAAGCAAAGAATCTTATATACTTACCATTCCTCAACATTATACATATAATTCAAGATGAATATAAACACATGAAATGTCATATCAAGATACATAGATGTGATCTACTATATCAAGCATATCAAGGGTCACCATTATAAACCAAACGTGATAGCAAGAATAAGATCTAACATATATAAGGAACAAGACCCTCACTAGAAGATAATATCGGGCAGGGTACTCTCCCATATCGCCCAACCACTTCAACCACACAACGGTCCAACAAACCAGCAAGGATACAAGATGTATCGGGCAACCCTAGGTGTCGCACACCTCATGTGTCATGAAACTGCATGTTGTGTACTAGGCGTATCGTACATCAAGGTCTAACATGCAACTGAACCCAAGGGGCGTGTCGTGCAACAAACTGCTAACGGGAAACCTGGGCGTGCATCAAAGAAAGCATAACGCTCAACTGTTCTCATGCTATCGGCCAACACACACAGGGCTAGGGCCAAGGGGTAACGCTCACCACAGAACTAGCTAACAGAGCTTCCACAACAATAAGGTATAACGACACCAGGCCACCTCCTAGGTTAAGTGTGTCGGGCAGGGAACTCAACATAGTGTGACACCTGACACAACAAGGCAAGAACCAGATGTGTAACGCCCGACACAACCACATCATGTCAACCAAGGCTCTAGGCCAAAGGAAGGATATCAGCCAACATCAACCCCAAGACCATATCGGGCAAGATGCAACCCAACAAGGTCGTCCTCACCTCAAGCACAAGGGGCACCAAACCCTAAAAGATCAAGAAGATGGCTCACCTCTCAACAACCAATAGAGAGGGGTCTTGCACACTTATTATCACCAATCGGGCAACACGAAGTCCAACCCTAACAAAGGTCCACAACCACCACAAAGCTCACCTCTCAAATCTATGGTGAGAGAAGGGTGTTTCTCAAGCAACTAGAACACAAGCTCACCTCTCAACTTAAATGAGAGAGGAGTATTGCCCATGATACTAGAGTTCAAGCTCACTTCTCTAGACCAAGGAGGGAGAGGGGTGTTTCTCAACAAGAAAACCCTAGAACATAGTTCGGCCAACAAGAACAACTTAAGCAAGAAACTCAACTAACAAGATACATAGTCGATATGATCACAATAAACATACAAGAACATAGAAGAGGTAGTATAGTTAGGGTTAGGAGTTATGTAACCCACCTTAAGCAAGCTCCAAGCTCCTAGCACCAAGCTCCAAGCTCCACCACAAGAAGAAGAGCAAGGCACTCTAGGGTTTGGCCACCACTAGAGGAAGAAGGAGACTCCAAGATAAGGATCGGCCACCAAGCTTGCAAAAGAAGAGGGTGTCGTGCACCAAGGAAGAGGGAGACTAAGGAAGTAAAGGGATCCTTAGCAAGAGAAAGGGAACACATATGTAGGAGAGGATGGAGGAGAAACCAAGGTAAGACAAGGCAAGGTGTATCCCACCTAGGGACACTTGTCCATGAGTAATGCCACCACTCTAACAAGCCCTAAACACATGTCCAAGGACATTGTCACATGCAAGCATCAAGCACCAAGTGTCCACTAGTGGTGACACAAACGAGGTCAAAGGAGGTCAAAAGGGTCCATGGGAAACACACCTCCACACCATGCTTGATACACCCTCATGGGTGACACAACTCAGGCTGACACACCTAGGCCGACACAAGGTTCACTTGCCCAACACAAAGTCCAAAAAGGCAAAGGCAAAGCACAACAAGGACCACCAAGGCTCTTCCAAGCCCAAAGGAACTCAAGCAACGAGCCCAACCCTTCCTCTCAACACTAGAGGAAGCAAAGAGAGGGAGGAACACCTCACAATGTGACAAACTTGCCCACAAACCCTATGCTTGGATTAATTGCAAGTAGCACCTCCAGCCCTCAACAAGGCACCAACAAACCCTAATCACCACTAAAGGTGATTAGAAAGAAACTAAGCATCAGGGTTAAGTAAAGGAAACATGATAAGCCCTAAGTGGAGGTCAGGGTCCTTACAAGCTATAACCCCCTACAAAGGGATTTCGTCCTCAAAATCCGAAGAGAAAAGTGAGGGATACTTCCTTCTCATCTCTTCCTCAAGCTCCCACGTGGCTTCCTCAATGCCACGATGATGCCAAAGAACCTTCACAAGAACTAGGTCCTTCCTCTTCAGCTTCTTAACTCTTCTGTAAAGGATCATCACCGGACCTTCCTCGTAGGTCACATCTTCATCAAGGTCAACTTCAACTGGTTGTATCACTGTTCCTGTATCTGGATGACTTTTCTTCAACATACTGACATGGAACACTTGATGTAACATGTGTAACTCTAGCGGCAACTCTAACTCATAAGCTACCTTGCCCATACGTGCTATGACCGGGTATGGCCCCATATATCTGGGTGCTAGTTACCCTTCCGGCCGAACCTTAGAACACCTTTCCACGGTGAGACTTTAAGATACACTTTTTCTCCTACCTGGAACTCCATAGGTCGTTGGTGATTGTCTGCATAAGACTTCTGTCTGTCCTGTGCCACTTTCAACTGTTGTTGTATCACCTTGATCTTTTCTGTTTTCTATTGTACTAACTCAAGACCCAAAAGTTGATATTCACCAGACTCATACCAATACAACGGAGATCTGCACTTCTTGCCGTATAAGGCCTCATAAGGAGCCATGTCAATGCTCCGCTGATAACTATTGTTGTAGGAGAACTCTATCAGACTGAGATGTATGTCCCAACTACCTAGGAACTACAAAACACAAGCCTGAAGGAGATCCTCCAAAGTCTGAATAGTCCTCTCAGACTGTCCATCTATCTGTGGATGGAAAGCGGTGTTGAACCTCAACTGCGTTCCCAATGCTTTGTGCAACTGTTCCCAGAAATGACTCGTGAACTGAGGACCTTTGTCGAAAACTATCGTTGTTGGCACCCCGTGCAAACATACTATCTCATCTACATATACCCGAGCGAGCTTCTCGGTTGTATACATTGTCTTTACAGGTATGAAATGGGCAGACTTTGTCAATCTGTCCACCATTACCCAAATGGAATCATGATTCCTAATTGTCCTAGGTAGACCAACTATGAAATCCATGGTTATATGATCCCATTTCCACTGTGGTATCGGTAGGGGTTGTAACGTACCCACTGGCTTTTGATGCTCAGCCTTAACTTGCTAGAATACCGCACACCTGGCCACAAACTTAGCTACATATTTCTTCAAGCCAGGCCACCAGTACAAGTCCTTCAAATTATGATACATTTTGGTGACACCTGGATGCATAACATCCATCGATGTGTGTCCCTCTTCGAGAACTAGATTCCTCAGATCATCAACATCGGGGACCACCATCCTGTCATGATAGCAAATTAGTCCATCCTCGGACTCATGGAACCCATCATGCTTTTTGCTGCCAAACTCTGACCTGATCAACTATACTATATCATCTATTTGTTGTACATCTTTGATCTACTGTCTCAGCATAGGAATGACTTGCATATGTGCTAAAAGTCCTGCTAACAAGGAAACTTCCATCGACACATTCATCTGCCGCAAGGAAACAAACATATCCCATCTATGGCATACCAAGGAACCCAATTGTGCCTTCTTTGAAGGAAAAGAAGAAGACTTTCGGCTAAGTGCATCAGCTACCACATTCGCCTTACCAGGATGATACTCAATGGTACAGTCGTAATCATTGATTAGCTCCATCCATCGACGTTGTTGCACGTTCATCTCATTCTGCGAGAAGATGTACTTCAGATTCTTATGATCTGTAAAGATCTGGCATACCTCCCCGTAAAGATAGTGTCTCCAAATCTTTAACGCATGAACCACTGCTGCCAACTCCAAATCATGAGTCAGATAGTTCTCCTCATGTTTCTTAAGTTGTCGTGAAGCAAAAGAAACCACATGATCTTCTTGCATCAGCACACAACCTAAACCTTTCTTGGAAGCATTGCAGAAAACAACATCGCCCTTCCCAGACTCTGGCAGCACTAGCACGGGAGCACTAGTTAGCTTCTCCTTCAAACTCTGGAAAGCTTACTGGTAATGATCATCCCAGACAAAAGGTACATCCTTTCTAGTCAAATTCATCATCGGCAATGCAATCTCACTGAAGTCCTTGATAAACCTTCGGTAGTATCCTGCTAATCCTAGGAAACTACAAACCTCTATCGACATCTTCAGCTGTTCCCATTCTACAACGGATTCCACCTTTTTCGGGTCCACTTTGACTCCTTCAGCAGATATCACATGACCCAAGAAAGTTACTTCTTCCAACTAGAACTCACACTTACTGAACTTAGCATACAACTGATGTTGGCGAAGAAGAGTCAATGCTAGTCGAAGATGTCTCTCATGCTCTTACCTATCCTGACTATAGATCCAGATGTCATCTATAAAGACTACAACAAACTGATCTAGAAATGGACGGAACACTCGATTCATCAAATCCATGAAAGCAGCATGTGCATTGGTTAGCCCAAACGGCATAACCAAAAACTCGAAGTAACCATACCTCATCCTAAAAGCTGACTTGGGTATGTCATCTGCCTTAATCTTCAACTGATGATATCCGGACCGTAGATCGATCTTTGAAAACATTGTAGCACCACGCAACTGATCGAACAGATCATCTATCCTCGGCAACAGGTACTTGTTCTTGATCGTGACCTTGTTCAACTACTGGTAATCTATACATAGTTGCATCGATCCGTCCTTCTTCTTAATGAACAACACTGGAGCACCCCAAGGCGATGTACTTGGTCAGATGAAACCTTTCTCCAACAACTCTTGTAACTACTTCTTAAGCTTTTCCATCTCTACTGGAGCCATATTGTACGGTGTTTGTGCAACTGGCTGCGTTCCTGGAACCAGATTGATCTCGAAATCAATTTCTCGGGGTGGAGGAACACCGGGGAACTCAGCAAGAAATACATCCGCAAACTCTCGGACAACTAACACCTCCTCAAGGCTAGGACCCCTTGCCTTGGTATCCACAATGTGAGCTAAGAACGCCTTACATCCTTGTCGTAGCAACTTTTCTGCCACCATCGCTGATACTAGACACGTCGGAAGAATCTTCCTATCTCCTTGGAAGACCCACTTCTCTCCACAAACATCAAACACTGCCTGCTTGGAACCACAGTTTATAAAAAACCTTATACTTTTCTAAGGTATCCGTCCCAAGGATCACATCAAAACCACGCATATCAAGTGGTATAAGATCCACTCGTATACTGTGTCCCGAAAAAGATAAGACACAAGATGGACACTCCTCTCGAAGCTTCGAGGAACCATCAAGAGGGGTTTCTAACAACAAGCTATCTTTATTACAACTAATAGGTAAACGATAGTTTTCAAGCATACTATAGGCGATGAAAGAGTGTGTAGCACCTGGGTCAACCAGAATAGATATAAAGCAAGAAGAAGACATATCAGAATGAAATAACTCCATCTGACCTGCCACCACTCACGAGTTGACTATCGCCTCTGGTTGACTCATAACATAGAATCGAGCTGTTGCTTGCTGTCAACGTCCTCTGCTTCCTTGAGCAGACGATCCTTCTTGTGAAGCTTGCCCGCGTCCTCACCCTCTACTACTACTGGGTTACTGTCTATCTGAACCTTATTGATTCTGCCTTAGCTACTGCGTCACTTCAACATCTCTACTGGGGCAATTTGACTTGAAATGCGCTGTCTGACCGCAGATATAGCATGCCTTAACTTCAGACCGTGACCTAGATGGCCCTGTCACTGCCAGAGAAGTTGTACTATGTGCCTTTGACGGTGAAGAAACATATCCTCTTCCCTTACTCGGAGACCACTGTGATGGTACACTAGAACCTATCATCACGGAAGGTGCTGAAAACCTTGGCTTCTTGAAGCCACCAAACCTCTGTCCCTGGAACTGAGCAAGACTCTTCTTAGACATGGATTCTCTTTTCTCCCTGACACATCGTTCGATCCTCCGGACAGATTCCACAAATGTGGCAAACCGCTCACGGTTCTCCAACGCAGAAGCAGGTGTTGTCAGCTCAGTACTCAAGCCTTTCTCAAAATGTCTGATTTGTTCGTCATCCGTCACTGCCATGTGAGGAAAAAACCTCAATAGGTCCATGAACTTGGATTCATACTTGGTGATGTTCATCGTTCCTTGGCGCAGGTGCTCAAACTGGCTGATCTTCTCATCCAGATACATTTTCAGAAAGTATCTGCTAACGAACTCATACTGGAAAACCTCCCAACCAATCACCTCACCGGGTCGCTTCTCCTCCTCGATGGTCCACCAATGACCAGCACTACCCTTCAGAAGGTAGCCAGCGTGCTTGACTTTGTCTGCTTCGAGGATGTCGAGGATCTGGAAAGCCTTCTCTAGACTTGTCAGCCACAGATCTGCATCCGATGGATCAGCCGTCCCAGCATAGTATGAATCTTCGACTCGGCGAAGCCGCTCAAAGGTCTTCCCAATACCCGATGTTACACCATGGGGAGAATGTGCTCTTAGAGGAGGCACTGGCAATCTTTCTATCATGAGATTCATCGTAGCCATCATCTTCCCCAAAAGCTGTTGGTAGGTAGGGTTTTTGAAAATGGCTGGGTCAGGTTGGGGGACCTCAGGCACCCGATCTCCATGTGCCTATCCTATAGCTCCATCAACTGATGCAGCATCGTTGTTATCAGCAGCATGTTCTTCATGGTTTCCAGACATCTTGGCTTTTTCTTCCACGGAGGGCAGAAGATGATTGTAAGAAAATCTGGAAAACTCACAAGAACAGACACACCCTAGTCCTAAATCCCTATAGACTCGGTGAACCTAGAGCTCTAATACCAAACTTATGGTAACACATCCCACTATTACACAGATAGCGAGGTGTTACGCAAAAACGTGTAGAAAACACCATAAACCACAAATTACCAAAAACACGGGTTAATTAAAACTGATTGCAGAAACTAGATAAACCAAGAACTATTACATTTAGGTCCTCATCCTGCAAGGAAATAGGTTATATAAACATGTACAAGTCTGGATACATGTCCACTGTTGGTATGTATGCCCTACGAGCCAATCATGGGATGATTGAAGGGATACATTAATATTGATTTGATAAACATCAAAGGCAAGCTTCCAATTCTTTCTAGTTCAGTCATATGAGATAGTGATAGAACAGATTGAATGTCTAGAGAATGACAATACTCAATGACGTATGCTTTCAGGTTGAGGACCTGAATGATGAGATCATACATATGCTAAGAGTTTGTACATTCTTGTTATGTCCCTAGTCAGATGTCATTGTGGAAGGTAGATAGACATCAATGACACACAATACTAGATTGTGGTGTTGGTTGATGATAGAATCTCATTAGTCATGATATAGAGATATCAAACCAAACATATAGGTACTTGTTAGAGAACAAGTGTACCGGACAGACCCACCGTGAGTTTGACACATGGAACCATGACATGGTAGTCACAGTCAGTACTCACAGTGATGGTGGTGAGTGTGATTCTTTGACCTGAAATCACTACACTCAACACATATCGTTGGGCACACTTTGACATCATCAAACGCAGTCTTGAAACATGGGTTGTTATAAAGGTGATGATTGGGTGGCTTTGACACATGGGGCTTTTGAGGGGTGAGTGATAGATATGGGATTTGTCCCTCCCGAGGGAGTTTGATATCCAAGGCCACTTGATGAGTAGGATTGAAATAGGCATGTGCACGCATGTGTGAATCAGTATGTGATATTGATGTCATACATATCTCTTCCAATCTGATCTGAGATCAAGAAAGTGAATGAACGTTAACAGGATGACTGTTCCATGCCTCGAGTTCATTCGGGATATCAGTGACAAAGGAATTATACATTCATTGTAACACCATTCACGGATTGTAGGATTGAAAGTTGTTCTCCAACTTTCTTTTTCACTTGGGTAGAACTGATGTGTGACTAGGCACTGCTCTTTGCTTGTGAAATCATAAGTATTATGGACTTTCACTGCCAACATGAAATGGACCTGCAGGGTCACACACATAGGATTTAACCTGGAAGAGGAATTTTATCCACAGACAATGTTTAGATTGATTACTAAAGGAGTTTAGTAGTTCAATTAAACACTTGATAACACCAGTTTTTGTGACGTTTTTGCCCTTTATTTTTTTATCAAAACTGCCCTTTTCTGCTATTTTCCTCTATTTTATTAGCATTTTTGCAATAATTGGCCAAGCAATGCTCTTACTCCAATTTTCCTATCTTTTGCAAGGTTTTCCTCATTTTTGGGCAATAAGGCCTCTCCGGCCCATGAATAAGTCCAAGCCTGTCTCGGCCTCCCTGACGCCCGATACAACCCCTGCCCGACAAGGGTTGGGCGACACAAAGACGCTCGACAAAGAGGTGCCGCGCGAGAAGAAGCTGACGGACGACACACCTTCTACCCGATAGGGAGCCCGGCTCGCCCTGACAACCCAGCTTGTCGGGCGACACAACCACCCACCGGCAAGCGCGCCGCCCGTCACGTGACCGATAGCAGACACCTCCGCATCGAGCTATAATTGTATCGGTCGTCCATCGATCGGCGCTTAAGGGGGCCACATGGCGCTTTGAGCACCATAACTCCTCCCGGCTAGCTGACTATAAATAGCAGCTACAGGGAGCCGAAAAGACAATTCAGAGTTTTAGAATTCGGACAGTTGGGAGTTGAGCTATCTTCCGAGGAGACTGCGAAAGCATACGTGTCGTGCCCCAGTTCTTGTCTCGGGCGACACTAGGTGAGCTTCTCCTCATCCCGAGAGGGAGGGGATAGTTCACTTAGGACCGTCCCGGGCGACACTGCGGGCCGATATCGGCCGACGTAGATGAGCGACACAAGTGCCCGACAACAACAATGCGTAGCTCTTAGCCCGACACGATATCAAACTAATATGCTTAGCTTGTCGAGCGTGCCGCCCGAGAGGGTGTGCTGCCCGACATGAGCGTATCGGCCAGGGTCCTTGAGCGATATGGTCGACAGTCAGTACGTGCTGCCCGACACCTCTGTATCGGGCTAGGCCTCTGACCGATATTGGGTAGGAGAGCTACAACACCCTATCGTCCTTCTACATCAAGGAGGTGACACCTATCTTTACTTTCTGTCATTTAATTCCTTACTTATGCATTGTAATTAAGACCCTTTATTTGTCTATGGAAATAGAAGATGCTTAATTACTTGTTGCTCTATGCTTGGTGCACAATGTCGGAAGACTGCTATGTTTGATATCTGAACTCTAGCTTGCATGTTTGGATCGCGTTTTGCTTAGATAATGAATCATGTTTTCCCGTCGCAACAACTTCGAGAGTTGTGTTGTGGCTCTAGTGTTTGGTCTTATTCTGGAGTACGAGAGTGCCTGGAACGGAGTTGCTTTAGTGACCTTTCCACTCTAATTTTAGTCTAGTGACCTCGAGAGGGGCACTGATGCCTTGTTAGAGGTACCTGCTTCGAGAGGAGGGGTACAAGACTAGTTCTACTGCCGCTTGTTTTATCGGAGTCTTATCCTTCGTACCTCGCTTTAGCTCGAGCAATATCTTTCTGTTTCTATTGCATGAAAACCCCTAAAAACTGCTAAATGACTAAAACCTTAATCTTTCTAGTAGCTCCAGTTGGAAATAGTTTTCTTCGTTTTATTTGTGACATCTTAATGCTTCCCTTTTCGGGAATTTACTTCGCTTTATACCTGTCAGAGTGTAGCGTGTTGATTCCGTGTTCTCAACACTAGCCCCTTGTCCCTGTGTTCGACCCCGTATATCTACTTCGACCCCGTAAACAAAGTTGCGGGGGCCTAGAAGGATTTAGGTTTATAAATGTAAAAGCTCGACTACCTCAAATCCGCCTCCAATTTTAGGACACACGGTTTAGGCCGGTCAACTTTTTGGCGCCGTTGCTGGGGACAAGGCAAAAATGGTACTGTCGACAAATCCAAATCCACTAACTACACTCTTGTGCCTCAAGCTTAGCAATGAGATTGACAACACTCTTTTTCTTCTTTACTATTATTCTCTGTTCAAAATTAATAGATTTATCTTCTAAACTTGATTCCTCATGCCAATAATAGGTACTCAGAAGGACGGTGATCTGTTCCACTGAGCACCAACTCCAACCGTCATGCCACCTCGCATTGAACCACCCCATTCTGAAGGCGAACGCCAAAGGAGGAGGCCTGATTCGCCCCCGCCTGAAGAAAATGACAGGTACGACGGTGACCATCAATAAGAAGATCCAGACTCAGGGGAGTACGAAGAGGGCCATCACTGACACAGACGCCGTCACCGTCAGAGGCAAAGAAGAAATCAGAACGATAAGGAACAACGCCGGGGAGAAAGCGACATCAACGACTCCGAAGAGGAGGAGAAGATGATAAGAGAGTTGGCGTCTACAAAAGCCAATAACCCCAGATGTCCCGTCATCACCCCGTGGTTCAACGCGACAAATTTTGAGCTTAAGTCGTCCGTGATCTCTATGATTCAAAACAAAAGCTTCAGGGGGAGTTTGAAAAGCGAAAATCCCTACTACCACCTCGATGCCTTCAAGAACATATGTGACACGATAAAGATGCGGGGAGTCCCTCAAGAGGTTATTTACTGTAAGGGCTTCATCTTCTCCCTAGAAGACAAGGCCCTGTCCTGGTATCTTGGGTTACCCCACCAGTCTTTGAACGGATGGGGAGCTTTGGCCAATGCATTCGTAAACAAGTTCTACCCCACCGAAAGAACGGTCACAAATAGGTAGAAAATAACATCCTTCATGCAAAAGCCGAGTGAAAGTCTCCATGATGCCTGGGAGCGGTTCCAGGAGTATCTGAGGGATTGCCCCCATCATAATTACAAGAAGGGCTTCCTCATCACCACCTTCTATAATGGCCTAACCCCCGATGAAAGGGTGTCACTAAATGTGGCGGCAGGCAGTGACTTCATCGGGAAGAAACCAAGTAAGTCTGAAAAGATCATCAAGAATATGGCCGAGCTGATGTCCAGTGCTAACTTTGATCGATATGACCGAGGACAGGTCAATAAGGGTGGTGAAGGGTCTACCCTTGAATCTAAGGCACTGGAGTCCATCACCTCGCAGATACAGAGGATCGCCACTGATGTTAAACAACTGCGAGAAGCTGGCGGGAAAGGTAAGAAGCCAGTCAAGAAGGTGATGAAATGTGTCACATGCGGCGAAGGAGGACATGGGGAGACAACTGCGTTTACACCCGACCGGACGCAGACAGTGATTCTGACTTGGAAGACGAATGGACTGAAAATGTCTCCTTCGTGAACTTCAAAAGGCCAGATCATCCCAGGTTTAACTACATCAACAAAGATGCAGCTGAGAATTCTCACCAGCTGCATGCTATATCTAAGCCAATACATGCTTTTGAGAAGAGAGGGGGGTCTGGTCAATATACCAAGAACAGTCAGTTCCATTCAGTGAAGGGAAACTTTTAGGCACAAGGTAAATATCAAGGGCCGAACAAAGATCAAGACAAGGGTTTGAGCCAATCAGACGTAATCGGCCAGCTTTTCGACTTCGCAAAGAAGCAGGACATAATTAATAACCAGCTAGCGCAAAGTGCGCTATCAAATTCGGGTGTGTTGAACTCATTGCAGGTCCAGCTGGCGGATATGCAGACGCATCAACGCTAGATTGACCAACAATTAGCTCAAATGGCCGAACTGATGAAGAACCCCTCAGGAAAGATACCATCAAACATTGAACCTGCGAAGAGGCTAGGGCTGTGACAGATGGAAGGCCGAGATCAAGTTGCGGAAAAGGGATGATGCTGGCAGATAAGGAGTAAACTGGAGCCGTCAAGCTGGAGACAATAATTGTAGCGCTTCTCGGGAGGCAACCCGAGCTTTACTTTATTTTATTTCTTAGAATAGGATTGCAATTTACTTTCCTGTAAAACAAACTTTACGAACATTTGGTATGTAATAAGGCCCGAGGCGGTGCATGCGCCACATGCATTGACTCTTATATTTTGTGGGCCACCGCCTTAGTTTTATTAACCGGGATGGGTAATACCATCTGAGGTCGGGAGCTTAGTCCTAGGCCAATGATGTTTTACTCATCAGTCGCAGCTTAACCCGTTTTGTTTTCACGATTCACCGGGGGGGGGGGGGGCAACCCAACCAGCGCTTTGAGTGCACCCTTATCAGGCGGTGGGGCATCGTGGAGCGCAACATTTTTGCCGACGGTTGGGCTTGCCAGCTTACGCGTTGGACTAACGGTCGACGCGCGTCCGAGTTTTACTGTTTAGTCGCTATAAAAGGAAAGTGAGTTTTACCGTGTCGGGTTCCTTACCTTGCTGTTTTTACACTCCCGTGTCGAGCGAGAGAACTTGTGCTTCTGCTCCCGTGTCACACGAGACTATAATTCTCTTGTGTCGCCCGATAGCCCAGATCACAACGAGGTATAGCCCGACAGATCATGTATCAAGTAGTTTTCTACACAAACAGTCGGCTGACACACTTCTTTTCTTATTACAAGTAGTTTATCGATCTCAAGTTTCCTTCACTAAGCAGTCGTGTTGCCCAATATGGGTGTCGTGCGGGGCATCTTTGATTCGCGTTGCCCGATACCCAATGTCGGGCGATAGCCGTGTCGCCCGATGTTGCATCGCATCACCTGTTTTTGTTATCGGGCGACACGCTGCTTTTATTTAATAAGAACGTATCGGGCACCTCATCTTATCACCCTCGTATCGCCCGTAATGCCTTTCTTTTTTAGCAACAGACCTGACGCACTTTCACCGCCTTTCCGACCTATCTTTATCACGCGATTGAATCTTTCGACGTATCGGGCGATACCAATCTCTTGTATCGGGCACAGGGCTTCGCTACTGAAACCAGTGTGTCACCCGATACAGGAGTGTCGGGCAGTTTTTGTACAGGATAATACAGGGTCACACGTCTATTCTTTATTATATTTCTTCCAAAGGCCAACATATTTAATCAAGATATTTCTTTTGTTGATTTACAGAGATGGCCTGCATTAAGATGACCGCTGTCCCAGTCGACGAGCAAGGCAGGAGGGTCTACCCTGAGACTGCTGCTGAAGGGCAGGCTGCCAGACCCAAGCGCCCGAACCCAGGACAGGCTGGGACATGGGGGACAAAGAAGAAAGTAAGGGTTGGAGAAGCTGCGACTCCAGTACCAGCACCAACACCACTTGCAGCAGTGCCAACACCAGCAGCAGGACTCCCGGAATCCTTTTCGGGGAGTTTCGAGCCAAGAGACGACGAGCATGCTCGCCGCTATGCTGAGCTGGTACCCAAGATGTACAAGCCAAGTAGGTTCTGCCATAGAGCCTCGTTTGATGAGCTTGGGATCGTGAAGAGGCTGAAGAGCGTCCTTGCGGAGGCAGGACTAAAGAAGATCTGCTTCAGCCGGACTTCTTCGTACACCAAGCTGACCATGGAATTCATGTCCTCTCTCTGCCGGGTAAGGAATTCAGTAGTAGAGAAAGAAAAATTCGGCGGGCCAGACAGACTATAGACCCGGTTGTACAATTTGGAGCACACCATCTTCGAGAAGCTCTTAAATGAGATCTTCTCTTCCAGCGAGGAAGAGAAGAATCAGATGGACAATGGTGAGAGGATCACCGAGGAAGACGGGTTCAATCCTGTGGAGTTTTGGGGCAGGCTTACTGGCGAATCTTCGTTTAAGCTAGGAGCAAAGGTTGTGGCAGTGCACTCCTGCTTCTGGAGGATTGTGCACAAGCTGGTGACATGCTTGCTGTTCAGCAAGAACGAATCCAGCAGCATCTACACGGAAGAGCTCCACATCATGTGGCATATTATGGAGGGCCGAGTGATCAACCTAGGTCGGTTCTTGCTGAACATGTTGCATCCAATGAAGGAGGCCACTAAGGAGTACTGCATGGGCGGCATTATCAACCTCATCGCAGCAGGACTCGGGTACCCGTTCGAGCCGCGCAGCCATACTAGAACACAAGGCGATGAGGTGTTTGACACAAAATATCTGATGAGGACCAACATCATCAGGAAGGAGAGGGGAAGTTTCTTCTACAAGTTTTCAAGGACGGACATACTCCTTCCCCTTCCTCACTGCGCCAACTACGACAAGGAGAAGTTGGTCTTCACCACTGCCGAGATCGAAGCTATAGATAATAACACGGCTACCGCCACCACAATCAGGGCCACAGAGAGGCCAGCCCCAGAACTGCCGGTGACAACTGCTGATCAAGCTGTCGTCGCTCCAACCATACCAGCCACCACACCAACAACGACAGTGGTGGCTAAGAAAGAGCCGGTGATTGTTGAGGTCACCGGGACGGAAACTTCGGGATCTTCCGTGGAAGAGACGGCCGCAATTCCCATCCGTGTTTCTAAAACTGCAGAGGCGGGAGAGGAGCTTCAGCGGGGCAACAACAACATGATGTTCGACGAGATCATGAGGGAACTCGAAAGAACACCATCCCTGCCGCTGAAGTCCCCTCCTGCAGCAGTCGAGGAGATCGCCGACAGTGTAGAGGTGGAGCAAAGTCCGTTCTCACCACGGCCATCACCAATTAGAAGAGAAGGCAAGGCGGCAGCACCTGAAAAAACGCCGACTCCCCGCCTGGCGGCATCTGGTTCGCGAACGATTTTCATAGATTCTACCTCTCTGGGTGGACCTTCACGCGAGCTAGATGTCGCGAGGAAGGAAGGGAGATCCACCGGACCCCCTCCGTCACTCGGAAAGATGCTCAGAAATGAACTCGACGATCTGCGGGAGGTAACAACCATCAACTCTGCTACTTGTACTTCCCTGACCCGCAAACTTGCATCTTTTCAAGACAAGCAGGACAACCACGAGATCAGGCTGAATAGCCAAGAGAGCGAGCTGCTGGCTCTAGCGAGCATACCCAGCGGACTAGAGGCCTTAAATGCAACAATGCAGCAAGTTCTCCAATGGCTTGACAGGCTCGAGGAGAGGATGGACAGAAGTGACGACCATCCGCGCCGAAGGTAGCCGAGACGGTCGCTGTCACCTCCCAGCCGGAGCCCTAGTCCCTCTTCTTCAGGTTCCCCCTCGGGAACGGCGTCCCCATCCTCCTCCTCTAGCGGGTGATCATCAACGCCTGAGGACGGGACACAACAAGGATCTGCTGAAGGGTCTCCCAGCAGACAGGAGAGCTCTTTGGGTTTGAGAGATGCTAACGTCTCCATCCCCCTGAATGAAGTTGAAGATGATGGCGCAGACATCAACATCGGGGAAGACTCATCTGATGAGTCTGAGGGAGAGGTGGGGGATGTCTACACAGTGAATAACAGACATTCACCCCGAGGAAAGCACTCATTTGCGGACAAATTCCATGATCTGTCCGAGATACCCTCCTTCAAGATGGCTGACTTCGATAGAAGAGTCATCGGGAACCTGACGATCAGAGACCAGAAGCTGCTGAATAAGGTCTTGAGGTCACAGGACAATGTAGAAGACGTCGTCTGGAGTGACTGCTACCTCTCCCTACGACGAGGAGATCTTCGGAAGATGTTCCGCACGCCGGCTATTGTCGGCAAACGAGTGTTCAGGGTCCTGGAGAACGCAATAATAGAGAAGATCGATAGTAGGACAGGTCGGAGACAAATATACACAGCCACCCCGACCTTGGCAAGAAGGATGATGAAGGGAGATCAAGACTCACGTGTGGTGATCGACATGCTACAATACGTCAAAGAGCATAGACCAAATCTGGTGTTGGCCCCGTACAAGCATCGTAACGTGTGGTTTGTCTGTGTGGCGGACATCAGAAACTGCGACGTCCAACTGTTGTGTTGCAGCAATGATGAAGTACCACGCTCCGGGGGTATTTTCTGCCACCCGGAGGAAGGACAGTTGAAACGCCTGCCAATACGCCTGCTACGAGCTTTAAAGCAAGGAATCCAACGTCTTCAAGGACCTTGGAACTACTTCGCTATCGGAAACCTCCCTGAACAGGCAGAAGAGGGGAGCGGAAACAGCGCTATCGCCGTCTTGGGTGCCATTGAAGCGCTCAACTCAATCGGAAACTTAGGAGTCCTCAAAAGCATGTCCTTTTATCAGCGCAGGGGCATCTACGCCATGCTCCTAATCAAGGACAAGTGCTATTTTTGGGATGCAGGTGTGCTGGAGCAACTGCTGGACAGTGATGTAGAGGAAGATTCTTCTCGATCCAGCAGCCCAGAAGAAAAAGAAGAAGAGATAGCAACTGAAATTCATGGGGCGGGCAAGCAGCTAGCAATTATGAAGAAAGTGCATGGGGAGGAAGACACTGCTTTGCCCGAAGCTTCTGAAGGGAAGATCAAAAATTTCGACTGCTTTTCGTGTTCAACACTCACACAGGAGTAGGTCAACATCATCCAGAAGAAGCTTGCTGACTCAACCCTATCAGATGTTGCTTTTCAGACAGGAGATGTCATAGTCCTGGCAGATGATCTAAGGGACATGGTGAAGGAAGGAGGGTGCTTGGCTGTAACAGTTGCAGCCGCTTACATCCAATATATACAGCCAAAGCTGGAACATGCATATATAGCCCATCCTCTGCTTTTCAATGATATCTGCCTCGCCGACAAAACAGGAGCGAAGAAGATGTTCCTGCAAGAATTGAAGGACGACATCACAGGCACTATCTTCCTACCTATTGTGCATTACAATCATTGGACGCTCCTAGCAATGTATACTCAACAATGAGCAGGCATTTTCTACAGCAGCTCGGACAGCAACAAGAACCATCCCGTGTCGTGTACATCGGAACCTTTGACACCCTTCGAACGCTTAGTTCAAAAATATTAAGACGAAGTGTCAAAGATGATCAAACCGTTCCTGGACATACAGGGAGGCAAATGGCATGAACTCCAATTCTGCCACCACAGTCCGCAGCAAATTCCTTTATCCAACGACTGCGGCATCTTCATCCTGGAATGGATGGCAAGTGAAGCAATGCCTGACCAGCTCCACCACATAGGATATCACAGCAAACGAGGAGAATATGTGTGGGAACTCCTATCTAATGCAGGCATAACCTCACTGGATTAAACATTACCTCACCTTATTTACTTCACAACTCTGGGGATAGAGTGTGGAGTGAGTTGGGGGGGGTACCATGTACCAGTGAGGGAGGTACAAAAATCTTCTGATCTCTCTGACTTAAATTCCTTATTCTTTTGTTCTTTATCCTTTTGTTCTTTCCTATATCATGTGTACATATATATGTTTATACCAAAATTTTTGAAAATTTTGCTTATTTTGTTCCCATGCATATGTACAAAGTCGCTATATTAGTAAAAACCTGATGCAAACTGCTTGCAAAGTTTATTTCCTTTGTGCTGAATGTGATGCAAGTCTTGTTATATCTTTTTGATAATGCTGCTTCAAACGAACAAAAGAATATGTTTTGCCATGTCAAAAATTTCAAAAATACAATAATCTCGCAAACAGTTAAGAGACGAGTATGGAGAAGGAAAAAGCTGCCCAAGCAGCAGGAATCTCTTTGTTCCCCCTTACCCAACAAAAATCCCAAAAAGAGAGAGAAGTCTTATGAGCATGAATAAAAGCATGAGAGTTGTGCCCAATAAAAGAAAAAGAAAAAAATATATATATACACCACTTGTTTTCCAAAAGTACCCATCTTTAGGCATGGTAGATCTGGGGCAGTGGTATGTAGGATGTGAAATCACTTCTCTAAAGCCAACTGGCTTGGACTGTAGGGACCACTTGCCCGTTAACGGACCGTTACCTAGATGGACTGATGGGAGACAAGAATTAAAAACCCAAAAAGCCTTAGCCTACCCTATACACAACTTTCTGCCCTAAAAAAGAAAGTTGTTCGGTGCGTAAGCTAACTTCAGAATCATACAACAAAGTCTCGCCGAAGCTGTAGAGAAAAAAATTACTGAAATAATAAGGCAAGGAAACACATAGTCTTTTGTTTGCAGTGAAGCAGCATTATCTCTAAAGGCATTACTATACTTGTTTTACCTCTTGGCCTGAAAGTTATCCGAGCAAAAAGAAGCATCACAAAATATAGTTTAAATATTGATTGAAGACATTCAAAACGCTAAGTTTGGGGGAATTGATAACACCAGTTTTTGTGACGTTTTTGCCCTTTATGTTGTTATCAAAACTGTCCTTTTCTGCTATTTTCCTCTATTTTATTAGCATTTTTGCAATAATTGGCCAAGCAATGCTCTTACTCCAATTTTCCTATCTTTTGCAAGGTTTTCCTTGTTTTTGGGCAATAAGGCCGCTCCGGCCCATGAATAAGTCCAAGCCTGTCTCAGCCTCCCTGACGCCCGATACAACCCCTGCCCGACAAGGGTTGGGCGACACAAAGACGCTCGACAAAGAGGTGTCACGCGAGAAGAAGCTAACGGACAACACGCCTTCTACCTGACAGGGAGCCCGGCTCGCCCCGACAACCCAGCTTGTCGGGCGACACAACCACCCACCGGCAGGCGCGCCGCCCGTCACGTGACCGGTAGTAGACACCTCCGCGCTGAGCTATAACTGTATCATCCGTCCATCGACTGGCGCTTAAGGGGGGCACGTGGCGCTTCGAGCACCATAACTCCTCCCGGCCAGCTGACTATAAATGGCAGCTACAGGGAGCCGAAAAGACAGTTCAGAGTTTTAGAATTCGGACAGTTGGGAGTTGAGCTATCTTCCGAGGAGACTGCGAGAGCATATGTGTCGTGCCCTAGTGCTTGTCTCGGGCGACACTAGGTGAGCTTCTCCTCATCTCGAGAGGGAGGGGACAGTTCACTTAGGACCGTCCCGGGTGACACTGCGGGCCGATATCGGCCGACGTAGATGAGCGACACAAGTGCCCGACAACAACAATGTGTAGCTCTTAGCCCGACACGATATCAAACTGATACGCTTAGCTTGTCAAGCGTGCCACCCGAGAGGGTGTGCCGCCCGACATGAGCGTATCGGCCAGGGTCCTTGAGCGATACGGTCGACAGTCGGTGCGTGCCGCCCGAGAGGGTGTGCCGCCCGACACCTCTATATCGGGCTAGGCCTTTGACTGATATCGGGCAGGAGAGCTACAGCACCCTGTCGTCCTTCTACATCAAGGAGGCAACACCTATCTTTACTTTCTGTCATTTAATTCCTTACTTATGCATTGTAATTAAGACCCTTTATTTGTCTATGGAAATAGAAGATGCTTAATTACTTGTTGCTCTATGCTTGGTGCATAATGTCAAAAGACTGCTATGTTTGATATCTGAACTCTAGCTTGCATGTTTGGATCGTGTTTCTCTTAGCTAACGAATCGTGTTTTCCCGTCGCAACAACTTCGAGATTTGTGTTTTGGCTCTAGTGTTTGGTCCGATTCTGGAGTACGAGAGTGCCTGGAACGGAGTTGCTTTAGTGACCTTTCCACTCTAATTTTAGTCCAGTGACCTCGAGAGGGGCGATGATGCCTTGTTAGAGGTACCCGCTTCGAGAGGAGGGGTACAGGACTGGTTCTACCGCCGCTTGTTTTACCGGAGTCTTATCCTTCGTACCTCGCTTTAGCTCGAGCAATATCTTTCTGTTTCTGTTGCATGAAAACCCCTAAAAACTGCTAAATGACTAAAACCTTAATCTTTCTAGTAGCTCCAGTTGGAGTTAGTTTTCTTCATTTTATTTGTGACATCTTACTGCTTCCCTTTTTGGGAATTTACTTCTCTTTATACCTGCCGGAGTGTAGCGTGTCGATTCCGTGTTCTCAACACTACCCCCTTATCCCTGTGTTCAACCCCGTATATCTACTTCGACCCCGTAAACAAAGTTGCGGGGGCCTAGAAGGATTCGGGTTTATAAATGTAAAAGCTCGACTACCTGAAATCCGCCTCCAATTTTAGGACGCGCGATTTAGGCCGGTCAACACTCAATCAATTGATAGCTCAATATCAAAATGTTCAAGGTGTTGGACACAATGATTGGAGAATTGGATTGATTGAAACCACAATTGACTGATTCTACACAATCTGTACTCCCAACCGATCGTCTCATGTGATGAACCGATCGACTGAGCTTGGTGAACCGGTCGGCTCAAGTGTTGAGTCGATCGGCTCATGGTCAAGGTGAAACGATTGCTTCAAGTGTTGAAAAGATCGATTCAACTGGTGCAACCGAGAAAGTTGGGAAAGTAGGATTGGTGAGAATTTTCCTTTCGTTTCGCTTGCCCAATTTGATCGGGAAATAGGATTGGTATTCGATACCAATTAGAAATAAAAGAAGGAAAGTCAATCGGGAACTGATTAGGACCACGAACTGACCGGTTCAGGAGTGAACCGACTGGCTCATGGGTCCCAACCGATCAGTTGAGGTGTCAACCGACCAGTTCAGGTCCCCAACCGACCGTTTTAGTTGTGAAACGATCAATTTAGGTTGCGAGTTGGTTGTTTTTGTGGAAAATCTCTAACCCTTCTACTCCTGCTTTAGTCCCATATTGCCCGGGATGGAGAACCATGTCCCATGACCCTCCTATATATAGGGGTTTTGGGGGCTTCTCAAAGTACAACTCAGTGCAAACCATTTTCTCTACAAAGTTGTCGTTCTCTCTGGTTTTGGTAACCGAGAGAGAGCCCGAGCAAGTGCTACCCGATAAGGGAGGCACAACAAGGGAAAGACAACTGCAGTTGCGACTGGTAGCAGGAGAGTGTGTTGGTGACTAGTATGTCAACAGGAGGGTGTGACTCCTTCCAATTCCTTGTGGGACAAGGAGATTGGAGTTCTAGGTGGTCCGTGTGGACTAATTCAGAGGCGGGAGGTTTCTGCTGCTTGGAGGACAACTGTCAATCTCGACAGTCCTGGTGAGACCAGGAGTCGTCAGTCCCGGTGCGACCAGGAGCTGCAGAGACACCGTCCAAGACCGAAGGTGAAGACTGCACAAGGCGCGAGGTATTGTCGCCGAGCAAGCCTCGGGACAAGGTATGATTCCACAAACCATCCTTTCCTATTGTATAGACGTTGACACGTTTCCTTGTTTTGGGTTTGGGGAGAAAATTTTTATTTCCGCTGCCTTCTGTTCCTCCCCTAAAACCCAAAAGTGGTATCAGTTCCACGTCAACTGCTCTATACTTTAGGGATTATCGATATGATCGATTTTAGTTTTTGTCACCTTTATTTATTGCATACGATGTGGATAATATTGGCTTTATGCATGTCCAATCCTAAATCAACAAATCCCAAATTTACATATATGATACGTATTATGAATGCACTCGATACGCGTCGCCCTTAAACGTGTTTTGTGGTGGATGTATAGCGTGGTTATGGCCAATAAACCCTATCTGTGTATGGTTGTATGTGGTTGCTTGCATCTCAGTCTGCGCACCGATCTTCCTTCTCCTATTCCTGATGTAACTCGAAATAATTCGAGATTTTCTTTCCTACCTTTGCTCCCCTCAAATGTAACTCGAGGTTTATCTTTTACAATGTAAAATAGGATAGCATTTTATTTCTTGTTATGTCGAAGAACGACGGACATTCTGACGACAGCTGTGATGATCGGTTCAAGGCGTGAACCGATCGGTTGACGTTCGAGATGATCGGTTCAAGGAGTGAGCTGATCGGTTGATGACCGGTTCGAGGAGCGAGACGAGCAGGTGGCGGCCATGATGAGATGTACGACGACCAGGAAAACTGATCGGTTGGAGGAGCCAACCGATCGGTTGGTGACACCCAGACGACCGACTAGATCGAGCAGACCACTCATGTGATGAGTTGATCTACTCGGAAGGCAAAGCACATATTTCATCTTATACAGGTTGCATGTGATGTAGACCTAGATGACCATGATTCCTCTTGGCTCGAGGAATCACATTAGGATGGCCATAATCATCTCTTTTATCATTTCACATGTTTTCTGTGGGATATATCATGTATATGATACGTACTATGTATTGTGGTGATTGGATATGTATATGTATATAAAAACCAAATCCCTCATTAAATATTAAGTTTTAGATGCCTTCCAAATGCGACACACGTGAAAAGCTTGATCGACCAAGTGTGGGCACGCCCTAGCGTGGTGCACCATCTATCTCGTGGAAGCGTGAAGGATGAATGTGTGGGTCTGCCTTAGCAGGGTGCATATTCATCATGTTTGCTTTGGGTCAGACTTAACAAGGTGATCTAGATGAGATCTAGTACCTTGAGGCATGGAGATGCTCATGGCAAGGAGTTGCATATGACATCTTATCAAGAGTTGCATATGATGCAATTGGCAAGAGTTGCCTACCTGAGAGATCTAAGTTGTGGGTGACAGCCCTAGCTGGTCCATGACTTAGAGGTATTCAGGATCTTGCCCACTAGAAGGTTGTATGCTGCAATCTTCCGAATTGATGGTGAGGGCTATCAATTGAACTAAAATAGTGGGAGCGATAATTAATTAAAGGCCTAATTTTATCGTCAACTTTTCAAATCAATCAAATAAGTCAAAAGAGTTTTGGACTAAAATTTCATATATTTCCTTTTGTTAAAATAAATTGTTAATCAACAATAATCACTTTATTTGCGATCGGTCTTTGAGACCAACAAATTAAATGGGAATAATTCCATGACTGGTTAGGACATTGAGAAGTGTTCTCAATCGTAGAGTGAAATCTCTAAGTCCTATCTATACCAGAACCAGATGAACTCAATCCCACCACATCAATGGCTGAAAGTATGCTTATGGAAGCATACCGAGGATGACATTGATAAGGAGTGCTTGATGTTGTGTTCTCTGAACTATGAGTTGCAGAGACAACATGAGACATATGATGTCTCAAGTACACTGTCCTAGTATGTCATGACAGAAGGAGATCCAGTAAGGTATTCACACACTCAATGTGATTGGGTATGTAGAAAACCTGACTAAGAAGGATTCCCTCTAAGCCAAGAGTTGGCTATTGGTATGATACTGCAAATGTTGCGAGGATCATACAATTCATGATAAGCTACAACATGAACAACCTTGACAAGCGTTGATAGAGTTGTTGGACATGTTGAGGATAGTAGAGGCAAAGATGAAGAAAGACAAACCATAATCTTTGATGTAATCAAAGAAAAAGGTAATTCTTAAGGACAAGGATAAGGGCAAAGCAAAGAAGTGTTCTGATGCTAGCCAACAATCCAAGCCGTCTTCAGCCTCAAGGCACATGGGGAAAGGGTGTATGAGGGAATTGCCCTCTATATCTGGAAGAACAAAAGAAGATGAAGGAGGGGATGGAGATCTCCACCTAAGGTATCGTGAAATGAACCACTTCTTTATCTGAGGTATATGATACCAAGATATGGATCTATCATATATGATATGCAAGATCCGCAAAGAAGTGATGGCCTTTGTGAAAGGACAAAGAAAGAAGTACCCATCATTGGAGCAAGTGTGGCTGCCATAGATAGGACTATCTTTTAGTTTATTTCAGACCAAAAGGGCATGAAATAGAATTGAGAACTGCTATTTCATATATTGCCAATAGATAGAAACACTTTATTTTTGCATATTGTATGACAATGATGGCAATCAATAAAGTTGATGTTTCAATCTTAAAGATATGATCTTTGTGGCAATGCCTTGTTTATCTTGTGTACATGGTATGCATAAGATAAAATGATTCCTAAAAGTTATAGATAACTCAAATAATCAAATTAGCATCAATCATGAGAAATTCATTTCTAGTTTCCAAGTGATGGATAAATCTAGACTCTTTTGGTTAGAGAACCAGTAAGAGACATGAATATCTTGGACATGATCAATCAATCTTCACTAATGGTAGTGGGAGAATGATTATCCTATTAGGCATGATACATGTGATGTATTTACATACCTATTAGAACAAATGCTAATACTTCAAATGGTGTTTAGAGAAATACCAATATGAATATCTTGAAGTGTTCAATATTATCATAGATGAAGTGCAAATTTGGTAAAGTGTTAATTCTTGATGAGATCAATGAATGAAATACGTGGACCAAATGTTTGAGATCCTTATGAGTGATTATGATAGTATATCATAGTGAGCTCATGATTAAGGCATAGTGATGTCTAAATCAAAAAAGGGATTCATACTCTAAGGAGTTAGAGAATGATTATCAAATAACTAAATTCTTATTAAATAAAGAATACCCTACACTAATAAAGGACATTAAGAATCACAAAGGTTGTGAGTTCTTATATCCTTAACAGACACACCTCAATCATCTATATGATGAGTTGTTCATGAGATGAGTCAACTATCTAGATGAATATGAGGAACCAGATTTTGAGTTATGGTAGATAACCATTACATCCTAAATGACTTCCATGTAAACCATGAGGTATGACCTTGATGGTAGCACTCATTGGGATGAAATCCATAAGTGTGAATAAGTCTTAAAGCGTTAAGACATATGGATAACATTTTGAGAAGGATGATGCTTGTTGATTGCAACTTAATGACTAAGACATTTGGCATATGGATACTAAAACCGCATTCCTATGAGGAATAAAACAAGGATGTGTACGTGACACAACCCATAAGGTTTATGAATCCACTAATGCAAATGAAGTCTATAAGTTACAATGGACTAATCAATGTGATTGATTGAGTACAAGCAACTCAGAATTGGATCTTTACTTTGATGATATAGTCAAAGGGTTTGACTGATATGTCAAAGATAAATAAGGGATTTGTGATTTAGTGGGAGCGTATTCACATTCCACATGTTGATGTGAAATGGAAATGTTCTAGAATGGAAATCCAAAAGTGGAAATTATCTTTAAGGAAGATAGAGATGTTTCCTATGATATAGGAATAGAGATCTATAGAGATAGTTCTCGAAAAACCTCTTGACCTAAAAAGAGAGAGCATACATTGGCAATCTGTACTGAAGGGTTCAGTGTACATAGATTCAATGGGAGAAAACTTGTCCATGTTACGTGGAATTAGTATCCCAAGGCCAAGTGTCCAATTCTTATGAAGAATGGGAACACTAAGAATAGATATGGATCTATCATGTATGTAATCATCCCATTATCTTGCATGTATGGACATGGCAAGAATAAAATGCATTCATCATCTTGTATGTAGGACATGACAATATGATGTGCTCATCCTTCGTATGTGGGACATGACGAGTGGGTGTCTGTCTACTTCTAGTAAGGGTTACTGGAATACCATGAGAACTTGATAAGTACTTGAGAAGTACTAGTTCTATGGAGATAAGGAAGAGTTTGATGTAAAGAGTTACATGATGCGAACTTCCGAAAGGACAGAAAATTAATCGCAAATTATATATATGATATATAAAAGTGAAAGTTTGTTGATAATTGGAAACGTTCCAATAAAGTTGTTTAAAAGGAAATGTCGAGTAGCCGTGTGTTAGAGAACAACAGTGGATACTATATGGATCTAGAAGTTCATGAGATGAACTTGTAGATATTCTGGTCATTGATGACTAGTATGGAATCCTTGATCATGCAATGTGGCTAAAGGTAAGCAAAGGAATACTGGATCACATATTATGAAAACTCCATCTCATACGTGTGACGTACAGTGAAGAGATTTGAGACATGCAATTTATACTGACTTTGGCAAGGTGTTGCCATAACTCACTATGTTGGCACTAGAGCACAGTAACATGTGGGACATGTTTGAAGATCACTATGAATATGATTCATGGGTGATTGGCTCACAGTGCAAGTGGGAGTCTGTTGGTATGTATGCCCTGAGAGCCAATCATGGGATGATTGAAGGGATACATTAAGATTGATTTGATAAACGTCAAAGGCAAGCTTCCAATTCTTTCTGGTTCAGTCATATGAGATAGTGATAGAACAGATTGAATGTCTAGAGAATGACAGTACTCAATGACATATGCTTTCAGGTTGAGGACCTAAACGATGAGATCATACGGATGCTAAGAGTTTGTACATTCTTGTTATGTCCCTAGTCAGATGTCATTGTGGAAGGTATATAGATAGCAATGACACACAAGACTAGATTGTGGTGTTGGTTGATGACAGAATCTCATTAGTCATGATATAGAGATATCAAACCAAACACATAGGTACTTGTTAGAGAACAAGTGTACCGGACAAACCCACCGTGAGTTTGACACATGGAACCATGACATGGTAGTCATAGTCAGTACTCAAAGTGATGGTGGTGAGTGTGATTCTTTGACCTAAAATCACTACACTCAACACATGTCGTTGGGCACACTTTGAAATCATCAAATGCAGTCCTGAAACATGGGTTGTTATAAAGGTGATGATTGGGTGGCTTTGACACATGGGGCTTTTGAGGGGTGAGTGATAGATATGGGATTTGTCCCTCCTGAGGGAGTTTGATATCCAAGGCCACTTGATGAGTAGGATTGAAATAGGTGTGCGCACGCATGTGTGAATCGGTATGTGATATTGATGTCATACATATCTCTTCCAATCTGCTCTGAGATCAAGAAAGTGAATGAACATTGATAGGATGACTGTTTCATGCCTCAAGTTCATTTGGGATATCAGTGACAAAGGAATTATACATTCACTATAACACCATTCACAGATTGTAGGATTTAAAGTTGTTCTCCAACTTTCTTTTTTCACTTGGGTAGCACTGATGTGTGACTAGGCATCGCTCTTTGTTTGTGAAGTCATAAGTGTTATGGACTTTCACTGCCAACGTGAAATGGACCTGCAGGGTCACACACATAGGATTCAACTTGGAAGAGGATTTTTGTCCATAGACAATGTTTAGATTTATTACTAAAGGAGTTTAGTAGTTCAATTAAACCCTCAATCAATTGATAGCTCAATATCATAATGTTCAAGGTGTTGGACACATTGATTGGAGTATCAGATTGATTGAAACTGTAATTGACTGATTATGCACAATCTGCACTCCCAACTGATCGGCTCATGTGATGAACCGATCGGATGAGCTTGGTGAACCGGTCGGCTCAAGTGTTGCGTCAATCAGCTCATGGTCAGGGTGAAATGATTGCTTCAAGTGTTGAAATGATCGATTCAACTGGTGCAACCGAGCAAGTTGGGAAAGTAGGATTGGTGAGAATTTTCCTTTCGTTTCACTTGCCCAATTTGATTGGGAAATAGGATTGGTATTCGATACCAATTAGAAACAAAAGAAGGAAAGTCAATCTGGTACTGATCAGGACCACGAACCGACCAGTTCAGGAGTGAACCGACTGGATCATGGGTCCCAACCGATCGGTTGAGGTGTCAACCGACCGGTTCAGGCCCCCAACTAACCGTTTTAGTTGTGAAATGATCGGTTCAGGTTGTGAGTTGGTTGTTTTCATGGAAAATCTCGAACCCTTCTACTCCTGCTTTAGTCCCATATTGCCCGAGATGGAGAACCCTGTCCCATGACCCTCCTATATATAGGGGTTTTGGGGGCTTCTCAAAGTACAACTCAGTGCAAACCAGTTGCTATGCAAAGTTGTCATTCTCTCTGGTTTTGGTAACTGAGAGAGAGCCCGAGCAAGTGCTACCCGATAAGGGAGGCACAATAAGGGAAAGACAACTACAGTTGCAACTGGTAGTAAGAGAGTGTGTTGGCGACTAGTACGTCAACAGGAGGGTGTGACTCCTTCCAATTCCTTGTGGGACAAGGAGATTGGAGTTCCAGGTGGTCCGTGTGGACTACTTCAGAGGCGGGAGGTTTCTGCCGCTTGGAGGACAACTGTCAATCCTGACAGTCCCGGTGAGACCAGGAGTCGTCAGTCTCGGTGCGACCAGGAGCTGCACAGACACCGTCTAAGACCGGAGGTGAAGACCGCGCAAGGCGCGAGGTATTGTCGCCGAGCAAGCCTCGGGACAAGGTATGATTCCACAAACCATCCTTTCCTATTGTATAGATGTTGACGTGTTTCCTTGTTTCAGGTTTGGGGAGAAAATTTTTATTTCCGCTGCCTTCTCTGCCTCCCCTAAAACCCAACATCCACATCTTAGGAGATCAGCTGTCTTGTCATCACATTTGTTCATCACCTGTTATTACATACAGAACGGACCACATCCATCCAGCAGTAGGATGTACAAAACATCATCATCTATACATCGTGAAATAACGTCAAAATGCTCCCAAGGACCTGAGAGTACAGGGATGACTCTAGACTCTACTTATAAAACAACCAAAATAACAGCATATCCATCTCTTGCCTTCTACTACTCTTTTTGCTTCTCGGCCGCAACCCCACGACCACCACCATGTATAGCTCGAACACCTAAAAAGGTTATAAACCAGTGGGGTGAGACACACGGTCCCAACGAGAAACATAACTCCCCACCGAAACTATAAAACCAAAGGAAGATTAAAGAAATAACAATAGATAACTGATAAAAGGTATAACAAGAGCAGTCTATATAGCAAAGCTTTTCATACCATCAAGCTTACTAGATGTATGGAAGGCATATCACCAAACATCTCTTTATGGAACATGATTGACAAGATAAGATTCATAAGATCTTACCACATAACATAAGGAACGTATAAGTAACTGCAAGTATAACAAGATTATCTACGCAAACAAGGCCTCAATCAATGTTCTGTATTTTTCCTTAAGCAATGAATACTATACGACTGGATTACGTATTATTATTATGCCCTAAGGAAGTGAGCCGTACCGCTCAAATCCAACCTTCGGTTGTGAAACCCAAGCCGGTGCCATACAAGGTCAATGGAAGAGTCGGACTCCACGACCTCCCACCTCGTGGTCATTGCACGAGAACCAAAGCAGGACCGCAGTCTCATGCTTAAGTGGCCTCAGCCACAGGGTCAGCTCCATAGGCTACCCTTCCTCTAGCCTGCCTCGTTACATGTCTCGGCGCTAGTATATCTGAGCCACAGGCCAATTCACCGTGCTCCCCAAGCCATGAATGCATTCATGCTCTATCACACTGAGCCATGGTCCTGTTCACCATGCTCTATATATATGTTGAGTCTGCAACCGCAGCTACACTCGCATCCTCTCTATTTTAGGCTAGGAGAAACCACACATATTCAATAATATGCACTTCCAGGTTAACCTGCAGGAGAACTTGTTTCACCATCACCAGCTACTAATGATGATGGATCTATGGCCAGGGCACACTACATGATATATTCCACTGTGATTAGTTAGTATATTTTAAGTGGGTTATTGAGGCAACCAAGTTGTAACACATGCAAACCATAAAGTTATATTATTGTTACCACCATCACAATATCCTGGGATCTCAATCCCTCATCATAAGAAACCATTGCCTCATAGGGCATACTCATCACTTGGGATAACAATCCCATATCATCATCAGAGGATAACACCTTGACTTAGGCACTTAAGCCAAAATTAGGTCCTCAGACCAAAACACATAATGCCTATTATCTCATCATCCAGAGTAACCATCAGAGCAGTGTTACTCAAACATATATACCTCACAACCCTTTTTCTAGCTATACATCTGTAAGGGTCACCTGCATGGTTAGTATACACAGTCATCATGGATTAACAGAAGGATCATATTATCCAACATAGGGTGACATTGATGATTATACGCTTTATCATTCATTCCTCAACCTGTGACCATAGACATAGGTCATATCATCAAGCAAAGCATCTTATATGCTTACCATTCCTCAGCATTATACATATAATTCAAGATGATCATAAACACATGAAATGTCATATCAAGATACATAGATGTGATCTACTATATCAAGCATATCAAGGATCACCATTATAAACCAAACGTGATAGCAAGAATGAGATCTAACATATAGAAGGAACAAGACCCTCACTAGAAGATAGTATCAGGCAGGGTACTCTCCCATATCGCCCTGCCACTTCAACCACACAACGGTCCAGCAAACCAGCAAGGATACAAGATGTATCGAGCAACCCTAGGTGTCGTGCACCTCATGTGTTTTGCAACAGCGCGTTGTGCACTAGGCGTATCGTGCAGCAAGGTCTAACATGCAACTGAACCCAAGGGGCGTGTCGTGCAGCCAACTGCTAACGGGCAACCAGGGCATGTAGTAAAGAAAGCATAACGCTCAGCTGTTCTCATGCTATCAGCCAACACACACAGGGCTAGGGCCAAGGGGTAACGCTCACCACAGAACTAGCTAACAGAACTTCCACAACAACAAGGTATAACGACACCAGGCCACCTCCTAGGTTAAGTGTGTCGGGCAGGGAACTCAACATAGTGTGACGCCTGGCACAACAAGGCAAGAACCAGATGTGTAACGCCCGACACAACCACATCATGTCAACCAAGGCTCTAGGCCAAAGGAAGGATATCAGGCAACATCAACCCCAAGACCATATCAGGCAAGATGCAACCCAACAAGGTCATCCTCACCTCAAGAACAAGGGGCACCAAACCCTAAAAGATCAAGAAGATGGATCACCTCTCAACAACCAAGAGAGAGGGGTCTTGGACACTTCTTATCACCAATTGGGCAACATGAAGACCAACCCTAACAAAGGTCCACAACCACCACAAAGCTCACCTCTCGAATCTATGGTGAGAGAAGGGTGTTGCTCAAGCAACTAGAACACAAGCTCACCTCTCAACTTAAATGAAAGAGGAGTATTGCCCATGATACTAGAGTTCAAGCTCACTTATCTAGACCAAGGAGGGAGAGGGGTGTTGCTCAATAAGAAAACCCTAGAACATAGTTCAGACAATAAGAACAACTTAAGAAAGAAACTCAACTAACAACATACATAGCCGATATGATCACAATAAACATACAAGAACATAGAAGAGGTAGTATAGTTAGGGATAGGAGTTATGTAACCCGCCTTAAGCAAGATCCAAGCTCCTAGCACAAAGCTCCAAGCTCCACCACAAGAAGAAGACCAAGGCACTCTAGGGTTCGGCGACCACTAGAGGAAGAAGGAGACTCTAAGATAAGGATCGGCCACCAAGCTTGCAAAAGAAGAGGGTGTCGTGCACCAAGGAAGAGGGAGACTAAGGAACTAAAGGGATCCTTAGCAAGAGAAAGGGAACACATATATAGGAGAGGATGGAGGAGAAACCAAGGTAAGACAAGGCAAGGTGTCTCCCACCTAGGGACACTTGTCCATGAGAAATGCCACCACTCTAACATGCCCTAAACACATGTCCAAGGCCATTGCCACATGCAAGCATCAAGCACCAAGTGTCCACTAGTGGTGACACAAACGAGGTCAAAGAAGGTCAAAAGGGTCCATGGGCGACACACCTCCACACCATGCCCGACACACCCTCATGGGCGACACAACTCAGGCCGACACCACCATGACCGACACACCTAGGACGACACAAGGCTCACTTGCCCGACACAAGGTCCAAAAAGGCAAAGGCAAAGCACAACAAGGCCCACCAAGGCTCTTCCAAGCCCAAAGGAACTCAAGCAACGAGCCCAACCCTTCCTCTCAACACTAGAGGAAGCAAAGAGAGGGAGGAACACCTCACAAGGTGACAAACTTGCCCACAAACCCTAGGCTTGGGTTAATTGCAAGTAGCACCTCCAGCCCTCAACAAGGTACCAACAAACCCTAATCACCACTAAAGGTGATTAGCAAGCAACTAAGCATCAAGGTTAAGCAAATCAAACAGGATAAGCCCTAAGTGGAGGTCATGGTCCTTACACATAAGGTCGTGAAGTGGTCTAAAAGAACTTGCTAAGGGAGGATAACAAAATAGGTACATTTTGTAGTTGCTAAACGAACAAGAAAAGGGTTGCATATGGTAAATTCATAAGTGGTTGAGCTTTTGGGAATGAGAAACCATAGATTGAAAGGTTGGATAGGGCTAGTGGAGCCGTAGAACCGTTGTTATCTTTAATTACAACATATGTGTGGATCATGTCAGTGAAATGTAAGAACAATTATCACAAGCATGATGGCCACGATTATGGGACATCCTTGAATAATTTATAAACAAGTCCTAGAGCTTTTGTGAGAGAGACACCTCTCCTCTAACTTTCCAAAGGAGAGTATCCTTAGTAGTTACAACACTAAAAACATAGAGATGAGAGAAATGTGTTTCACTTATGCAGGTGCTACAACTCAGATGTATGCCTAGAACCAACGGGTTCAAAATTAACGAAGACTACATACAAAAAAAATAAGAAGATTAATATATATCAAGCGCATCATTTTGACATTTCTCTTTGCTAATATAAGCAATCACATTTTAATCAGTTTTGATGCCTCCTGTCTTATATCTGATAAATAATATCAACATTAAGATGTTGAATACCGAAAATTAAGTAGATGAACACGAGATACAAAAATGATTGAAAACAAGAATGTGACATATATCATCTGAGAAATTTTGCCACTTTATTTGGGATGAAAAAAAATACACCCATAGATATTGTTTTAGCTATAGGTACCTTGTGATATTGTATTACAATTTCATTCAACTACAATTCAAATTCATTGTTTATTGTTAAGGGGAATACATGAGATGTATCAAGAATATGAAAAATAGTGCTTTACAAATACATCCAAGTTTATTTTTCATGGGTGTAATCTATAAACTTTCTTAGACATGACTAGCATATCATAGCACTAAATTCATATTCCGCATTATTTTATTACCAACACTAGTAGATAAATGTTGCAATAAAAATAAGCATATGAATTTTAACATGAAAATGTTGGATTGAAGATATACAAAGACATGCATAAAATTATGCTAGAGCTATTCATATCAAAAGGATATGTTCATCGCCTACTAGATCAATGAACTTAGAATATGACAAATGCAATATGTGCACCATGCTTTTTATTATATTGCATGTGGATGGCATTTGTTTACAAAACAACAACCCTATACTAGTACACTTTTGAAAAACATACATAATAAATAGTTTTCTCAAGGACAAATATGTTTTTTTTAGAGAGGATACAAGTAGTTCAAACTGAATATGATCTATTATTGCGTCTACTAGATATAGAATTGACATTCTTAGTAAATAAACCTTTTAGATTGCAGGGCAACCTAAACCCCTATTTTCTCAGCAGTACATTCAAAATTGTAATTAGATTTTAATTACTTTTTGGCTACTTGGCAAGCTTCTTCGATACCCCGATTACCCGAAACCAATATCACATGTATTGTTAGTTTATCCACGCCATTCATGTCATGTCCTACTACAAGTCACTTCAATCCAGTTAAAAGAGTTCTAATGTATGTCAAGGGCTTGATTAATGTTATGTGCGTCAGTTTCGCTCAATATTAACAACCAAGTACTACTGCTCTTTTCTACGTTCAAATGGTTTCTTTTTGGAGCTTCACGGGACTGCCAATTATACCCAAATATTCCACCGAAGCGGGACATCACACATTAAAGTAGGCTCTTTATTAAACACCTGGTATCCAATACCATTCTCCAGCGTCGAACATTTTGGATAACTTAAAGTGGGCTCAATCACTGAAGCGGCCTTGTTATCATACTAGAACGAAGCACGAAGAGATTGGCTACCGTGTCATCACAAAAGAAAGTGGCTTTGGGCCATCTCATTGCAGCTAGGGATGAGCATCGGGTCGGTCCGGCCCAATCCGACCAGCGACCCAGCCCGCATAATCTGATTCAGACCCGAACACAATTTATAATATGGGTGAGCGGGGTCTAAAATTTAAATTCATATTTTATTTAGGTCGCGTATAGCTGAGATAAACCCAGGCCCGAAAATCCGAATGTCAAGATTAAATTTTATGTACATTATATATGTATACATCTATGTTTGTCCTGAAAGAAAAATATACAAATTTCTTGATGCAATATGTAGTATGTATCCAACCAATACAACATGGTTAATCTGTAATCCATCAACATGATTAGTTAATTGATACTAGTAAGATAACCGTCATTGACATGGATAGACGTACTTGATTTCTTTATTTTAATCTCACTGTGTCATTCAAATGGAACATTTTGTTGTTTGACTATGTATATTTTAACAACTGAATAAAATATGTCATCCATATTTTGATGTACTATGTATATAACACTAAAAAAAGTCATGTCATTAACTCATTAAAGAAAAATAAAGAAACAACTAGCTTAGTGCATAGTAGATTTTGTTCTTTTTTTTTACTCATATACTCACATGTAGGAGACAAATAATTTTTTGCCCTTCAAACACCCATTTCATTGTATATACACATAGGATGAGGAAGTAAAAAGCCACAACATTGTAGATTCCATTGATTTTTAAGTCTTATACATCCACATTGTTGTTCTTTCAATATCCATTTCATTGTTGTAGGAGATCACACAACTAAGGTATACATATTTCAGCTGCATAGATCACAAAGTATAAATATTTTTTAAGGTTGATCACAATATATATATCATACTAGTTTAGTATTCATATTAGTAAGTTAGATCTAGTAAAATTTGGTATACTCATTCAATGTTATATGGACAAACTCGAACACGGCCCAAAACCCAACATTCTTATTTGGGCATGATACAAATTGATATTTTTCAATTTTATCCGAGCCGAAACCCGGGCCGCAATCCGCTTTAAAATGTGAGTTTGGGTTTGGAATAGACGAAATCCGATATAACCCGGCCCGCTGCTCATCCCTAATTGCAGCGTCTTGTACTCCCATCCAAGCAATTTGAAAATATTTTTTACTAACCTTTACCAAAGAACAGTTTTGAAGATGTGAAATTCAAACTTGAGTTTTATTCTATCTCTATTTGATACAAGT
The DNA here is from genome assembly GCA_963693085.1 of Alisma plantago-aquatica. NCBI lineage: Eukaryota > Viridiplantae > Streptophyta > Magnoliopsida > Alismatales > Alismataceae > Alisma > Alisma plantago-aquatica. Next base: position 1,680,414,240 of record OY856409.1, on the reverse strand, counting down.
CTGAAAATGAAGAATGTAGAAGGCAATCCGGCATTAAAGAACCTAGAGGTTTTTCTAATTACTCTGACGCCTCTGGTTTTATGTGCTATGTGATTCTTTGGGCATGATATGTGACAGTCCTGTTCTCGGTTTGATTTTAAAGTCTGTACTTGACCTAATTCGCATGGGCCAGATTCAGCCCAGTATCACAGGTGCCAGTAAAAGGCTTATTTAAGAGCTATAAAGCAGCTGACAAATGTCGCACTCATTTCCTTGATTAATCTTTTCTGAAATACCCAGTTTACCCATGCCAAGCAACGATGGTAACAAAAATTTGACGATACGAAGGGAGTGGGGCAAGAGCTGTGGACATCGCTCTAGTAATTGGCATGTAATTGATGATGTGATACGAAGCTACTGAGGGGTAACGCTGTCGGTCACGGGCACCGATGGGCTCTTTCGCAGGCACCAGCGACTGATGGGAGCCAGTAGGCATGGGTTGCTCTCAGTTGCAAACAGACCAATTAAAGCGCGAGGCATGTCTCCTAAGAACGAAGGGTCCTGCATTTAAACGTTGTTTCGGTGAAATTTCGTTACATCATCCAGAAAACCACTGCTAGTATCGCACCGACCAGTCCGCACAGGCAAGAAACCTCGCGTCGATTTCTAAAGCACGGCCTGATCTGTAGGTATGATGATTGGTGCCCAACCTATATCTTAGCAGTAAAGAAGGTCCATGTTTTGTGGAACAGCTGAAACGGAGGAGCAACGCAAAGTAGTTCTCCCGCGCCACGAACACAGAAATACGTCGACATCCGGTTTTCTAGCATACGAGAAGGGTCTTTCTAGTTTGAGTTTTTCTCTCATCTGCCCCTCTCTTTTGGTATAATTCTTACCCCACACCCACATTTCTACCCAATTCCATCCACCCCACTTGGGTTTACATTCCGTCAGCTCCATTGACGGGAGATAAACGTCAACGCGATTATGTTTTGGATCTATGCGCAACTGCTGTCCGAGCAATTGAATCAATGCAACTTATCTAGTTATAATGCAATTAATAATAACAATAATTCTAGAGAAAAATTTCGTGACTAGCGCATTGAGGCTTGACTTACCCTGGAATTCCACTCTGCTGTGCGTGTTAAGGAAGTCCTCACCTTACCATGATTGCTCCTGGACTCTACTTTGTTGGCCGGTCTAATGTGCCTTTACTTAAATTGGCAAGAGCTAGGCATGTTAATAAAATGTGACGATATTGGAGATGGTGTGGGCGTGTCTACGGCATATTTGGTTTGCCGGAAAACATTACGATGGGATTCATTATAGGTTAGGATAGCGTGGGATTTGTGAAGGTTAGGATACTTAATTTCCTCTCGTGTGTTTGGATGTGCACGAGACCGGACTGTCATAATCTGTCTTCTTCATTTGTCTTATCAGATTGTCGATAGTAGTGCGTAAATCAACGTTAGAATATCTAACATGTCATTTTCCTAGTCAGATCACCATACTAGTGCATATACCAAATTTAGATTATCTACACCAGCCATTTTCTGGTAGTGGCACCTATAAATTTCACTAAACATTACAAGGGCTGATGCCGTTCATCCATGGTTGTCATACTTATAAAACTGAGTTGATTTTGTTATGTATGTTAATAAAAGGAGCTTTTGGGCATGCTGTATGGATTCCATGACAGCATAATATTACTAGTAATGTATAAACTAAACAACAACCAGAGCTCAAGTAGGAGTCATTGTGAGTTGTTCATCCACAACATAAAAAATTTAACAAGGAACTCTCATGGCCAAGAAAAGAGTGAAATCCATAACACGGTCTCCAATTTGACGGAACTCAAAGCACATGCTCTGAATACATCTTATTCCAGATTCCATGCCACCGCGCCGCTTTAACGTGCACACTAAACTTGTACAAGGAATCAAGATGGAGTATTTTTTTATTGGAGGTGGTATCTTAGCAGTACAGAAGGTGATCAAATCTGCTGTGACGCTTACTATGCGCAACTGCTGTCCGAGCAATTGAATCAATGCAACTTATCTAGTTATAATGCAATTAATAATTACAATAATTCTAGAAAAAAATATCGTTGACAAGCGCATTGAGCTTGACTTACCATGGAATTTCACTCTACTGTACGTGTTAAGGAAGTCCTCACTGTGACATGATTGCTCCTACACTCTACTTTATCGGCCGGTCTAATGTGCCTTTACTTAAATTGGCAAGAGCTAGGCCTGTCAATAAAATTTGACGATATTGGAGAATGTGTGGGGGTGTCTACGGCATGTTTGGTTTGCCGGAAAACATTACGATGGGTTTCATTATAGGTTAGGATAGTGTTGGATTTGTGAAGGTTAGGATACTTAATTTCCTCTCCTGTGTTTGAATGTACATGAGACCGGACTGTCATAATCTGTCTTCTTCATTTTTCTTATCAGATCATCCATAGTAGTGTGTAAATCAACGTTAGATTATCTACTGTCATTTTCCTAATCAGATCACCATACTAGTGCATATACCAAATTTAGATTATCTATACCAGCCATTTTCTGATAGGTACATCTGAATTTCACTAAACATTACAAGGGCTGCTGCCGTTCATCCATGGTTGTCATACTTATAAAACTGAGTTAAATGTGTTAGTTATGTTAATAATAGGAGCTTTTGAATAATCACATAGCTAATTGACTTTTGATCATATTAGATGTCCAAATGGTCTAATCAATTAAACCATCAATTATATAAGGAATTCAAAAGAATTGACCAATTAAACTTTCAATTCCACAAAGTGATCAATTGAGTGAACCATTGAAATTTTCAATTGCATTAAGTATCCAAATGGGTTCACCATATTGGACCTTCAATTGCATGAGATAGTCAAATGGATTAACCATGTTGATCTTCACAATATTATTTGCTTAGACCCTCAATGATCTTGGTTCTCATACATCAATTGGTTGAAAACCAATTGAACAAGTTATACTTGAAACCTATTGGACAAGGTAGGTATTGAAACCGTTTGCACTTTGGGTCTCCAAACGGTTTGAGATCGTTTGGTCCCAAACGGTCTTGAGACCGTTTGGTCCAAACCTTCTCAAAACCGCATGGACCAAAAAAGGCACTTCAACACTCAATCGACTCAATGTTTCAATCCATGGACCAATTACAAATTGAACCACTAAAGTATTCATCAATTGGACCAATGAATCACCATTCAATTAGACCTTCAATTTAAGGTTTTGAACCCAATTGAACTAGGTTTGATAATCAAAAAACCATCACTTAGGGTTTGAAATCGAGGATCCATCAATGGTTGACATTGTGGAATCAAATCAATTGAAATCAATGAACTATCATCAACACATGATATGACCTGACCTCAAACGTACTTGGATGACCACCAAACGGTCTTGAGACCGTTTGGTTGATCTCCAAACGGTCTTGAGACCATTTTCCCATTCCATCATCAAAATCCATGATATCCAATTAGGGTTTTGGACCATTGGATTGATTATCAAATCAGCACTTAGTTGCAATTCACTTTGGTACCTTTGGACCTTCAAACACTTAGCCATACTTAACCCTAGACCTCCAAACGGTCTTGGGTGACCCCCAAATGGCCTTGAGACCTTTTGGGTGATCCCCAAACAGTTTTGAAACTGTTTCGGTCAGTCAACCCAAAACATCATCTCAATTAATTGGAAATTCAGCACTTAGCCGATTAGGGTTTACACCATATGTTTGAATCTTCAAATACATAACCATACTCAATCCTAGACCTCAAAACGGTCTTGGTTGACCTCCAAACGGTCTTGAGACCGTTGGGGTGATTCCCAAATGGTTTTGAAACCGTTTGGGTCAATCAACCCAAGTTTCAAATTCAATCACTTATGAAATCAACATTCAACCCGATTAGGGTTTAGGTGATTGATGGACCTTCAACTCATGAACCAATTGGATTTAATCAATAATAATTGATGGGTCATTAACCTAGATCATTATGAACAAGTCCCCAAATGGTCAACCCTGTTCAACATCACCAAACGGTCTTAAACTGTTTGCTTCTATGCGGTTTAGTAAAACCGTTTCATTCCAAACGGTTTGAAACCGTTTGGTCCCAAAACACAAACCGTTTGGACATTTAATTGAAACCGTTTGGTCTAGATATTTGGAGAGGTGTGTGCTTATGATGATGTCATAATCATCAAGCTCTAGACCCACGAAACATGCTGTGATTTCCATGGAAATTGCATCAATCAACCAAATCAATAATTGTAAATAGAGAAATGATCATTATTTGATGGGGAATTGAATGCAATAACAAAGTTAGGGTTTCAAGTTATAAAACCCACCTCCAATTGAGCTCCAAAGCTCCAAGCTCACGGAAACAATGGTGGATGCAACTCCTTTCACTATTCCAAGGGTCGTCCTCAAGTTTTGAGTGAAAAGATTGGTTAGAATTGAAGAGGGGATCAAGTTATGAAGAATTTATGCATTGTTTTTTGATTTTCACCATGGATTCAAGGTGAAAGGAGGTCAAGAACCTTACCAACAGGTTGGGGGTCGTCCTCCTTATCCTCCACAGCTCCTTGGTCGTTTTCCAAGCAAGGGGAAAGAAAGAAATCCGAAAAAGCCTTTGTTTTGGCTTGGAAAGGGTACTTTTATAAGAAAATTGATGAGAGAGAAAATCTTTTATAAAAGTCTATTTATTCCAAAATTGTTGCCACCACTTCCCCCTTAGTTTCTTGCATGAAAGGATATCTCTATCCCCAATGAGATCCCTTCCATTATCCATGAATTAAGGAAAAAGAAATTAAGTACCTTAACCCTTATAATAAGAATATCCATATTTGAGTGGGAATGCTTTTTCTTATAATAATGGTGACTGGAATTTCACCTCCTTAGGATATGCTCATGCCTTTGCAAGGCTTTAAGCTCATCCACACACATATGAATCCAACCATTTTAATTTTGGTTGAAGGCCCTTTAATTAATACATTCATTTTTTCCCTAAATTGAATTAGGGTTTCACTTAGGATTAAATCTTGATTATTTTAATATCAAGATTCTCTCTCCTACAACTTAATTCAAATGAGGCTCCCTTCTCATTTTCTTTTCTCTACATGAATCCAAGAAACATTAGGGACATTATTGAAGTGGTAATTTGCATATTGAACCCTAGGTTTGGGGTAAATTGCACATTATACCAAAACTAGGTTTTAATGCATAAGGATTGCTTTACAAGCTTAATCTTGGTGCCCAAGCTTGTGAAAACCATACCGCTACATCATCTTCATTCTTATGATGTCTCAACATCAAAGGAACATCTTATCATGCAACATTTTCAAATTAACCCCTCAACTTAGGTAATTTGCACTTTAGTCCAAAATGAGCAAACATTGCTTCAACATTGTTCAAACAGGACCAAAATTGAAACATAAGTTTCTTATGAGCCCTAATTACTTTTCCCAAGATAAGATTAAACATATAATCAACCTTATTAGGCAAAACATCTAGGGTTAACACATAACCCAAGTTAGGGATGTTACAAATTATCCCCCCCCCTATAAAGATTTCATCCCTGAAATCCCAGGAAAAATGAGGGACAGGTTATTCATTAATCATGCCCTCGAGTCTCCTCCTAAATTCTTGATGTTATGGAAATACCATAGATCTATAATTCACACAAAGTTCCTTTCATTAATTCCACCTTATCACTATTTATGTTTATGCAGAGCATAAACCCCTAACATATGATGTCCATATTATTGAAAGGAAGAAGCATAAAAGAACATACTTCTATCATCACCCAAGAATATTTACCGAAAGAGAAACATACATATATCTAACACAGATAATTCACTCAGCAATCCTTTATTTTTTTGGAAAAGTTCACTGAGAAAGCTCACTAAGCAATTAATTTAGAAATATTCACTGAGAAGGTTCACTGAGCAGTTTGTCTTGGAAGAATTCAGTAAGTTCACTAAGTATGTTCACTGATTAATTTCTTTTGGAAAATATTCACTGAGCAAGTTCACTGAGTATGTTCACTGAGAATGTTGTTTTGAAAATATTCACTAAGCAAGTTCACTGAGTATGTTCACTGAGTATTTAGTTTTGAAGATATTCACTGAGCAAATTCACTGAGTATGTTCACTAAGAATGTTGTTTTGAAAATATTCACTAAGTAAGTTCACTGAGTATGTTCACTGAGTATTTTATTTTGAAGATATTCACTGAGCAAATTCACTGAGTATGTTCACTAAGAATGTTGTTTTGAAAATATTCACTAAGCAAGTTCACTGAGTATGTTCATAGAGTATTTTGTTTTGAAGATATTCACTAAGCAAATTCACTGAGTATGTTCACTAAGAATGTTGTTTCGAAAATATTCACTAAGAAAGTTCACTGAGTATGTTCACTAAGTATTTTGTTTTGAAGATATTCACTGAGCAAATTCACTGAGTATGTTCACTAAGAATGTTGTTTTGAAAATATTCACTAAGCAAGTTCACTGAGTATGCTCACTGAGTATTTTGTTTTGAAGATATTCACTGAGCAAATTCACTGAGTATGTTCACTAAGAATGTTGTTTTGAAAATATTCACTAAGCAAGTTCACTGAGTATGCTCACTAAGTATTTTGTTTTGAAGATATTCACTAAGCAAATTCACTGAGTATGTTCACTAAGAATATTGTTTTGAAAATATTCACTAAGCAAGTTCACTGAGTATGTTCACTGAGTATTTTGTTTTGAAGATATTCACTGAGCAAATTCACTGAGTATGTTCACTAAGAATGTTGTTTTGAAAATATTCACTAAGCAAGTTCACTGAGTATGTTCACTGAGTATTTTGTTTTGAAGATATTCACTGAGAAAATTCACTGAGTATGTTCACTAAGAATATTCACTAAGTAATTTGTTTTGAAAGTATTCACTGAGGAAGTTCACTGAGAATATTCACTAAGTATGTTCACCAAGTAGTTTGTTTTGGAAAAATTCACTGAGAAGGTTCACTGAGTATGTTCAATGAGAATGTTCACTAAGTAATTTTTTTGGAAAAATTTCACTTATCTCTTCCTATTTAATTTCATTATACTCTCTAGATGGTTTTAGAATGACTACTTGATTAGAGTAATAAAAAAGATAACAATCTAAGAGTTTCATACTTGCCTTATCTACAATAATCATATACCTGGCCAGGGTATACAAGTATTGAGATTAGGTAGTATGCACTATATTTACTATCGTATTCCTCACTTTTCATATCATTATACACACATGATTTTCCATTTCTAGATTTTCTCCAAGCATCAATTCTATATCTCATCTTTCAACACATAGATAAGGGAGATTATAAAACATTTTAAGAAACACCGAGTAAGATATAAGTTCTCATCTCCCTTGTGTCCTTATAGGACTAGTCAAAGGAATTAAAAAACAACTACTTTCATATCTTTAACACATAGAACCATGATATGAAGTATCAAAACAAAACTATTTCATCTGACCTGTCTGGGACGTCTGTCCACGTCCTCTATTGTTACTAGAAAATTACCCCTTTGTGAGCCTTGCTGACTCTGCCCCTGAGGTTGAGTCATCATCGTATTCCCGCCTGGACAATCCTTTTCCAGATGTCCCGGTTGTCTACATTGGTAACATATTCTGGGCACAAAATGTCTACGAGACCCAGTCACCGATGTTGATGCTATGTCAGAGGCTCTATTTGGAACATTGCTACGATCCCTATCCCTACTTGACATCCATTGTGTCTGGGTATGGAATCTCGATGATGTTTCCGTTGCAAAAAATCTTGATTTCTTAAAACTTTCAGACCTTTATTCTTGAGGTTGGGTGTATACCTTCTTACCACTAGTCTGTCGTTTCTCGATTTCATGCCTCTCTATCCTCCTTACCGACTCCACAAAAGTAGTAAACCTCTCCCTATTCTCTAAGGCAGATACAGGAGTGGTTAGTTCAACATTCAACCCCTTCTCAAAATGTCGAATTCTTTCCTCATCACTAACTGCCGTTTGCGGACAAAACCGCAACAAATCCATGAACTTAACTTCATATTCGCTAACGTTCATCTGTCCTTGTTTGATCCTCTCAAATTGAGATATCTTATCATCTAGATAAGTCTTAGGGAAGTATCTACTGACGAACTCTCGTCGAAAAATCTCCCATCCAATTTCTTCACCTGGTCTCTTATCTTCCTCTATCATCCACCAATGACCAGTACTTCCTTTTAGGAGGTATACATCATGTCTTACCTTCTCAGCTTCAGGAATATCAATGATCCTGAAAGCCTTTTCCAACTCTTTCAGCCACAGATCAACATATGCTGGATCATATGTACCAACATAGTCTATGGCTCCAACCCGGTGAAGTCTCTCGAAAGTCTTGTCGGCTCCATAACCCTCATGATGGGTTGGTACCCTAGGTGCAGATGGTGGTATCATGTCTACCATATGTGTCATGGCTGTCAGGAATTTCTCAAATAGAGCATGGAGAGCTAGATTTTCTATCCCAACTGGGTCAAATTGGGGCTGTTTAGGTACATGCCCTTCCCTATTCTTGTCTCTTGCACCTCCTGCTGGTGCAGCAGTGCTGCCCTCAACAACATGTTATTCATGTTGTCCAGACATCTTCAAGTTCTTATTCTCCTATGTGAGAAGAAGATACTATCAGATAAACTGGAAGACACTTAGAACAGACTCTACAACCTTAGTCCTATGTCTCTGCAGACTCAGCAAACCTAGAGCTTTGATACCACTTCATTGTAATGTATGTCTCACGAAAACAAGATTAACTAATGCGGAAGCGTTCACTAAGAAGCAGATTACCAAAAATCACTAAAAATTAAAACCTTTTTATCAAAAGATCCATCAAAGGAAAACTTTCTCACATAGAACCAACGTAACATAATTACATTCTTGTTCACAGGTACATATTTTGTATCATCTCCTTTTGAGAATTAAAAGCATTAATTGTCATGTCAAGCTAAACACAAGTAGTATAAAATCTCGAGGCACTGCGCCAAAAATTTCAAAAGCACTAACTACTACTCCGAGGACCTGAGAGTACAGAGACGACACATAAGACTCTATCTATATCTATACAAGGCATGACAGCCAGTGTCTCCACCTGAGACTTCACTACTGTCTCGGTTGCTGTTGTTGTTGTCCTTCTCCTACTGAAGGATTCTTGCCTCCTCGTTCACGGACACCTAAAAATGTAGTTCCCATGGGGGTGAGACAATTGTAAATTGCCCCAGTGAGAGATATAGCTCTCCGCCAGAAACATTATTATTACATCTTAAGAAGATAAATATGAACAAAGGAATCATATTTATTTGGCAGCAAATATTTTAATGTCTAACAGATTAGAACATTATTCTTATTAAAAAGCATTGCATCTATAACTTGAAAGAGCAACATGTCACCTATCCATTAAGGAATATGAAGAAAATGTATAACACTTATTCACTACAACATCATTACCACAACATTATCTATCTTCAGGCTTAGATCATATATCTAATACCTGGCATTGTCATTGTGGAGTCATGGCCTGTAGCCATACTCTTTTCACAAAGTGTTGGGATCTTAATCCCTCAGCTCACCAAGTACATTTCCTCTTCTTAACAAGTTCATCATCATGATTATAGCATCTGGGTATTTAAACCCATAACTCACCATAGGAAACTTATTACCACTTGTTAGGTAACTTTTTACCTTTAGATCATCTGACCAAAGACATCATAATTCTTGCTAAACAATGTATTTTACATAGTACACAGAGCTCAATGATTCTTACTACACAAAGCATATGAAGGCTTTTAAAGCCTATAAAACATTCTCAATAAACAAGCATCATAGCCCATACCTGGCTATGCTTCTCATCTCATCATCCCTGCATGATTAGTATTCATGGTAACAATTATAATGCTTTCATATCAATATCATACAACACTAAGTAGTATCATCCCTTTTTAGGGTTCATGATTTCTCTTTTATATCAGCACCCTTCATTAGGGTTTTCCATAAATAACCACTCGGGTTCTTAAGATCATATTATTAATGATCATCCCTATTCCATTGCTTCTCAAAGCTAGAAACCAAAAATAGATATCATAAGTATTCAAACATGCTTATATATCCTCATCATTCATCATTGAATGTATTATCAACACCAAGTATGAGTTTCTCTCTCATCTTTATCAGAATATGATTGTATCATAGTCTATTGATTTGGATTAACCTTTTCATAAGGCATGTTAGCCTACACTTAATAAAGTGCATTACATCTCAATGTAACAATTGTCATGACACATTTCATGTATCATCTATTTCAATTATAATGAAGTTATAACACATCATGGTATATCAGAATTGGGGTGTTGGATGTGATATCTATCATATCTTAATGTATCACTTCCCTCAACACCTTCATCTTACCTGAGTTTATTCACTTAGCTTGTATTAGGGTATTTCCCATCCTAATACTTATGCACTAGATCATTACATTCATTATGCAATGTATTGATCATGATTCATCTATTTAGAAAATACAACCATTGTCAATGATATGGATTCACCCCTTTAGTCAGGGATTATTAATATAAGGATATCCATTATCAACCTCTCTAGGTGTTACATTTGTCATAACATTAATCACCATTCCACTATTAGGAGTAGTATTCTCCACACTTATAATTTGAGGATTCACATAGCATATTCCATATATTTATGGATTTCACATAGTATTACTCTTCAGTAGAGTTTTACATAATCACCCTTCTATATCAAAGTTTCACCTAGTATTATGTGAAATTAGGATTTCACAACACATCACCCAGTGCTAGGTCTTCATATAGGATTAGTGGCACTACCCTATATTAGGGTTTCATACACCTTACCCCATTTTAGGGATTAAGGTTTTCTATTCACATACAAGTAAGGTTTCTCTTACCTCATACCCAAATTAGGGTTAGGATGTACAATTCCCATTAAATTAGGGTTTCCTTCATTGTTATACTCAGTTAGGGTTACATCATCACCCTGGATTTATGATAACACTAAACTTTGCCCTAGATTAGGGTTTCACACATAGATTGGCTCTAATTAGGGTTTCACACATAGCATTGCTCTAATTAGGGTTTCACACATATCATTTCTCTAATTAGGGTTTCACACATAGCATTGCTCTAATTAGGATCATGGTACATCAATCTTTTCAATGAAGATCTTATGATCTCATAATATGGATCAAACCCTGATTACACATTTATTCACTATGAGAGAAATAGGTCTTAGTAAGTAAGAAATAAACTCTCCCATTCACTCTCCCTCTCATCCTCTCTAGGATGTTAACTATTCCAAGATTAATCAAAGTCAACTCTTTATTTGAGTACACAAAGCTAGGGTTAACCTTTATAATCATCATGGGTCTACAACATTAATAATCACATATCTAATTGACTTTTGATCATATTAGATGTCCAAATGGTGTAATCAATTAAACCATCAATTATATAACGAATTCAAAAGAATTGACCAATTAAACTTCCAATTCCACAAAGTGATTTTAACCATTGAAATCTTCAATTGCACTAAGTATCCAAATGGGTTCACCATATTGGACCTTCAATTGCATGAGATACTCAAATGGATTAACCATGTTGATCTTCACAATATTAATTGCTTAGACCCTTAATGATCTTGGTTCTCATATATCAATTGGTTGAAAACCAATTGAACAAGTTATACTTGAAACCTATTGGACAAGGTAGGTATTGAAACCATTTGCACTTTGGGTCTCCAAACGGTTTGAGATCGTTTGGTCCCAAACAGTCTTCAGACTGTTTGGTCCCAAACGGTCTTCAGACCGTTTGGACTCAAACGGTCTTGAGACCGTTTGGTCCAAACCTTCTCAAAACCGCATGGGCCAAAAAAGGCACTTCAACACTCAATCGACTCAATGTTTCAATCCATGGACCAATTACAAATTGAACCTCTAATGTATTCATCAATTGGACCAATGAATCACCATTCAATTATACCTTCTTTTTAGGGTTTTGTACCCAATTGAACTAGGTTTGAGAATCAAGAAACCGTCACTTAGGGTTTGAAATCGAGGATCCATCAATGGTTGACATTGTGGAATCAAATCAATTGAAATCAATGAACTATCATCATCACATGATATGACCTGACCTCAAACGGTCTTGGATGACCATCAAACGGTCTTGAGACCGTTTGGTTTGATCTCCAAACTGTCTTGAGACCGTTTTCCCATTCCATCATCAAAATCCATGACATCCAATTAGGGTTTTGGACCATTGGATTGATTATCAAATCAACACTTAGTTTCAATTCACTTTGGTACCTTTGGACCTTCAAACACTTAGCCATACTTAACCCTAGACCTCCAAACGGTCTTGGGTGACCCCCAAACGGTCTTGAGACCGTTTAGGTGATCCGAAAACTGTTTTGAAACCGTTTGGGTCAATCAACCCAAAACATCATCTCAATTAATTGGAAATTCAACACTTAGCCGATTAGGGTTTATACCATATGTTTGAATCTTCAAATACATAACCATACTCAACCCTAGACCTCCAAATGGTCTTAGTTGACCTCCAAACGGTCTTGATACCATTTGGGTGATTCCCAAATGGTTTTGAAACCGTTTGGGTCAATCAACCCAAGTTTCAAATTCAATCACTTATGAAATCAGCATTCAACCCGATCAGGGTTTTGGTGATTGATGGACCTTCAACTCATGAACCAATTGGAGTTAATCAATAATAATTGATGGGTCATTAACCTAGATAATTATGAACAAGTACCCAAATGGTCAACCCTGGTCAACATCACCAAACGGTCTTAAACCGTTTGCTTCCATGTGGTTTAGTGAAATTGTTTCATTCCAAACAGTTTGAAACCGTTTGGTCCCAAAACACAAACCGTTTGGACATTTGATTGAAACCGTTTAGTCTAGATATTTGGGGAGGTGTGTGCTTATGATGATGTCACCATCATCAAGCTCTAGACCCACGAAACCTGCTGTGATTTCCATGGAAATTGCATCAATCAACCAAATCAATAATTGTAAATAGAGAAATGATCATTATTTGATGGGGAATTGAATGCAATAACAAAGTTAGGGTTTCAAGTTATAAAACCCACCTCCAATTAAGCTCCATAGCTCCAAGCTCATGGCAACAATGGTGTATGCAACTCCTTTCACTATTCCAAGGGTCGTCCTCAAGCTTTGAGTGAAAAGAATTGGTTAGAATTGAAGACGGGATCAAGTTATGAAGAATTTATGCATTGACTTTCAATTTTCACCATGGATTCAAGATGAAAGGAGGTCAAGAACCTTACCAACAGGTTGGGGGTCATCCTACGGATCCTCCACAGCTCCTTGGTCGTTTTCCAAGCAAGGGGAAAGAAAGAAATCTGAAAAAGCCTTTGTTTTGGCTTGGAAAGGGTACTTTTATAAGAAAATTGATGAGAGAGAAAATCTTTTATAAAAGTATATTTATTCCAAAATTGTTGCCACCACTTCCCCCTTGGTTTCTTGCATGAAAGGGCATCTCTATCCCCACCAATCTCCCTTCCATTATCCATGAATTAAGGAAAAAGAAATTAAGCACCTTAACCCTTATAATAAGAATATCCATATTTGAGTGGGAATTCTTTTTCTTATAATAATGGTGAGTGGAATTTCACCTCCTTAGGATATGCTCGTGCCTTTGCAAGGCTTTAATATCATCCACACACATCTGAATCCAACCATTTTAATTTTTGTTGAAGGCCCTTTAATTAATACATTCATTTTTGCCCTAAATTGAATTAGGGTTTCACTTAGGATTAAATCTTGATTGTTTTAATATCAAGATTCTCTCTCCTCCAACATAATTCAAATGAGGCGCCCTTCTCATTTTATTTGCTCTACATGATGCCAAGAAACATTAGGGACCTTATTGAAGTGGTAATTTTCATATTGAACCCTAGGTTTTGGGTAAATTGCACATTATACCAAAACTAGGTTTATAATGCACAAGGATTGCTTTACAAGGTTAATCTTGGTGCCCAAGCTTGTGAAATCCATACCAATAAATCATATTCATTCTTATGATGTCTAAAAATCAGAGGAACATCTTATCATGCAACATTTTCAAATTAACCCCTCAACTTAGGTAATTTGCACTTTAGTCCAAAACGAGCAAACATTGCTTCAACATTGTTCAAACATGACCAAAATTGAAACATAAGTTTCTCATGAGCCCTAATTACTTTTCCCAAGATAAGACTAAACATCTAATCAACCTTATTAGGCAAAACATATAGGGTTAAAACATAACCCAGGTCAGGTATGTTACAACACTGGTCAACCTTTCTTTCAACGACTGGAAAGAATGTTGACACTTGTCAATCCAGACAAAAGGAACCTCCTTCCTAGTCAACTTGGTTAGGGGTAATGCTATAGAACTGAAGTTCTTGATGAACCTCCTATAGTAGCCTACCAGTCCTAGAAAACTGCGTATCTCCATTGGTGTCTTTGGTTGTTCCCACTCTAGGACAGATCTACCTTTTTAGGATCAACACGAATACCTAAGGTATATATTACGTGTCCTACGAAAGACACTTCTGATAACCAGAATTCACACTTTCTAAACTTAGCGTATAGCTTGTTCTTTCTCAGTAAAGTCAGGGCTTGACAAAGTTGCTTCTCGTGTTGTTGAACATCTTTACTATAAATCAAGATGTCATTTATAAAGATTACTATGAATTGATCAAGGAATGGCCGAAAGATTCTATTCGTGAGTTCCATGAATGCAGCTGGTGCATTAGTTAGTCCAAATGACATAACTATGAACTCATAGTGACCATACCTTGTCCTGAAGGCTGATTTAGGTATGTCACTCTCCTTGATACATAACTGATGGTATCCTGATCTCAGATCTATTTTAGAGAATATAGTTGCACCACAGAACTGGTCAAACAAATCATCTATCCTTGGCAAAGGATATTTTTTCTTTATGGTTACTTTGTTTATCTATCTAGAGTCAATGCATAATCGTATAGACTCATCCTTTTTTTTAAAAAAAAGAACTGGACCACCCCATGGTGAAGTAATCGGTCGAATAAAACCCTTTTCAAGCAACTCCTGTAACTGTTTCTTAGTTTTTCCATCTCAACAGGTGCCATTCTATAAGGTGTTTAAGCTATAGGTTGTGTACTTGAGATTAGATTAATCTCGAAATCAATCTCTCAGGGTGGAGGAACACCTGGAAGTTCCTCAGGAAACACATCCTCAAACTCCCTAACAATTGGAACTTCAGAAAGACTAGGACTCTCTTCCCTGGTATCTACCACATGTGCCAAGAATGTGAAGCATCCTTGTCTCATCAACTTTTCAGCTACCATAGCCAACACTAGACAGGTTGGATGAATCTTTTTGTCCCCCTGAAAGATCCATGTAACACCATTGTCTGTGAACATAGCCTGCTTGGAACTGCAATCCAAGACAACCTTATACTTTTCTAGGGTGTCTGTCCTAAGAATTATGTCGAACCCATGCATCTCAAGTGGTATAAGATCCACCTGAATGCTATATTATGAAAAAGAAAGAACACAAGGAGAACATACCTCCCGCAACACTGCAGCTCCAACTAACGGAGTTTCTAATAACAAATTATCTGTTCTATGACTAACAGTCATCTTGCAGTGATGAATCACTTCCCGAGTGATAAAGGAATGTGTAGCACCCAGATCAATCAAAATAGATACAAAGTAGGATGAAGACATATTAGAATGAAATAATTCCATATGACATGTCACGACTCATGGGTTGACCACTACTTCTGGCTGATTCATAACATAGAATCTTGTCGTTGCTGGTTGTCGACCACTCGCCCTGTTGTTGGATGCCGATGAACCAGCTTGGGACGCCTGTCCACGTCCTTGTGTGCCACTGCTAAACTATAGCTTCTGAGAGCCATGTTGACTCTGCCTTGGTGGTTGGGTTACACTCACATCTCTAGCTAAACAATCTTTCATCAGATGTCCCATCTTCCAACATTTATAACAGACTTTGTTCTCCCACTGTGGTCTAGATGGTCCTGTTACTGACATTGATGCTAAGTTGTGGGATCCCACTGGTGGTAAACTACGACCTCTACCCTTTCTGAATATCCATTGTGTCTGAGTATTGAACCTCGGTGGTGTTGTTGGTACAGAAAACCTTGGTTTCTTAAAACTTTCGGACCTCTATCCCTGGAACTGGGTATATATTTTCTTATTGTTGGCCTGACGCTTCTCAGTCATAGACCTTTCTATCCTCCTAACTGAATCCACAAAGGTGGCAAACCTCTCTCTATTCTCTAGAGCAGATACATGTGTGGTTAAATCAGCGTTCAAACCCTTCTCAAAATGCCAAATTCTCTGCTCATATGTAGTAGCCATGTGCAGACAAAACCATAGAAGCTCCATAAACTTAGCTTCATATTCACTCATGTTCATTAGTCCTTGCCTTATCCGCTCAAACTCAGAGATTTTCTCATCCAGGTGAGTCTTGGGAGAATATCTACTAACAAACTCTCGTCAGAACTCTTCCCATCTAACTTCAACACCTGGCCTTTTGCCTTCTTCTATAGCCCACCAATGGCCAGCACTCCCCTTCAACAGGTACACTGCATGCCTAACCTTCTCATCTTCGGGGATATTAAGAATTCTGAAGGCCTTTTCCAGCTTATTCATCCACAAGTTTGTGTCTGCTGGGTCAGCTGTACCAGCATAATCAGTGGCTCCTACCCGTCGAAGTCATTCAAAAATCTTTCCAGCTCCATGTCCCTCATTGTGAGCTGGTACCCTAGGTGCAGGTAGTGGCATCCTATCCACCATATGTGTTATTGTCGCCATGAACTGCCCAAACAAAGCATGGAAAGCTGGGTTTTCTAGTGCAGCTTGGTCAAGCTGGGGATGTTCAGGTACTAGTTCTCTAGCTTGATCCCTTGCACTTCCTCCTGCTGTAGCAACACTGCTTTCAGTAGCATGTTCTTCGTGTGATCCATCCATCTTCAAGCTTTACTTCTTCTCCTGAGAGAAGAAGTCACTATCAGATAAACTGAAAGACACTAGAACAGACTCAATGACCTTAATCCTATGTCTCTATAGACTCAGCGAACCTAGAGCTATGATACCACTAAATGACAATGACCCAACCACAAATTAGACCGTCACTGTGTAATTAATTGCAGAATTAAACATAAACAGCAGATTAACAAAAATCACTAAAAATTAAAACCTTTTGCAAAGAGATCCAATTCCAAGAAACTCTTATAACAAGAACCAAAATATTATATATACATTCTAGTCCACAAAGTACATACCATGTACCTTCTCTTCTCAAGGATTACATACAATAGTTGCTCTGTTAAATCTACACATAAGCAACATAAAACCTCGAGGCATTCAATGCCAAAATCTCAGATCGATCATAAAAGTACTAACTACTGACTCCAAGGACCTGAGAGTACAGAGACGACTCATAGGACTCATATCAACAAGACACGTCAGCTAGTATCTCCACCTGAGATGTTACTGCTATCCTTGATGCTATTGTCTTTCCCTTGCGGTATGGTCCCTACCTGCTCGTCCGCATCCACCTAAAATGTTGGTGACCAACAGAGTGAGACCCATGTCCCAACGAAAGATATAAATCTCTACCAAAAATATTATTATTGCAGATAAACAATTATAAACTAAGCAGAGGACTCTCTATTGAAAAGTAGGATTTAATCATTATTAACAGAATAGAGAAATATCATTTTTAAAGCATTACAACTATAAATGATAATGCAGTAAATCATCTATCCATTTTTATAAGGAATATGAAGAACATGTATAACATCTATCCATTTAGGATACATTAGGCAATGTAACATCAACCAATGATTTCCATATTTCATCCTTAAGCAAATACGCTACACGGCTGATTACATTTTACAATCATACTAATGCCCTGAGGAAGTGAGCCATACCGCTCAAATCCAACCTTCAGTTGTGAAACCCAAAGCCAGTGCCATACAAGATCAATGGAAGAGCCAGACTCCACGATCTCATCGGTCTCAGTCAGTGCGAGACCAGAAGCAGGACCACTATCTCTTGCTTAAGTGACCTCAGTCACAGGGTTAGCTCTCATAGGCTACCCATTCTCTATCCCGCCTTGGTACAGATCCCAACCCTAGTAAATCTAAGACACTTCCCAGTTCACTGTGCTCTCTGAGCCATTAACACATTCATGCTCTATCACACTGAGCCATTGGCCTATTCACCATACTCTTATACATATCTCGAGTCTACAACCGAAGTTGCACTCTAGTCCTCCTATTTTCAGCTAGGAGAAACCCTGCATATTCAATAATATACGCTCTGGATTAACCCGTAGGAGAATCTATTTCATCATCACCAGCTACTGACGATGATGGATCTATGGCCAGGGATCTACATGATAAAATTCCTCTTGATTATTTAAGTACATTACCATATACTTTTAGCATCAGTCAAGTTTTCAAATAATAATTATTATAACAAATTCTATAAAGAAACATGTAATACTTCTATCAAGTACTTTTCAAAACTTTATAAAACATTGGGATCTCAATCCCTTATCTCATTACTGGGAATTCACATCCCTCAACAATACCATCATCATGTTTACTAGATCTGGTTATTCAAGCCCTTAGTTCATCACTGAACATGGTTACCACTATTATGTAACTATTACCTCCAGGTCATCTGACCAAGGTATTCATGATATTTGTTACACAAGCATCTCACATAGTTCACCATGCATATTAAACTTTTTGTCACCTTTCACTAGGCAATAAATAAAATAATGGCTCACAAGGCCCATTTACATCATAGCTCATACCTGGTTATGCTCATCATCTCATGATACCTGCATGGTTAGTATACTTGATAACAACCATATCAATTACATATCAACATTATGTAATACAAAGATAACATCACTATTCCCTCATTAGGGTTAGGATTTCCCATCTTTATCAATTAGGGTTTCACATAACATCACCCTATATTAGGGTTTCACATAACATCACCCTACATTAGGGTTTCTCAACCCATTTCCCAAAATTAGGGTTAGGGTTTCTCACTCCCCATTGATTAGGGTTTTATGATTACCTCATTAATCCAAACCCTGAGTCAGTGCTTCCACATATCTTGGAGCACATAGCATTATTTAAGAATTAAATCATACTTATCATTGTTCCATGTACTAGGAACACACATCACCATCATACCTTATTCAGTTGACTTAACCTTTCACTAAGTACATGCACCTATGCTTATCATAGTGTATTGAATTTATTACTTTCATAGGCATCAAGTGATAATCACTTAAATTATACTAATCACCTAAGTACCTTAGAGGTACTTCCATTGAAATTAACTTCGAGATACTCTTCAACCACCTATGGGGTTATTAGTACTTACATGGTTTAAATAAATTGGACCTTCAAACAGTTTGGACCAATTAAACCTTCAAATGGTTTGGCCCTAAACCTTCAAAACGTTTGGTCCTAAACCTTCAAATGGTTTGGTCCTAAAACTTCAAACAGTTTGAGACCGTTTGGACCTTCAAACGGTCTTGAGGTCACTTGACCATCAAACGGTCTTGAGGTCACTTGACCTTCAAATGGTCTTGAGGTCACTTAACCTTCAAACAGTCTTGAGGTCACTTGACCTTTAAACGATCTTGAGGTCACTTGACCTTCAAATGGTCTTGAGGTCACTTGACCTTCAAACGGTCTTGAGGTCACTTGACCTTCAAACAGTCTTGAGGTCACTTGACCTTCAATGGGTCTTGAGGTCACTTGACCTTCAAACGGTCTTGAGGTCACTTGACCTTCAAACGGTCTTGACCCCTTTGATCTTCAATCGGTTTTGAAACCATTTCATCTTATTAGGGTTTGAAATCGTTTGACCCTTGAACGATTTGAAACCGTTTATCAAATAAACTTTGAAATCATTTAACCCTAAATGGTTTGAAACTGTTTGGTCCTCAAACGGTTTGAGACCGTTTGGTCCTCAAACAATTTGAGATCATTTGGTCCATTCAGAGTTGAAATCGTTTAAACCTAAATTAGGGTTTTGACATCAATTGATCTAGGGTTTTGAAACCAATTGAGTTATAAACATTTTGTAATCGTTTGGTCATCCAAGGTTGAGACCATATGGACTAGATTAGGTTGAAACCATTAGACCTTTATAAATTCTTCAAAACTGTTTAGCCTCTAACGTTTTGAAATTGTTTGACCTCTAACGGATTTGAAACCGTTTGGTCTCTAATGGTTTGAAACCATTTGACCAACAAAAATTGCAACCATTTGGTTTTGATATTCTTGAGGTATGTGCTAAGATGATGTCATCATCATCAAGCTTCATACCTCTGAATTCTACTGCCATATATATGACAAATTTGTCAATTATTTAAGAAGAAATAAAAGATCAACATATGATGAGAAATTTAAATCAATAATAACATTGATGGGTTGAAGTTATATAACCCACCTTCAAAGTAGCTTCAAATCTTCAAGATTCTTGTCTCTAATGGTGAAAGAATCTCCTTCAACTATCCAAGGTTTGTTTCCAACTCTTTGGATGCAAAAGATAGCCAAGGTTGAGCATTGGATGCAAGAGAGAAGAAAATGAGTGTTGAAATCTGATTTCAACCATCAATTCAAGGTTGAAGATGATCATGGAGCTTACCTTCAGCTTGGGGAACGTTTTCCTCCTACTCTTAATCTCCTTGTTCATCGGCCAAAGTGAGGAAAGAAAGTGGTTTGCAAAAATAGCCTTTCAAGTAAGGAGAAAATTGAGTACATATAAATGATTTTCATGGAGAGAGAAAGTAGGATGAAAATCTTCAACTCCCATTCTAGGTGCCACATGCCCCCTCCACTTCCTTGCTTCCGAATCCAACTATCTCGCCCTCAATATCCTCTCAATTATCCTTGAATTAAAAGCAACCAATTAAGCACCTTAATCATTATAATATTATTATCCATTTTTAGTGGACATTACTTTTTAATTAACAAATGTGCGTGGATTTCTTCACCTACTTAGGATATTTCGGTGCTACTCAAAGCATTTGGACGTCCTCCCACTATAGGATTTCAACCACAACCTTTTTAGTTGATGGGAACTTCAATTAATATATTTATTTTTTCTACAAAATAAATTAGGGTTTCAATTATGCTTAAATCTTGAATATTTTATTATCAAGATTATCTCTCCTCAAAAGTAGTTCAAACAAGACACCCCTTTCTTTTTATTTTCTATAAATGATACATAATAGAGATGGTATTTTACATATCCAACCCTAGGTTTTGGGTAAATTGCAAATTACACCAAAATCAACATTCAATACATAAGCATTACTCAAACAAGCTCCTCCTTGGAACTTAGGCTTCCACAAGCCATACATCAACATAATTCTCATGATTATGATGCTATAACACTTGAGGAAACCCCTTAAATTGGGTAAATATCACTTTAGTCCAAAATAGGTAAAATATTGTTTCAACGTTATTCAAATAGGACCAAAATTGAAACATAAGGTCTCCTTTAGTCTTAATTATTTTTAAAATATAAAGACAAGAATATAAATGACTTACTTAAGGAAAACTTCTAGGGTTAAGCCTTAACCCAGATCAGGGATGTTACAAAACTAGTCACTAGTCTTCAAGAGATACATGACTAATATATTGACTATAAAATGAAATTAAAGAAGTTTACAAAAACTAATGATGATTTTCATGCAAAGCTATATACTCTCTCTTTTGAAAATGAAAGCTTTATATCTGAAAGATACACCTTAAAATATTCCATTAATGAGCATAATATCAAGTTGCTTGTTGTAGAAACAAACTATAACTTTCATTGCCAAGAAAAGGTTGAATTGCTTGCTATAAATGATCTTCAAACTCAACCTATTTTATACACTCATTTGGATTATGATGCTATTTTCAAAGAAAGAGACAGTTTGCTATCTAATCTAGATCAATCAAAATTAGATATTAAAAGAAAAATAGATGAAATTGGTAAGTTGCAAAAAGATATTAGTAGCTTGAAAAATTAAGATATCCTTGATAAAATCCTAAAGGACTCTTCTGGTCAAATCGGGAGGAGAGATCTAGGCTATGTACCCAAAAAAATCCTATAAAAAACTAGAACTACGAAGATACAAGTACTAAAGACCAAGGTCATGTATGTACCTAAAAAACACTCCTGCTCATGACCACAATGATAAAAAGAGAAATGAAATTGATTTTATCTGTTGTCATTATTGTTTACGTCTTGGTCATAATTCATTTTGATGCCCTTACAAGAGAAATAAAGATAAAGATCTATATTGGGTTTCAAAAATAAAAACTTAGAAATATGGGGATACCTGGTTGAGATTTGACCTAAAACTAAATTTGGAAATGTGATTGTCTTATCTCAACTAAATATAGCTTTAAATTGCATATTTTGCATGATTTGATTAGAAATAACAAGATGTTTTTCTTGAAATCGATAAATTCACACAAAACCAATTTCGTCGACAAAGTACTCGACCAAGGGCCTCTCTAGTTGAAGAAACTATCATCCAAAGATTGTTCTGTTTAAAATCATATTTGTTGGAAAATCATTCCGACCGACAAATAACTTGACCAAGAAATCTTGTGGTCGAATAAACCTTTGACTGAGTATTATTCTGTAAGTAGATTGTTAATAAATCAATCAAATTGTGACTATATTCAATCATGTTGATCAAAAACCTTCAAAAACTCTTCCAAATTAGTTATTTTAAAATAGAAAATGCTTTAATAAACATCTCTAACCAAAAGGACCATCCCATGGGTACCAAAATCTATCTATTTTGCAGGATTGGGTGGTTAATAGTGGTTTATCCAACCATATGACTAGAAACAAAGAGGCTTTTCAAACTTTTGAAGAAAAGAAGAGTGGTATAGTCACATTTGGAGACAACGCCAAAGGTAAAATTATTGGAATAGGTAATATTAGTACAAATCTTCAAATTAAAAATGTCCTACTTGTTGATGGATTACATCACAACTTGATTAGTGTTAGTCAATTATGTGATAGTGGATATGATGTTCTTTTTAAGAAATCTTGCTCCAAGCTACTCATAGAAAATGCAAATAATGTTGTTTATGAAGGAAAAAGATTAGGATATATGTATATACTTAGACCTAACTCTATGCAAGCTATTGTTGAAAAATGTCTTATTGCAAATGATGAATCTTTACAACTATGGCATAAAACTAGGTCATGAAAGTTCACATGTTATAAAAAAGTTGATTAAATATGATCTTTTATGTGGTTTACGTAAACTCTCTTTTGACAAACCTGGAAATTGAGAATCGTGTACTTTAGGTAAGCAATGTAAAACTTCTTTCAAATCCAAAACCTTACTTAGGACTACTAGATCATTAGAACTCATTCACACGGACTTGTTTGGTCCTATGAGCACTCAATCTATTGGTGGTAAAAGAGATTTCTTTGTTATTGTTGATGATTATAGTAGATACAGTTGGGTTCTCTCAACCAAAGATGATACAATTTGAATATTCATTCAATTTTGATCTAAAATTGAAAATCAACTACAAAACAAAATATGTACCATTAGGAGTGATCATGGTGGGGAATTTGAATATCACATCTTTGAAGAGTTTTGTGCATCTCAAGGGTACACTCATAATTTTTTAGCTCCACACACCCCACAAAAAAATGGGGTAGTAGAAAGGAAACATTGATATTTACAAGATGGCAAGAACTATGTTACTCGAACACAATACACCTAAAACCTTTTGGGATAAAGCAGATAATACGACATGTTATGCATTGAATCATGTAACAATTCAATCCCATCTTCAGAAAACTCCCTATGAACTTATTTTCCACAAGAAACCAAGAGTTGGTTATTTTCATACATTTGATACACCCTATTATATCTTAAATACAAAGGATGATAAGTTTGACCCTAAATCTCATAAAGGATTCTTCTTGGGATGCTCAAAGTCTAGAAAAGAATTTATAATCTATAATACCATCTATAGAAAAGTTGAATAATCAATTCATATCACATTTCATGAAATAACAACACAAAGTGCTAAAAATGAATGGGAAAACTTAAAAGATGTAACTCATCAAATTGATGGCTTAACCATATCTACCAAATATGATCAAAACATTGAAAATGAGCAACAAAACGAGACACAACAACCCATTCCTAGATTAATCAAGGACCATCCTCAATACTTAATCATAGCAAACCCTTTTGATAAAGTAAAAACTCGATCATCATTTAAAGATATTGCAACCATGGCATTCATATCAATTGTTGAACCTAAAAAGGTAAATGAAGCTTTAAAGGATGAATATTGGATGATGGCTATACAAGAAGAATAAAATCAATTTACAAAAAATAAAGTATGGGACTTAAATCCTTAACCACAAGATAAAACCATAATTGGAACTAAGTGGGTTTTTCGTAACAAACTTAATGAAGTCAGGGAAGTAGTTGGAAACAAAGCTAGGTTGGTAGTTCAAGCATATAATCAACAAGAAGGAATAGATTTGATGAAACCTATGATTTCGTGGCTAGACTTGAGGATATTACAATGCTATTAGCTCTAGCAGCTCACAAAGACATCAAACTATTTTAAATGGATGTAAAAAGTGCATTCCTAAATGGAATTATAGAAGAGGAAGTATATGTTGCTCAAACACTTGGCTTTGAGATCCTTGATAAAATTGACCATGTATATAAACTTAAGAAAGGTTTATATTGTCTTAAACAAGCACCACATAATTGGTATGAAAGACTTAAAAATTACCTATTTGATAATGGCTTTTCGATTGGAAAATCAGATTCTACACTATTTTTCAAAACTTATGAATCAGATTTTCTTTTTGTTCAAATATATTTTGATGACATCACTTTTGGTGATTGAAATAATTCGTTATGTAATCAATTTAGTAATATTATGCAAAAAGAGTTTGAAATGAGTCTCATGGGAGAATTAACATTTTTCCTTGGTTTTCAAATAAAACAAACGTCTGCTGGAAATTTTCTAAGCCAAGAGAAATACACCAAAGAACTCTTAAAATGATTTGGCATGGAAAATTGCAAACATGCTACCACTACCATGTCTACCTCTGCCAAAATTGACAAGGAAGAAGATGGTGAGCCCATTGATGGTTCCTTATATAGGACCATGATTAGTAGTTTGCTATATTTGACCTCTTCAAGACCATATATCATGTTCTCCGTTGGGGTTTGTGCTTGATTTCAATCAAAACCAATGCACTCTCATTTTCAATCTGTCAAAATGATTTTAAGCTATCTCATTGGTACTATCGACTATGGTTTGTGGTATCCTAAAAGACAATCACTAGACCTAAAATCTTACACTGATGCCAATTATGTTGGTTGTTCACTTGATCGTAAAAGAATAAGTGGTGCTTTGTTCTTACTAGGAAGAGCCTTAGTTTCTTGGTTTAGTAAGAAACAAAACACAATTTCTCTATGCACCACTAAAGTTGAATATGTGGATGTTGGTTCATGTTGTGCTCAAGTACTCTATATGCAAAATGTTTTGAATCACGATGGCTTTGAATTCTCTTCTGTTCTAATTTTTTGTGAAAATACTAGGGCAATAAACTAGGCTCATAATCGAGTTTTACATAATAGTGCCAAGCATATTGAAATTAGACATCATTTCTTAAGAGATCATATTTTTAAAAATAATATATCTCTCCATCATGTTGATACTGAAGAGCAAATAGCAGATATCTTTACCAAACATCTTCATCTTGATCAATTTCAATATATTAGAAAGAGGTTACTTATTACTCCCTTAAAAGATGTTTCTTTGATATATGTGCTAAAAATTCTAATTGAATTTCATGTTATTTTTATTGCACAAGATTCTAGTAATGTTTCTTTGATTAGTCTCAATAATTTGCATAATGCACAAGTACATAAACAAGCTCAAAACAATTCACCAAAACTACTCGCAAATTCTTATTTGATCGAACATATTTTGGATCGAGATGATTCTTGGTCGACAAAATTGTCGACCGAGTTCCACTTGGTGGAAGCCTCATCTGACAAGGCATTTTTGAACCAAATATCCACTTAAAATTTCGAGAACCAAATTTTTTTGCAAAAAGGCCCTTCAGTTGAGCAAATTTTCGACTAAATCCTCAGACTAACAGTCATTTTTCAAACTCCAACGGTCGACCAAACTATCTGTTATGAGGATCATTAGAAGAGAGTGGTTGGGCTCTCGTTCGACGAAAAGGTCAACTGAGAAGGCCACTAATTTTCTATAAAAAGGACCCCAATCTGCCCATTCTACTCACACTTCAATTGCTCTCTTCTCCACCTCCTCTCTAGTGATCTTTAGAGCTATTCTTACACAATAATATTGCACTACCATACCTAGTTATTCTTCCACCTCCACCTATTCAAGATGGCCTCATCTTTAGCGTACGGCGGGAAGAAGCAAGTAGCGGCGATGAAGGAAAGACAAGTCACCCCAGCCTTGAGCATCATCAATGAGATCACCTTCAATGATGTTTCTGTTGGAGAACGCTACCTCAAGCTCACCTCAAAGGCCCCTCTTCCTCAATGCCTGATGGACACCAATGACTTCATCACATTCCTTGATCTCCCCGAGCTCATCAAGGTGCAAAAGTTGATGGAGCTTCTTAAACGATCCTTTCGTTTCTGATCCACCCAAGCCGTAAATGTGTTCTACACAAATCTTACTAGGGACTCCAATAACCCCTGGAACCACTCTATATCAAAGTGTATTCCTTGTTTCCTACCCTTCTTTGGTTGAGTGTTTAATTACTTTTATAAGTATAAAAAATATTTATTCACCCCCCTCTAGATCTTTCAATTGGTATCAAAGCAGGACTTCAAGGATCCCCTTTATCCAAACTCTCCACAAATGATAACACCATTAGCTTAGGAGATGTAAAAAGTGTTGGGTTTTAGGGGAAAAAGAGAAGGCAGCAGAAACAAAAAATTTCTCCCCAAACCCTGTATAAAGGAATTGCGTGAACGTCTATATAGTAGGAAGGATGGTTTTAGAGATATACCTTGTCCCGAGGCTTGCTCAGCGATGTTACCTCACAGCTTGCACGGTCTTCTCCTCTGGTCTTAGGCGGTGTCTGTGTAGTTCCTGGTCTCACCAAGATTGTCAGGATTGATAGCTGTCCTCTGAGCGGCATAAGTCTCCCGCCTCTGTAGTAGTCCACACGGACCACATGGAACTTTGATCGCCTTATCACACAAAGCACCGGAAGGAGTCATACCCTACTATCGGTGTACTAGTCACCGACACACTCTCCCACCACCAGTTGCCTTTCTGCAGTTGTCTTTCCCTTGATGTGCCTCCCTTATAGGGTAGTACTTGCTCGGGCTCTCCTGGTTACCACAACCAGAGAGAATGACAACTTTGCATAGCAACTGGTGTTCTGAGTTGTACTTTTTAAAGAAGCCCCCAATACCCCAATATATATAGGAGGGTCATGGAACATGTTTCTCTACCCCAGGCAACGTGGGATTAAAGAAGGAGTAGAAGGGTTCGAGATTTTCCACAAAATTTGACAAACTGCGCCAGTTGAACCGATCATTTCAAGCACGAAATGGTCGGTTGGTGACCTCAGCCGATCGGTTCAAACCTGAACCGATCATTTGGGGCATCTGATCTGATCGGTTCATGCTTGAGCCAATCACTTCATCCTCTTGGTCAAACTTGAATTGACTTTCCATGTTCATTTCAACTAATCATATATTAGTCCTTGTCCAAATCAAATTTGACAAGTGAAACGAACTCGGTTGGTCACCCGACCAGTTCAACTATGTGAACCGATCGGTTCATTGACCTGAGCTGCTCGGCTCACCAACCGAAGCTGATCGGTTCATCTACATGATCCAATCAGTTGGGGCAGGAGATCAGTCAATCACAGTTTCAATCAATCTGATACTCTAATCATTTGATCCAACACCTTGAATACCATGATTTTGAGCTATCAATCGATTGGGTGTTTAATTGAACTACTAAACTCCTTTAGTAATCAATCCAAACAAGATTTATGGAGAAACTCCTTTTCCAAGAACATGTCCTAGTGTGTGTGACTCTATAGGTCCATTTCACATTGGTAGTGAAATTCCATAACACTTATGACTTCACAAGCAAAGAGTGGTGCCTAGTCACACATCAGTGCTACTCAAGTGAAATAGAAAGTTGGAGAACAACTTTCAATCCTATAATCCGTGAATGGTGTTACAGTGAATGTATAATTCCTTTGTCACTAATGTCCGGAATGAACTCAAGGCATGGTACAATCATCCTTTCAACGTTCATCCATTTCCTTGATCTCTGAACAGACTGGGTGAGATGTGTGTGACATCAATATCACATATTGATTCACAGATGAATGTGCATGCCTTTCTCAATCCTACTCATCAAGTGGCCATGGACATCAAACTCCCTTAGGAGGGACAAATCCCATATCTATCACTCACCCCTCAAAAGCCCCATGTGTCAAAGTCACCCAATCATCACCTTTATAACAACCCATGTTTTAGGACTGCGTTTGATGATGTCAAAGTGTACCCAACGACATGTGTCGAGTGTAGTGATTTCAGGTCAAAGAATCACACTCACCACCATCACTGTGAGAGCTGACTATGACTACCAAATCATGGTTCCATGTGTCACTCTCACGGTGGGTCTGTCCAGTACACTTGTTCTGTAACAAGTACCTATGTGCTTGGTTTGATATCACTATATCATGACTAAAGAGATTTTTTCATCAACCAAAACACAACCTAGTCTTTAGTGTTATTGATGTCTATGGTTATTTCCATAATAACAACCGACTAGGGACTGAACAAGAAAGTATACTCTTAACATCTGTATGATCTCATCGTTTAGTTCCTCAACCCAAAAGCATATGTCATTGAGTAAAACAATTCTTTAGACATCTATCATATTAAACTATCATCTCAGAAATAGTTAAAACATATAGATCGGAAATTGCCTTTATTATTATTCAAATCATTTACCAAGTATCCCATTACATTCATCACATGACTTGCTCTATGGGCATACATACCAACAAACTCCCACTTGCACTTAGAGCCAGTCACCTAGGAACCTCAATCCTTATGACCTAGCATGACCATCATGCTTTTGCTAAGAAAGGGCCTTAGTTAGTGGATCAGCTATGTTGTCTTCAGTTGGTACTTTGCAAATCTTCACATCTCCTCACTGTAGGATCTCTCATATGAGATGGAAGTGCCACAGTATGTGCTTGGACCACTAATGTGATCTGGGCTCCTTAGCTTGAGCAATAGCTCCATTATTGTCACAATAAATCTCAATTGCATCACATCTACTAGGAACTACACCAAGTCCAGTGATGAACTTCCTGATCTACACAGCCTCCTTTGTTGCATGTGAAGCAGCAATATACTCAGCCTCTATAGTAGAATCGTCAACTGTTTCTTGCTTGGAACTCTTCAAGCTTACAACTCCATTGTTTAAGCAAAATACAAATCCTGATTGCGATCTGTAATCATCTTTATCAGTTTGGAAGCTTGCATCGGTGTAACCTCTTACAACCAGTTCTTCTTCACCATCCTTTATAAGGAACTGATCCTTAGTCCTTCAAAAGTACTTGAGGATGTTCTTTACTGCTGTCCAATGAGCATCCTTGGGATCTGACTGGTACCTGCTCGTCATGCTGAGAGCATATGAGACATCTGGGCATGTGCACAACATATCGTACATGATGGATCTGATGGCTGATGCATATGGGATCCCATTCATACTCTCCCTCTCTTCACAAGATTGGGGACATTGAGCTCTATAGATGGTGACTCCATGTAGCATGGGGATGTTGCCTCTCTTTGAGTTCTCCATGCTGAACCGCTTCAACACTTTGTCAATATATGTGCTTTGACTTAATCTGAGAAGCCTTTTAGATCTATATCTATAGATCTTAATACCTAGAATGTAAGATGCTTCTCCTAAGTCCATCATTGAGAAAGTACTCCCAAGCCAAGTCTTTACCTTCTCTAAGGCTGAGACATCATTCCCCATCAATAGTATGTCATCCACATACAATATGAGGAATTGGGTCGTGGTCCCACTAACCTTCTTGTACACATAAGGTTCATCTTCATTTTGAATAAAGACAAACACTTTGACTTCCTCATCAAATCGAAGATTCCAGCTCCGAGACGCTTGCTTCAATCCATAGATTGACCTTTGTAGCTTACAAACTTTATTGGCATTCTTTGGATCTACAAAACCTTCAGGTTGTGTCATTTACACATCCTCATGAATGTTCCCCTAAAGGAATGCAGTTTTAACATCCATTTGCCAAATCTCATAGTCATAGTAAGCCGCAATAGCAAGCATGATCTTTATGGACTTAATCATGGCAACTTGAGAATTTTTTTTTTCATAGTCAACACCTTGAACTTGTCGGAAACCCTTTGCAACCAATCTTCCTTTATAAGTTTGCACATTGCCATCCATGTCGGTCTTCTTCTTGAAGACCCACTTGCACCCTATGGGTTTTACCCCTTTGGGTGGTTCCACCAAAGTCTATACTTTGTTGGAGTACATGGATTCCATCTTAGATTTCATGGCCTCAAGCCATTTCTCAGAATCTGGTTCCTCCATAGCCTCTAGATAGGTAGTTGGATCATCATCTATGATCAACTCACCACCTTCCTCAGTCACAAGGTATCCAAACCTCTCAGGTTCAAGGTGTGTCCTACTAGATCTACGACGTCCTTGTATTACTTGAGGAGACTGAGATTCCACAACACCTTATAAATCTCTATGTTCCTCTTATACATCTATTGGTTTAATGTTTTCTTATTGGGCTTGAACCTCTTCAAGCTCTATTTTCCTCCCACTGCTTCCTTTAGAAATAAATTCCTTTTCTAGGAACACAACATCCCTGGCAACAAACACTTTGTTGTCAGTTGGGTGGTATAAGTAATATCCCTTGGTCTCCTTAGGATATCCAACAAAATAACATTTATCAGATCTAGGGCCTAGCTTGTCATGAAACATTTTCTTGACATATGCCTCACTCCCCCAAATCCTCATAAAAGACATATTGGGACGCTTCCCAGTCCATATCTCATATGGTTTCTTTTGAACCAATTTAGATGGTACTCGGTTAAGTGTAAATGTGGCGGTTTCAAGAGCATGACCCCAGAAGGAAATCAGAAGATCAGCAAAACTCATCATTGATCAGACCATATCAAGTAAGGTGTGATTCCTTCTTTTAGACACACCACTATGTTGTGGTGTTCCAGGCGGAGTCCATTGTGATACGATACCATGGGCTCTTAGAAGGTCCTCAAACTCTTGGCTTAAGTATTCTCCACCTCGATCGGATCGAAGTGCTTTAATACTTTTACCAAGTTGGTTCTGTACTTCATTCATGAAATCCTTGAACCTTTCAAGGGTTTTTGACTTATGTTTCATCAGGTACACATAGCCATGCCTACTAAGTCATCAGTAAAGGTAATGAAGTACTGATACCCACCTCTGACATTAGTTCTAAAAGGCCCACATACATCAGTATGTATGAGTCCTAATAGATCACTAGATCTCTCACCTTTACCTGAAAAGGGAGTCTTTGTCATCTTGCCCAACAAACAAGATTCACATGTCTTTATTGATTCATAATCAAAAGAGTCTAGATAACCATCTTTATGGAGTCTAGAGATGCGCTTCTCATTTATGTGCCCTAGATGACAATGACAGAGATATGTTTTGTTTGAGTTGTTGATTTTTTGCCTTTTGGTGTTTACGTTGTATACACTTGTCTCTAGATCTATCAAGTATAGACCATAAGACATTGGGGCACTTCCATAAAGGATCCCATCTTTTGAAATGGAACATTTTCTATTCTTAATGAGAAATTCAAAACCATCCTTGTCTAAACAAGAAACGAAAATGATATTCCTATTTATGGTAGGTACATACTAGCAGTTCTTCAACTCTATTATTAACCCATTTGGCACAGTTAACTCATAGGTTCCTACAGCACTGGCGGCAACCCTTGCCCCATTGGCAACACGTAGTTCAACCTCGCCTTTCCCCAAAGGCCTACTTCTCTTAATATCCTTCACATTTGAACAAATGTGAGATCCACATCCGGTATCAAGTACCCATGACAAAGATGTAGTAAAGTTAATCTCTATCATGTATACACCAGAAGTAGAGATCTCTATCTCGTGCTTCTTCTTCCATTGTTCCTTCCATCCTCTCCATGTTTTGAGTGCATAAGAATTTGGTTTGGTGAGAGAACCCTTCTCTCCCTTACCTATGTCCTTAGACTTCATTCCATTGATCTCTATCAATGAACTATCCTTCTTCTCACTTATCTCAAACAACGCGTTAAGCATACATAGAGTGGACTCAAAGGTCACTGGTATATTTGGATGGTGCAGAACATTTCTCATCATCCCCAACCAGTTATGGAATTTATTCTCAATTAATTTGCCCATTTTAAAAGATGATTCTTTTGCCATTCTACAAGAGAAAATTGCATTTATCAAAACTCCTTTTTTATTTGATTTTATTTGAATAAAATTTTATGATAGTTAATTAGGCCTTTAATTAATTACTGCTCCCACTATTTTGATTCAAATTGACAACCCTCACCATCAATATGGAAGATTATAGCGCACAATCTTCTAGTGGGCAAAATTTGTATTTCATCAAGTCATGAGTCAACTTTGGCTGATCGCCCACAACTTGACTATTTAGGTAGGCCATTATGCCAATTGCATCATATGCAACTCTTGATGAATGAACATGCGCAACACCTTGCCATGAACATTTTGTGCCTCTGGGCTTAGACGCTCTAAGAATCACCAGTTAAGTCTAACCCAAAAGTTGACACGGTAAACATGCATTCTGCTTTGGAAGATCCTACATGTCTACCCTTCACACTTTCGCGACATGGACGACACACCACGCTTTGGTGTAACCTATGCTTGGCCAATCGAGTTTTTCATGTGTGTCACTAATGGAAGGCATATAAGACTTAATATTTAATGAGGTATTTGAGTTTTATAGGTACATATACATATCCAATCACCACAATATATAGTATGTATCATATACATGCTATATCCCACAGAAAACATGTGAAATGATAAAAGCGATGATTATGGCCATCCTAATGTGATTCCTCGAGGCAAGAGGAATCATAGTCATCTAGGTCTACATCACATGCAACCTGTACAAGATGAACTCTGTGGTTTGCCTTTACTGGGTTTGATCAACTCATCTCCATGATTGATAGGCTTGCCATCAGGCCGGTCGGTTGGGTGCCACCAGCCGATCGATTGGCTCCTCCAACTAATCGGTTCGTCTGGTCTTTGTGCATCTCCTCATGGCCACCACCCACTCGTCTCACTCCACAAATTGGTCATCTAGAATTCCAACCGATCAGTTCACACCTTGAACCGATCGTCTCAGTTGTAGTCAGGTTGTCCGTCATTCTTTGATATAATAGGAAATAAAAGTTCTATCCTATTTACATTGGAATTGAGAAACCCCGAGTTACATTCGGGGGAGCAAAGGTAGGAAAGAAGTCTCGAGTAATCTCGAGTTACAACAAGAAAAGGAGGTAGGGAATCAGTGCGCAGACCGAGATGTAAGCAACCACATTCAACCAAGCACACATACATAGGGTTTATTGGCCATAACCACGCCATACATCCACCACAAAACTCGTTTAAGGGTGACGTGTATCGAGTGCATTCATATTACATATCATATACGTATATTAGGGTTTGTGGATATAGGATTGGACATGCATAAAGCCAATTTTATTGCCATCATATGCAATAAATAAAGGCGACAAACCAAAATCAATCACATGGATAATCCTAAAGTATAGAGCAGTTGACGTGGCTTTGATACCACTGTTGGGTTTTAGGGGAATAAGAGAAGGTAGTGGAAACAAAAATTTTCTACCCAAACCCAGTATAAAGGAATCACGTCAACATCTATACAGTAGGAAGGATGGTTTGTAGAGATATACCTTGTCCTGAGGCTTGCTCAGTGACGTTACCTCACGGCTTGTGCGGTCATCTCCTCTGGTCTTGGACGGTGTTTGTGCAGCTCCTGGTCTCACCAGGATTGTTGGGATTGACAACTGTCCTCCGAGCGGAAGAAGTCTCCCACCTCTGTAGTAGTCCACACGGACCACCTGGAACTCTGATTGCCTTGTTGCACAAAGCACCAGAAGGAGTCGTACCCTCCTGTCGACGTATAAGTCACCGACACACTCTCCTGCCACCAGTCACCTTTCGGCAGTTGTCTTTCCCTTGTTGTGCCTCCCTTATCGGGTAGCACTTTCTCGGGCTCTCCTGGTTACCACAACTAGAGAGAACGACAACTTTGTAGAGAAACTAGTGTTCTAAGGTGTACTTTTTAGAGAAGCCCCCAATACCCCTATATATAGGAGGGTCAATGGATAGGGTTCTCTACCCCGGGCAATGCGGGATTAAAGCAGGAGTAGAAGGGTTCAAGATTTTCCACAAAATCTGACAAACTACACTAGTTGAACTGATCATTTCAAGCACGAAATGGTCGGTTGGTGACCTCAGCCGATCGGTTCACACCAGATCCGATCGTTTGGGGCATCTGAGCCGATCGGTTCATTCATGAGCTGATCAGTTCATGCTCCTGGTCCAACTAGAATTGACTTTCCATGTTCGTTTCCAACTAATCATATATTAGTCCTTGTCCAAATCAAATTTGACAAGTGAAACGAACTTGGTTGGTGACCCGACCAGTTCAACTATGTGAACCGATCGGTTCATTAACCTGAGCCGCTCAACTCACCATCCTGAGCTGATCGGTTCATCTGCATGAGCCGGTCTATTGGGGTAGCAGATCATTCAATCACAGTTTCAATCAATCTGATACTCTAATCATTTGATCCAACACCTTGAATACCATGATTTTGAGCTATCAATCGATTGGGTGTTTAATTGAACTACTAAACTCCTTTAGTAATCAATAAAAACAAGATTTATGGAGAAACTCCTCTTCCAGGAACATGTCCTAGTGTGTGTGACCCTACAGGTCCATTTCACATTGGTAGTGAAAGTCCATAACACTTATGACTTCACAAGCAAATAGTGGTGCCCAGTCACACATCAGTGCTACCCAACTAAAATAGAAAGTTGGAGAATAACTTTCAATCCTACAATCCATTAATGGTGTTATAGTAAATGTATAATTCCTTTGTCACTAATGTCCTTAATGAACTCAAGGCATGATACAATCATCCTTTTAATGTTCATCCATTTCCTTGATCTCAGAGCAGACTGGGTGAGATGTATGTGACATCAATATCACATATTGATTCACACATGCATGCGCATGCCTTTCTCAATCCTACTCATCAAGTGGCCATGGACATCAAACTCCCTTAGGAGGGACAAATCCCATATCTATCACTCACCCCTCAAAAGCCCCATGTGTCAAAGTCACCCAATCATCACCTTTATAACAACCCATGTTTCATGACTGCGTTTGATGATGTCAAAGTGTACCCAACAACATGTGTTGAGTGTAGTGATTTTAGGTCGAAGAATCACACTCACCACCATCATTGTGAGAGATGACTGTGACTACCAAATCATGGTTCCATGTGTCACTCTCACGGTGGGTATGTCCGGTACACTTGTTCTCTAACAAGTACCTATGTGCTTGGTTTGACATCACTATATCATGACTAATGAGATTCTATCATCAACCAACACACAATCTAGTCTTTAGTTTTATTGATGTCTATGGTTATTTCCACAATAACAACTGACTAGGGACTGAACAAGAAAGTATACTCTTAACATCTATATGATCTCATCATTTAGGTCCTCAACCTAAAAGCATACGTCATCAAGTAAAACAATTCTTTAGACATCTATCATGTTACACTATCATCTCAGAAATAGTTAAAACATATAGATCGAAAATTGCCTTTATTATTATTCAGATCATTTACAAAGTATCCCATTACAATCATCATAGGACTTGGTTTATGGGCATACATACCAACAAAAAGGGTCATTTTCCTTCATAACACTTCATGTCATGAGAATATGGGAACTTACTATGCTACATCTCTCACCCCTAAAGCTAGGGTAGTAAACATCATTATCTCCCACAATATCTACCCTAGAGCAAACAAAATTGAAATCTCACAATTTAGGATGTATCTAATTTATGCCATCCTAGAGAGCATTCTAGTCAATTTCATTCTCATTATCCTATCCAAAATGTCTGAATTCTCTGGAAATCCTCCCTATGCTGATTTTGTGTGTCAAAATTTTCAATTTTTCCTTGACAAAAACCTAGAGGAACTAAACTACAAGTGTGATAGGCATCCTTAACAACTCACCAAACACACTGTAGATATAATGTGCCTTGAATTTGGATATAAGAGGGCTAGGACCGAAGGAGAGACATCCAATGAAGCAAATCCTCCACCTCCTACTCCTAGATACTCCATAGAAAATCTAGAAAATGATGTGTTTTATCTCAAAGGGGCTACCTTTCATCTTGGGAGACAATTTGATTAAAATCATCATGCCATGACCTATCTTAATCAAAGAATGCAAGCCTTGTATCCCAATGTTCCTGACACAAACCCAAATACACACTATCTCGAGAGTATCTATCCTTTTAACCCTTCAATCAAATACACCCAAATCCCACAACCTCCTTTACATGATCTTTCCCATACCCAATACTCACCCATGCAACTCCAGAACATTGTTGCCCACTTCAGGTTTGATAGGGCACCTACATTTCTGGAGGCATATGCATTTACTAAGAAAGGTGCACTTGATTGGAAAACATGTTTCAAGTACTATGGTGATGCTCCATTTCTTGGGAAAGATCCTGAGGTTGATGTGATCTTGAAATCTTTCAAGTTATGTTATCATATGTAGTGAGTAGTACTACTTATGTAATTAGTTCTAGTGAAGTCTATGATGTTATCTTATGTTTCTATCCAAGTTCCCATCTATAGTACTACCTGGAGCTATTCTCCTACTCATTGTCAAACAAGGCAAAATCATAGTTTCTTAGTGTTCCTTCAGAATACATGGAGATCTGGGATGAAATGATTGATGTATTCTTCGAGAGGTACTTCCTACCACAGAAGAATCATGACTTAGTTGAGAAAATCTACAATTTAAACAACATACTAAGGAGTCACATCCACAAGAATGGGAAATATTTTAGAAAATGCTCAGGAAGGTCCCTCATCATTGAATTGATCTTTATTGCTAGACGAAGACATTCTATGATGGTCCATACAAAGGGGAGAGGACTAGTCTTGACAACATAGTGGAAGGCTTCTTTCTAAATAATAAGTCTACCATGTGTCATGAAATCATGAATAGCATGGCCAAGAATAAGTCCTGGGGTGAGGAGAGAGAAGCACCAACAACAATCAAGAGTGTTATGGAATCAAAAGAGATAGCAGAATTGAAGGCTTAGATGGATAGAGTCACAAGAGGCTTAGATAAAAAATCTGACACCTCATCTAGAGGTGAAGAAGAGGAATGATGTATTCACATCATCAATATCAACTGTATAGAGGTCCTAGTAATATAGACATAATTGAAGACATCAAGGCTTTGTATGGAAGATGTTGAAAATGTCCATTGTGATGGTATGAGACCGGTGAATATCAACTTTTGTGTCTTGAGCCTGTACAACAAACAACAGAGAAGATTAAAATGATACATCAGAAGTTAAGGGCAGCCCAGGATAGGCAAAAGTGGTATGCTGATAATCCTTGTAGGCCATTGGAGTTCCAAGTGGGAGACAAGGTGTATCTAAAGGTCCCTCCTTTAATAAGCATGCTGAGGTTGGGAAGAAGGGTAAGTTGGATCCCAAGTATATGGGACCTTACCCTATGGTGGCACGTGTGGGGAAGGTGGCTTATAAGTTGGAGCTACCACCTGAGTTGCACAAGTTGCATCTAGTGTTTCATGTTTCGATGTTGAGGAAGTGTCACCCTGACACTTAGTTAGTTTTGCGGCTAGTGGAGGTTGATATGGATGAGGACGTGTCATATGTGGAAGGTCCTATGTTGATCCTAGATAGGAGGATCAAGAAGTTGAAGAAGAAGGATATTATTTTGGTTAAGGTTTTGTGGCATCACTCTGGCATGGAGGAAGCCACGTGGGATCTTGAGAATGAGATGCGTAGAAAGTACCCATCTCTTTTCGAATAGGATTTTGGGGGCAAAATCCTTGTTAGGGGTTTATGGTTGTAAGACCCCTGACCTAGCTTAATGCTTGTTTATGTTTACCTTAATCTAATCCCTTGAGATTCCTTAATATCATGTGACATGCTTATGTTTTCAGTTCGATCCCTGATTAGTTGACGTTTGAGCTAGTTATCTACCCTCTTGTTTGGTGTATATTAGTTTGAGGCTTTACATTCCTAGCACTTGCCAACCTTGTCCATGTGGTTTGACCCCGATCTACTACATCAGACCCCATATAATAGTTGTAAGGGCCAGAATGTCAGGTTACAAATTTAAGAGTCTGACTACTCTATCTGCTCTATTTTGTACATGTGATTTAGGCCAGTCTGTAGCCACTAAGCCTCTCCCAATATGTATATACTTACATCCATTTGAATATATATACTCCTCATAATGGTTATGTCCATACACTTGTTCTTATTTCTTCACTTTCATGATTAGCTACCGTCTTGTAATGTTTGGTTGTTAGTACCTCAAAAGAGTAGCACTAACCTTATCGAATTGTTATGGAGTTGCATGAATGCATGAGAATGTTAGAATGGTTAAGCTAATGATTATATGGTTATCTTTGTGATTGTTTGTTTGCAATCTTGAGAGAGACAACCTTATAATCTAGATCTATCCCGGGTTTAAGAGAGGAGGGAATAGACATTTATGATGATTGCTTGTAATTTTTCTAAGGACATAAAATGAGTGTGAGTATTGCATGTTGGTGAGAGATCTTATTAGGTGAAACCCAATCCAAATTCCTATCCATTTTGTTACAACACACTTACTTTCTTTTGTTCTCTTATTTTGCTCTCTTACGCTTTCTTTTAATTATTTTTCTTGGTCGAAGTAACATCATTCTCTTAGGGAACAATATCTTAATATACCTTCTTAGTTGGTGTAACTGAGCGAAGATTCTACGTTCTTACCACTCACCACCTTGTCCTTGTGGATCGACCTTGATTACTACATGGGACCCCATATAATAGTTTCGGGGGCCTAAGTGTCGGGTTATAAATTTAAGAGTCTGACTTCTCTAGTTATGCTCCTTTTTGGACGTGTGATTTAGGCAGATCACTTTGCCTTGTCCTTCCACTTGGAGAAGCCTGAGCACCTTCTTCTTCAACCTTTATGATGCTTAACACCTTCTTCTTCACATGGAGAAGCTTTCACCAAGTTGATCTTGAGAAGGGGTTGGGAAAAGAGAAGCTTTGAGAGCTTTACAAGCATACAATGAAGTAGCTATGTCACACAAATCATATCTCACTCATATGGACATTTTGATTTGCAAACAAGAGGGAGAAATAAGTCAACTAGATGCACTCAAATATAGCTACGAGCTTGAATAACATGAAGGAGCAACTTTGTAATTAACTCCAAGAGGTCCTATTTATAGTTGGGGGTGTCTACCAGAGGGTAGGAGCACTTAGGAACATTTTATAGCCATTTGGAGGGTTGCAATGGATATATATTCATGTTTTGAAACATTACAACAGTTAGAATTGCTTTCTCTGCATTTTCCATATAGTGCAGTTGGTCGAGTTGTAATAAAGATAACTCGATCAATTGCACTGTACATCAAAGCTAATTTGAAGCATTGGTCCAGTTTATCTTGGATGAAACTCGACCGAATGCTTAAACCAAGTTTTCTTAGTGAAGGGATCAGTTGAGTTTTGTGTATGGTAAACTTGACCGAACCTGAATTTTCTCAAAATCCATCAAGTGGATCGTTTGAGTTTGTCATAGGGGAAACTCAACAAAAAACACATTGTGATGAATTTTGGAAAATGTCATTAGAGTGATTAAATGTTAAAATTTAGGGCTTCTGATTCTTTCTCATAATAGTTACAAGTCATTACATCATATGATGACAAATATCATCCTAAGGTATTTAGGGTGTTTTCTAAAAAAAGTCCATTTGCGTTGCTTTTGACTTGAATTGGGTCAAGCTAGGGCCTAATAGAATTGATCCTTTTCATGTAACTAATGCCTGAAATCAATCTCAAGTAGACATATTAGATACATGTGAATGGAAAGGTTACGTCATTATCAAAATATGGACCATGTGTAACTCTCAGGTCAACAATCATGCCGAGATGGTGATGATGATGATCATGATGGTCTCAATGTTGATGTTGATGATATGAGTTTGCTTGATGATGACCAAAGTTTATTTTTCTAAGGGTCAAGTGTGATTTGATGACATGAGATGAGTTTTTATCGTGCAACCCTAGCTAAACCTAGCACCTTGTATGGTACATATGACTTGGTTGATGTGCTAAGAATAGCTAGGTGGTTGGGATGCTTTCTTGTGCCTAGTCATGTACATGTTGAGATGTAATATGTGAGATATGGTTTGGGAGAAACATAGGCCTCAAACTCTTTATAGGTATGGACCTCTATCTTGTGACATATGATAAGGGTGACTCTTGATGTGAGTCGACCTGATAAGGGATAAGGTCAGAGTACCTAACCTCCTAAACATACGAAAAGTTGAAAATAAGCATGATAAAATATATGATGATGAGTTGCTACCTAGACTAATTATAAGTATATGAATTGAGTCACCTAGTGTATCATTACCTTGAAAATGTTGAACCCTAGATTTCCTATGAAAAAATGTAACCCTAGTGTAAGAGGAATTTGAATATATGTATGTTTTCCATCTAGGGAGGGAGATGTCCCGAATTACAAAAATGATTTTTTTGACGTATGATATCCATGATGAGCCTCATACTTGGGTTAGTGGATGTATATAAAGGAATCTAGTTATTCCTCTTATTTCTTGAAGTGGGGCAGAAATTTGGTTATGGGTAGATGGTTGCGGTTAGCATGTTTTGTTGGACATAGATAGGTCTTAGTTAAGTTTCTCGAGCTTATAGAGCTCTTTATAGATACAAGTGAGGTAATTATGAAACTTGAATGTTGACAATAATTCTCTTCCTCAAATGATGCTTGATACATGAAATATTTGACTGAAGTTAAAATTTGATATATGTATGATAAGTCACGCATAATCTAGACCTATATATATATACACACACACATACACACACACGAAACACATACCATACAAAAAATATGTATATTTGAAATCATGAACTAGATATTTTGATGCCTTGAGACACTAGGTTAATTAAATAGGAGATATAAATGTTTCATTTTAGATGCAAGATGGAAAGTTATGAACACATTAGGGGTAGTTGATAAAATCTTGAGGGTTATATGAAACATGCATGAAATGGCAACTTGATGAGATATAGGGGTGATAATAATATTGTTTGAAAGCCATTATGTTGAATGTATACTTTTGCGAAGTTGATAACATAGAGTTTGATAACACACCTATAGCTGGTATGAGTGCATGAACAAAAGACCTAATGTAAGGGCAATAAGGATGGGAAAACCATAATGCCAATACGATGTCATAATATGATGGAGCACTTAGTAGTAGGGTTATATTTGGGATGGGTACACTCGTGATGATGCAAACCTAACTGTGCACCCCATAGTGGTGGATTCCTTGACACTTAGTTTTGTTTGTTTAAACATAATAAATATGAACTTTGCCCTTTGACTATGATCTTGGATGGATTTTGAGGATGAAAAAGGAGGGAAGGATGTGATAACCTGACTTTTCTCTCTCCTTTATTGTACTACTTCTCTCTCATCAAATGTCCTCTTACTCAAATTAATGTCAATCTCATAGTTTTCACATGGTGATGATTCAATTTGGCACATCAACGATCAATTTCACTATATGTGACATCAATTTATGTTTCAAAACTGTATACCATTCCCTAATAGGTCACCATATTGAAAGATAAATTGCACCTCAACACCATGATATTTTGTCTCTATAAGGTATATAATATTGTAGATCCTAATGATGTAAATGTCACATAAATAGGACCATACAATCCCAAGTTAAAACTTTTCAAATATTGGGTCAAATTATACACATTTTAATTAAACATATGTGTTTAATGCCCTAATTGGGCCTAATCTATGGGCAGGTGGCCCAGTGTCAATATGCACTCTTTCCCTCTC
Organism: Alisma plantago-aquatica; assembly: GCA_963693085.1. Classification (NCBI taxonomy): domain Eukaryota; kingdom Viridiplantae; phylum Streptophyta; class Magnoliopsida; order Alismatales; family Alismataceae; genus Alisma; species Alisma plantago-aquatica. The sequence goes on along the minus strand of OY856409.1, from coordinate 1,680,371,736 downwards.
TCTCCTTATCCTATTTCTACCATTTGGTGCATGGGATCAAGTTACACAGATCTACCTCCTCGATCCAACAGTTAAGAAACTATCTCCTACCTCTGTATTTAGGTTCATTGACAACATCGTTGAGCCTAGATTTAGTCACACAAATCGCTAATAATTCTCAATACTTTTGCAAAATTGAGACCCATTTATGCAAGTCTTAGACTCCCTTTCTCCTTCCCCTCCCATTTCTCTTCCTTTCATGGTCTCATTTTCCCCTTACGCATGCCACCTTCTCCTTGCTTTGCCATGGTGGATGCTATGGCCAGTGGTTTGGGTGTTTGCACCCTAGGAACCACGACTGGTTTTGATAGAAACCCTAAACTCATGACTCTTCTACAAGCATGGGAGGCAACAGTAAGGGTCGGGTTCCTTCCCTCTCCTACCTTTTTCCATGCTCCATTAATATACACCACGGGTCTATCCGCCACAACATTTTACTGAGTCCACTACTTAAGTATGATGAATGTGGGGACAAGTGCAAGCCATGGGATCACAACACAAGGGTCAAGGTCCACCCACTCTCCCATCTGATCTCCTCACCAAGAGGTCTTGTAGTAAAAACATTGACCAGCCCAAGCCAATGGATGGGTTCCGCGCATTCCAGAGGCCCCACTCCCAAGAGCATCAGTTCGAGAATGGAATGACAGTGAAGAGAGTTGTGGGACTGTGTAATTGTGGTGTCACTCCAATGTGACTGACATGGCATCACATTCCATCAGACATGGAGGGGTGCGGCCCAATCTTAGGGTGCCCTACAGACCAAAGCATCCTAGTATATGTGGGTCCATATTGGCTGTCATATCAATGATGCACAACTCACCTCATGTAACACCCATGTGGCACTCAAATCATGGTAATATTCATGAATCTCTATTGTTCTTTATGCATAAATTGTAAAATGCATATATTCCACCTCTTAAGGTCAAATACATTAAAATTATATACTAAACTGATCAGCTCGATGAAACCTACACCTTGGACATGGTCCCAGACACTAATTTCATTCATGATTCCATTATTTCCTCAAAATATGCTATCTTTAGTCTTTTGAATGAAATTAATGCATCTTTATGATAAATCATGGATATTTATTGCTACCCTACACTTATAATCATCAAATCATAAATTTTGATCACTCTTAAATGATTTAAGGGCCCTAACCACATTTCACATAGTGTTGATGATTTATTACACATGTGACTTGTTGGGCATTCTAACAATGTACCATACACCATTATAATAATCTTGTATCATAATATTGACCAATGCCTAATCAACCTCAAATCGATAATCTATGTATCTCCTTGACATTAATATTAGTCTGTCGTATCCCTTTTTCTATAGTTGATTCATTTGACACCTAATACATGAATGTGACCTATGTATGTCATTGAATGGTTGTACGTTAGTTATATGATGACCTTGATCTCTTTTGTGAATCAACCCCTCCTTGATACTTGAAATCAATAACTCTATGATTCTTGTATACTTTAATGCCCAATGATCAACCCTTCTTATACTATATTGTTGTTAGTGGATCTAAGTCCACTAGTGATGACCTAGTATGAGATAAAAGACTTGTTTGACTTCCTTGTACCCCAATAATGATATAGATCTATTTATTTTATCCTCCACCCTCTAATTAGGGATTTCCATAATCATCATGACTCCTTTTGATGTGGTTGGTTCACCTAAATCACATGTTGACCCTAATTTGTTAAGATTTGTATGTTGGAATGTTGAACACAATGTTGTACCTTATGCATCTAGACTAGGGGGATCATCCACCTACCCTTGTGAGATGTTAATATTGTCTCTATATTGCTGATCTAAACCACCTCCCTTGACTATATATCATTACTTGATGAATTTTGATGTTGGTTGTTCTATTACGAGTCCTTTTAACCTAGATTGAACATAAGTAACATGAATTGCATAATGACATCATAAAGTAAATGGAATAGCAAAATGACACAAAACATGAACCACACCTTTCTTATGGCCTCTAATCAAGAAAGATTGTCAAACATGTAATTAACCTACTTGCAACCTAAGTTTCCTGAGACCCTAAAATGAAGCTAGTTAGGGTTAATAATGACAATCTAATGCATGCATGTAATCTTGTTCTTAATCAAATAGTTGCTTGCGATCTAGATGTCTAATATAGGTTATGAAATCTTTGAATCAGGTATGATTTCTATAATTATATGACCATGACATTCTTTCTTGAAATGTAAAACACATGCATGCTTGTTTACTTGCTCAAATATTGTCATGTAGTATTCCACTATTACACTCGATGTTTCTCATGTTGTCATTATTTTATAACTTGCAACCATACTATAGAAAACTCCATTACACAAACATTGTGCACCTCCCTAATGCTTTATGGTAAGGACACAAGGTTGGGAGTCTCACTTAAGTTGTCAAGATATAATGGACCATGATGATATAAGGGTTATCTATTAGTGATGGCCTTGAGGTCCCTTAAGCATAGGGTTAGCTAATCTTCAACACCCTCATAGACACTTCAAATGGGAAGTTAGTCAAAAAGGCCTTAAGAATATGTGATATTGATGAATACATGATATGCTGGTATAATTGGAGTAAAATGACATACAACACATGATCTTGTTTGCTAAATACTTAATTATATATTCTCCTTTGTTTATTCTTCAAATTTTTTCAAATTATGCAGAGTTTATATATATATATATATATACATATATATACATACATATATATATACATATATATATATATATATATATTTCTACCTTGTATTCAACACCTCGAGTGTTGACTCACATTGTTTCACATAAGTTATAAGATATGTCTAGAAGTTGATGGGCTCGATATACTATGTCTAAAGTACTTGTTGTAAGATCCCCAATGTACATGAGCAAACTTTTATAATTTGACTCTTGAAGATGTAATTTAAATCTTATAATTAAATAATGGTTCTTAATGTATCTTGTTGAATATTGAGTATGTTGGTTCTTTATCTTGTTATTTGTTTATGTATGCTAAACTTTGATGCTTTTGCATTCACATTTTGATAATACCATGCTAGGGATAGACGTCTGAGACCTATCATCATTGACTTTGTAGTCATATGGAATTATAATTTGGGTAATAAATGGTTACCTGGCATTTTGGCCCAAAAATTATATCAAAATACAAGCATATATTAGGCTACTGAAAAAATATGGGTCTAGGGCCGGGCTCGGGCCATCCCATCTGTAGTTGACTTGTTATAACACAAGACTCAAGATTCCTAGTTTAGAACTATTGTTGGATTTTTATGTAAATGAATTGCCACTTACTAGTGACTTATTCATTTAATTTTCAAATGCCAACTATATGTACAGTTTAGGATTATTTGAATGAAATAATATTATAGCATAAAACCATTGATAATACACACACAACACACACACACACACACACACACACACACACACACACACATATATATATATATATATATATATATATATATATATATATATATATATATATATATATATATATATATATATATATATATATATATATATATATATATATATATATATATATATATATATATATATATATATATATATATATATATATATATATATGGGCGCATATTTATTGCCCACGCGGGTAGCTACCTGCCCAACATTCTGACCACTTTTTTTCAAAAACAAATTCTCAATTGTAGAGGACTATTTTGTCTAGCTATCCAAAAAATTTTAGCCAAAAATAATATCATTTGCCCCTCCAAAATAAAAAAACCCATCCTTATATATATCTGATGTATATTTTGTACAGAGTTACTCTTTTATTCGTGTAGTTACTTTCTGTTCACCATAGTTACTTTTTTGACAATAGAGTTACTTTTTTGGCCAGGAGAGTTACTTTTTTGGCTGTCGGGTATCAAAAATCCAGGCTACCCACGCGGGCAACGTATGAACGCCTTATATATATATATATATATCTGTGTGTGTGTGTGTGTGTGTGTCTGTATATGTTGGGAAGACCCATAATGATCCATGGACACGTAGCTCAATAAATATATTTTGGGCACCTTAGTTTAGGACTTTTTCAAATAGACCTAATGGGTGTGCTTATAAATGTAATGGCTTTCGAATAAGTTTAAGTCACACAACTATAAAATTGAAGATGTAAAATATGATGAATATATTTATTAACTTAACAACACTTTGATTTAGATCCCATGACATGGTCTTTGTACCTCAAAGTAGTTTGATATAAGGTTTACATAATAGACATGTCATTTGTAAATTTTTGTTTATATTATTCATGGATCATTTATATATGCACAATTTTTTAATGGTATGTCTTTTGATTTGATTGTGCCACTTTTCATTATGATTATGTTGAAATAATGAAGAATGATTTTTAAATGTGTAACACCTGGGACCACTGCCCAAGGCTCTATTAGAGTTTTAAGAATGAAGACTGGCCTCATAGTCCACCACTATCCTTAACTGCACACTATCCTCACTCATGCACAAGTCTGGATAAACTTCTGGACTGGACACCCATCCTAGTACTATTCTGGGTTGATCATACTTAACCATATAGTTCTTTAGTGATGGGCTCCCTAAAAAGGAGGTGCACCTTGGTGATATGGATAGTACAATCATCCCTTTTAAGATCATTTCATCTGAGACCTCAAATCCTGCCACATTACCATCTCACCCCCTTAGACTCTTCACGTCCAAATCAAGTCTCAACTATACGACCTCATAATCTCTTCCCCATTTCAATGCAGACCTAGAATGATCCATGGAAACCTATATCCGTAAATATATTTTGGTCACTATTTGGGCATCTTAGTTTAAGACTTTTTAAAACAGACATAAGGGTGTGTTTATAAATGGAATGGTTTTTGAATAAGTTTATGTCACACAACTATATTTTATTGAAGATGTAATATATGAATACTTTGCATTAGATACCATGACATGGTCTTTGTAACTCAAAGTAGTTTGATAAATAAGGTTTACATACCACACAAGTTGTCTGTAAATTTTTGTTTATATTATTGATGGGTAATTTATATATGCACATTTTTTTAATAATATGTCTTTTGATTTGGTTATGGCACTTTTAATTAGGATTATGCCACTTTTCATTAGGATTATGTTGAAATAATGAAGAATGAGTTTGATGTGTGTAACACCGGGGGCCACTTCCCAAGGCTATATTATAGTTTTAAGAATGATGACTGGCCTCACAGTCCACGACTAGCCTTAACTATACACTTTTTCCTCACTCACGCGCAAGTCATGATAAACTTCCTGACTGGTCACCCATCCTAGTACTACTCTGGGTTGAACATACTTAACCATAGAGTTCTTTAGTGATGGGTTCCCTGAAAAGGAGGTGTACCTTTGTGATATGGATAGTCCAATCATTACTTTTAAGATCATATCATCTGGGGCATCATATCCTGGGACGTTACCATCTCCCCACTTAGACTCTTGACGTCCTTGTCAAGGCTCAATTATACGACATCATAATCTCTTCCCCTTTACAGTGCAGACCTAAAATGATCCATGGACACCTAGCTCCCATCCACGGCTACCAGCGCAAGGGTGGATCAATCTTGTCTTAGCAGATAGCCCTTTCCAACTGGCCTAGACCACACATCTTAATATTGGCATGCCACATACCCATGTGGGTTACACCTACTGGAGGGGATTTGACTCTCATACCATTTGTAACACCTAGGAGCTCTGCCTAACTCTCTAGTAGAGTTTTAGGAATGACGACTAGCCCCACATACTACCACTAGCCTTAACTACACTCTTTGTTCTCACTCACATGCAAGCTAGTATAAACTTTCTGACTGGTCACCCATCCTAGTACTACTCTAGGCTGAGCATGCTTAACCACAAAGTTTTTTTGTGATGGGCTTCCTAAAAAGGAGGTACACCTTGGTGATATGGGTAGTCCAATCATTCCTTTTAAGATCATTTCATCTGAGACATCAAATCTTGGAACGTTACAAAATGAGTTTCATTGGAGAATTAGCATTCTTGATGTGCTTTAAAATAAAGAGTACTTTGCAAATGGTTTTTTTAGAACACACGTCGTGCAATTTTCTGTTAGTGGTGTATTTGACAAAAAACAATTCTTCTTCTCCACAAGATTACCATTCACAAAATTTCCTTTTTGATCGCCTAATTAAAAGCATTGTGTTGTCCATGTCACATGTTGAGTTTGCACTATCCTTTACTGCAAGATCAATATTTCCTTGTACCCTAGTGATGGACGTCTCCCACTCTATAGAATCCAAACCTTGACACGTTTGTTGCTCACATTGTGCAATGTCACAAATGACCTGTCTATAAATTTTGTTATGATGTCATTCACAATTCTCTCTTTTACTTGTCTCTTGGGCAGGTTTAAAGGCTTCTAAAGAAGTCCATGTTTCCTTTCTTGACACACAATATGAAGGCATGCACTCCCAACCACCTCTTGATATCTTTTTAATTAATTGGATAGGTGGAACACACAACTATTCTAACCTTACACGAGTGTCCCATTCGACGTGCATTGTTGCAAGTAAATTTGAAGCATGGAAACTAGTCTTTGATGCCACTGTGCAAAAAGTTCATATATATGGTGCATCCTGTTAGACAAATAATCATCATTATTTTCCTCTTGCCTTTTATATATTTTTAATGTTGTCTAATTAAACAATTTTCCTCTTCAACACCCTTAAAATGTAACATATAGGAAATTTATGTTTTCATCATCTACATTCAATAATTTTATATTTAAATTTTTTGTTTTGCAATCTAGAAAAAACTAGTAACTAAATTTATTGCCTTCTAATCTTAAAAGGCATTTGTGTAAACTGGCACAAATTTTTGTCCAGTAATAAAAGATAGCACTCCTAAAGTTTCTTACAAGATTTGATATAAAAAATAGTGACTCATGAACAACATATATGGCATTTTCTGTCAAAATTGTTAATGATGAAGAGGAGAATCCATATATACTCACTTATATTGAGGCATTATTGGTATATTACTTCATGGCATAACCTCTATTCCTAACATATCATTCTCCATTGGACTTTGTGGTATGTTTCACTCTAATATGGAGAAATCACATCTTGCATCAATCAAACACAGAGTAAGATATCTTATTGTAACCATTGACTTTCATCTTTCATATATGATATATGAGGATTTGGAATCCATATCCTATATGAATGTTTATTATGATGTATGCTTAAGTAATAGAGAAGTACAAGTGGTGCTTGCTATTTTTGTAAGATTCAATATATGTTGATTTACCATGATACAAATGTATGTAGAAAGATCAAGACTTGAGGTTGAATACTTGTAGGAGGTTTATGTTCTCAAATAATTTGGAAGAAACACTTTGGAAGAAACATCTATAGTTCTCAAATGATTTTGGAATAAACATGTTTTAGAAGAAACAATTTGAAAGAAACACTTTGGAAGAATACTTATAAGAGGTTTATGTGCTCAAATAATTTGGAAGATGCATGTTTTAGAAGATTTTCACATTGTTATTGCACCTACATATATCTATAGTAGTAAAACAAGTGCAATACGTCTATGGTATAATTTTAAAGTGCTTAGTCATGCTAAGAAAATTGAGGTCAAGTATAATTACATTTCTGATTACTGTGAAAAAATAAAATTTGACTTCAACTTGTCGACACAAAAAAACAGTGTGTGGTTATATTAAAAAATATTTTACATATTAAAAAACTTATTTCTAATACATATTGCTAATTTCTCCATTATCATCATATTCATTAGTAATATTTGTATGTTATCACTTAATGTTGACTGTATTCTTTCACATATCATCATTTACCATAGTCATTTTCATGATCCCAAATGTATGTGGAATTTACCTATATGAATCATATCTCAGTTATACCTAGAAATTTTGATACAATACATACATTAACAAAAGTTTATTTATCTTGGTAAAATGACAAAACAAATGTTTATATTCACTTTTTTTATGAATTTTCTTCAAAATAGCTTAATATCTAGAATAAATGTATATTATGATATTATTAGTTTTTATTAAACAAAATCATTCACAATTTAAAAATTTTGTGAGATTGGCAACTTTTTGGTCGAACCATAGGTTCAACTGGGGAGAATGTCATTCAAAGTATGAGATCAAGTGAGAGAATTCTGGAACAAAGGAAATAAACACAAACATGAACTGATGATGTTGACATTTATGAATGTCATTAAATATATTCGAGCTTATAGTCTGACTAAAGCACTTTTGGTTATCCATAAAATGATGGTTTTTCACTCCAATACTTTATGAAATCTATTGTTATTATGAAAAATAATCTAAAGTTTGAAATGAAATTATTCTTGGAGTTCATGGCTAGTCTTTGTAAAGAAACTCTGGTTACCGTCTCTTGGCATTCTTCATAAATACTTCATAAGTGAAAGGTATCCTCTACTTCTACCCTCCCCACCAAGTAGGGGACCTATAGGAAGAATTCTTAACCCAAATTATTGGAGGTTGGAGGAGTCTTTTTTACTCAAATGCATAATGGAGATACACTGAGATTTGCATCCTTAGTCTCATTCATTGCCAACCCATTGATGTTTGCTTCATCATGGATATCAACATCGTGGTACTTTTCAAGGCCCAACTAATAGAGGACATGAGAGAACCAACTAATCATTCTTAGTCATTAAATACAATCCAAGGGTTCTATTCCAACATGTGATGGTAACGAAAATTCTATCCATATCAATCACCACTATCAAAGAAGGTAAGATATTCACTTTTGTGTAGGAGCATATTTTTGCAATTCTTGGGGACATTCTTATGCTCAAATATATGGATATTACTCATTTTGACTTTCTTAAATCCTTCTCTTCTTATGAAGAATGCTCCACTTCTAGTTCTACCATTAGGAATAATATAATGGTAGAGGGAAAATGTATGCATGAACTAGGTGCACCCTTATGAGTACATCCCTTATAACACTAGCTCATCTTATTAATTTGATTGTGTCCCACAATATTTTTCCAAAGAAATTAAGCATGAGATACTCAATTTCCCTTAACATATAACATATTCCATAGTCACAGATATCCTACAAACATTGTTAGACATAGAGATATGCCGGATTTCCTAGGTAAACCTCATTATGTTAATTTGGTTTTCTCTATTATTTCATATACACAACCAAATATATCACTGAGCTCAATTTTAAACATGATAGAATGGCACACAAGATGGACCAATATATTACTGAAAATATGCACTTAATATTTGGTCATAAAAGAGCTCATGGAGATAGTGGTATAGAAGAGTAAGCAGAGGATGTATATCCACATGACCAAATTCTAGAATTCATAATCAATGTAACCTTTTTGATGACTTCAATACATTTATGGTCTAGGATATCAAATTAGTCATCAATTTTATCATGATCATCAATCCTTAGAATATCTCAACTTTCATATGGTTCTACCCAATTCCATTATATCATCTAGACATCCTAAACATGTCTTACCTAGAAGAACTGATCCTTAGAACATTTCCTACAACTATACTCAACACCCACCACAACATACTTCAAACAAGCACCATTTTTGTTGTCCCCAACTCCAAGATATTGCTTCTCATTTTAAATGTTATACAACGCCTACCTTCTTGTAAGAATTTGAATTTCATAATATTAGCTCATTCAGTTGGGATGAACATTTCATACTATTGAAGGGACAAATACTTGGCTATAGTGGATACAGATGCACTATTACAAAACTTGTGATGGGATTTATTAGTATTAGTCACTATTGCAAACTTTAGTTTCTTTTCTATTTACATGTTTTATGAAATCTTATTCGCTTTCAAAAGAAATATCTTGTAACTATCCCTGAATTTATATAATCTACTTTTTGTTTCCTATAAGAAAATTACTTCTTGCCAAGTTGAGACTCCAAAGTTTCATCATTTATTTTCTCATATGATACAAATGAATAAAATAATTTAAAATTTGTAAATATTTTATGAGAAGATTGGCTTGGTGTTAATTTGATAGTTTTTCTTTTTTCTTGACTTCACATATGCATTTTAGTTCTCCCTTATACACCTTGATGCATATTTATGACCAAGGACAAGTGAAGTATCAACTCATTTTTTTTGACATTGATTTCTTTTACTTAGGTGGAGCTGACATCAATGGGGAAGCTTTATGTAATCTTCTTGATGCTTCCCACCTTTCCTTTTTTATTTTGACAAATGAATTGAAAGAAACTAGATAATAAGAACACTTATATTATAATAATTTTTAGTTGAGATCATGATCATTTATATCATTTTGATTTTTTCTCTCAAAAATAAAAGGAACACTTACTGATTATTGATCAAGAAAGAAAATTTTGATAATATTCAAAATATAACTACATCATACTTAAAATGGAACAATGCTTCCTAAATCCTTTATTGGCATCATTAATATTTTATTCATATGCTCAACCATACTTGTTGATGATGAATCTCTCAAATAAGTGGCATTATCGCTAAATTTAAGTTATAAGTCATTGTCTTATCATATTTTTATCCATTAAATATTTTCATTATTTAAAAGGCGTAATATTTTAAACAAAAGGAATTACTTATAAATAATTTGATGAATGTCATATATTCTACTACCATTGCTTCTAACTATAGTTTTGAAGTGTTTAGGGATATTATGGGTAAGAGTGAAAATCAAATGAATTGATATTTTACAACAATATCAGTATTTACAAGATATTTAAAATCCAATGCATTGTATAAATTTCATATTTACATTTATAATCTAATATTTTAAAAGTATTTATGATGATTAGTCCTATAGATATTTAGGTAGTCATTAGGACCCCTAGGAAGATAAGGAGAAAATTACTTTTAGTTACATTTATCTACATCCAAAATTTATTTTTATGTGACTTATCGATATTGTAATTGGTAGATATATTACTTATACCAAGACGGCATTGACCCAACTTTTAGTTAAATTTGGAGATGTTTATTAAAGAAATTGTGACATTATATATCTACCAGTCTATTATTTTGGCTACGTGTTATCTTAGTCGGTCATTACTTCGTCCAAAGGTAATAAATATGACCTATTTATGAAATGCCTAGATGTTATTACCATGTGTTATGTATTTCAGTGTAATTTAGTTTAAGTCACATTTTGACCAAACAAGTCTGGGTCCAACTGAAGTTTGACCAATACAATCATGCAAACCATAATTGGCCCATAATCTCATTTTGACTTCACCCAACAAATATATTGACCAATGACTCTTCTAGACGCTACCCTAGGCTAACCCTAACCATTTTCTACTTATAGGACCATGTTTAATCACTTTGACACACACATGAGTTATGATAAATATTTTGAATACGTTCTTCTGTGATTGTGCCTCATTGAACCATTAGTGATCATATGGAGATTCTCCTATAGAAAAATATTTCATAATCATTTAGAGAAGCTAATTCAATAATACTTTAAGCTTTGTAGTAAGATTAGCTTCCTATTTTTATTTATTTATGAAGGCTTAAAAAGGTTCGGCATGGCTGGTGAAGTAGTAACTAGACTATAAGAATGTTGGTGGTACTCCATGGTCTAACAAAGTGGAAAATATGTTTTGATATTCCCTAGGACACATCTAAAGAAGGTAGCAAGGTGGTTTCACATTATCTTGGAGAGGGAAACCATGATGAGCACATATGGAAAAGATATAAAGAATAAGTTCTTCATTTTATCTATAATCTTATTATTTGAGAGAAAATATTGTATTACATTCCCTCTTAAATCAACAAAGATTGTTTTCTCAAGTCTTTTTGTTAAAATGAGTAGTTACAGATCAGAAAACCTTTGTAGCTTCTAAACCTCATTAAATCAATAAAAACTAGTTCCATCCTTCTTTCAAATTCTTGTATTATGAGTTATGTTACATTTAAATATTATTATTACAATCTTACAATTGAGTTTGAGAATTTGTCTTAGCGATTTTATTATCCTCTTGTAGACTCTCACTTCATGGATAGTATCATTAGAAGGTCTCATGTCAAACTAAATGCTAAGGTCAACATCATTTAAATCAAGAACTCATCATGAATGCAACATGCCAACTAACATTAAATCATGGTCACATGCATATAGAGAGCATAAACCATCCCTCTAGAATGTAGCACCGAAAGACATTTTGTGCATGGATACCTACCAATAGATCAACCACAACTACATTTTCCATACATCTTGTTGATTGCACCTCTACAATATCTGGGTCTAGTATATCCAAGTCTATCTCTACTAATGGGAACATCATCTAGGAAATTGTTCTAGGAAACTCCTAATCCATGGGATACTAGTTTACATTTCAATGAGGTTCGTTCCTAGATAGAAAAATGTAATGAATAACTCAAAAATACTTTTTTACTAAGGATTACAATAAGAAACTATAGCCATGCATCTCATAAGGAGGGATTTTAAAAGTTTATCCAATGTTTTACCCTCCTCCTACATTATGGATATACCCTATTTTTACAAGACCATATGACTGTAGAGTTCCATTCCATTATGGAAGTGATATACCACAAAATTTTCTACCTTAGTGGATTCATAGATGGATTCCAACAAAATAGAATCCATTATTGGACCCACCGTGAAGGAAATCTTATTAGAACTATATGATTTAGACACAAATATGAGATAATATATTTCCTTTAATGATCATCGTGAAGAGATTAAAGAACATAACTACCATACACATATATATGAAATATGTAGAAATGGTTACTACTAGTACCCTCATTCAAGGGAAATTTCCAACCAGAACACCAAAACAAAAGAGGAGATTCACACCCTAAGAGGCCCTTATTAGTGATCTTATACCTTCTATCACCTTTTGGACCTTGAATATGAAGAGACACTATGTCCACTTACTGTGAACCACAAAGCTCATGCCTATCGTGAATATCACTAATGCAAGGGAAACAAAATAGAGAAAAATGTAGAACTCTAACAGTCTTATAAAGGCATGATTTATCAATGTGGGAACTCCTAAAGAATTCACTCCATCTCCCATCACTACATCCCCACACACAGTCTCATTGTTGCTAAATTTAGTTGAGTACCCACCTAATTGAGATTATAGTTTGTGCATACATATAGGCACACAATAACGACTAGTCTCCTAGAAGCATTTGAGGATAATGCGTCGCTTATTTAGATGTGGTCATTATTGACTCAAACAAAAATATATATATGAACAATAAATTAATAACCTAAAGAACCATTTTTGGGGTAGATAGGTGTTACCATGAAGCATATGAAGTCAAAAGGGGTTCACACACTAGAAATATGAGCATCTGAGGGAAGAATCATGCATGTCAAGTCCCAAATATCCTATGAAGATAAAATCACTGCATAAAATCACTCAATGGTCAATTCTAACATATAAATCTATTTTTAGGTTTACTCTAAATTATATACTTTGCATGGTGACAATATCTAGACACTCACAAGTTTAAGGCAATGATGAAGTAACTGCTCAATGTCTTTCATAAATGTCATTCTTCTTAAGTTGAGTCCCTATAAGTTAATTGCAATGGATCCACAATCTTAGGACATCCAATAACAATCTTAGAGCCACAGTCCTCATGAATAGTAACAAACAAACAAGAGAAAAAAACCTACTCATAGGGATGACAAATATAAGTGGACTTAATTTTAAAATGAGAAGCCCTTGTGGCCTTTTTCATGGCTCACATTAAAAATAAAGGGAGAAACCAATCTAGGGCACACAAATGAGTAAATTTCTCTCGGAAATCCCCACCCATTCTAAATCTATGCTCCATTTCTAAGGGTCTTAGAATCAATGTCTATAATATTTACAAAACGGATAAACTTAGATTATCAATTCCAAAGGGTGTGTATGGATACATGTTTTGGTTAATTTTCTTATACTTAGAAGTGTTGAAGAGAACATAGATGTATCTCAAAAACATGGTTCCTCAAACAAAATGGGTGGGGAGTCTAATACTACCTACATGTCATCACTAAATTACTAAGTGTAGCACCCTAACTGAGTGTACATATAAGATATTAAAAGCTATATATAAATTGTGAGATCCTACTTTCAAAATTAAGTAATATTTGACTTACTTATTAAATGTTTACCCAACATTATCCAATTATACACTAAACCTCACTAATAATTCCTTACATGCCTAAATTCATGGGTAAGATATACTTTGGTGAATGCCTAATATGTCACCCCCATGTACCTAATGTGACACCTTTAGTATACAAAGAATATATAAATTGTGGAATATTAAAACATGAATGATATATAAGACCTAATAAAGTCTACAATGATGTGTAGCAAAATATGTAACCTTAATTTTTTATTATTAATTGTCATTCCCATAATTTATTCATACACTTAATGATACACAAGATATGTGTAGATATTCTTATATTCAGATTAAAAGTTGAAATATGCCTATAAATTGAAAAATATAAATTGTGTTCTTAAATACAAGCTGGGTAAGTTGTCTTACATTTATATTATTGAATATGTAATATATAGTAACAATCTTATTTAACAGACATGATGTCAGATATTCCCAATATAAACTTCAGTTCAATATATGGTGATTCGGTATGAATTTTAGTAACATAAATTGAGATAATATTAATAATATGAAACTAATATATGAGCTATTAAATAATATCAAAATCTAATGAAGGAACTAGTCATCTCTTTATACCCTAAAATACTATACATCATGTAATTACTATCAACAAATTCTAAATGAAACAAATTCTCATGATGAAATTCTTATCACATGGAAAGAAGTGACATCCTAAAAACATATAATTAATACAATATATTAAAATATGCAACAATATATAAATTACTTGTGTATATTCCTTAACAAAACACCCTCTTTCATGTTGAATTATTAAGTAAAGGAAAAATATTAATCTAAAAAATCTCATCATTATCTTCATAGAAATCATTGAGTTAAAATGATAAATAATACCATGCAAATAGAAGCTCCAAATTCTCACACAAATAATATGAATAATTCAATTAATAATTTGTAAGTTGGAACAAATTATGTGAAATAATATGTTAAATAAGAATTTCTAACAATGGGATAATAGGTAGATACTATTAGGATAATATATCTCAATTTTGAATTTGTTAGGAAATTATTTGTTCGTCAACCAAGAAAATCTAAAAATAGTAAACATATGTGTTTAAATTGTATTGACCCTTGTTAAAATTAGCCATCTAATTAGTGTTTACATGGATATTGCATGTTGAGTAGATTTATCATTGGTTAATCTTTATTCATGATGATATCTTGATTATAATGTTTTAAAACTAATGAGAAACTCTAAGCATGACTTGTTTCAAATAATTAGGGCTTGAGAATAGAAAATCCTATCGGTCAAATTAGGATTTTGACAGTATATGATTACAAAATTTGATACATATAATGGTATAGTAAATGATTTGTAGTATCTTATCTATAACCCTGACATACTTGGTAACTAATTTATAGGTGTTGTTGAAAAATATCAGATTTTTTTATTGTTTTCTAACTGGTTGGTCGTCCAAGTTTCTCCAGGACAAACTTAGTAGACCATGCATTCTGCATGAAACATAACAATCTAGTATTCAATTAATATGTTTTATAGGTACATACAAATAATATGAAATTTTATCTATATTGTTTGAACTCCATTTCTGACACTGGTAAATTGTCATAGTTTTTGCGTAATATTTGCGTTCTATAGATTGCAGTGTCAGCTGATTTTCTTATCTGTAACAACTCAACTGACCTAACAGTCTATCTAAATATAAAAGAAGACTAAAAATAGTTTTTGGACTTGTTTTTTAATATCCCTGGACCTCAATTAGTCTATATGATCATCTTAGAATCCTAGTATCTCTCATAACTCATCATCCCTATTAGAGAGACAAATTTTATAAGAGAGGGAGGAGAGTTTGGGTTTTGAAGGAGAACATTGTCTGATGTGTTGAATTAGGATTTCAGCTTCCTATAACTTGCAAATTTACGTTAGTTCTTCAACCCTAGATATGATTTCGTAGTGAATCTTATCTCCTATGTATAGATTTCTTTACTCCTTCGATTTTCATCAAAATGATTGCAAATCATAATATTTTCTCTTTATTTCTCTTATATTATTCGTTTTTAGGGTTTTTGAGTTAAAGGAGGAGAAAATGGATTCAATTGCTAAAATCTTGATGGAATTTTAGAAATTTTTATTGTATGGGACGTTTATAAGGTGCGTGTCACCTAAGGTGAGTGTTTATCTCACTCTTAAGATCTATAAATATGTGGATAGCCTAATTCTATCTGGCTAAATTAATCATAATTCTTATGGGTATTTGTATGAAATTGGGTGTCGAATTGGAATTATTTTTAGGGAATCAAATGCTACTAATTTGAATTCTTACTTTTTATTTATTTAATATTTTTTGATCATTTTTTTAATTGCTAATATATTGATTCTTATTTATTTAATTTGATCATTGAATTCTTACTAATTTGAATTCTTACTTTTTATTTATTTAATTGCTAATATATTGATTCAAATTACATGGAAAGTCTTATGGATAGAGAACCATATCATTTTATACCAATTTTACTTAAAAATGGCCCAACTGTCGATATCCTTAGTTATTTTGTTGACATGTATATGATCATATTTAACTCAATAAGTATAGTTGTTCAACTAAAATTTAGAATCCTTACTGGAATTGAATATATTATGTACATGAGGATTAATATATGAGGGTTTGATATGGTGGAAATCCATATCTATGGTTAGTGTTGAGGGATGGACTCAAATGAGTCAATGAATCATAATATGCTTGTAAATGATTGGTTGATTGTCTGGAACAAAAATTAGGGTCTCCTCATGTAGTAAATGGACTCGATGAACATCTGTACACCCTGATGAGATTACTAAGTGATATGATTCTTATGACGTGTTGGACTAAGATGACTTCTTAATACCCTAGATATCTTGTGTTAAGATGAGTATGAGAGATAAAGCCAAACCCATACAATCAAGTGAACATAATAAGATGCTCAATTGTAGGTGTTACTAATTCAACTAAAAGTGATAAGTCTTATAAAGATGATATAAGCTTACCTAATGCATGTATTCTATTATAATTCATGTAATGACGAATAAACCTCACAAGAATGAAAGTCTTTTACAAAGGTCACATAATTATGAATTGAGAAGATGGCAATAGATTAATAAAAAGAAGTAACTCTAACATGTTCTATTTCTTAAAGAGAGTAGTCTCATAAGGAATTGAAGGATTGTTGTTGATTACAAAAATGACATTGGAATACAAATGGTATGATATGATCATCAAAATGCGAGAAAGGACATGGACTTGATAATAAATTATTAATAAGTAATATTAACTCTATGATTTATTTTAAATACTTTTGCTAACCTAAGATGAAAGAAATACACCACAACTAGACTTTGATGAATATCAATGAGAGAAAAGTATTGTAGGTCAAAAGAATTAAGAGTGATTGGTTCCAAAGATGTATTGAGGATGAAATGATGAAAGTTAAGAGTAAAAAACCTAAAGTAAGAAGAAAACCAAGTATTTATCATGGTGGATCATAAAACCTATCTGTAACCTTAATATGACAAGCTACGTGATAATAATGAGTAATATTATCTAAAGCAAGGGACAAAGGAATGTACATAAGTATAGTCTAGTTCAATTACAAGATGAAGTTCAATGACGCAATTTGAATCATTAGAATGCATGTTTGGTTTGTAATTGTCTATATAACACTTGTATTATGAGAATGGTGTAATATGATGGATTCAAATGATATTACATATGTGCTTGATGGTAACCCTAACGGAAAAATGGTAAATAGTAAATGAGAGTATCGAGTGTGTTATACAAAATTGTGCTTGAGAATTTATTCATATATATATAATTTGGATGGAATAAGTAGATGTTGCATGATAAATCAGTTCCAAGTATGATGAATGGCATAACATGCCTATATGCCTATATCATTTCTAGTTCTAATGCCTCTATGAATATTTGATGAGAACATTGATATGGAATGAACTGATAAGAAATATGTTGAGATTGACTTAATGTGCATTGATTACTTTTGTGAAACCCTATTTAGGGAAAATACTAGATAATGAGATTATGTCTCGAGCTGATAGCGCACAAATGAAGACTACTATGATATGGTGTGTAAATGGAAAGAATCATATGTTCTATAAATTGGCATATTGTTATTCTTCGTGCTTTAATCATTATCTTTCTGGATAAGACCAATCTGAGTCATGTCATTCTAGTTGTGCGAGAGTATACACATATGATAAATGATTATTTGAATTTAATTTAAGATGAGAAAAAATTATTCATAACAAGTGAAATGATGATGCATCTAGTTAGGTGTCTTGAACACCATGAGTTCCCCTGAGTGCCACACTGGGGAAATAAAACAAATCTACTTGAAGTAATCAATGTATTATGAGAAGGATTTCTAGAATGTGGATGTAGACCTTGAAGGTTAGACAATCAGGATTTAGGGATGAGTCATTTGGTGTGATCCTACCCCAAATCCTATACGATTAAAGTATGATGAATAGACTCTGATGAAATGAAAACTATGAAACATGAGAAGTATGATGATATGTGACATATATGTGAAATATGACAATATGTTATATTCTATTGTGTTATTCCTATCTCATGTACCCAAGTTGAGGACTTGAGCCTCTTTAAGCAACCTATAGTTGACCAGGGTCAATTGTTGATATCTTAGGGTGGTCAGTTAAAGCCTAAGATATAGTGAATCATCAACGGGAGTATCATGTGTAATGACTTCTACATGGTGAGTCAAACTCCACATGGAATTAGAGAAGGTAACACGATGCAGGTAGGTTTTTGCTTTGGCGACTCACTCTAGGGCTTCCACCTAGATCCCCATCGGCCTGGGGGAGGGGGTCTGGCCATCATGGCTGGCAACCCTACTCCCCCTTGGGCTTTTCGGGTGCGACTCCCCAATGAGAGGTGTGATCGTACGCTTCAGAGCTGTGGAACTTGCCGCCTGACGACCGCGCCTATCAGCTCGTGCAGATCTCTGCCTCATCACGGATCACAGTTCTTGTTGTGATGATACTTGTGTCGTTGTGGGTGCGTGGTTTCATTTATGCTACTAATGGTAGTCATTTATGCTAATCATCAGAGGTCTCAACAATGTGGTATTAGAGATTAGGTTTGATAAGTCTATCAGGACAATAGGATGTAGGGCTAAATGATAATATGGATATTGAACATCACGTGAATGATACACATACTGACTGAACTCTGTATCTGGGTACTCTAGTCAAGTATCTGGGTATTGGGATAAGTTAGTATGGAAGTGTTGACTGTAATATTTCTAGTTGCGCTAATAAAGAATTAAGATGAAGAATGTTTGGGAGTATAACAAGATGAACAATGGTAATAAAAAGGATAAAATGGAAAAAGAGAAAGTATTATATAATTGAATATGGATCCTAATACAAGTTGGAAATTTAAAATGATAAAGATGAATGAATTTGATGGATTATGTAGATAAACTCTAATGAATTTGAACATGAGTATGAATCTAAAATTGTAAGAAAAAGTTTGTAACATAGGATGAATCCCACAAAATTATCTTTTTAATGAAGAAAACTAATTGATGAGGATAATAATACATAATAAATCAGAAATCATGATCTATTAGATGCATAACTAAAATAAAAAAACAAAGATGATGCAATCATGCCTTGATAATGATGCATTACCATGATTTGTGAAATATGTGTTTGTAATTCTCAAAGAGTTATATGATAATGATAATGGATGATATATCTATCTAAATCTAGTACATTTAAAATTCCAAAATCAAAGATTCAAGAAGTGAGAAAATAATGTAATAACAAAGAATGATAAATTAATATTCAATCTATCAAGAAGAGAGAGAGAGATGCATGGTTATATGTTATGATCTCCACATATTTTCTTAGATTTTGGGACGAAATCCTAAAAGGAGGGGAGAATTTGTAAAGACCCTTTTTTAAATTAGCCATCTAATTTGTGTTTACTTGGATGATTGTATGGTTAGTAGATTGATCATCAGTTAATCTTAGTACATGATGATATTTGATTATGATGTTTAAACCTAATGAGAAACTCTAAGCATGCCCTGTTTCAAATAATTAGGGTTTGAGAATCAAAATCCCAAATTAGCCAAATTAGAATTTTGGTAACATATGAATACAAAGATTCATAAATGCAGTGGTGTAGTAAATGCTTTTTAATATTTTACCTATAACTCGTATTTACTTGAAATTTGATATGGTTTATATATGTGAATTATAATTGTTAATGAAAAATATGAGAAATTTTGATTTTTTTGACCTGTTGGTTGGCCACATTTCCCCAAGACAAACTCAACTGACCATGCATTTTGGTTGTAACATACCAGTTTAGTATTTGATTTTTGTCTTTTTATTAGTACATTCAAATGATCCAAAATTGTTATTGTGTTTTAGAAACTCCATTTTAAACAGTAGGTTAAATTTTCATAATTTTGAATGATATTTGGATTCCATAGAGTGTGGTGTCAGTTGAGTTTCTTATCAATAACAACTCATCCAACCAACCAGTCTGTCTAAATAAAAAAGAAGACTGGTAATGGTTGTTAGACTTGTTTGTAAATATCCCAAGCACCTCAATTCATGAATATGATCAACCTAACACCCTACTAGATCCCATTATTTGTCATACCTGTTAGAGATATAAAATTTTAGAGAGAGAGGAGAGTTAGGCTTTTGAAGGAGAAAATGTTAAAAATGTTGAATTAGGGATTTGGCTTCCTACAACTTGCAAGTTCATGTAAGTTCTTTAAACCCATATATATTATTTCATGTTGAATATTCTCTCCTATGTCAAGATTTCTTTCTCCTATGATTTGAATCAAAATTATAGAAAATCACCATCTTTTCTCTTTCTTTCTCTTCTATTCTCTTTTTCTAGGGTTTCTGAGTTGAGAGGAGGAGAAAATGGATTCAATTTCTATAACCTTGATGTAATTATAGAAATCAGTATTGTATGAGAGGTTTTAAGGGTCTTGGAACTTGAGGTGAGTTCTTATATCCCTCTTAATCTCTATAATTACATGGAAATCCTAATTCTGTCTAGCTAAATTAATCAAAATTCTTGTTTGTATTTGTGTACAGTTCGGTAACCAATTGGGAATATTTTTAGGAATCAAATGCTAATAATATGTATTCTAATAATTAATTTGTATTAGTTAGGTCCTAATATATTTATTCAAATTACATCAAAATTCTTATGAATAGAAATCATAGCAGTTTACACCACTTTTGTTTATAATCATCCCAATGGGTGATATGCTTGGAAATTTAGTTGACATGTATGTAATCATATTTAACTCAATAAGAAAGAGTTGTTAAACTGAAAATTCGAATCCTTATTTGAATTGAATATATTTTGTACATGAGAATCAATACCTAAGGGTTTGATATGGAGGAAATTCATGTCTAGGGTTGGTGTTGAAGGATGGACTCAAATGAGTCAATGAATCATTATATGCTTGTAAATGATTGGTTGATTTTTTGGAATTGAAACTAGGATTTCAATGTGTCTTAAATAGACTTGATGATCCTTTGTACACTCTGATGAGATTACTAAATAATATGATCTTTATGATGTGTAGGACTAAGATGACTTCTTAAAATCCTAGAAATCTAGTATTAAGACAAGTATGAGATATAAAGACAAACTCACATATAATCATGTGAATGTGAAAAGATGTTAAATTGTAGATGTTATTAATTAAAATAAAAGTGATAAGTATTATTAAGATGATATAATTCTATTTCATGTATTCTAATATAATTCATGGAACAAGGAGTACACCTCACATGACTAGAAGTCTTTTACACATGACACATAATTATGAACTGAGAAGATGGCCAGAGATTAAGAGGTAACAAAAAGTAGCCCTAGTATGTTCTATTCTTTTAAAGTGAGTTGTCTCATACGGAATTGAAGGATTGTTGTTAATAACCAAAACGCCATTATAAGACAAATGGCATGATACACTCATCTAAATGCGAGAAAGGAAATGGAATTGATGATAAGTTATGAATAAGTATGATTAAGTCTATAATTTATTTAATTTAGTTACTTGTGGCTTGACCTAAGGTGATATAAATACACCACAATTGGACTTTCATGAATGACAATTTTAGTGAATTAAGAATGATTTGTTCCAATGATGTATTGATCACGAAATGAAGAAAGTTTGAAGTAGAAAACATAATGCAAGGTGAAAACCAAGTATTTATCATGGTGGATCTGAAAAAACTAACCCTAGTATGATGAGCTATGTGACAATAATGAATAAAATTATCTAAAACAAGGGATTAGGGGATGTACATAAGTATATTCTAATTCAAGTACAAGATGAAGTTCAATGATGCAATTTGATTCATACGAATGCATGTTTGGATTATGATAGTCTATAACACACTTGAATTCTGAGAATGGTTTAGTGTGATGGATTTCAAATGAGATTATATATGTGATGGATGATAATTCTAACTAGAAAATGTTACATAGTAAATGAGGAGTATTAAGTGTGTTATGCATGTTATGGTTGAGATTTATTCATATCTATAGAATTTTGATGGAATAAGTGTATGCTGCATGATAAACCTATTATGAGTATTATGACTGACATAACATGTCTATATGCCTATATTGTCTCTGATTCTAATGCCTCTGTGAGTATTTGATGAGAGCATTGATATGGAATGAACAAATAAAAAATAAGTTGAGATTGAATTAACATGCATTGATTACTTTTGAGAAACCCTACTTAGGGAAAATGTTGGATAATGAGATTAAGTCTCAGGATGATAGCCCACTAATGAAGACTATTATGATATGATGTGGAAGTGGAAAGAATCATATGTGCTATAAATTAAAAGATTGATTTTCTTCTTGTTTTAATCATTGTGTTTGTTGACAATCCTAATTTGACTCAGGTCATTCTAGTTGTGGGAGAACATACACATATGACAAATGATGATTTCAATTTTCATTAAGATGAGTGAAAATGATTCATAACAAGTGAAATTATGATACATCTAGTAAGGTGCCTTAAACACCATGAGTTTCCCATGAGTGCCACACTAGGTCAATAAAAAACATCTCCTTGTGGTAATAAAAGTATTATGAGATAGATTTCTAGAATGTGGATGGAGACCTTCAAGGTTAGACCACCAAATTTAGGAATGAGTCATTTGGTGTGATCCTGTCCTAAATCCTATGAGATAGAAGGTTATGTCCATTAGGAATAGACTCCAATGAAATGAAAATTGTGAGCATGAGAAATACGATGATACATGATATTTATGTCAAAATATGATGATATGTGAAATTTTGTTATGTGTTGCTATCTTGTGTACCCAAGATGAGGAACTAAGCCTCTTTAGGAAATCTTACAACAGAACAGGGTCTGTGGTTGATACCTTAGGATGACTGACTAAAATCTAAGACAGTGATGGTGAGTAGTTGACACAAGAATCATTTGTGGTGACTTCTACTTGGTGAGGTACAAGCCAAGTAGTTTAAGGGCAAATGAATAAAAGATTACAAGCCATGTACAACATGAGTTGAATGTTTATTAAATTCCTTTTACTAATAGCTTATAGACCTAATATTGTTGAATATGTTTTTGGTTGTAGAAATTAATCATTCTTAAATAAAGATATTATGTCTTGATGTTCTTATTTGTCTGGTTTGGAATATGATCTTGAATGTTGATAAGTGGTTGATGGAGGGATTTAATACCCACACTAACTGTGTTTTGGATTTACTTGTCATTTAAATATTCATGTTTGGTATACATGTCTTATGTGTACTTCAAATTTAGGACTACATGATGTGTTCCTGGTCTGGCTGGTGGGCTATCATAATGATGATGTTATTGTTATGCATTGATTATAAATGTATAGATCTTGACTTGTTAAACAAACATATGAATTGTCATTATGAATTAAGTAGCATTTACTTATTTTTTCGTACACTTCCTTAAAAAGATGTTTTGAAGTTTGATTTGGTCTAAGTGATCACCTTATATGATTGACTAGATAATTATTGTAAAATAGGTTTAAGTAACTTCTACAACCATCTACTAGACTTTTCAATATATGCAAGTTTCTTTTAAGTGCATTATACTTAATCTAATGTTAATGCATGCACTAAGCATGATTGGGAGATATCAACTCGTTGGGGATCTATAAGAGTCTCATGAGGTTATTTCAAATGTTTTTAGGTATAATACTACTTAACAGATAGGTTGTGACAAAGAAGATGTAAATAGAATGTTCAGACTAGAATGTACCTATACTTTATCTTCCCTGGGAGGGCTATAGATCGAGTTTGTTCTTTCATATACATGTAAATAATGTAAACTAAATCACATTTGAGAAATTAGTCTTGATTTTAGTTTTAGTCTAACTGAATACTATTTATGTTTATATTGATGTGACATTGGTTATGAGGTTTTATGAGAAAGGAAAAGGAAAAACTTGTTTGTGTTTTTTATACTTTAGTAAATATATTTATCAATCATTTGGTGTTTTGTTTCTGAACCTGGGTTTAAGTTTAGAGTTTGTCTCTAATGGTTGGCATTTATGCTGATCAAAAGAGAGTTCTCAACATAATTAGTTTGATCATAAACTTGGTCCACCAAATTTGTTCCCCAAATCATTCCTCTAACATTTTCACTACACTCATGTTGAATTAATGGTTCTCCATTTGTCTCTCGCACTACAATTGCATATATTTTCCAAATAATAGCCTCGGTTAGCCTTTTCCAAAATTTCTCACTCATTTTCATCTAGTTGTATAATTATAATAACATCCCATGTTTTTATCATCACTTTTATCAAATTTTATCCCTCATAGACCTAACCCATATCTACCTCTATACATCTCTCCATTTCCATCTCCATGAAGCCCCCTATCCTCTTTAGGCATTCATTTCTATGTGCACTGCTTGACCTCTCCAAAAATCATCCTTGAGCCCTTAGACACATGTTGTCATTCACATATGCCCATTTTTCTTTGAGGCCCCAATTTCAAATTTCACTTATATTCTCCCCCTTAATAGTTCATTAGAGATTTGCAACCACTACGGTCACTATTGATTGTATTAATCATCATAGAGACTTTAGAGCATCTTTGTTTTTACAAATTTGATCAAATGAGATGTTGTTAGAATTTTCCTATTTCGACCTCTTCACAATAGAGACATATATTTAGTAACGTAATCTCAAGCTTTACCATTGGTTTTTTTGCCTTCACCTTTGCAAGGTATTCATGAAATATTTACATTCCTTGCTCATTTCTTGTGGGAAATAAAGAGCCATAACTAAACAACTCAAAGGGGATCTCTAGTAGTTTTTCAATCGCATGAGACTCTTCCTAGGGTTCACTATCAAAGGATTCTAGGAACTTAGTTCCAATACACTCCTGTTGGGTTACCAAAACAATACACTCATGTTATGATTATTAGAGCATTTGAGAATTGATTCAATGATTTCATGTAATTCGTTGTTGTTTCTCATCGGATTCTTAACGTACATAGGCCATAATGTTTTTCCTCAAACAATTTCTAAAGGATTTTTGTTTGTTTTGAAGGTTACATGTTTTTAGTTGTCCTGCCCCTATCCGATCTATCAACCAAGTGAGATTTAATTTTGGAAATTCTGTGTAATTCTCATGTCATTCCATAAGGTTTAGGAGCATAATGTGGAGTACATATATACTTTTTCTTTAATTTTCATTTTATAAAATCCAACAACTATCCTAAAACTAAGACTTTAAACCCAATTATCTATTCATTGGAAAAACACAAAAGGAGCATTTTGGAGTCATGTAATTATCCATACCGCTTATTGTTTGCTAAATACGATTGGGTATATAATAGAATAATAACCATAATTTTGTAGAAAAAGTTTAAAATGTGATGATGGTAGTCATTTAAACCTAGGTTCACTTTCAACAAATTTAGGGATGATCAATGTATGGTCATCATTTTATTTAAATGGTCTATGAATGAATAAAACCCTAAGTTGTTTCATATTAAGGTATGAACCCTAAATTGAATTCCTTTTTTAGTCTCTTAAATATTAATTAGTTAAAGAAATTTGTCAATATTTGTTTCCCCTCTTGAAACTATTATATCATTTCATGCCTTATTTATGGGTCCTTTGATAGAAACTACTATGCTTTCGTTGTTCATATCCCTTTTGGACTTGGAAAGTATACATAATGTACTACTATCATTTTTGTTCTATTCTCCATATATGATTTCTTGACTACTACATTTTAGAGTGTGTACTTCGGGATCGGTTCCTATGCAATAACATACTATTAAGACAGTGTATGATTTCTTCTATATTTTTATTTTTAAATAATATATGGTATTCCTAATGTCATAGATTAGAAACGTTCTGATGTTGCTTTTAGATAGTGTTTGTCTACATTATAATATGAATTCAATGGCATATTAGTAATTAGTATAATGTATGAAAGGAAATAATTCCTACCTTGTTTACTATCATTGAATTATGCATCATTTATATTGGCTTCCCATTCTATTTATTTATTGATTCTAATTGTTGAGAAGAATGTTCAATTAAAATGGCAACAAGTTTCTTGGCACTTTTCACTATTGTGGCCAATTATTATTACCATTTCACATACCAATCTATAAACTAGTACATGCATTATATTTGTTCTTTCCTTTTTGTTTTTTCCTCAAAATTTTACATATCTAAGTTATCCAAAGAATATGGATTCATAGGAACATGTACCAAGATTTAGGAGTTCAAGTAATTTTGACACTTCTAGGTTTTACTCAATAAGTAGTCCTTTTATATAACTTATTTTATACGTATTCACTATTTTTGTATCACCCTTTGAGTGAGGAGAAAGTTTGTAATTGACATAAAGTAATTTTTTCTTTTCTACTATATACTGACATGCTTGATATTTCATATTTTAGTAATAAAATGCCTATTTTTCAATTATACATGTTGGTGCATTTGGACTAGATTTGGTTCTATTCCTAAGTAGTGAGTGGATACCCTCTCTAGTCCCACTCACTAAAGGTATTCCATCATATATTTAGAAGTCATTGAATGTTCATATTTCTAGTTCTGAGCCATTATTCTTATATTTGTGCTTGTTTATGCAATTAGATGACCCTGTTAATACTATTGAGGGTTACACCCCTGAGATACATGAAATAGTTTAGGGTTTCAAACATTCTTATATTGGTCTACCCTATACCCAAACCTCTCACATGGTTGAGAATATACATATGGTACCCCTAATTATCCTTACCATCTCTCTAGTAGTGGGAATTTCCCTTATTCAAGAAATGCCTCTTTTAGGGATCGCTCCTACCTTCTAATAGAACATAAAATCAAACTCAACGACTACATGAAGTGACTA
This sequence comes from Alisma plantago-aquatica, assembly GCA_963693085.1. Classification (NCBI taxonomy): domain Eukaryota; kingdom Viridiplantae; phylum Streptophyta; class Magnoliopsida; order Alismatales; family Alismataceae; genus Alisma; species Alisma plantago-aquatica. The sequence continues at coordinate 1,680,344,014 of OY856409.1, read as the reverse complement.
TCTTAAATTCATTAGGCTAATTCATGTCTTAACCCTCTTTTTGGATGCCTTACAAGTGTTTCCTCAACTATCTTATCTTGTAGAATGAGTATGATTATATGGACACTATGATTCTCATGTTAGTTGTTTTAGATAAATCCTTTTGAAATTGTTATTTAAATTCAACATTACATCTACATCGCCAACTAGAAAATTACCTTTGTACAGTCATGAGCTACAAATTAGGTTTCAAATCCTTTTTGTATGGCAAACCCCACCATTCTGCACACAAAATCAGAGGAAACCAATCATTGCATCATCACATTCATGTTGTTGACATTCTGAATGTGACATAAGAGAGAGATTGAGTCATCATCCACCACTCCAAGACACATTGGTAGGGTGGATATCTTCCACTATTGGTCTCCAAATCCTTATGTATAACTAAGAACAATATGTTCCAGGAAATGATGGATCCCATGATCAAAGTCAATCAAAATTGAAGAGATAGAATATTTTGTCATTTTTCTAAGGGAAAACAACAAATTTTGTGTCACAATGCATGACTTGAGGATAAGAAGTTTACATTGTGGATCATTTAAAAATCAAAGGATATCCATCAAAGCTAGTTATTTAAGCATATGACTCTTAAAAAAAATCTAAGGCAAAGCTCAAATAAAATGAATCTAGACCATCAAGAAGCTTCACACCATGTGTAAGTTATGATATGTAAAGAGGAAATGATCCACAAACAGGGGCTCTTCTAGGGTCATCAAAACATAAGAATATTTCCATTTATATTATGTTGATCTAAAGTATAAAACTTGAGCCTTAATCTTGAAGAAGAGATAGCACCTTCAACACTTGAGTAGTGTTACCAATTTGTGTGCCATCATCTATGTAGAAAACCAATAAATCAAGTGACATTCATTTTTCAAGTGCTGAAAAAGAGGATGGAGAATCCATGAGAAAATAATTGGTCCAATAGGATTGCCTTTTTTGGACCTAATTAATAGACATAATAGGCTCACCATGGTCTAAGTAAAGATAAGAGGTCATAAGATGATAAATTCAACCCAACATGAAATCTTTGGGCATCAGAGATGATCAAAAAAATGATGGACTTGTCAACCATGTTGAAGGCATTGGAGAAGTCCAGTAGATCCAAGGTATGGGTATGAACATGACGTTTGTCATGGACGTCATGGAACAGGCATGTCATAATATCTAAAAGAGCTTCAGCATGGCCAAGAACTCTAACACAATATTGTGATATTGTAGATATGTGACAACGCCATACATGATTCCCTTTGCTGCAATCTTTGAAATGGGTTGATGCCAAATAATAACAACTATGATGGGTCAAATGCCATTTCCAGGCGTGAGTGAGAGAGTCAATGGATCTCTAGAAACATAAGGTGCCAAGGCGATAGGATATTGACCAACATCTAAGGATTGATAACATCAAATATAACATCCAATAACTCATCTTTGACTATATCAAATGCATCTCACATAGCGTCAAGAAGGTGTTTAACACAAAGACCATCACATACAAAAAGGAATTATATTTGAATTTATGATACCTCTTTTCCTAAGTGATAACATTAAACCTCTCCATTATGGTTAGGAAATCAATGCCTTTGATATAGAATTTCTATTGTACAATTTCCCCTAATATCTTATTCCTTTTATTATTTTTCCTCTTTTTTGTTAATTCCCTATATACTTGGTCTAGGTGAGTAATGATATTGTCTACCCAGTTATAACTGTTTGAAGTTCATATTCTTCATGGCCATACTAGGAGTTTGATGCCTAAGTAAATACCATCCTTATGCCATATGAAGAAATTATCACCTAGTCAAAACATGTGACGGATGTCTATATTATTCCAATTCTAGTCTGGTAAAGACAATTGTGCAATGTACCATAAGCAAAAGAAAACAATATCCTCATTCCTTTATGATTGGTTGATCATTTGACTTCCCTATTTCCCATGAGGGGATGACATGTCCCTATTGGGAACTGTGATGACAACGATGAAACCATTAAGGACCTTGTATAAGTTGTCATTGTGTAATAGGAAACCATATTCGTCTCTCCTTGGTTGAAAGTTAAATATGCTTCTGGTATGATCTCCTATATTCTTGGTTGAGAGAAGTGATAGTTAAGGGGGTTAGTGAAGGTGTTTTCTGATCAAAAATCTATAGACCTAGTTTCATTCATTTTGTCTCCCTTATCTAATTTACATTGTAAAGTTGTCTCTTGAAAATAATTTTTATAATTTTTTTATATCAATAAAGAACAAATGTGGGTTCTCAATCACTTTATTAATACACCTACCACTATGGAATTTTGAAGTACTAAAAGGAAATTCTTTACAAAAACCACATGGATAGTTAAATTAAACCCAAAACCTTGGACTTTCATGTGGATAAATAGATATGGAGTTTCTATCTAACTTTATACACTTGACCGTTGTTGCCTCTCAGTGGTTGTTTATGTTGTTTGATAATCCTTTTGAGGGTTGGGTTCTTTCACCCTTTAGTGTTTAAGTGTACAATATTATCTCAATTTAGTATAAGATGCATTAAGAAATCTTAAGTAATTATGTCAATTCATTCCAAACGAATATAGTTACAACCTAACTAGGGTATGAGGATACAAATTACTAATTTTACCATCATAGGAATTAGTGGGGTAATTATGAAAAATTTAAATACTAAACATCTAATATCTAAAATGTGGAGTGAAGGAGAATGGGTGGCTAAATTTTCTAAAATAGTGATTGTTAAAATAAAGGGGATATCCAATAAGAACAATAATTAAGTCAATTACATATTGAATCTTGAACATTGTAACTCCTATACCATGACTCACTAGAAAGTTAAATTCATTTGTAACTCTGTTTTAAGGACTAGATTAAACATTTCAGGAATAGTTGACAAAATGAGATATTATATAGGCCACACACGATATTGAATACAGTGAAGTATTCAACAATTAACCACATCTCAGATAGCCTTGTGGAAAAGAGATCAATGCAGAAGTGTTTTATTACCATTCCAATATGAGTTTTGGTGATCTGATAGCCCTGCTCTTGGTGGTTGCATGTACTTCCAGTATCACTTTTCCTATGTGTAGATGTCGTACGACTTTTCAGTAATGAAGATGTTCAGATTGCTAAAAAAAGCCACGTCTCAGTTGTATCATGATCCCCTACATACATGTAGGTTATAGGATTTCAAAATTTATCTTAACTAGATTACCCACATCACATATTTCAACTCTTAAGTGTGGTTTGTATGATATGTTTAATTATATTTTGAGTGCATGAACTATCTATATTTAAGAAAATATGTTATGTCTATTGTTACAAATCAAGATAAGTCCATAAAAGTTATATCCAGTGATGTCATGATACCATCTAATAGTGATAAATAGAAAAAAATGAGAATTTAAACTTGAACCTATTGTCCAACTACACAACATGATAGGAAACCTAATAACGGGATATTGTTACCCCATTCATTTGTAGTGGAAAAAAGGGTCTAGTAATCTCTAATATCCCATGTATTAAATTACAATGAATAATAATGTAATAGGTAAGTAATGCTAGTAATGGGAAGATGATAATGGAACTACCATCATAGGCATGAATAACCCCAGTGTGTGTAATCATTTAAGAACACCTCCAGTCATAGGTAGCATCGATGACTCAAATCGAACTCAAAAGAGTGTGGGTTGATGGTTACCCTCATACTGGAGTAGAATATTATTATTTTTGTAGTAAATCCTAGTGAAATATAAAAAAATTCAAAGGCCCTAATACGCCTCGATCTCTCTAGTGACCTATAGCCATTCCTAGTTCTTGAATTATAATTTTTCTTGACAGTAGGTGTACTGGTAGAATAGGCCATGGATTGGCATATTTTTGGGATAAATTCCTCTTTATTTGATGAAGTGTTGTATCACAAAAAGACCTATATATATGGATTGTAATTTCATAATTAAGAAAATTTAGATTTAGTGATTGTAACCAACCTAACATTATCCAAATGTGTAGTAAAATCATTAATACACCCTTATATACCAATGTTGAATACATAATATATACTTGGGTGTAAACTCTAACGTGAAGACCAATATGTAATTTCCATGTATATAATGTGACACACATTATTTGCAAAGAATATATAGAGTTTGGAATAAAATAACAATAACGATTAAGAATTTAATAATGTTGGAGTGATGTTTAGAAAAATATGTTACCACAATTTCTATTTACTATATGTATTTACATACCCATGTGTCCATAACTCGTTAATACACATTATAATACATATAGGGAGCATGGATATGAAATATTTTCCCAAAGATACTTTTTTAACCTAAATCTGTATAATTGGACATTTAAATACAAGTTTGATAATTAATCTAAGTTAATAAATAGTAATTATTCAACACATGATTTAATGGAAACAATGTAAGTTCATTTCCAACAAGGTGTTTGGATATGAATTTTAATTTAAAAAATCATAGTAATTATAAAGTTAAAATAGTAAATATCATTTATAAAAATGTGTCAAAATAAATTTATGAACCCTGCCTCCCTCCTTTAAACATAAAATACATATAATTGAAAATATCATTACTAGTCTACAGGGTAGGAAACAAATTTTAATGATGATGTTGTTAGATAAAAAAAATAGTAATATTAACGACATTTTGTGCATCTTGTTCCATGACTTCATTACAATAATATCTATAAATTCCTCCGAATTATTTTGATGATCACCTTCCCCTTGTTCCAACTCTTATAAAACTCAATCCAAACATGTTTCTATGCACCATTCCATTTCTCACTCAGTGAAACCCCCCACCTATCCAAGCTTTACTGCCTAAATAGTCCCTAAACCCTCAAGAATGTGTTTCAATCAATAGATGCTCCTTATTTCTCTAGGATCCCAGTTACAAACATCATTTTGCTTCATCCCCCAACAGGGGATTTTTAGACTGTGTGTGACCACCATTGTCATTATTTATTGCCTAGATTTTAGACTGAAAAGAATGACTTTGTTTAAGCATTGTTATTAATGAAGGAGTGAGAACATTTCTCCCTTTATACCTCTCATTCAATCATGTACGTCACTTGTAATGTAATTTTAATATTTATACCATGAAACTCAATGATTTCATCTCTTTGTGATGTACATTTGACACAATCATACTCTTACTCTTCACTCAATATGGTCATTTCTTGGGTAATTAAGTTCATTCTCTAACCTTCCACAATGGAATGGGTTCTCTTTTGGTTTCTAGTCACCATGGGACATGTCTAAGCATCACTACAATCAGCAAAAGTCCAAAACACAGTTCCAATTCCTTTATATCTTGATTGTTATTACAAATAGAGTTGATTTTACAACTTGCAATTTGAAGTTTGATTCTATCTAAGCTCTCCATGAAAATTACTGGGGTGATCTTTGGTGGGTCCCCTCTCACATGTTTTAGGTTGTATTGCAATATCTAAGGTATTTTCCACCTTTCACAGTTATTCCTACAATTAGTTGCACTATGATAAATGAATGTGATTCCCCAGTAACACTAAGTTTTCAAATATGATGAGGGGCATATCGAACCTTTTTCTCAAATTTTTATTTATAAGATCTAGAATTACCTTAATCTTAAATGATAAATAACTAGTAATATGTCGATTTTTAATTTAGGTAAAAGTATGTTTTCATAACATGAGAATAGTCACTACTTATTAGTGTTAGTTTTATAATGTAATTCAACAAAATTAAAAGGGTGAATTTTAGGGTTGAGTATATGTAACATACTGAAACCTAGAATCTTATCCTATTCCAAGGTTGAGAGGTTAGAGACCTTAGTTATTTGGGCTAAGCCAAACAAGGATAGATATATATATATATATATATATATGTTAGTGGTTTAATGAAACCCTAACATGTAATCATATAAACAAATATGACCTAATGCTCTCATAATTAATCTTTAGACCAATAAAATGTGTTACTTGTGATAATGTTGATGAAAGTGTGATGTTAAAAATAATATGCATATAAGGACAAAAATGCCCAGAATAGAGAATAATGTTCAAATTTTCAAATAAATATTAAATTAATACCCCAATGAGATAAAAGATAAACACATATAAATTGTTGTGCATAATAATGAAATAAAACCCTTTTTGGTAATAAGAGTGAAGGAAATGTGACACAATTAAAGGATGATGAAATAAATACAATGATGTCAAGCCAAAATGTTAATTCATAGAAAGAGAACTCAAAAGTGAAATCTAATATGAAATTCGGATTCCTTGGGTCTCATTTTCCTTGGGATTCATTTTTCACATTATTTACATAATAATAACTAATTTAAATCGATTTGGACAAGAAAATATGAGTTTTTTGACAAAATATCAAATAAAAGTTAAATGAATCCAAAAGAGGAAAAGAACTTTAGATTCAAAATCTACATGTTAAAATAAGGCTATTTGTAAATTTCATGAAATTTGGATAATCTTTAATGTTCATGTGTAGATTAGGAGAGAGAAAGCATAAAATATTAAATAATGAGTAAAATAATCCCAAATGATAAAATTAATGGCCAATTCATGTCCAATTTGCTTAATTTCACTTGAGGGTTAATTTTCATCAAATTTGGAGAATTCTAGAAGTCTCTAATGCATTAAGAAAGAGAAAATAAGGTTTACATTTCAAAAATGAAATAAAATTCCTAAAGTCTTAAAAAGCAAAAATTAAGGACATATTTGGATTCCTCATGTTCAAAATAGGCTATATGAAAAATTTCATTTAATTTGGGGTTCGTTTGCACCCACAAATGAAGAGAGAGAAAAGTTAAATAATTATATTCATACTTTATTCGATTTTGATTTGGAAAACCATTTAATATGTCATGCATGTGCACTGAATGTATGGTTGGGATCGATCCTAGGGCCCCTTCCAGATCGGATGGTGTTGGATCCATCTCCTACCTCAAGTAGGAGGGGGGCGCGAGAAACCAGCTGCCATGCTGGTATTTCGCAAATATCTCGGTCAATTCTTGATCTTTTCTCGAACTTTCTTCGCCAACAGATTTGTGAGTAAGTTCTGCACAAGTTGGACCCTTACTCATCCATTTTTGTCTTGAATCATGGAAATTCCCAAAGCTTGGGGCACACTGTCTCACAACCAATAGGAAGAAACCCTAGAATGGGAGTATATAAATGAGACATTGGCTCTTCATGAACTCATCACCCCGCCACAACCATCTCCACTACTAATTTCTTTGCACATCACCTCCCTGACCACACCTGATATAGCTTTCCATCTCTGAATTGTGAGAGCAACACGCGAGCTACTGGCACCACCAAGATCCAATTGATTCAAGGGGTAAATTCATTGGACTTTCTACTGCATTCCTGTGTCCTCATTTTGTCAGATTGGGTTCACTTAGGAAATTGCCCAATTTCTCACAAAATTCTACTTGCAGAGGTGACGTTCATGGCGTGGCCTGAGGAGGATGTGAATCTCCCATATGATTTTACTCTCCCACCCCTCTGCTTCAATTCTTTCTTTGTTTTATCACATAAGGACATTCTGGTATTTTTCCTGTGGTTTCCTTTGCTATGGGTGAGGTCAACTGAGCATCTGATTGGTGAATTATGATTGGCAGATTTTATAAAATTCCTATCTTTCTTTGTTGAGAGTTTGAAGACCTTAGTTCTTTGGGCTTTACCAAACAAGGATAAAGATATACACTTTACTAGTTTAATTGAAACCCTAACATGTTGACATATAAAAAAACATGACCTAATGCTCTCATAATTAATCTTTAGACCAATAAAATGTGTTACATGTGATAATGTTGGTCAAAGTGTGATGTTAAAAACAATATGCATATAAGAACTAAAATGTCCATTATAGAGAATAATGTTACAATATTCCAATAAATATGGAATTAATACCCTAATGAGACAAAAAGGTAAATACATATAAAGCCTCATTCATAATAATGGAATGCAACTCTTTTTGGTAATAAGAGTGAAGGAAATGTGACACAATTAAAGGATGATGAAATAAATACAATGAAGTCAAGACAAAAACGTTTATTCATAAAAAGAGATCTCAAAAGTGAAATCTAATGCAAATTTTGGATTCCTTGGGTCTCAATTGCCTTGGGAATCAAGTTTTACATCATTTACATCATAATTATAATTAATTAAACTCAATCTGGACAAGAAAATATGAGTTTTTCTGCAAAATATCAAATAAAATAATAAATGACTCAAAAAGAGGAAAACAACTCTAGATTTGAAATCTACATTTGTTTAAATTTTCATGTAATTTGGATAATATTTAATGTTCATGTGTAGATTAGGATAGAGACGGTGTAAAATAATAAATAATGAGCAAAATAATCCCAGAGGATAAAATTCATGGGTGACTTGGGGGTGAAGTTTCATCAAATTTGGAAAATTCTAGAAGTCTCTAATGCATTAAGAAAGAGAAAATAAGGTTTACTTTACAAGAATTAAATAAAACACCTAAAGTCTTCAAAAGCAGAAACTAAGGCCATATTTGGATTCCTCATGTCCAAATAGGTTAGGTGCCAAATTTCATTCAATTTGGGATTTGTTTGCACCCTCAAATGAAGAGAGAGAAAAGTTAAATAATTATGTTCACACTTTATTCGATTTTGATTTGGAAATCCATTTATATGTCACACATGTGCACCAAATGGATGGTTGGGATCAATCCTAGGGTTGCGTCTACCAGATCGAACGACGTTGGACCCGTCTAGTACCTCGAGTAGGAGGGGCATATGAGAACCCAGTTGTCACACTGGTATTTCACAAATATCTCGATCTTTTCTCTAACTTTCTACACCAACATATTTGTGAGTAAGTTCCACACAAGTTGGTCCCTTACTCATGTGTTTTTGTCTTGAATCATGAAAACTCCCAAAAGCTTGGGGGCACAGGTCTCACGACTAACAGGAAGAAAGCCTAGAACGGGGGTATATGTATGCGACATTGGATCTTCATGACCTCCTCACCCAGCCACTCCCATCTCCACTACTAATTTCTTTTCACATCACCTCCCTGACCACACATGAACCAGCTTTCCATCTCTGACTTGCGAGAGCAATGTGTGAGCCGTTTGCATCATCGAGATCCAATTGATTCAAGGGGTCAATTCCTTGGGCTTTCTGCTTTGTTCCTATGTCCTCATTTTGTCAAATCGGGGTCACTTGGGAAATCATCCAATTTCTCACAAATTTCTTCTTGCGGAGGTGATGACCATGGAGTGGATTGAGGAGGAGGTGAGTCTCTCAAACGATTTTACTCTCTCATCCCTCTGCTTCTCTGCTTTATTTGATTTATTACATAAGGTCATTCTGGTCTTTTTCCCGTGGTTTCCTTTGCTTTGGGCGAGATCAACCAAGAAGTTGATTGGTGACATGACCACTTCCGATTGGGCTAAGTTATCCTGACCCCACTCTCTCTCCCTTTCTCGCAGATTTCTTTTTGCTTATTTGGCTTTTTGGTGAATTATGATTCGTCGATTATATAAAATTCATATCTTTTGCTATGGTTGTCCAAAATTTACAAATAAATACATTTTGGATTCAAAAAATGATTCTCTATCTAATGGTATCAATTTTATAATCTTATTTCAATATAAATTGATATATGAATTTTAATGGATTTTCCTAAATAGATAATAATTTGCAAAATTCATAACAAAATATTTAAAAGTTAGAAAAATATGATGAAGTATATTTTGAACTCATAAAAATGTAATCTAAAACATGGCATGGTTTTGATAACATAAATCACGTATAAGGAAAAAGGTAATTTTTAGGGTTTGAATAATTAATATAAAATTGACTCAAAATCTATGTATATGCTTAATAGGTTCTTTGGAGGCCTAGACTTGAACCTAGATCTAGCTTTGGACTATTTAGATTCTCAAGTGAGGTATGATTGCATCCCACATTTTTTCGAAATTGAGAAATTTTTTATTTCTCTCCCTTAATTATGTTTGCATCTCCTATTATTCACATTGAGCAATTAACCTATTTTCATCTTTCTCATTGTCCTATGGACACTAGCCTACACATTGTTTCCTTTTCTTTGAAAATTATGGTTTGTGTGAACGACTTTATTTATTATTGTTCTTGTGATCATATTATCCTGTTTGGACATTCTTTTAGACTCTTCCTTATACATTACTCATGGTGCAACATTCTTTGGTGATATATTCTCTTTTGCCCACTTTTAAGGTGGATGTTGATTAGGATCATGTAATCCCATTTATTATATTTTTTGAATGTTCTCATCTCTCTTATTCTCTTTTATACTTTCTTATTCTTATGATATGAATCATGTGGTGGTTGATAGTATAATGTTACATGTGATTTTATGATGATGTGAAAATCCCCACATATGAATGTAGATGTGAAAATTCCTACATATGAAAATAATTAGGGCAGACATGCCTAGGTAGATGTTGACTGACCCTGCCACCCCATATTTTAGAGAAGATGTATACAAGACCCTCATCACCCCACATTATTTTTGGTAGATGTTTTATTTCCTATCTACATATTTATATTGTCTAGTATTGTCACAGGTGAAACACGTGGATGCTATATTTTTATACTTTTCTTGTATTTATCTCTTTTATTAAGATTCTTTCTTTTTATACCCTCTTTGGTAGTCCTTTTCTCTTTCATGGAAGGACTTTATACTTGATGTCCCAATATTCCTTATATTTGAAATTTCTTTTTAGTATGCACATACCATCCTTTGTTGATGTTATCTATTTTTATCCTCTTGCTAGGGTATGCTTCCAACCCTAGGTGAAGGACATGGATGACATGGCATAAAGATTAGGACATAGCTTAAGGAGTTAAAGCTTAGATACAAACATTTATATGGTTTATATTTTCCTCTACTAGATCCTTATGTAAACCCTATGTGGGAGATTAAGATGTACTTTTGTAACCTTTCTGACGAATTGAATATAGTCATTAAATTTTATTCTGCTGCAACACTTTGGTTGTTTTGGATACCATTTTTCAGATTTGAAAATTTTACACATGTTCCAACATACCTTTTTGAGTGTGTTTGGAATGAATGTTTTATTTCTCAATTTTTTTAGTAGGGAGTGGATCCCCTAACGGGTCCCACTCCTTACAACTTGGAATCAAATCCATGGTAGTTGGAATCTGACTATTCCTTACCTTGCATAGTTGCCTTCTAGCACTACTACAAAAAATGATTTTTACAACAGTTCCTTTTCTCAATTTACAACAGGTGTTAACCGTTGTATTAGATCGCGTGGTCTTATGGGGGTTCTTTACACAACATGTGATCACATGTTGTAATAGTTGTGTTTTATACAACAGTTTAAACATGTTGTCTTTTAAGGAATGGCTTGTTGTAATATGGGTATTTTACACAATATGTGGTGCACCTATTATAATATATATTATACAACAGTTGAACGTCGTTGTCTTAAACTAAACACACCCGTTGTAATAGGGGTATTTTTTACAACATGCAGTTCGCCCATTGTAATATATATTATACAACAGTCGAAGCATGTTTTCTTTCATTAAACACACCTGTTGTAATAGGTAGGTATATTATAACATGCAGTGCACCTGTTGTAATATACATGTTTATACAACAGTTGGAGTATGTTGTCTTTCCATACATTTAATCGTTGTAATAGGATTGTTTAGACAACATTATGTGTGTTTGTTGTAATATACACAATTTATACAATAGGTTATGAATGTTGTAGTTTACTAGAAACACCTATTGTAATAGGTGTATTTTTTTCCTGACAAACCTATTGTAATAGGTGTGGATAACACAACATGTGTTGTTTGTTGTAGAATCATACATTTTACAACATATCATTAATTGTTGTCTTTGATTAGAGTTTGACAGGTCATATATCGAACCAATTGTATTGATCAAATTAACCATATTATTAATAAATTATAATAAATATACAATTATACTTAATAATTTCACAAACAAACACATAGTTGAACAAAATTTCCATCAAACCTTGAAAGAAACTCGTACTAAATTTAATTAATATTAAATCATCCATACAACGATTTAATAATACAAAGTACTAAGTATCCACTCTAGAATCGAACTAAAAACTAACTAAAAAAGTTTCACACATTGGTCTATGCTAAAGAACAAATGTCTCCCCCACATGTCACATAATCTTATGTGTGCTCAAGAACACATGTCGCCCACTCGTTTCGTACCTCATCGATTTCTTCTTGGTTGAAGCAACAACCAATATACTTCGAATAATACTGCAATCATATGACAAATATATCAACATATTGTGATTTTTTCAATTTATTTAGAAATTTAAACATACTAAAAGAATATAATGTTAAGTAGCTTACACATTCAGGAATATTTCTATTTCTCGCATCAAAGATGTCTTTCATATACTTCAGCACATAATACCTGCAATCTGTATTGTTCGGTTGCTTTGGACACTGTACAAAATAGATATTAATTTGTTATCCAAATCATTGTGAGAACTTGTTAGAAAATAAGAGGATGGAAAGGTATAAATAGCCAGAAAATGTCTTTACTAAGGAAACGTCTTTCAATGTACATCCAGCTCCTATCGGCTAAGTAATCCATCTACAAAAATAATAAATAATATATTTAGTATCATAATAGGAAACTAAGTTGATCATCCATATGAAAATAATAAAAATACTTCTCTAGATATTTTGATGAACTCCTTTTCCCTAGCTTGCAAGATACATTCTCAAATAAATTTTTATTGGAGATATGCTTATTTTAAATAATCTTCTTTTTTATAATATTTTATTGCATCTAACATAGCACGTAAAGTTGAGCATTTCAAATTGTATTAAATGTGTTATTGAAGTTAGGAATTTATTAATTTGTTTTTATCTTCTTTAAATCATCATGTTATAATGTGTAACAACATGACATTATTCAACATTACAATATTTTCATCATTAAATGAAAACAATGTTCAGCTAAGATCATTTGATTTAACTAAAATAGCATTATATTAAAGAGTTGTATTTGAATTATGACTATGTCGTTTGAAAATATATGAACCAGAAATACATATCACTATAGAATGGTTGAAAAAAAATATAACATGCACATGTAAGTATAGTAATTGTCTACAACATGACATTATTCAAGTGTTATAGAAAAATCTACTGATAAAAATTGGAGCAAGATATGCCTTATTTAATTAATTTCTTTTTATAATATTTTATTGCATCTAACATAGCACATCAAGTTGATCATTTAAAGTTGTATTGAATGTGTTATTAAAACTAGGAATTTATTCATTTGTTTTTATCTTCTTTAAATCTTCATGTTCTAATGTGTAACAACATGACATTATTCAATATTACAATATCTTCATCATTAAATGTAAACAAAGTTCAACTAAGATCACTTGACTTAACTAAAAAATCTATCATTTGTAGAGAAAAAGTACAAGTAATGTAGTTCACAAAACAAACTTAGAATGCTCTTTAAAAATATTATATATCTAGTTGATCTTAATTTTTTACCATGAATATAATAAATAAAATAAAAACATGTATATCAAAATTTTATTTCATTATAAAATAATGACAAGAATTTGAATATGCATGAGATAAATGTAATTAATTCTAAAAGTAAATCATTGCTAATAATTTGGTTGATATAGGTATTACAAATGGTTGTTTGGTATCATTTGGGAAAGAAAAGACAAATGGGAAAGGAAAGGGAATGGAAAATGTATTAAAAATGGTTGTTTAGTAACATGTGGGAAAGAGAGGAAAACTGAAAAGAAAAAAGAATAGAAAAGTTATTAAAAAAATATGTCTTCATAGCTATGTTGAACAAACACAATTTTTTAAGGTAAAGAGGACTTTAGCCTTATGGTGATATAAAAAAGTGACAACGACATGCTCTAGGATGCCATAAAAAAATTAAATATAAGCAACCTAATATAATTAATTAGAATAATGATGATAGATCATGTATTGTAAAATTAAGATGTATACTAATTTGGCCTATGTATAGAAAAAGGTTATGATTTTTGTATCCAAGTAATACATACTCAATGAGAAAATAGGTCATTAACTTATATAGTTGAATGAACAATGTACGTCAATCATGATTTTTTAATACTAACACTAAGATATTGTTAATACCACTTGATAATATTTGATTGCCAAGAGTATGTAATGGCGATAAACCTGATTTTTTAGAGTGATCTAATATTATTAATTAAAATATGATCTCACATATTTATCAGCAACACACAAAAAAATTAAGATCAGAAAATATTACTAAATATGGCATTGACAACAATTCCAACAAAAAGAGAACCTAAATCAAACTCAAGACATGAAATAAATCATTCCCGTCTACAAGATTTGTCAAGAACAACGTCCCTTAATAAAAGGACTCGAGTTTGACTCTCAGAGGCCGCATTGAATTTACCACCCTTCTGAGCATTTTCCTCTGCTAGGGGTTGAGGGAGGGGGAGAGTAATGTCTATCATGATTCAAATAAATCATTGTTTTACATGTAAGTTTTGTGTAAAATAACAAGAACATCTCATTTTATGGGCTGACATGTAAAAATATGGATGCAATATCTAGACAAACATGTCAATGACTCTCAAGTTTAGGTTTTTATAATATAAAACAAAAAAAGACATATTATATATTCTCTTTCGGACAGACTCTTAAGAATACTGATAATATATATACAAAAAAATCATAGATACGGGAACCCTTTTGCAGAAATGAGAAATTACCTGACTTCAGCCGCAATGAAAAGATATTAATTTGTATTGTCCTTACTACTACGCAACTGTGCCTTGGAGATTGTTGTTCGAGGAGAGAAAATAGGAAAGACCTAAACGTTGTCGGTCACCCAGAGATGCGATTTAAAAGATGCCCCTTTTAACACTATCTAGGTAGATTGGCCGAGGATAATCGTTCCTGGTGCAGGGACAAATATAATTTTAGTATACAAGGAACAATCTAATAGTCGGAGAAGAGACTCACCAGAAGTAGAGGCAAAAATAGAATGACCTATCCAACGTGGGAGCAGAATGGATAAGGAACAATCTAATGCCCAGAGAAGGCACCCACTAGATAATGATCTATCCAACGTTGCTGGTTACCCGATTGGGCCTGGCCGCAGTAGACGAACCATGCCAACGACTCCTTACAGAAATAATTGTAGACTTCCAATGGTTAATACAGAGGCAAAATAGATTGAATCCTGACGAAGAAGACCAGACAAAAGAAGACTTGTAGCGAAACAAGGAGAGGGAGTGCTTGTTCTGGTTTTGGCTTTGGCGTCGTTCTTGTTCCAGAGCGTGAACGAGAGTGGGAGCGAGGGTTTGGCGTCGTTGTTTTGTTTTCGGAGCGGTAGATATAGAATGGAAGGGAGGCATGTATTGGAAAGTAATCCACTGTCTAAATGAATTAGGATTCAACAAGGTACAAAAATGGAAACTGCAATTGTTGTTTAAAATCAACGGTTGATCCATTTAAACAATTATGATTATCTAAAAGGAAAAGGATAAATGTCCACAATCAAATAGACTCTTCATGAAAGTAAAATAGATAATGGTCGGTTTAATATAGTTAATATTGGTTAGGAAAAAAGTTAATGAGGGTCAGGAGCAATCCTTGGGTAAATTAAATAATAGTCTGGGATACATTTCCAAAGGTTAGGGATAAGCCTTTGGGAAAATTTAATATACTCATCAAGGATAGCATCACAAGGGTCAGGGATAAGCCTTCGGAAAAATTAATACACTTGTCAGGGATTATGTCCTTGAAGAAAAATCCTTTGGCCTTGTTGAGTTTTGTAGTAGTGAATGAGGGGGAATAGTCTTTAGAAAATATTGAAACATGAAACAATGCTAAGTGAGTATTTTTTTAAACAATTCGGAAATAAATTGTTTTGTTCTGGATAATACGTGAAAATACGTAAATGACGAATAAAACATGAATAATTCGTAAAATTTGGGGAAAATATGGGTTTAATACGAAATTCAGGTGTACCATAAGTCTAATAAAAAATTCTCATATTATATGTGAATAGTTGAAAATTTCAGAGAATTATGTGAATATGACGTGTTGTTTAACTATAGTCTTTTACAATATGTAGCTAGTACAACAGGTGATATCATGTTGTGTAATAATAGTATATTACAATGGTTTAGTTTGCGTTGTGTAATGGAGGTCTATTACAGTGATGTTTTATGTGTGGATATTACAACAGGTTACAACATGTTGTGTAATTATAATATATAACAACAGGTTGGAGTCTGTTGTCTCATGTTGGGATATAAAACCAAGTTTCAATATGTTGTATTATGGTGGTCTATTACAACATGTACCAAATACAACATGTAAAGGCTTGTTGTATAATTAATACATACTACAACGAGTGAGTCTACGTTGTGTAATGATGGTCTATTACAACATGTGACTATTACAACGGGTCAAAATATGTTGTGTAAATAACATCTTTTACAACGGTTTTGAATATGTTGTGATACTACAACCTATTACAACACTTTAGCAGTTGTTGTACTATCCCCCTATACTACAACAGGTTTGGCATGTTGTAAATGACTTGTGTTGTATAAAATATACAATATACAACACAAAAATGGGCTTGTTGTGATAAGTATGCTTACTACAACACAATCATCAGAACTGTTGTCTATCTCCCGTTGTAAAAAAGCATTTTCTGTACTAGTGTAGGTGAGATGTTCACCCTAGAATTGCTATGTTATTCTTAAGATGATGAAAGGTTGATATAAGTTTCACATTAGAGACATGTTTAGAAAATCCTAATGTGATAAGGTCCTAGGTGACCTTACCCTACCATATAGGTTAATGATGACATATATCTTATCATATTTTAGCTTGAGGTACTTATTATGGAAAAATTGTGAATTGGTTTCTTGTATTGATTTTGAGCTCATTTTGTTTTATGTCGAACATATATCTTCACCAAAAATAATTTTCCATTATACTATTATATGTACAGAAGAAAGTTTTCTAAATTTTATCGAGATTTTCTTGAACAAAGTCACAATAAAGAGATTTATGAAGCCTTAATAAGAAAACCCTAGTTATTATGTTGGAATGATGACTAGGAAGATAAGTCTTATCTAAAGGTTTATTGAAGTGTATTTTAGGGTTTTTAGGTTAGAGACACAAGGACTTAAAGTTCAACCCTAGTTGGGTAAGAATTTTTAGTTGGATACATGGACAACATAATCCTCTATAATACTCACCACTATGCATAAGTAACAATAGTACCTTGATGATGTTTAGTTTAACTTTTTAGGTTGAATCTTTTAAGGAGTGATTTATAGTTTATCTTTATATTTTGAGGACAAAATTCCTTTAAGGGGTGGTATGTTGTAACATACTGAAACCTAGAATCTTATCCTAATCTAAGGTTTAGAGGTTAGCGACCTTAGTTCTTTGGGCTTAGCCAAACAAGGATAAAGATATACAGATTAGTAGTTTAATTTAAACCCTAACATGTAGACATATAAATAAATATGACCTAATGCCCTCATAATTAATCCTTAGACCAATAAAATGTGTTACATGTGATAATGTTGATCAAAGTGTGATGTTAAAAACAATATGCATGTAAGAACTAAAATGTCCATAATGGAGAATAATGTTACAATATTCAAATAAATATGGAATTAATAACCTATTGAGATAAAAGATAAATACATATAAAGCCTCATGCATAATAATGAAATGCAACCCTTTTTGGTACTACGAGTGAAGGAAATGTGACACAATTAAAGGATGATGAAATAAATACAATGATATCAAGCCAAAAATGTTAATATATAGAAAGAGATATCAAAAGTGAAATCCAATGTAAAATTCAGATTTCTTGGGCCTCAATTGCCTTGGGAGTCAAGTTTCACATTTTTTACATAATAATAATTAATTTAATTCAATTTGGAAAAGAAAATATGAATTTTCCCCAAAATATCAAATAAAAAATAAAATGACTCCAAAAGTGGAAAATAATTTTAGATTCGAAATCTACATGTTAAAATAAATTTTCATGTAATTTGGATAATCTTTAATGTTCACATGTAGATTAGAAGAGAGAAAGTATAAAATATTAAATAATGATAAAAGTAATCTCAAAGGATAAAATTAATGGCCGATTCCTGTCTAACATGCTAAATGTGACTTGTGGGTGAAGTTTCATCAAATTTGAAGATTTCTAGAAGTCTCTAATGCATTAAGAAAGAAGAAATATGGTTTACTTTAAAAGAATTAAATAAATATATAAAGTCTTCAAAAACAAAAACTAAGTCCATATTTGGATTCCTCATATCCAAAACAAGTTAGGAGAGAAATTTTATTTAATTTAGGGTTCATTTGCACCGTCAAATGAAGAGAGAGAAAGGTTAAATAATTAAGTTCACAATTTATTCAATTTTTATTTGGAAATCCATTTCATATGTCACTCATGTGCACCGAATGGATGGATGGTATCAATTCTAGGGCCACATCCATTGGATCAGATGGTGCTAGACCCATCTCCTACCTTGAGTAGGAGGGGCGCACGAGAACCCAACTGCCACACTGGTATTTCACAAATATCTCGGTCAATTCTCGATCTTTTATCGAACTTTCTTCGCCAACAGATTTGTGAGTAAGTTCCGCACAAGTTGGTCCCTTACTCACATATTTTTGTCATGAATCATTGAAACACCCAAAAGCTTGGGGCACACAGTCTCATGACCAAAAGGAAGAAACCCTAGAACGAGGGTATATATATGAGACATTGGATCTTCATGACCTTTTCTCCCCGTCGCAGCCATCTCCACTACTAATTTCTTTGCACATTGCCTCTCCAACCACACCTGATCTAGATTTCCATCTTCAACTTGTGAGAGCAATGCGCAAGCCACTGGCACCACCGTGATCCAATTGATTCAAGGGGTAAATTCCTTTAGTTTTCTGCTTCGTTCATATGTCCTCATTTTGTCGAATCAGGGTCGCTTAGGAAATTGCCCAATTTCTTGGAAACTGCTTCTTGAAGAGGTGATGGCCATGGTGTGGCCTAAGGAGGAGGTGAATCTCCCATGTTATTTTACTCTTCCACCCCACTACTTCTCTACTTTTTTTTTAAGAAGTCGGGAGGTTATCTTATTCATCCCGCCCTCCCCTTGTGAACAAATCAACGTTAATTTTACACTCACTAATCAAGCAATGAAAGTTAAATGAGGTAGTACTACTACCCTTAAAAAAGTCATCGAATAAAAGATCAACAATCCCCTGAGGGGGAAGTTGGAAACTCCAAAACTCGCTGGAGCGATTGTTTTTTTCTTCAGCCAAGCCATTGGCCACCCGATTGGATTCTCTGCAGGCATGCTTCACAGTCCAAATTGGATTTCTCAGACCCCTGATCTTCCACAACGTCTTGGCATATCTTGGGTAATCAGTTGACTTGTCATTGGTCATGTTGATCGCCTGGCTAGAGTCAGATTCAAAAATTGCATTCAGGACCTCATTTCAGTTGGCAATCTCCATATCTAGGCATATACTTTCCAGCTCGGCTTCTGTAAGGTCTGAGGTTGCTATTTCTTTTGAAGCACCCCCCGCCCATCTGTCGTACTCATCCCTTGCCACAACGGCACTGACCGCCTTTGAGCCTCTCACCGATGCATCACAGTTGAACTTGAGGGCTCCTGGCTCTGGTGGCTACCACTTCACGGCCCTCACCCTACTATCAGTATGATCGCCACTGTTAAACGCCTCCAACTGTGTTGTTGTTTCTCTGTTCACCTGCAACAGCTGACTAGGGAGTGAAGTGGTTTCACCATTAAAGGTTTGTTTGTTTCTAGCATTCCAAATGGTCCAGCAGGCCATCAAAAATCTCACAACATCCTCCTCCTTCCCTGTCAAATTCTCACCCAACCGTTCCTTTGCACTCACCGTTGAGAAGATGCCTAGATTAGTTCCTTCCGATAGCATGCTCCAGATCGGTTTCGCATAGTCGCAGTCCCACAATGTGTGTGTCACCATTTCGTCCTCCCTACCGCATCTAGGACATAGAGTGTTGGTAGTTATGCCTCGCTGACCCCTTATGCTATTTGTGAGTATGGCCTCGTGCATGAACAACCAGGCGAAGGTCTTGATTCTTTCAGCAACTCTAGCTTTCCATATCTTCCTCCATTGACCCACCACCAGACGGTTCCTCGCCACCGCCATCTTGTGATAAGCCAATTTCGTCGAGAACTCGCCAGTGGGGGTATGATCCCAGACTCTAACATCAGCGCCATGGTCGACTGCAGGCTTGTTAACCTTAAGGATAGCATCTACGATCTGTGGGGGTAGCCACTCCCGCAAGAACTCTGCGTCCAACTCACCTTCCAGGTTGATAAGAGATTCCACCTTTAGGTTAGCTAGCTCCGGGGGGATGGGTGTCAAAGCTAGGTCTCTCAAGATCGGTCCCCCTCGCCACCACCTATCAGACCACATAAGGATGTCGTTGCCGCTCATCGGAATGAAATACGAATTGGATTCAATGAACTCCTTTAGCTGCATGGCTGCATTACACAATCTGGATAGATTTCCGTGCTTCGATTATGTTTTTCTGTACTTCTCCCGCATAGCATTACACCAAATGGAGTCACGGTTGGAGCTCAGCTCCCAGGCATGCCTACTTAACATAGCCGTGTTCGACACTCTCATCCTCTTCAATCCAAGAACCCCGTCCTTCTTACAGTAGGTCACCTTATCCCAGACTACAAGGGCAACCAGATTGTCTTTTTGAACCCCTCCCCAAAGGAAATGCCTCAAAATCCTGTCAATCCTATTGCACAGATGCACCGGCAACACCGCTGCCTGCATGATGTATGTCGGAAGCGTATCAAGGGAAGCCTTGGCAAGCGTGATTCTCCCCGCCAGAGCCAAACTTTTAGCGGACCACGCATTGATCGACCTTGGTAACCATCCTATTAGTGATGTCACTATATGTATGCTTATTAACCTTGTTGTGGATCACCGGAACCCCCAAATACTTTCCCAAATCATCCGTCTCTTGGAACCTGCAGCAGTTCTTTATCATCCTCTTCATGTCCCTGGACACGCTTCTGGAGAAAGAGAGCCTAGACGCAGCACTGAAGGAAGCAAAGCAATTCATGGTGGTTTGGATCTGACTTACTTTGGCTTGTGCAAAAACACTACTAAAAAACATGGTATAGGTGACGGTCATGTAAAATGTCACACACTTTAGATGACATGTTTGTACATCACTTATAATCTGTATAGACCTACCTAAAATAGATGACATACATTTTGGCATATTTGAAAAGCTTACACACTTTAGGTGACAAATAAGTAAATCATCTTTAGCATGTGTACACTCGTGTAACATAGATGACAGACATTTGAAAGGGTCACGCGCTATATGTGACATACATTTGAGTCACCTAAATTCTAAGGGGGGTTTACCATTTAGATGACATGTATATGAGTCACATGTGATCTATAAAGGGGTCTACTGTATAGGTGACATGCATGGTCGTCCCTAAACTTTTAGGTGACATACATGCTTGTTACCTAACCTTTAGATGACATACGTGTCTGTCATCCAACATATTCCAACTATTAATAAGTATCAATAATTTTCTCAATGTAGTTTCATTAGGAATATATCAATACATTTTTATCATAATTCATAAAGGAGATGTATGCGAGAAATTGATGCTTAGAGTCATTCTAAGTTAATTTGATAGCCACTCATATAGGAATATTGACATTATGATCGACCCCAAACGCATACACGTATCTTCTACAAAATTCTAAGGTTAATGGACCTTTGTACTTTGAGGCAAATTGCTCCTCAGAAACAACTTGTATGGACCACCAACCCAAGAATAATTGCTACAAACATGTGGTGGCTACTGCAAGCACCTGACCAACCATGCCTTAATCATCCCCAAACTTACACACATCTCCCTTATGAAAAATTAAGAAGACAATACATATATATATCTCCGATCAAAGTATTTCTAGGGACTTGTTGTGAGAGGACACTCTCATGATATGGGTCCCTAACTCCCCCAAAAGTATTTTAACAATCTTACTGGCAGAGAACATCGTATTGATATGGACCCTACCTCCTCGTAGATGTGATTCAGGGGACTTTTTGTGAGAGGTCATTCTCATGATATGGGCCCCGACTCCTCACAAATACATTTTTAGACACTTGCTCTGAGATGCATTGTCAAGATTTGGGCCACAACTCGTGAGAAGTGCATTTATATAAAATTATCGTGAGACGATATTGTCATGATATAGAGCATGGTACATCCCAAATGTATATTCGTGGAAATATGTTGATTGTTTATTTGTGAGTTTTAAAGGTGATGTGAGAGAAAAAAAATTTCACTGAGAGTCATTCTAAATCATCGTGAGAATCATTCATAAAGGAGTATTGGCATGATGGATGTTCATAAACTCATGGACATCTCTTTTGTGATTATTATAAGGCTATGACTACCTACCTCCAGATACAATTGTTGCAAATAGGCAATGGCTGTCGACAGCCCCCACTCCTCGCAAATGTATTTTGGAGACTTACAGTGAGAGGGCATTCTCGTGATATGGGCCCCGACAGCATATGGGCCCCGACACCTCAAGAATGCATTGTTAGGAACTTGTTGTGAGAGGATATTGTCAAGATATGGGCCATCATTGCTCACAAATGTATTTTAAGGGGCTTGTTGTAAACGGACACCATGATATGTGACAATCCAAATACATTTTTATGGGGACATATCAATACATTTATTTCACAATTTATAAAGAGACGTCAGAGATGATTTTTTTTAGAGTACATATAATATAAATTAGCACGAAAATCATTTCCAAACTAACATATGTATCTTTTGTGATCATTGTAAGGTTAATTATTTATTGTCTTGCAAGACAAATTATTCCTTGACAATGACTTATATAGAACACCCACCGTACAAGAAAATTCCTACAAACAGGTCGTCGTTGTCGCAAGCACCCGACCAACCGTGCTATGATTGTCCCCACACTCATGCATGCCTCCATTCGGGTTGGGGATCATATTTGGTCGGGTCTATATTAGTTCATATCTAGTATGTTGGCAAGCCCATTTTGTGTCAGGCCTGTTCGTTACTGGTTCCCGGCCAAATGCCAACCCTGCCTCCTATATAGAATAGCAAAGACATCTAAAGAATATCTTGTAAGTCAAATTATTATATAATTTTCTTACATACACTAGTTAGCTTAAAGAAACAGATTAAGTTATGAAAAATGTAAAGTATTTATGTATAGTGATGTGATCATTCAATTATTATCCTCCTCCATTTTCCCCTCTGACAGTGACGACTACTCCAACAACTCCGAAAGGGGATAAGAAAGAGGCTACCAAGGTCACAGAAGCGGAAGAAGAGGGGAAAGAAGAAGTTGTGGAAATGGAGAAGGGGTTTGCTGTTGAGACTCATCAGACAATATAGAAAAAGTTCAAAACTTTTTCCCGAACAGCTTCCACCAAGAAAATCAAGTAGAAACGAACTCAACATGAAACCATAGAATCCAACAACACATCCAACAGCTGGAAACTTCAGACCTCTCAAGAAAGCACCAGCAGCGGAACAAAAGAAGCAACTAGGCTACAGAGTTAATGCATTTGAAAGGAGTCAAGGACATGTTGTGAAAGGACACAATCATCATATGGTTCGTGGCACCTCCCGAGGGCATCAGCTGTGGTGACAACATCAACTGGCGGTGGAAGAAGTTTTATTCCCTAAACATTTGTAATGAATTGGGCTCTGATACCTCCCAAATGCATTTCCATGGACTTGTTGTGAGAGGACATTGCCATGATATGGGAGATGACACCTCCCAAATACATTTTTAAGGACTTATTGTGAGATGATATTGTCATCATATGTGCTATGACACCTCCCAAATGTATATTTAAAGACTTGGCGTGAGAGGACATTGTCAGGATTTGGGCCAAACTTCACCCAAAAGCATTTTCAGGGACTTAACATGAGAGAACAATGTCAATATATGGGCTCTAACACCTTCTTGATGCATTTGAAGGGACATGTTTGTTGGATCCTAGATGGGTGATTAGATGCTCTAGAGGGGGGGTGAATAGAGCTGAAAGCACTTAAACAAAATTCATTAAACCTTCAAATTATATGACAAGATAAGGTTGCTAAATAGGTAATTTGAGTGCAACTAAATCATGCATAGCAAGGATAAGAGAGATTGAACATGCACCAATTAGACAAGCTATTTAGAGTGGTTCCACACTTCAAACTAGAAGTGTGTCAGTCCACTTGCCTAGAGAGGTCAACCTCTAGGACTTCAACCAATTGCACTCTTATATTCATTAATAAGACATACAATACATGACCAACAAAGGACTTACCTATCCAATACAAAGAGTCTTCAACCTTACCAAGGACTTACCCACTTTGCAAGAGTCTTCGGCCTTCTCCAAGGACTTACCCACTCTTGCACAAGTCTTCGGACTTGCAGGAATTACCCACTCTTCTTGGATCTTCCGCCTTTGACTTCACCTTCACTCGGAGAAGCTTTCCACCAAGGTCTTACCCACTTGAGCTTGAGTCTTCTGCCTTCTCCAAGGACTTACCCACTCTAGCTCCAAGTCTTCAGCCTTGATCTTCACCAAGGGACGCCTTCCCTTGTTCTTCTTCACCTCTCTTGGACAAGAGAGAGAACCTTCATCTTCATGGTTGAAAGAAGAGATAGGAGGTGGTGGAAGTGAGAGCCTCACAAGATATACATGTAGGACTAGCTCTCTTACAGATTTCCTACTCACTCTAATGGATGTAGCAAGTGATTAAGCTTAGAGAGAGAGAGGAGGCTGTAGGAAGCACTCAACTATAGAATAGGAACCTCACAAAGAGTTTGCAATGAATGCTCAACCTTGGAATGAAGCCCAAGGGGTCCTATTTATAGCTGGGGATGCCTCTTAGCCTTTGGGAACACATGAGAATGAAAACTAGCCATTTTGTGGCTTGCAACGGATCTATTTTCACTTGTTGCAACTCCACAACGGCTAGTAGCACTTTTCTGCATTCCAGTACAGTCTGATCGGCCGAGTTTATATAAAGGCAACTCGGCCGAACCACTAAAAGACAAGGCTGAAAGCTAGACTGTCGGCCGAGTTCCCTTGGAGAAACTCGGCCGATCGGTCGACTTTCATCTTGGACCGATCAGTGGATCGGCCGAGTTTCCCAGCATAGAAACTCGACCGAACAGGAATCGACTGAGTTGGAAACTCGGCCGATTGCATCAAAAATTCCAGAATAACTGGATCGGCTGAGTTTGTAATTCGGCCGACAAAATCCCTGTTATGGATATTTTGGAATTTTTGTAAAACTGTACAAATGATGGATTTTTGAGTCCCAATAATTTTTCTAAGCTTAATTACAAGTCATACAATCATTACAAGTGATTACAAAGCAATTCTAAGGTCATTTACATAGAGATCCCAAATTGCACACTTGTAGCTATTTTGACTTGTCTTTTCTCCAATTTGATATGCGCAAGTTAGGGCATTTGGAGTGTGTCTAAACCTAATCTGAAATCACTCAATGTAGAAGCATTAGACACCAATATTTGGAATGGTTAGTCATCATCAAAACAAGGGTTTAGTCAATTTAGACGTGAGTCAACATTGACCTAATTGACCTTGAGTCAACAATGTTGTGAAAGGACACTATCATGATATGGGTCGTGGCACCTCCCAAATGCATTTTTAGGGAGTTGTTGAGAGAGAACATTTGTCATGAAATGGCCCTGACACCTCCCAAATGCATTTTCATGAACTTGTTGTGAGAGGATGTTGTCATGATATGGGACATGACACCTCCCAAATGCATTTTTAAGGACTTATTGTGAGATGACATTATCATCATATGTGCCATGGTGCCACAGAATGACTGTGCTAGCTCACTCAAAATCAAAACAAGAAGCATTGAAGAACTAGCCAATAGAACAGCTGTACCACATAGAATGGTCGTTCCACCAAGACCCAAAATGGCCATGCCATTTAGCACGACCGTGTAGTAGCTCAGACAACACATTCATTCCTCAGATAATGGGCAACAATTCTCCAACCCACCAAGACCATGCTACCCTTGCCTCAGATAATGGGAAAGTTTACCTATGAAAACAAGAAGACTAAGGTATTTTGAAGGATCCGAGCTTTAAGTCATATTAAGGATGTTTAACATAGATTTATCATCACCCTTACTAAGGATAATAGAACTCTTTTCATGGTTAATATTCAAAATGCATTTTTTGGGACTTGCTATGAGAGGACACTTGTCATGATATGGGCCCTAGAACCTCTCAAATGCATTTTTACGGACTTGTTGTGAGAGGACATTTGTTGTGATATGGGCCCTAACACCGTCTAGATGCATTTTTAGGGACTTGTCATGAGATGACATTGTCATGATATGGGTCGTCGCTCCTCCCAAATGCATTCTTAGGGACTTGTTGTGAGATGGCATTTATCATAATATGGGCCCTCGCTCCTCCCTAATGTATTTGTCGGGGCTTGTTGTGAGAGGACATTATCTTGATATGGGTCATGTCTCCTCCCATATGCATTTATAAGGACTTGTTGGGAGATGAAATTTGTCATGATATGGGTCATGACACCTCTGAAATGATTTTTAAGAAACTTGTTGTGAGAGGACACTATCATGATATGGGACCTGACACCTCTGAAATGCCTTTTGTGGAACTTGATGTGAGATGACACTTGTCATGATATGGGCCTTGATGCCTCCTAGATGCATTTTTGAAGACTTTCTATGAGAGGAAAATATCATGATATGGGACCTGGCACATTCGAAATGCATTTTTGGGGACTTGATGTGAGTGGACATTTGTCATGATATGGGCCCTGGAAGATCTCAAATGCATTTTTAGGGACTTGATGTGAGAGGACATTTGTCGTGATATGGGCCATATTCTGATTGAGATGTAGAGATTCAAAATCTCTCTTTATAAGCTCATCCCATGTTAATTTAGGCCTTCCTCTTCTTCTATTTATAGTGTTTGACTCAATAGCATTGCTTCGTATAGGCGCACTAGTAGGTCTGTGTTGCACATGTCTGTACCATCTGAGTCGGCCCTCACGCAACTTGTCCTCAATGCTCGCCACCCCAACTTGTCCTCAAACGATCTTTTCTTGTATTCCCACACATCCATCTCAGCATACACATTTCAGCCACGTTCATCTTGTTGAGACCTTGTTTCTTCACCGCCCAACATTCACTCCCATAGAGCATGGTTGGTCGTATAACTGTTCTATAAAACTTACTTTTTAACCTGAGAGGGATCTTCTGATCGCATAAAACTCCAGTTGCACTCATCCATTTCAACCATCCTACAGTGATCCGGTGACAAACATCATTTTGGACATCCCCGTCTATTTGAATAATAGAACTCGTTGAGATGTAAACTTAAAATCAAAATGTCTACTAATCTACATTACTTTCTACATATATTAAATGTTATGATCACGACTACAAATATGTAAACAATTACTCAATTAATTTATTGTATAGAATATAGCATTGTCTAATATAACTATTACATGTTAATATACTATATGATAACAATATCTTGTTGATGTGAGATAACATTTGTCATGATATGGACCCTGACACCTCCCAAATACATTTTCATGGACTTGGTGTGAGAGGACGTTGTCATGATATGGGACCTAACACCTCCCAAATGCATTTTTAAGGAATTACTATGAGATGACATTGTCATCATATGCGCCATGGCACCTCACAAATGTATTTTCAAGGACTTGGCGTGAGAGGACATTGTCATGATATGGGCCCAAACTTCACCGAAATGCATTTTCATGAACTTGTTGTGAGAGGATGTTGTCATGATATGGGACATGACACCTCCCAAATGCATTTTTAAGGACTTATGGTGAGATAACATTATCATCATATGTGCCATGGTGCCACAGAACGACCGTGCTAGCTCACTCAAAATCAAAACAAGAAGCATTGAAGAACTAGCCAATAGAACAGCTGTACCACATAGAATGGTCGTTCCACCAAGACCCAAAATGGCCATGCCATTTAGCACGACCGTGTAGTAGCTCAGACAACACATTCATTCCTCAGATAATGGGCAACAATTCTCCAACCCACCAAGACCATTCTACCCTTGCCTCACCACGGTCGTGGTGACCACCATCGGTTCAAAATCCCAACTGTTACTGTGATTTTTGCCATTTTCTCACCACAGTCATTCCATTCCACCATGACCATACTCATCCCTACCCACTACGGTCGTGCTACCCAACACGGCTGTGCTACATATAGTTTTTCCATTGCATTTCCCACTATACCCACCACTTGACCTAGTGCTTCCCCACTACCTATATATACTTGGGTGGTAGCTAGGGCACAAGGTAATCTACCTTTTACCTCCTCTTACCTCCCCATTTTTGACCCATAGCCATTCCATCACCATTCCACCTAATAACACTTCCATTTCACCACTACCACCCTCAAAACCCTAGTTTCTTAGTGTTTTGACCCTATTCCACCATCATTCCACTCCCTTACACCTTAGAGGAAGGAGGATGATGTCTTTGTAACAACTAAAGAGGATGATCACTCCATCTACCCCGATCTCCATGACTACTTCTCCCTCTTTCTCCTTTTTTTGTATTTTTGATCATCCTCTCGAAAGGGTGGTCAGACTTTGAATTTGTAACCCGAAACCTTCAGGGACCCCCGCAACTTTATTACGGGGTCGAAGTAGATATTCAAGATTGAACACAGGGATGTGGGGACGTTTAGGACGCTTAAGAGATCTCTCTTAAGTTAGTTAAGCCAATCTAATAGTCATTAAAAGTATGAAGCTAGTACTAGTTTAGTAGGTTGTCACGAAATAAAATAAAAAACAAAACAAAATAGAGTCTATAGGATCCTACCAATTAGAGAGAAGGAGTTTCTGGCTATGTAACCACAAGTTGGGTAGTCAATGCACCCATTATTGGGCGTAGATAACCCTCAAACACTCCAGCAAGCAACCTACATCCAAACATGGTACGTACCATGGTATTTGTTCTTGTGGGTTCATCCCACTTACTTTTGCGTACCGCGACTAAAACCCATCAATGATATGAAACCTCTCTCGAGGATGACAAATCAACACCCTAGAATATTCTAGATACCGTCTCAGTTCTTGAATATTCTGAGATGCTAAGAATAAGTGTGATCTGGGCATAACTTGGTAGTGGGCCCGACTGTGCCCAGGTCTACCGTTCTGCACAGATCACCTTGAACTATCCTCCTTTCAGATTTCGATCCAAACTACCTTCTCTTACCTATTGTAGTCGAGGCAGATGTTGCGCTCGAGGCAGGTGTCCAGGCGAGATAGGTGCAACTAAACTTGAAATTCAATATATGTATTAAATATTAATCCTGTGTATAAGAAGTCCTATTAATATGTATTAAACTTTCTTCTTATCTTGAAATTCAACATATAAACTACTCGTTGCATCGTACTCTATTAAAATACCCACCTGTCACCTCGTGCGTAATGAAGGAGTCCAGATTTGCTGTGACGGAGCCGCTGTGCCAGCGTTGTTCCAGCCACTTAA
Source organism: Alisma plantago-aquatica (assembly GCA_963693085.1). Classification (NCBI taxonomy): domain Eukaryota; kingdom Viridiplantae; phylum Streptophyta; class Magnoliopsida; order Alismatales; family Alismataceae; genus Alisma; species Alisma plantago-aquatica. The sequence continues at coordinate 1,680,314,211 of OY856409.1, read as the reverse complement.
TCTTGGACATGTCACTGCTATATAGAGGAGTACGGGAGACCGATCTAATCTGCTGCTCGGTTTATATATGTTATCTGAACCAACAAAATCGAAACAGAGTTAAGGGCTAGTTTGATTGGGTGTAGTAGGGTGTAATTATGTGAGTTCGCAATGTAAAAATGAACATCAAACACACACTTTGTCGTCGGTCTATACCCTACCAAACAGGCCCTAAGTCGAAACCGAAAATATGGAAAAGTGAGACAACAATTAATTTGTGCCAATAGAATACCTATTTCTTGCCGCTGCCATTCTTAAACTTTGGGTTCTTCATTGCCGACCCTTCTACCAACGACTTGTTCGGATATCTTAATTATAAAATGAAAATTGGTTAAAAAATCAAAATGATATGTTTGTATATTATAATTACCAAAATAGTATGATTTAAAATATAATTCTCAAAATGACATATTTTCAGGAAAATATATCCACTGAAGACGTATTGCTCTCTCCGGAGGCGATATGTCTCCAGTCATGATGTATGATCTTATTGTGCGGTCAATGTGTCAAAGGCTGGGACATGTTGCTCTCTTTGGTAATACGTCTCGACTTCTGACATATTGACACCACAACATGACAATACGTCGTGACTGGAAACAAATTGCTCCAAGAGAGTAATGTGTCATCCGTACGGACGTATTGTCTCGTAAGGGGCAATTCGTCTTGTGCAAGGAGGTATTGACTTGAAAACATGCTTGAGAATTAAATATTGAATCATGTTATTTTGGTAGATTAAAACCTAAACAAGCCATTTTGATTCTTGGCCTTGAAAATTTTTAGTTGGCGAAACAGCGGCATGATCTGCCTTCTTAACAAATTTTCACTAATTGCCATCGTCGATGAAAGGTGGCTGCAGCAATTGTATCTATATTGTAATACAGTAATAGGGTGCAAATTGAATTGATTTCTGGCATCTCATTTCTGGTTCAGACTTTAATTGTGTTTCAATATTTTTTTGGTTCAGATAACAAATCAACCGAGAGGCAGATTAGAACGGTCTCGAGTACTCCTTTCAATAGTAGTGACGTGTCCAAAATTAAGTGGCTGGAACAGCGCTGTCACAGCCACTCCGTCACAGCAAATTTGGACTGGTAATGAAGTGTATGCGTAGGTATCTTAAATGTATTAGTTCAACTGAAATTATCTAAACTATTAAAAATATCACTAATCACTCCCCAGTTTCCCCGGTCCCCCTCCTACTCACGCCACTTCCAGAATCAGTCAGCGGTCAATGCGAGTTCCAACCGCACTCCCCCCTCGCCCCATCCCCGCGCTCTTCTCTTGGAGCACGAAAGGGCATGTCTCCGTCTTCCGCTCCCGATCACCCGGTCCATCACGCTGTCCACGATCATCTTCTAGGGACATTTTCTGCCATCAAAACCCTGAACTGCGTGCCTTTGCTCTTGCGAATCCTGGTTCCGTCTCCCACGCATCGTCTTGTGCCCTAGCTCGAAATCAGGGAGCCGAGTTCCCTAGAATTTCTGCTGTCAAGGTCCGACACTCGAGCGCCCATCAAAACAACCACTTTGCGTCCGCCCGGAAAAGCCATATACTCAGCCCCTACCTCCGTTTGCACTCAGCCAACCATCCAACGCTCCAGCCCCATGGTAATCGCTTCCTAGCCTCCGTTTGAAATGAAGGAATAGAGATTCCCTGTAGCCCTAGCTTGAATTTGGGATTCGGAGCTCCCTAAAAATGCAACGACATGGCTGCTCGTCTCCTCTACGACTAGTGACTTCTGGATAAGGGACAAACTGTTGAATCCATCAACGACGGCCGACGTCTTCTAGCCAACACACAGGTCGGTTCACTTCCTCTATATATGTTAGTTTGTCCTTATCTATCCAATGCCATTCTGTAGCGCTTCTTCTCTATATATGCTGCACGCTTAGGATCTAATCTAAAGAGAAGTAGTGCTTATCCTGTGCCCAAACTGCTAAATTGGATTCTGGACAACTTTCTTTCGTTTGGCTCTGTGATGTCTTTCTATTCTGAGCAATTGACTCTAATTTTGTTAATTTGACCTGACTTCCCAATATAGCTTTCCACTAAATCATACTTAATTTGTCAAAATTTGACTTGATAAGGTATTACGTAAAATGTCTCGCCATAAATTTAGAAGCTCTAGTACGTCTCAATCTAGTTTTTACCAGCACCACAATATCACTTCTGGAACATCTAACTTCATCTAATACTCCTTTAATTTTTTTACTAATTCCTCTAATGTTCCAAGAAGTGATTGAGAAAGAAGCAATCATTTAATCTCCTAGGTAATTGTGTTTTCAGCCTCAACATTTGGTTCCTCACTTATAATTTCCAAACCTCAAAAATTATTCTGCATAGGTGAGAATACAGAGTTACCAACTTGATGATACATACCTACATTCTAAGGATTAGTTCTATATGGATTCTTCTTACTGCATTTTGAGTAACATTTTGGCGGGGACTTGCTCTTCTATCTATGATTCACAATCTTCTATAGATGCATTTAAATTCAATGTGTATTACTATTCTCTTATAGATCAATAGTTCCTGATAAATATCCATCTATACTATATTTCTTAAATGATGTATTTTATCTCTATGTTCACTATGTATAAATTTAGGTGACTTTCCTCTTATATCAAATGACAATCTTGATGTATCCTGTAGGAACTATTGAATAGCTGAATGATTTTGGTTCTAAGACAGTATTGAGTTCACTTGATAACGTGAAGGTAATCTATTTGTGTGTTAGATTATTATAATCACATATACATTCATATTCTATAATTTGTATATGTAATCTGAACAATAATATTTATTTATCTCATAGTTTGCAGGATTGAGTTCAAGAAAGCGAAAGAACTGAAAGTTGGAGAAATTTTCAAAACGATAACAAGTAAGCACTTGGTCCATCTTATTTTGTGTGTGTTTGGCATGCTTAGGAGTGAACTTGTTATTTTGTTACAAAAAGGATTAGTAGTACTTATTACTATACTAGAGTCATAATGGTCCTTTAGTTGATATGTACAATCTCTCTCAGAGTATAAGTAAGCTACATAACGAAAAATAAAAATTCAAATTTAGTTAGAATAAAAATTATTTTCTTCTTCCGTCTATCCCTTTTTCGCAGTGTGCTATATCATTTCCATTCCATGTGCATATACAAATAGATTTTCCATGTTACCTTGTTCAAAAGAAATACAATATTAGCCCTGTATGATGTTGACGTTTCTGTCACCACATATGTAGTTATATGATAATCTATGATCAATATAATTCATCAACTATTTGAGGTGATTTAAAGAAAACTTATAACTTGTGGGACATTTAGTTTTATCTTTTTGTCCTACATTACAAATTCCTATACTGATATGTTGAATGGCCTCCCTTGAGAGCAAGTTGCTAAGAACATAGCAATATTCACTTGTTAGTATTTAACTATTATATATAGTTCTACATGTTAGTCGCCAATTCGCCATCTCTATTTTAGTCTAGATATGTAGGTGCTTTAGTTTCTATAGTAATACTTACAAAGAATTACCTATTGGGTTTTTTGCCATTTACTAAGAATTACCTATTGGGTTTTTTGCCATTTATAAATAAACTAGAAACAAATAAGTTACTTCTACAATATCTATTGTCCTTGGTAATTAAGCTACTAAGCTCATTATATGGGTGGTTATAGGTTTGTTGACCTACATTGGTCTTTATATATGTGTGTGTGTACACATATATTGTTAAGTGGTAACCTATGATCGATATAATTTATCAACTATTTGAAGTGATTTTAAATCCAGTTGTATTACGTAAAATGTCTCGCCATAAATTTAGAAGCTCTAGTACGTCTAAATCTAGTTTTTACCAGCACCACAATATCACTTCTGGAACGTCTAACTTCATCTAATACTCCTTTAATTTTGTTACTGATTCCTCAAAAATTATTCTGCATAGGTGAGAATACAGAGTTACCAACTTTATGATACATACCTACATTCTAAGGATTAGTTCTATATGGATTCTTCTTACTACATTTTGAGTAACATTTTGGCGGGGACTTCCTCTTCTGTCTATGACAAGCTGTTGACACGTGTTAAGCACATGTTATACTATTGAATTAGTGTATTATGTGTGATAAACAAATATATAAATTTGTGCTCTCTATTTTATGCATGAGCCCATTGACAGTCTATACATCATTACTAATCAAAATAAGTCAGATACATCTCTTTAAAATATAATAATTTTATTGATTGTCAGTTGACTCCTTCCGACCTATTGAATGTTACCAAAATTACTTCTGTCTAATCGATAAGAAAATAAGCACACAACTTCACCATTGAGTTCACAAATACGTCACAGAAGAAATATATATTGTCTCATAGTTTTTTTTCAAACTTATCCAAAGACCTAAGAAAAGTAGACAAATAAGTAAGTCACGTTTTCAGTTTCATCCAAACAGCCAGTGCAAGCATGCAAGCAGACATGATCCCCTTCTTAGACATGCACATAATGACCCCCTTCTTAGAAATGCACATATTGACGACTAATATTATGTATCGATAATAATTTACATATACTATTAAAATAGATTAACTCAATGAACTTCCAGGTGACTCCCTCCTACCTATATCGTTCGATTACCAAAATTACACATGCTCTCCTTCTTGGTCATTTGCCTCTTGGCAGCTAATACATAGTTACTACTCATAATATTACAACTTGCTAAAAGAAAACACATTTTATACTGTGAACTGACTCCCTACAACATGATTACCATAATTATATATGCTCCAAAAAATATACATGTATATGTACCTTAAAGTCACCGACAGACTGTGAAAATACATCGACCTGCTGTTGAACTATGCAAATGGAGCAAAATTTCTTTTTTTGAACTTAGCCAATGTCAAAATATAATACCACTTTCATATTATTATTCAGAGCAACAGGAAGAAAAAGTCACATAAAAGCAATTTGCAAAAATAAAAGCAACCAAGCACATCAAAAAAAATAGGAACTCCTAAAAAGGAACCTATCCTCTCTAACATATACAATCCTAGAGTTCAAGGGGTAGGGTATAGATTCTTACCCATACTGGTAGCTCCTTAAGTTTCTTCTTCATGAAAACAGACATGTAGGTGCTTTAGTTTCTATAGTAATACTTACTAAGAATTACCTATTGGGTTTTTTGCCATTTATTCTAATTGTGTATGCATATTATTTATAGTAGTAAGGGCGTAATTAAGGAAGACATATTGTTTGCAAAGGGGTCAAGGAAGGACATCCATTGAGGTAGTAGCTAAGGGGTTAAAATAATGTAATGGATGATTGAGGGGATAAATTAGGTATCAATCAAATAAGAAACCAGACATATTTTCCCCAAATATAGATGTGTTTTGGTCTAATCAGACCTATTTTTCTCCCGACTAGGCTAGAGTAGGTATGCTTTTAGTCCAACATGTAACTATTATAACTTGGCATAAATCACAACTAATAATACCGAAATATGTCTTGTACCAATGAGACAAAATTTGCCCAATTTTAATCTATTAAAGGCTAATTTTAAAACATTTAGCATACTTGTCTAGTACTCCTTTCATTCCACGGGCTGCCTAGGTGAGAAGAAATGACCCAGTTGGGGTAACGTTAGGTTTTCTAAACTAAATGTGACACATTTTGAGCCCATTATCAAGCCCGCTTACCAGCCAGGTGGGGGTGCCAAGGCCAAGTAGTTTCCTAGGTTGAGCTCCTAGTGGTTGGAGAGGTGGGAGAAGGATAATAACAAGAAAAACTAGGGAAGAAAGGGAGATTATATGCGAAGGGGTCAAGTAAGGACATCCACTAACTAGGCCCAACCTCCTTAGACCAGCCATATTCCCCCCAAAATATACCTAATTTGCCAAAGTTAATATATTCTTCATTACTTCAGTTTAAACCAGAAACAAACATGTTACTGCTACACATTTATTTCCCTTACTAATTAAGATACTAATCTCATCAAATGGGAGGTTATAGGTTTGATGACCTACATTGGTCTTCTTATATATATGTGTGTGTGTATGTAGTATAGTGTACATACCAATCAATTAACCCAAACGAGCTCCCTTTTGAGGACAAAACTCCACCTGACCTTGTAGTGCAACCTAGTTTAGTACAAATCAACTCATATAACATGATCATAGTTCAAAATCGGATGTCATGAATTTATTTTACTATGCCGCCCTCCCAACAACTTGATGGGTTGTCAAAAATCGAATGAAAGTGGTCAAATCAAGGTAATTGAACAAAACCATACAATGTTCAAGAAATCAGACTTGAGAGAAGTGTTGTTCAGTAACAACCCTATACACTCATGAATAGTGTTTGATGTTCAGGAGAATGAAGAGGAGTGGTGGATATTACACTAGTAGGAGGATGAGGAGGAGGGGGGATGAGGAAGGGGGAAAGGATTAAATTTTACATGGGCCGCCTATGCGAGAGCCTATCTGTTTGTTGGCGTTGTTGATATTTTACATTTTTCTCATATATACATATAGAAAATTTATATATTAAAGTTTCTAGGCATTAGTGCTATTTAAGGACACTACATCATTTTTCAGGGAGTCATGGATAAAAGTTGGATGAGCAGAGGAAGATCTAAGCATGAACGGTGCCAAGAGGCATTCATGCAAGGATTTAATTCATTTTTGGATTTAGCATTTAGGAATCAAATTGAGGTCAAGTGCCCATGTGTGAAATGTGAGAACAGATTTTTTTATGACAGGGAGACAATTACATGGCATGTTATTAAATCTGGTTTCCTATCAACCTACACTGATTGGGTATATCATGTTCATAGTGACAATCAAGACCATATGATCAGTCAACATATCCCTAACTCTTTTGACGATATTGAGGGTTTGATAAATGATGCATGTTATGATGACGTCGAAATGAACACAACCTTCAATTGTAGTGGTAGTGAAAATACTCGTCATGGCGATGGTGGTAGTGATAATGGAATTCCTATGCATGATGATAATAAATTTGAGGAACTATTGAAAGATGCTTGTGAGCCACTTTATCCAGGTTGTGATAACTTCTCAAAGCTTTCCTTTGTTGTTCATTTATTTAGGCACAAATGCTTGAATAAAATAAGCAACCAAGCGATGTCTGGATATTTGGACCTTCTATCGAAAGTTTTGCCTAAGGGACACAAGTTGCCAACAAATTGGTATGAATGTAGAAAACTTATGTCTTCTCTGGGATTGGATTATCAGATCATTCATGCATGCCCTAATGATTGTATACTTTATAGAGGTGAATACTTGAATTTAAACAAATGTCCAAAGTGTTCTACCTCAAGGTGGATTGATTCATACCAGGGAAGAAGGATAAAGATCAAGAAACAGAGACCACAAAAAGTTCTTCGTCACTTTCCTTTGATTCCTAGATTGAAAAGATTATTCAATTCAACGAAGACATCTCCTTGGATGATTTGGCATTCCACAAGTACGACTGGTGCAGTGGGTGAAATGGAACATCCAAGAGATTCTGAGGCTTGGAAAGATTTTGATACTAACCATCCATCATTCAGCATTGAGCCACGAAATGTAAGACTCGGCCTAGCGACAGATGGATTTAGCCCTTTCAATATAGCAATGGGGAGCAGTAGAAGTATTTGGCCCGTCATCTTAATTTGTTACAATCTTCCTCCCTGGCTTACTATGCATCAATCTTTCTTAATGATGTCACTTCTTATTGATGGACCAAAATCACCTGGAAATGATATTGATGTTTACCTCCAACCATTGATTGATGAGTTGAAGATGTTGTGGATTGGAGTGAACACTTTTGATGCTAATGTCGATGAGGTATTTAGCATGAGAGCAATGCTTCTATGGACCATTAGTGACTTTCCTGCATACAGTATGTTGTCTGGTTGGGGTACAAAAGGCTACAAGGCATGTCCTTATTGCCATGTTGACCATGGTTCTATCTACCTTCCATATAGTTGAAAATGTATCTATCTAAGGCATCAGTGTTTTCTACCAATTAACCACCCATGGCGTGCTGATAAAAAAAACTTCAATGGAAATGAGGAAATAGATCTTGCACCTCAACCTTTGGATGGGAAACAAATTGAACATCTGTGGGAAGATTATGATAATGTTGTCTTTGGAAAGGTTTCTAATAATAATTTACGGGTCCAACATGAATTACCTGAGGGGTGGAAAAAGAGAAGTATATTTTTTGAGCTTCCTTATTGGAGCTCATTGTTGGTTCGGCACAATTTAGATGTTATGCACATAGAGAAAAATGTAAGTGAAAATATTCTGGCATGGCTACTTCAAAAAGATGGAAAAAGCAAGGACAACATCAAAGCTCGACTGGATTTACAACACTTGCAAATACGTAAATCAATGTGGCCTAGAGTTTCAAAATCAAATAATGCTAGGAAGCTTCCTCATGCAATATATAGCATGACAAATGAAGAAAAGGAAAACTTTCTGTCTGTATTAAAGGACATTAAACTACCAGAAGGATTTTCATCAAACTTCTCCCGTATGGTTCAAATACAAGAAAAGAAGTTAATGGGTATGAAGAGTCATGATCACCATGTATTGCTACAACATCTCCTTCTGATAGCTATGATCAAGACATTAGCAAAGCCCATCAGAAAAGTTCTGACAGAATTTTGTGTTTTTTTCAAACAACTAAGTGCAAGGGTCATTACAGTTGAACAGATGGAAGAGCTGGAACACAAAATTCCCATGATAATGTGCAATTTGGAAAGGATTTTCCCTCCTGCATTCTTTGATGTCATGGTCCATTTAGCTATGCATCTAGCAACTGAAGCAAAACTTGCTGGACCAGTTCAGTTTAGATGGATGTATCCCATTGAGAGATATCTCTACACGCTAAAGAATTATATTCGTAATAAGAGTAGACCAGAAGGTTCTATTGCTGAAGGGTACTTAATGGAGGAAGCAAGCATATTCTGTGATAGATATCTACATGATGTGGAAACCAAGCTACATAGACCTATAAGGTACCCTGATGGTCCACTTGGTTCTCGTTCTTTATTGAGTATACCCATCGAAGAACTACACCAAGCTGCACGTTTCATATTGCTTAATACTGAGGAAGTTCAACCTTATGTGAAGTAAGTATCAAGTAATTAATTTTGATATATTGATGAAAATTATCTAACAAATATTAACTAACATATATAAATACAGGAAGCATAAGGATGTATTGATATGCCAACATCCTAGTTGGGATGATTTCACCTTACAATTGCATCACCACAAATCTTTCGTAGAATGGTTTGAAGATTATGTAAGACAATACTCGTTATCTGATTTAACATAGTTTTTTACTCTATTTTTTAGTGATTCATATGCATTTTCTTCCTAGGTTTCTTCCATACAAGAATTCAATGAACTTCCCAAACCTATCAAATATTTGTCTCAAGGACCTAAGATAGGGATATATTCTTATAAAGGCTATTTTGTGAATGGATACAAATTTGAATGTCAAGGTGTTGATAAATACCGAGTAACACAGAATAGTGGTATTGCCACAACAGGCCCAGATGGAGAAGTCTATTATGGAGTTTTAAATGACATATTAGAGATTCACTACCATGGAATGAGTCCTTATTTTCTTTTTAAATGCTCCTGGTTTAGTGTTGATGAGGAAGGATTTTCAGTAGATGATCTTAATATTGCACATGTTAACACAAGTAAGTGGAGCTTTGAAGACGAACCATTCATTTATCCAGAACAAGCTGAACAAGTCTTTTACTCATCCGATCCTGTAGAAGGACATTGGAGTACTGTATGTCATTGGAAACCTAAAAATGTTTATGTCGATCATGATCTCACTGTTGAACAAAATGATGAACAATTTGGTAGATGTTATGAGCCTTCTATAAGTTGTGAGATGAATGATATCCACGAATTTAGATGGACTAGGTGTGATATATCCCGATCTGTAGAAGTTCCACAAAGTGTAATCAGAGAAATTTCACATCCTAAAAAGAGGAGGAGAGTAGAGGTATATTCTATAGAAAATTTTGGATAATAGTTTTGATTTCTTTTTGTAGGATTCTTGAGTATTTCATATTAAAGATTAATTAGGGATTAATATGATCTAAATTTCTGCAGAGTCATGCCACCTAAATGTATGTTCAAATCTGTTAATCAAATCATTGACATGGAAATTCAGGACAACAATCTTGCATCAAGAAAATCAAGTATGTGAAATTTCATTTTAGTTGATTGCACACACTTATATTTCTGTCAGAAATTTAGTCATCAATTTCATTATCTTTGTTAGGTTTAGAACTAAATGGAAGTAAGAGGAGAGCACCATCCGAATCTTGTGTCAAATCAATCTCAGGTATAATCGTGATTCCAATATATAAGTAATAGCTTTTGAAGATAGTTGCTTATTTTTTAGTGTGCACCCATCTTTTTCAGTATCTAATCACTCATATCAAGTTGGTAAATCAGCTCAAAAGATGGTTGATAATGCATCACAGTCAGGTCAATATTAATTTTCTTCAACAATAAATATTTTGCTTCCAATGAATTACTAATCTTTATGGCTTACATTCCCTATTTCTAACAGTGAGTCACATTACAAATTTCACTGCAGCTGCAAAAGGAAAGTCTGTGCCTAGCCTTCAGAAACTAATTAAAGAGAGTTTGAGTAAGATAAATTTGAAGTTAACATGAAGAAATTTAATAATGTTCATATAAATTATTAAGGCTTAATCTTGTATTATATTTTTTTAGATGCATCGCCAACAAAAAGACCAACACGCTCATATATTTCAGATGAACACATTCCAATTGCCGATGCATTTAAAAAAACCCGAAATTTGGGTATGCAAATACCATAACGCATTTACTATATTTTTTCTTGCTAATGCTGATATGATTGAATTTTTAGGTAAATCTACCAATGGAAAAGGTGAATCAAACAGATTCAAGAAAAATGTGCATCCAAGTTCAAAGGGAAAGGCTACTCTTGAAAATGACATGCACCTAGATGAACATGTGAGAATAAATGAAGAAATTCAACATGAACCGAGAGTCAAAGAAGGTAATACACTAATACATGTGATTTAATTTTTTATTGAAATAGTCATGGGTATATTTTTAATTGTTAATATTTTCTCATAGTGAGAGATAGTTTAAATGCAAATGCAATTGCCAAAGGGAAGTATGTGCCCATCCAGAGTGATCCAGTTGAGGAACGCTTGAGTGAGATAATGTCAAGTAAGTCCAAGTGAATTTAATTTCCTATGTATATACTTCTAACTCCCAATCTTACATCCTATCTTTCATAGGTCTATATTTTTTCTTGCTAATGCTGATATGATTGAATTTTTAGGTAAATCTACCAATGGAAAAGGTGAATCAAACAGATTCAAGAAAAATGTGCATCCAAGTTCAAAGGGAAATGCTACTCTTGAAAATGACATGCACCTAGATGAACATGTGAGAATAAATGAAGAAATTCAACATGAACCGAGAGTCAAAGAAGGTAATACACTAATACATGTGATTTAATTTTTTATTGAAATAGTCATGGGTATATTTTTAATTGTTAATATTTTCTCATAGTGAGAGATAGTTTAAATGCAAATGCAATTGCCAAAGGGAAGTATGTGCCCATCCAGAGTGATCCAGTTGAGGAACGCTTGAGTGAGATAATGTCAAGTAAGTCCAAGTGAATTTAATTTCCTGTGTATATACTCCTAACTCCCAATCTTACATCCTATCTTTCATAGGTCTATCAGCAACAAAGAGGGCAGCAAAATTGAGTATTTTAGAAGAAGGCATTGCAACTGGCAATGCATTTAAAAAACCTCAAAATTGGGGTATGTAGTACTTTACTAATATAATACATCATAATTACACATTATCTTTGTTGACGCCGTTTCTTATAAGTTTGCAATGATTAAATTCATTTAGGAAATTCTACGAGCAGTAAAGATGAATCAAGTAGTCTAAAAAAAAACATGCATCCGAATTTGAAGGGTAAGCATGCTTACTGTGATTTTAGCGAATCAAATCACAATGCATCTATTAGGACAACACTCTTAGGTAAACATATAATTACCTTTTTTATTTTACAAAAAGAATGATAAAACGTGACTATGCCATAGGGAATGTGAGATGCAACAAGCGGATATTTGTTCCACCAGAAGATACTGAAAGGTATGGAGACATGTGTAGGTCACCCCTAGATTTTGACATGAGTGATGAGGATAGATCACATTCGAGTGAATCTAACCAACCTGAAAATTTAGGTAAGTTATGTATCTATATATACATAATATCTACACTACTAGTTTCTTTTAATACATATGATTATGATATTCAATCTATTAAGATTTTGAGGATGACCAACACGTACAAGGAAATTCAGATACCACTATTCTAGGTAAATCACTTCAGTTATATAGTTCTAACTACAATAATCATTCTCCATAACCCATTAAATGTTTGTAGACATTACTATAGAAGGGAATCGAGAAAATATTGATGACTTCCAAGTTGATGGAACTTCATGTGAGGATGACCCACACAACCAAGGACCGTCAAAATCCTTTATTCCAGGTGATTCCTTCAGTTATATTGTTATAAGTACTATAATAATTCTTCATAATCCATTAACTATTCATGGATATTACTATAGAAGGAGACAGGGATAATGTTGATGAGTTACATTTTGATGGAACTTCATATGGCTATCTATTAGGTAACCACTGAGTATTTCAATACCACAACACACACTTGCATGGGACTAGGATCCAAAAACAACACACACAATATATAGTATCTCTACTTATCTAAAAATTCTTCCTTGTGATAGAAAATGATCATTATGAAGATGAGATGCACACAGAAGATAATGTGGAGGTAAATGAAGAAATTCCAGAAGGCTCAAGATGTGAAAAAGGTAATGCATGTCATATGATATTTTAGTGGAATATTCACGAGTGTTAATTGATGTTTACAATTTCTAATAAATATAAGAGGAATACAAGAGGATGCATGACTTACAAAGCAGTGGCCACCAAAGATGGAGAAAAAAGGGTATGCATTATAGATCGTCAATTGGGAGTACCCGTTGGAGATGAACGTCAGAAACTAGCTACTTGGTTGGGTCTATATGCCAGACGCACAGAGTATTTTCCTATAGAAAAAAGGTGGGGACAAAAACATCAAAGGAGTTTTGAGAATGTGATGCAAAAATTGAAGGTATGGAACACTATATTTCAATGTATGTGCATTGCATGTAAGTTAATTTTGTAAGTATTGGTGCTACTAAAAATTATATTGGGTTAGGATGATTTTGAATTTGTAATGGAAGATGGGAAGACCCAGGCTCCCCTGGATGGTGTTTTAACTGCTTGTAAAAGAGTATTGCAACAAGAGTTGAGAACTTGGAGATGCAATCTGAAGCACAAGTATTATGATGATAACAAGACTCAAGAGGAACAAGCGTCGGCTTGCAAAGATAAAAGAATTAATTCTGAGAAATGGACAAAATTGATGCAATATTGGGGTGAAGAAAGGACCAAGGTAATAATTCGTTGCAAATCTGTGATATATTATATCTTCATACAATGTGACATGTCATAACAATAATATTTGTTTCAGAATTTATCAGCTGCAAATAAGAAAATATGAAACATTGTAAGGCCTACCTATACCCATGGACCTGTGTGCTTTGCAAGCCACCGCTATAAACAGGTAAGAATATGCTAGTAATTAATCTATATTGATGATTTTATCTTACAAGATACCCTGTAAGTATTGAAATGTTCTAATTTTGTACTCAAACATTCAGAAAAACAAGCATTCGGCATTGGAGATCTATGTCTCAGGCCATTTAGATAATAAATTGAATTTCAAAGATAAGGAAACTAAGGAAATTTTTGTAAGTGGCGATGAACATTATTTTAACTAAATGTACACCATTTTCTTAACCACACTAACTTTTTTCAATTGTACCAATGACTATCAGCTAAAAGTTATTGATGCATGCATAAAGTGTGGACTTGACAAGACACGAGATCCAATGAAGTTTCAGTCACTTCTGGATGAAGTAATTGGAAAACACCGTGGAGGTTATGAAAGGGGTTTTGGTGGCACGGTATCACGCAGAGATATGCACAATCAGAGAGCAAAAGAAGTCCTACATGGTATTGTTACAGAACTTCAACAACAGCTTCATGATACAAGCAAGGAACTAGAGGTTAAGAATAGAGAACTCGCTGAAGCTAATTCAAGAATAGCTGCACTGGTATGGTCTTTACACCCTATAATTACTTTATTTTCTCCAAATATAAATATCATTTTTATGTACCACTAGGAAGGAAGTAATGGAAATAAGAATTCCATAGAAAGAAGGAATGCTCTCCGTCAGGAAATTATTCGTAATTCGGTACGTCAGATTCTACTTAAATTGTGATCAACTATAAACATATATGCCAGACATTGCACACTTATAACTTAATTTATTTGTCTTGTTTTGTAGGTCCGGTCTTCAACAATGTTGCAATCATCCACTCCACCACAAAGCCCATGCTCTCCTTAGTTATTGGAAATTAGTGATTTGATTCTCAACAGAGATCTAGATATCTTCGATTGTTTTTTCAGCAATTTTCTTATATGAACTCTTTGTTGTGTTTTGAGCACACGATTTACTTTATTTACTACTGCAATTTGTTAACCCTGAGTATGTGCCCAGCTTATGATTTGTACAGAGCTTGTTGTAATTGTTGTAGCTAGATAGTAACAAATGTTTATTCTCTGTATTGTTGTAATTGTTGTAGCTAGACAGTAACAAATGTTTATGACCGTCAATGTTACGAGATATCTACATTGTCTCAAATATGCTTAATACCTGCAACACATTTCAAACCAAGTTGAAATATATATTTAAGATTCTTAGTGTTTGCTCACAGGTGTATGTGTGTGCATTTTCCTATGTGTGCATGTGTCTTGTATCATGTGTGTGCCACATGTGGTGGTTGCGTGTGAGCATGTTGTGCATGTCCATGTGCAGATTTTAACAGAGGATATTCCACCATTCTGCACTATAATATGCGTAACTTTATAGTTCATCTTGGTTCATAATATGATCTCCAAGTACAAGAGTTTATGATATACTATGAACACTTATTAACAGATCGTGTACTCTTCAGGCGTAATATCATCAATCTTCTTGTTGCATACATTCAAAGAAACCACACAAGAGAGGTATCTTATTGCTTTAAACCATTTTATGGATCTTGAACAAGTATGATTTATAGTTGTCAAAATGTGGTTTCATTTCTGTTTGTGACAGGTCAGAGACTTAGCAATCAGATTGTAAGAAAGAAAGGGGGGAAGGGCACCCCACCCCCACACCAACACTTACATTTGTCCCTCCTCTCTCCACTGCTTGATTAATACACCGCCAGAAACAACCGCTGCTTCCTCTTTGAGTCTTTGAGCATCTACATCTTCAGCGTTGCCTGCGTCGTTTTAAGAATATGCAGTTGTAGATGCAGCTGATGCTGGTTGGCAAAGTTTCTTCCTGCCTACCAACCGAGCGGCAGGGTTGTTCCTCTTTGCATCCGAACTAGGTGAGTGTTTTTCTTACACTTGCTTTTACCTTCTTTTTATTCCTCCTCCTTCCTCCTTTTTGTGTAGCATTTATACCTCCGTGGTTCAGGCATAATTTGCTAATTATGTACACACATATTAGTTTGCTGCATGAGTTCTGTGTGGCCTGACCATTGATTGTGATATTCGACTCCTCATACAAAGTCATTGGAGTGGAGGTCTTATTCTGCTTCTTCTTCTAGTTCTTTTTTTCTCCTCTTTCTATTGTATGATCAAGTGTCACTGATTCCTATTTGCATACTGCTAGGCTCTGATCATGTGCACCTCTGTCAAAGTAGAGAATGAAAGTAAGCATAATCCTCATGCGTCAGCAGCTGAGGATTTAATAAGCTCTTGTGATTTCCCAAAAGGCTTAAGAGTTCTTCTTGTGGATGACGATGATGCTTCAGCAGAAGAGATCAAGTCAAAGCTTGAAGGGATGGAATATACAGGTACAGATCCATATATAATACCACTCCCAATCACCTTTTCGTCCAGACTTTCTGTCCTGAAAATACCACAGTGAGCCATGATGCTTCTTGTTATGATTCCAAACCCACTTTCTTTAAAATGCTATCTAAAAGTGTGCCTCCTTATTTTAGGGATAAACTTTCTCACACAACTAATGCTTTATCTAAGACTTGTTTTTCCCTCTCTTCTATTGGTCCTTCAGTTTCCAAGCTCTCTACCGACGCCGATGCACTGGCGAACGCGATGAATGGAACATACACCTTTCACGTGGCAATACTAGAGGTACTGCAGCTGAGGCCAGTATAGCCAGAGATCTCCTGTTCTCTTTGAACTTAAGTGGAGCCCTGATCGTGCATCACTTTTTTTTTTCTAATATATTTTTTTATAGGTCAACGCCAGAAATTGTAAAGACAGATTCCGGTTTCTCGAAATGGTTCGAGACCTTCCAACCATTAGTAAGTAATTTCTTTACATAATGATCAAATCAAACACACAAGCCCATTTGATTCGTGGCTGTACACTCCCTGTATCATCCTCGATCATCATCATTATGCGATTTACAACAGCCCCAATAGATGCATATAGTAGACAGCTATTTTGTAGCTCATATTCATTAAACTGACGTTCATGATGCCCTGATGCAGTGGTTTCAGATGTTTATTGCTTGAACATCATGATGAAGAGCATAGCAGTGAGTAACCTTCCGTTTCAACTGTTAGCAGTCCTTAATTTTTCCCAGCATGCATGGTGATCAATATAATGGTGGTATTAATTAATTGTCAGCTTGGCGCGGTCGAGTTCCTACAGAAGCTGATATCCGATGATAAACTAAGAAACATTTGGCAACATGTTGTTCACAAGGTTTGCTAATTTATTAAATGTAAACTCCCCATTTCCTCCACCAAATAAAAAAACCATACTCCACTTCCACAAAAGAATATATTATTCTATATTTTGAGGTGGAAAGTAAATCTGCTGAGTTTATGACTATGGCAGGCCTTCCGTGCAGAAGATAACACCCTATCCAGGCCACTGAGGCCCATTAAAGAAACCATATCAACAATGCTTCGTCTTCCATCAGAGACAGGAAGCCCTGACGATGGAAGCCAGAGCCGATCAGACGAAAATGATAGGTTTCCAGCTCCGTCAACTCCACAGCTAGATCAAGGAGGTCGGTTGTCAAAGGAGGAGCATAATCATGGCCAGAATAATTGCTCATCGGAGCAATTGGAAGAAATACAAGAAGTCATGGTTCCTGGACAATCAACACCCGGTTTCTCTGAACCAAAATTAGTCGACATTGCTTGTGATGATGAGATTGAAGAAGTTAATCATCAGGAGACTCAAACTCCTCTGAGCTCACCGGAAGGGGAAGCAGCTGAAGATGAGCATGAGAACTCTAGTACTCCAAATAAAGATGAGATGGATGTCATGAAAGAATCTGTTACATATGGTTCTGACTTCGAGTACAATGGAGAACTCGAATGCAGTCCAAATTATTTCACTAAAAAGAGATCATCCCCCGATCATAGCTCATTTTCTCATAACATTAGGACTAGCAAGAAAAAGATGAAGGTAGTTTACATAATTAAATATAATGCTCATCTCTTGCTCTATATTACTGGTATAATGATGAAAATTTCTTATAATTATGAGTTGCAATTGCTAGGTGGACTGGACCCCATAGCTGCACAAGAGATTTGTTCAGGTTGTTCAGCAGCTTGGGGTTGAGCAAGCCATACCTTCCAAGATCCTAGAACTTATGAAAGTGGAAGGCTTAACAAGGCACAATGTAGCCAGTCACTTACAGGTACCTGATCTCTAACTCTATCGCCGTGATGGTTAAATCTTTTTTTTTCTTTTACAAAATGAGTTCCAGCTCCCCGACTGCCCTATCCTCCAATTTGTTATTTACGTTCCACGCTGGCCTTCTACAGAAGTACCGGCTTCACCAAAGACACGTCTTACCAAAAGACAGAGAACAAAAATGGTTGCACCATAGAAATTACAGAGCAAGCCTGATTGCCAAGAAGCCAGTACCGGCTTTTCCTCCATATCAATCAAATTTCGGACTCTCCCCTACCCAGGCTTATCCTGCCTGGGGTCATCCAAGTCCTTACCCCATAAGCAGCCAAATGTGGGGATACCATGGCTATCCTATGTGGCAACCATCCCATGGGACTTGGCCGTGGAAGAGCTGCTACAGGGTGAGCTACTATAGACTTTTACATAATTTGCTTTAACTTTGGGATAAATAACAGTACACCTGTCACTTACTAAATTTTAAGAAACACTCCCAAAGGTCACAACGGTCAAAACATTTTACCATTGCCAACAATCATTAATAAAAGCTGAATTACTATTGGGCACATTATGTGCAGAAAGTTGGGTTCTGTATCCGTATTCAAAAAGTTTTCACCTTTTCTGCTTTTCAGATGTATGCTGATGCATGGGGCTGTCCAGTTGCACCTTCTCAAGAGCCTCCTCAACCTCCAAAGGTAAATAAAAATTCTCAAATTCGCATATATCGTGCATATTAAATATCGCCTATAATTCCTTAATAACTTGAAAAGAATAAACCTTACATAATATATAACATACTGGAATTTCATCATAACCATAACTTAGGAGTGGCACCTTCACTATTGCTACAATTGCTCCTAAGAAATCCATACGACCATCTGTTAGGGTACATACCATTCTACTTTCTCTGACAACAGCCAAGCTGTGTGTTCAAAGCTGCAAACGATACTAACTACGATTTGCAACTTACATGACTGACTTTTCTTGATGTGCCTTTCAACCACTTTTTTTTCCAATAACTACTGTATTGTGACTTGAGAAAGAAAAGTAGAATCTGATATTTAAGGTGCTGAAGAAAAGAAAAACCTCCCCATCAACCTTTTCTAAAGGGAATGCTATGACCTGATAGAATATCCCAACTACTACCGCCTTCCATGAGTAGTTTCTCTGTCTTCGTTCACACCTATATATGTTTCCAGGAAGAAACAGTCGACATGTCTTATGTTTCAATCACTATCAAGCACAGGTCTTGGATCTTATGATGCGTATATTGAGATTCACGAATGAAGATATTAAAAGAATTGACTCTACAAAGCAAACCAGAGGAAAACATATTGTTGACGGTATATTGAGCTTCCCTAGTCGCATAGTTAGTGGTGTGTTCAAAACACAACCAATGGAGGACTCAATAGAACCTCAGGTGAACTTCCCATATTTATAAATATCCTTTAATTTGAATGAAGGCCAAAAGTTGGTTTATATGCATGTATAATGCTATTCAAGTCTCCGTATATATAGTCATACGAAGTGAAATGCCTAGTGAATATAAATATTTAGTTCAGATATGTAAAGGAAAAATATGATGAAAATCATAAGACTACGTTTTCTTGCAAAATAATAGACCTCACATTTGAGACACTGCGATTTTTCATGTGTTGTGGGAAGTTTGGAAAAGGAATTTTCGAGGAAAAACACTGGCTAGTACAGATCAGAATGTGTGTAAAATTTTGAGACTCTCGAGTCATCATCCAAATAGAAGAATGCATATGGAAGGCCCCCTTTTGTTGCCGTTGAGTTCGATATGGAACACATCATTAACAGGAATATCCGTCTATAATATAGTTGTTACATTCTAACCCACCAAATATAATGTGCAGAGGCAACAGCAGCGGCAGAAGCCTCCTTTTGTTTTCCTTCTCTTCACAATTGTGCTTTGCCTATTATGGGATTGTCTAGGAAGATTTAGAAAGGCTTGCTTCTTTTCATATGCTGTATATTTGGTGGGTTTTCTATTTGAAGTGATGATAGTTGAATCTTTTGCTGATCGTCTGGCGACGTCTCTGTTTATAATTTTGACGAACAGGTAGCGGCCGCGCTGGAATCGTTCAGCCCGAGTCTCCCGAGAAGGTGATCGCCATCCGCAAAGGCGATGCGATCGCACTTCCCTTCGGCACGGTGACGTGGTGGTTTAACTCAGACGACACTGACCTAGTCGTTCTGTTCTTAGGTGACACCTCCGTGGCCCACAAGCGTGGCGAGTTCACCAACTTTGACATGATGGGATCTCGCGGCATATTCACGGGGTTCACCCCCGAGTTCGTAGCCCGTGCTTGGGACCTGACTGAAGACGAGGCAAAGAAGCTCGTCGGCAGCCATCCAGGTGCAGGGATCGTGTGGGTAGCCGACGGCCTGGAACTCCCGGAGCCCCGCGACAAGGACCGTGATGGATTCGTCATCAACTGCGAGGAGGCTCCACTCGATGTTGATATCAAGAACGGAGGACGGGTTGTGGTGATCTCCAGCGCGAACCTGCCGCTGGTCGGGGAATGTGGGTTTGGCGGTGACCTGGTTAAGCTTGATGTCGGTGCCATGTGTTCCCCTGGGTTCTCCTGCGACTCGGCCTTCCAAGTTACATACATCATCCGTGGCAGTGGGAAAGTTCAGGTTGTAGGGATGGACGGCAAGAGGGTGCTGAAGACTAAGATTAAGGCCGGCAGCCTGTTCATCGTGCCTAGGTTCTTCGTGGTGTCAAAGATCGCGGACGGGGAAGGGATGGAGTGGTTCTCCATCGTCACCACACCAAAGTCAGCTAACCTTTACGTTTCTCAGTCGCACGCATGCAATTATGTTATTAGTTTTCAAATAGATGGATTTTTTCTAATTGATTGCTACTTCATTATGTGGATGTAGCCCTGTTTTTACCCACCTAGCTGGAGCAACGTCGGCCTGGAAAGCACTGTCGCCGCAAGTTCTTCAGGCCTCGTTCAACGTACCTGTGGAGACCGAGAAGCTGTTCAGGTCCAAGAGAATTGCTAACGCCATCTTATATAGCTTGTTCACATCAATGTACCTGCAGGATGGAGGCTGGGACCATGAGGTGATGTTCAAAGGAGGGTTCTATGCTGCTGCTGCTGCAGCCGCCAACATGGGTGCTACCCCCTACTAGTTTCAGAAGAACGAAGCATGCATGTACACGCCTGTACTAGAGCAAGAACACATGAGCATATATGTAATTCTCTAGGCAAGGGGAAGCTGCGGGAAGGAGTCAGGGAAACAATAATTTTATTCTAAAAATGCCCATGGCTGGTTGTAAAGAGAAATTGAAATTCCTTGTAAAGAATGTTGTGTAAACTTGACATAGTTGGAATGGAATTGATATTTCGTCATCCTCTGTCTTGTGTATCGCTAATGGTGTTGTGAATGTTATTTTCTAATTTGTGGTCAAGATAACGAATAAATATTTTATAATCTTAACCTGGATTCATCTTTTAATGTAATATGTCATTCCATAGTAATTCACCATCACGAATAGGTGAAGCATATATATGTCACCTTCATTTTAATAGGTGACAGTATCCTGAATCACGTTCTATGGAATAGATTATGGCTTATAATGTCATCTATTTGCCACTTTCTGGAAACCTGAGAACCAATATAGATGACATCACTTGCAAAAGCTAACACAGTGTATAGCTTACATTTAATAGATGACGTTCATCAGGCAGATCATGTTGATCCATGTAAACTTTCAGGTCAAAGATGACATTCTTAATCATCACCTATAGAATGTTTTTTAGTAGTGAAATGAGGAGGCCATCGGCAAACCAGACATGAGACACCTTCGGGCCATTGCGACCCATTCTGATCGGTTTCCAATTGTCGTTTCGAACTTCGATCTCGATCATCTGTGATAGCCGCTCCATGCACAACACAAATATATAAGGTGAGAGTGGGTCTCCCTGCCTAAGGCCTCGGCTGGCTTTAAATTCCTATGAAGTTTTACCATTCCACACAATAGATGAGCTACCTTCCGTGATGGACCTCATGATGTAGGTCCTAATGTTCTCTGGCATCCCAATGCGCATAAGAGTGTCAACGATGAATCCCCAGGACATCTAATCATATGCCTTATTGAGGTCTATTTTGATAGCCATGGACCTCGCCCCCTTTTTACGTTTCATAGTATGGATTATCTCCTGCACCACCGCTATGTTATCGGTTATTCTTCTACCAGGAACAAAACTACTTTGAGCTTTGGAGATCCACTCTGGCATCAACGTCTTGAGTCATTCAACAACAAGCTTAGAGATGACTTTCAAAATCACATTGTTCAGCAAGATAGGTCTAAGATTCTCACACTTTTTAGGTTCGGCCACCTTGGAAATTAGAACAATAGTGGAATTACACATCTCCCTCGACATATAGCCATCAACTAGAGCCTTCCTAACTGTAGTGATCACGCTTCTTCTCATAGTGTTCCAGTTTTTCTGTAAAAAGAAGTTGCTGACTCCATCTGGCCCAATCGCCTTCCCGGGTTCCATCATCAACACGGTTCTATGGATTTCCGCTTCAGATGGCGAGCTGCCTATGTCTATCATCTGCTCAGCCATAAGGTTGTTGTATTCACCTGAGATATGCATATACAGATAGTCTTGTGCTGTGGTAGGAGCATGTGGTGTTAAGATATTCCCGTTGGTGTGGCCCAAAATAATAGTTATTTATTTATTAAGTATTTCCTGAAGGGATGCATCCATTGGGTTGGGCAGTTCCCCAAAACTGCTGTGTCTCTTCGTGATGGAAAGAGAGACAATAAATATATTATATATATGGGTTTTGGTCCTCTCTCCGAGATTGTCCTGTAACAGAATCCATCTAACGGAGAATCATAAGGGAAGAGAAACCGAACACCCCGTTCGTTCCAAAGAGACGTCCGCTCGTCTCCCTCAAGGGATCTCGCTTCCGCTTGATGTTCACTGCATCATTGTCCATTGTTGCCTGGAGACGCCGACATAGTCTTGTCATTGCACAAGTGAGATGGATGCTACACAGAATCCTGGTAAGTTAGTACTCTAACAATGGTATCAGAGCAAGATTTGATCACTTCTACTGTTGCTCTGGATCGCACGCATGTCTGCCTTCATGAGTTGTTTTCTGTCACATGGACGCTTGGCGATTTTTCGCTCAAATAATGAAACGGTGTCTGCATTGCCGGTCTTTCCATCCATAATTTTGTGGACCTGATGTCTCGTTCGTTCGTCCAATTATCAAATTCTGAAGACATCCCATGATTTCTGGCAGGAGACGCTGCTTCACATTGCCAGGCCGATGTGTCGGACAGGTGTTTATAAAACACAGTCTTCTTCTTCGTTGTTACTGACTGGAATATTGTTTCTCCGTAAAGAAACTATCCACCGCTAAGTTGTTCTTGGATTAGACCTTTCAACGATTGATTTGACAGAAAATAGTATGAGTTTATCAATATCATGCTGTAGTAATATCACGATTTCTTGAGTAAACGCCGCCCGAAGGATGTGAGACTACTGCCTAAAAGATTTTCTTTTTGAAACAACATCAAAGTATAAATACACTATTGTTTGTCAAACACACATGGATTTGTATCGTTTATCTACCCACTTGTTAATTGACATTAAATATAGTATCCCCAATCATCAACGTAGTGTTATTCTATGAGTATACTGAAGGATGTGTGGCCTTCTTAACAGTGCTTTCTACCTTCCTACTGTAATTAATTTTGTGACTAGTGCACTTACATAATTACAGATCTCATTATATTCCCATCGGCACTCCAGCGCTGGCCCTAAATCAAACCTATTAAAAT
Source organism: Alisma plantago-aquatica (assembly GCA_963693085.1). NCBI lineage: Eukaryota > Viridiplantae > Streptophyta > Magnoliopsida > Alismatales > Alismataceae > Alisma > Alisma plantago-aquatica. Next base: position 1,680,290,418 of record OY856409.1, on the reverse strand, counting down.
TTTGATTTTGAACATGTCTAAAACAATATACATCAGCCATTGGGTTCCGCACAAACAAGTATTTATAATCTGGCCTTGAGCACAGATGCTTTGCGCAACGAATTAGGTGGGAATTACATAGATGAGGGGCAAACATGTTAATTGGATGATGGTCCCTATTAATGTGTATTTCAATGTAATCTGATGATTCAGGATTTTAAAAAAAAAAGGATTATGTAAATACGGCAGTGCACAACGGTTGGCCATCATTTATATAACACGTTACAAATGTATACTTGAGTGAATAATCAGCATAAATATTAAGTTACACAAGTGTCTCACCAAAGTGAGCACATAGTAATAAATGTATACTTAAAATTGAATTGTGCTTAATGGTATATCATTTTATTTGTGGCAAGCACGATGTAGATTTGCATATGTTTTTGGATTTATAATATACTTTGTCCAAAGGTGAAGATATTTTATAAGTCTAATGCATATGTTGGTTTTAAGTGGGCATGACCCGCTTTATATACTAATCCTACTCAATGTTACAAATTTATCTAAAGATAATTTGCAATGACTAGTTGTGATTAGAATTATAAAAGTAGATAAAGTGGACCTCAAAATTTACTTTTATATTAAAATTGTGGTTTTATTACGAAATTTTTACTATTGCAGTTATTTCCTCATCCCTGTATGCTGAAAATAACAATATTCCTACTCTCAACGGTTCAAATTTTAATGAATGGAAAGAAAAGGTCATGTTTACATTAGGTTGTATGGACTTAGACTTAGCTTTCCGAGTGGAGAAACCACAACCACTTACAGAGGAAAGTACCACTATAGAAAAGGTCAATTATGATAAGTGGGAACGTTCTAATAGGCTTAGTTTGTTGCTTATGCAAGAAAATATGGGAAAACATATTAGACGGTCCATTCCCACTTCAGAATTGGCAAAAGATTTTCTAAAGGCAGTGGAGGAGCAATATGTTTCTTCCAGTAAGTCTAGGGCCAGCACCCTAATGGCCAAGATGTGCTCTATGAAGTACAATGGTTTGTGTGGGATCCGTGAACACATCATGGAAATGAGAGACATTGCTGCACAACTCAATGAGATGGAGTTATCTATCTCTGATGCATTTCTTGTTCATTTCATTTTAACCTCCTTGCCTAGTCAGTATGGATCATTCAAAGTCTCTTACAACACACAAAAGGAAAAATGGTCAATAAATGACTTATTGGCCATGTGTGTTCAAGAAGAAGAGAGACTCAAGAATGAAGGGGTGCCTGCTGCACATTTAAGCACCCATGACAAGCATAATCGCAAGGGTAAAGGAAAAATGAAAGGAACTGCTCCTATCTCAGGTGGAGTGTGCAAGCCAGGTGATGGCAAGGCCAGGGGAAGTGAGGCTAACATGAAATGCTTCTTCTGCCGTAAGAAAGGACATGCTAAAAAGGAGTGTTTCAAGTACAAGAAATGGTTGGAAAAGAAAGGTATAATGTCTCTTGTTTCATATGAATGTCATCTTTCAAATGTTCCTTTTTATAGTTGGTGGCTTGACTCTGGTGCCACTGTGCATATTTCCAATACATTACAAGTATTTCTGAATCAAAGGAAACCAACGGAGCGTGAAAAAGTCCTTTATTCTGGAAATAAATTGGGTTCACACGTAAAGGCTGTTGGCACATGCAGACTAATCCTTGACAATGGAAGCTTGCTGGATTTAGAAAATACTTTCTATGTACCAAACTATAGTAGAAATTTAGTCTCTATTTCTAGATTAGACAAACTAAATTATGCTTTTATTCTTCAAAGTGGACAACTCTCATTGTATAAAAATTCTAGCATTATTGGTACTTGTGTTTTAATAAATGATCTTTATCAAGTTCAATTAAGCCCTCATTTTGAGCAATCACTTATAGTCCAGCATGATATTATTGGAAATAAACGCACATTACTAGATGAAAAGTCATCACTACTATGGCACCGAAGGTTGAGACACATATCTAAAGAAAGAATCCAAAGATTAGTAAAGGAAGGCATTTTAGGGCCTTTAGATTTTACCGACTTTGGAACATGTGTTGAATGCATAAAGGCTAAGCAAACCAACATTTCTAAAAGGGGTGCTAAGAGGAGTAATGGAGCATTAGAAATAATTCACACAGATATTAGTGGACCTTTTCCACCTTGTTTTACAGGGGAAAAATATTTTGCAACCTTTATCGATGACTATTCACGATATATGTTCCTCTACTTATTAAATGATAAAAGTGAGGTTTTTCAAGCCTTTAAGGACTTTAAGATTGAAGTGGAGAAACAATTAGGTAAAGTGATTAAGATAGTCAGATCAGATAGGGGAGGTGAATATTATGGAAGGTTCACTGAGATGGGACAAAGAAAGGGACCATTTGCACATTTCCTTCAAGAAGAAGGCATTGTACCTCAATATACAATGCCAGGCACACCAAGTCAAAATGGTGTAGATGAAAGAAGGAATCGAACATTAAAGGAAATGGTTCGTGCAATGCTTTGTAATTCATCCCTTCCTTCTACAATGTGGAGTGAGGCTTTAAAGACGGCAGTGCATGTATTAAACAAGGTTCCTAGCAAGTTTGTCCAGAAAACCCCATATGAATTATGGATAGGAAGGAAGCCATCCTTGAACTGTATGCATATATGGGGATGTCGTGCCGAAGCTAGAATCTACAATCCACATGAGAAGGCATTTGACCCAAGAACCACTAGTGGTTTCTTTATTGGTTACCCAGAGAGGGAAAAGGGATATATGTTTTATTGTCCATCTCATCCACGAAAGATAGTCGAGACTGGTTAGGCTAGATTTTTGGAGGATCATCAAGTCAGTGGGAATGGTTTGCTTCAGAATGTAACTTTTGATGAAGTGCAGGATAGTGTTGTCACACCTACACCTAGTCAAACTCAGATAAGCTATCCAATTATTGTTCCCATGAACAATTGTCAAGTGGATGAGCCAACAAAAGTAGATCATGATCCTAGTCAGGTTGTAAATGAACAAATTGATCATGTTCATGATGAAGGACAACCTGAAGAGCCTACAAAAAATGTAGAACCCAATGCTGAATTACGAAGATCAACCAGATCAAGGAGGCCTGCCATTCCATCTGACTATGTTGTATACCTTCAAGAGCCAAATTTAGACTTTGAAGATATTGATCCCTTATCTTTTTCACAAGCAATAAATTGTGAAAATTCCTCTAAGTGGCTTGATGCCATGAAGGAGGAACTGATATCCATGGATAAAAATCAAGTATGGGACCTTGTACCTTTGCCAGAGAATGTTAAACCTATTGGTTGCAAATGGGTCTTTAAGACCAAAAGGAACTCAAATGGTGAAATAGAGAAGTACAAGGTCAGACTAGTTGCTAAAGGTTTCACACAAAAGGAAGGCATTGATTATAAGGAGACCTTTGCTCCAGTCTCATTAAAGGACTCTTTTAGGGTAATCATGGCCTTAGTAGCTCATTTTGATCTTGAGCTACATCAAATGGATGTGAAAAAAACATTTTTAAATGGAGATTTATCTGAAGAAGTCTATATGGAACAACCAGAAGGTTTCATTGATAATAGTAGAAGTCACATGGTTTGCAAATTGAAGAAATCAATATATGGACTGAAACAAGCATCCCGACAATGGTATATAAAATTTAACACCATTATATCAACTTTTGGGTTTAAACCAAATATTTTTGATCGGTGTACATACCTCAAGGTCAGTGGGAATAAATTCATAATATTGATTCTTTATGTGGATGACATTCTACTGGCAAGTAATAACATTGCTATATTAAATGAAACTAAAGAATTTCTTTCCTCTAACTTTGAGATGAAAGATATGGGAGAAGCTTCATATGTACTTGGTATTGCGATACATCGGGACCGAGTAAAGGGCATACTCGGTATATCCCAGAAAGCTGACATATATCAAGTTTTAGATAAGTATGGAATGAGAAATTGTTCACCTAGACCTGCACCTATAGTTAAAGGAGATAAGTTTAACTCCAAGAAGTGTCCTAGTAGTGATATAGAAAGGAATGAAATGAGGAAAATACCATACACATATGTAGTTGGGAGCCTACAATATCTACAGATATGCACCAGACCGGACATTGCTTTTTCTACTGGAATGCTTGGGCGTTACCAAAGTAACCCCGACATGGACCATTGGAGAGCTGTGAAAAAGGTGATCTGCTATCTGCAAGGAACAAAGGATTACATGCTTACATATAGAAGGACAAACCACCTTGAGGTTACGGGATATTCAGATGCATATTTTGCAGGATGTCTAGATAGTAGGAAGTCTACAACAGGCTATGTCTTCCTATTGGCTGATGGTGTAGTATCATGGAGAAGTATTAAGCAAAAGACTACAGCTTCATCTACCATGGAAGCTGAACTTATAGCTTGCCATGAAACATCATCACATGTGATATGGCTTAAGAATATGATACAAGATCTTAAAGTTGTTGACTCAATTCATAAGCCAATACAGATATATTGTGATAATGAAGCCGTAGTCACTTTTTCTAATAATGATAAAAGCACAACGACATGCAGACATCTAGACATAAAACTCTACGTTGTCAATGAGCGAGTTGACAACAAGATGATACAGATTGATCACATTGGTACACAACACATGATATCAGATCCTCTTACTAAAGGGCTAGCTCCAGGATTGTATACATCTCATGTAAAGAATATGGGTCTGAGAAAGTTATTTGATGTGTAATGAATAATGTGATTTAATAATGTAATATTTATTGTGTGATCACATATATGACTCGCTATTTCTGTTTCAAATACTAGTTATAATAGAATGTCGATTTTGACATCAAGTTGGACCAAGGAAATAGGTTTTGAGGTCAACCTATTCATAAAGTTTGTATCACTATACATAAAATGTTTAGATATTGTGGTGCATAGAAGGGAGTACTCATTTGATGATTATCAACCACTATGACTCATATCTGACTTTTATGTATATGTGTTTATATTAATGGATCAATGGAAAATGAATAAATATGATTGCCATGGCATTTTGGGCCAAGTGGGAAAATGTTAAGATCTTCCCGTTGGTGTGGCCCAAAATAATAATTATTTATTTATTAAGTATTTCCTGAAGGGATGCATCCATTGGGTTGGGCAGTTCCCCTAAACTGTCGTGTCTCTTCATGATGGAAAGAGAGACAATAAATATATTATATATATGGGTTTTGGTCCTCTCTCCGAGATTGTCCTGTAACAGAATCCATCTAACGGATAATCATAAGGGAAGAGAAATCAAACACCTCGTTCGTTCCAAAGAGATGTCCGCTCGTCTCCCTCAAGGGATCTCGCTTCCGCTTGTTGTTCACTGCATCATTGTCCATTGTTGCCTGGAGACGCCGACATAGTCTTGTCATTGAACAAGTGAGATGGATGCTACATAGAATCCTGGTAAGTTAGTACTCTAACATGTGGCGCCCATTTGAAGTGGCAAGTAACCGACTCCATTAAAGCCTCCTCATCAGTAACCCAATGTCCATTACTATCTTTCAGGTTTGTTATAGTATTTGTCCTCCTTCTTTGATTAATATGATAGTGAAAGAACTTCGAGTTTTTGTCGCCTTCTATGAGCCAAGTAACGTGGCTTCTGTGCTTAAGGTCAATCTCCTCGCTTCTCAAGATGTCATCGAGCTGGATTTGGAAATCAAGGCACAAAGCGTTGGAAATAGCATTGTACTGGATGGCCAAGTCTTTTTGCAGCCGTTCAATATTTTTAAGGAGTAAATCTTTCTGCTTCCTTTTCTTCTTCATCTGTGCACCGTCCCATTTTTGGATCCCAGCTCGAGCGTTACGCAAAGCCTCTGAGAATCCAAGGTTGGAGTCCCATTGTTGGTTGAGCATGTCTGCAAAACCTTCATCACTCTGCCACGATGCTCTCATTATGAACATTCTTGGTTGTTGTCCGCGTCGCCAACATTTTACCAAGAGAGGTGAGTGATCATACCCCATTTTGGGTAAATGCTCGATAAATAGGTCTGGAAAATGTTAATGAACTCAGCGTTAGCGACCGCCCGATCTAGTCTCTCCTGTTTGAGGCCATGTCGGAAAGTAAATTTCATGCCCGAGTAACCCATGTCACTCAGACCAGCCTCCATAAGAGTGCTCTCAAACATGCAAGCTTCTGTCCTGTTAAAAGTCTTACAGACACTTTTCTCCCAGGGATACAACACAGTGTTGAAGTCTCCGATCACCATCCATGGATCCCGGATCCAGTTGCTCATATGAATGATGTGCTTCCAGATCAAACTTCTAGTCCCATTTACAGACTTGCACAAACCATAGTCAGAAAGAAAGCGTTGTTGATCTTGCCAGTAATGAATTGTCTATGGTTGTTGACGACATTCATTGTGCACTGATTCACATTCCAGCATAACCAAATACCTCCACAGAACCCCCTGGCCTCCACTCTGTAAGAGTTCAAAAAATTGAGCTTTTTAATTGTTCTGTCAGCTCTATCCGCACTGATTCTGGGTTCCAAGATAGTGGTAAGCTTTGGTTTATGGATGGACATAAGATCCCTCAACATCCTACACCTATCATCACCTCCTATCCCCCTAGTATTCCAGCAGAGGACATTCATCATGAGTGCAGGTTGGAAGATTAGGCCAACCGGCCAGTGGATGTGCTTTCCTTCTGTTCGACAGGAATCCCCCCTCTGTATGTGACTTCCTTTTCCACAGATTGTTGTAAAAGCCTCAGGTTCTTCCTTCTTTGCTCGTAAGGCGGGTTCACCCTAGTCTTTTTCATCTTTCAAATAGTACTTTTGAGCCTCCTACCACTAATAGCGGGTTCAGGCACGTTTCTCTCCATAGATGCCCCTTTGTTTCTATCTCTGGTCTTCTCCTCCTCTGATGTCCCGATCATTCCCTGCATTTCCTGAGTTATCCTCCAGGGACGGCTGATCTTCCTGCCCATCGTCGTGAGCCCCGATTGATTCCTCCACCGCTGCCACACCCGTGTTCTCAGCATCGTCCTCTATATGGATGACTTTGCCTGCTGTATCAACCTCCATTTCATTAATGACTTCATCGATTTCTGGATTGACAACAACATGGATTTTCTCTTTGCCCTCCTTATCAGTCGATGGTGCTTTAGATCTGGCATTATCCACCTTCTATGACTGTTTCTCACTGCTTGGCCCCTACTTCCCCATCTCTCTTATCGATAAGGTGGCCTTACGCTTAGGTGTCCACTTTTTTGTTTTTCTATGTGACACGGAGCTCGCATGGACCTCCTGTGCTATACCATTCTCTTGATCGATCTGATCCTCATCCTCAAACAACAGATTATCAGAAAGGTTGTTGGAAGGTGGTGCCTCTGGTTGTTTGTCCGCCTGCCTCGGGACAGTGTGCGTTCGGTGGTGTTTCCTTCCCCGTCTTTTTTGTCGTTGCCAAGAACCCTCAAAACTCCCTTCCTGCCCATGTCATCCTGGCGCTTGTTCGATTTCCTCAGACCTGCTTTGGTGTGTTGCTGAAGATGAATGGCTTTGGGTCGCATTGTGCCCTGCTTTACCGCATATAACGTCCAGTGCGACTTCGTACTCAACTCTGTATTCTATCCCGTTGATAAATTTTGAGGAGTTCAAAGGTTTTGTGGTGTCTACCTCAATGACAAGCCTCACGAACTTGCTTCTTGTGCACATCACCGCGTGGTTGTCAACTTTGATTAGCTTCCCAAGTGCCATGACGATGACTTCAAATAGATTTGAAACATATATATAGGTGTACGGGAAGATCCATGATCCTCACCCATGTCACGACGTGTTTAGGAAACTCATCGGAGGACTTGAACAAAGGGAACTAGTCCCACACTGCCAGACAACACCCGAACAGCTTCCAGGGCCCTCCGCTCATAGTCGTTTGGTAGTCTTCTTCGTAGGACATTTGGACAACATAATGTCCCTTGTCCAGTTCGAACACATTAAACCTTCCTTTAGGGTTCCACAACAGCTTGATGCGGTCGTGCAGCGTCATGAACCCTACTTTGGCTCCTATCAGACGGATCACCACCGCATACCTCCACGGCTTCACGAGCCCCTCTTCCGCCTCTGGGTTGATGTGTATTGTCAGGCACCCTTCCTCAAACGCACTACAACAAAAGATATCAAGGGCTAGCCCAGATCTTGTAGCCAACACTAGACAAGCTACACCAACCCTTGTAGCGAACTAAAAGTCTGTGGCCAATTACTGGTAGCCATTGCCTTCGTAGACATTTTTTTTTTGCTACAACGATTCTTGTAGCCAGTACAAAGCTTGTAGCAAATTACATATCCTATATTTTTATAATCAATCAAGGATGGATACAACTATATATGTGGCTTTACAATGTAGATACATGAGAAGTCTATATTTTGCAATATATGCTTCACATTTATCACAACAATAACATCCTTTTTCAAACTAATCAACCGATAGCCTGCTATGGATAAGATACACAGACAATTTATTCTGAATTCATAAATCTTTATTATTATAAAAGGAAAAGATTCACAGCGTCTACAACAACATCCATTACATATATACGTACACAATGAAAATAACTGAACAACTACTGGTCACTGGACAACCCAAATGAACTTCAGATTACAAACATTTTACAAACACGGAAGCTCCATTATAAAGATAGACGTGGTCATGTATATTTCACAACTTTCTTCCATGCTTAGCACTTCCGACACAAGTGTATAAGAAGTTGCATTCATCTGTACACCTATAATATATATATACACAAAATGAATAACCAAATTCACAGATTATATATATGGAAAGGTATTAAAATATGAGACAAATTATATTATACATATAGGTATGCTAAACAAGAAAAAATATCTAAAAAATCATTATTGAATATTGCTTAGAGAAAGCACCTAATAAAAAGATTTATGTTTACTGATTTGAAGGATAACCATGTGATGATGATGACAGAAAGTTAGAAAAACACTTACATCAACTTCCTCACATACAAGCCACCGAGTACTGGTACCACATCCAAATCACCATACCCCTACTCAACTATACTCTGCTTCCCTCTAACCACGCTTTCCTCTAACCAAAAACCTTTGTTTCCCTTTTCCTGCAGCATGAACCACAAAAAAGCATCGACACCAACCACCACCGAAGATCCCTCAAAGCCCACCTCCCTGTCCCAGCTCTCATGTAAACCTCCTACCACCACAAACCCTTCCTATGATGCCAAAAACTCCACTATAATCATGTAGACTCCATCCTGCCATTTCCCAAACCCTTTTTTCCTTCCCCTTTTCACTCAATACAAAACAAGTTTGTCCCCTTATTCCCCTAGCCTAGCCACCCAGCATCTAGAGAAACTACCTTCATCCGCAAGTGAAACCCAATACTCTGTCAACTCCCCTAATCCAGCTCGTACCACAACCCATCCCCGGTTCTATTTGTACCCCTATGCCATGATGTGCATCACACAACAAGAAATTCAAGCTCCTAGATCTTCACCTACCCACCCCTCCCAACATGCTTTGCACACAAGTAACCTATAGTAATATGATTAAACCAGTGTTTAATTGAAAAATGACAGTCAAAGGGGCAAAGCACAAATAAAGATAGCTTCTCTTGAGAAAGATAATTATCATGATGGAAAAGATAATTGCTCCAAAGTCAGTGGCAAGCTAACCAACCAACTAATCCAGCTCGCAAGCAATCCATCCCCTCCATTATATGTACCTCTCTTATCTAAACTTGGATCACACAACATTGAACCCCTATTCCTAGGTCTTCACCTACCCACCCCTCCCAACAGATAGATCACCCCAGTTTGGAACCCCTATTCCTACATCTTCACCTACCCACCCATCCCAACACATACATCACACATGTTACCTACTGTAATGATCAAACTGGCATTGTAGAGAAAAATGACAGTACAAAAGGGAAAATCACAAATAAATATAAATGTTCTTATGAGAGATCATAAACAAAAGAGAAAAGATAATTTCTCCAAAGTCATTGCAAACTATTGAGTACATGCTACAACTAACTAATTGAAATCATGAACTGCCAAGCCCTCGCGTAAAATATATCGAGTACGTGCAATGTATTAGAAAGCGGGAGGCGTGCGGACGGCACCCTGTAACCGATTAAGCGGTAGGCGGGCGATTTTTGAAAAAGCGGGTATCTAAATTTTATATATTTTTATACAAAATTACATGTATGTGTATATAAAAAATATATTTATAAGGAACTTCTATACATATCTAATCAGCAAATCAGTAATGAACTAAGTATTCATCAATACTTACAATTAATCAGCATCTCTAATCACTAAAATCAGCAAGCAGATCAGTAATTGTATATAACAAACTATGAATTATTGAATTAAAGTAATCACTAAAGTAATACTAACCAGCAGTACCAATCATTAATCACTGAAAGCAGCAAGGAAATCAGTAAAACTAATCATGCATTACTAGTATAATAGAGCAATAGGATATTTACTTAGATGCATTACAGCAGTACCCAATTATTACAGCTTACACACAAAGTATGCATTCTAAATTAGGACTAGCTATATCATAGAACATTTAATGTATACAAGTTTCGTATATTATAGTCAATACTACTTGGCTATGTAATTAATTAATGTTAGATGCTTACATTAAGATTTTTAAACAAAAGCAGGAAAAAGTGGGCAAAAAAGTGGGAAAAAGCGGGTGAGGCGGGCAAAAAGCGGGCGATTTTGTTCAAAATGATTAAGCGGGCGATTAATGGCAAAATTAAGCGGCTGGGGGTCATGGGAGCTTATGCGGGCGCTTAAGCGGCCCGCCTGGGCGTTTTTTATTTCACTGAGTACGTGTACCACATTTGATCTCCAAACCCCTACCTAATCCCACCCCTTCTTTCGTATGTTCCTGCTTCCCTCTAATCACAACCCTGAGTTGACGCTCATTTGTTCTTCTCCTACAGAACAAACCCCAAAAAGGAAGCAACACCAACCTCTCTATCACAGCTCCCTAGTATCCTCCTCCCACCACAAACTTCCTCTAACCCCGACAACTCCACCATAATCCCATAGAATATCCTGCCATTACCCAATACCACTTCTTCACCTTTTCACCCTTTATTGAACAGTTTTCTCCTACTTCCCAAGTCTCGCAAGCAGATCACTACCATCTCCAAGTGAAATCAAGTACCTGATCAACACCCCTAATCCAGCTCGTATCCACATTCTTCCCTTGTAATTTTTTCCCTTGGACCAAACTTGCAGCACATAAAGACAAACCCCTGCTCCTGACTCCATCTATCCACCCCTCTCAATAATTACATTACACAGGTTACCTAGACCATGCCATGCCCACAGTAATCGAGAACAATGAGATGACTACGATGATATGAACCTGGTCAGATCATGTGATCTTGGCACTGAAGAAAAGAAGCCAACATCATCTTCATTCCATTTTCCAAAATATGACTGACGTCAGTGATCCTAGCACCAAACAAGGTCAAGCTCAGGTACAACTCATTAGTGGCTTGTATTTCAAACCCTATTGAAGTTAATGAGGGACAAATGGGTGCTAGGATCCATAAAGTTGATGAGAATATAAGTAGATTCCATAAAGTTTTTATGACAAATCAAGAGCTAGAAAAAAATAGTACCAATGAGAAATAGATATAAAAAAGGGACTTTATATGGGAGAGTTCCTTGAAAATTATTGAACAAATTGACATCATTAATTGACATCATTCACTAGATAGAAGATATTTATCAAATAACATTAGTTGATTACCTCAATCAAATCCAACTTGCAATAAACAACATCATTATTCCCACCTAGTGATCGATCCTGGCACAACAAATGACAATTAGTGGATACACCAATCAACCACAACTGGGAGTGGGAGTGGGTTGGGCAGCTGTGGAGGAAACCTGGACACGGCAGGCGTCACAGCGATGAGAGGGAGGGGTTATCGGGGGCGAGGGATTCGGGAGCATAGGAAACAGGAGACGGTTTGAGAAAGTAAGTTGTGCGGACTGGTCTAATTCAAAGGGTGGGATGGAATCCGACCGTGCCCAATATTTTTTAGTAGCCCGCCTAAAACAAGTCTGTAGAAAAATACATATATACAATTGATAATTTTGCACTGGTAGCTAATAATTTGCTGGGCCGGTAGCGAAATTTTGGGCTTGTAGCGGAATATGGGCTTTTTTCTAGTGAAAAGTCTTACAACCACTTTTCTCCCAGGGATACAACACAGTGTTGAAGTCTCTGATCACCATCCATGGATCCCGGATCCAGTTTCTCATATTAATGATGTGCTTCCAGATCAAACTTCTAGTTCCCATTTACAAACTTGCACAAACCATAGTCAGAAAGAAAGCATTGTTGATCTTGCAAGTAATGAATTGTCTATGGTTGTTGATGACATTCACTGTGCACTGATTCGCATTCCAGCATAACCAAATACCTCCACAACACCCCCTGGCCTCCACTCTGTAAGAGTTCGAAAAATTGAGCTTTTTAATTGTTCTGTCAGCTCTCTCCGCACTGATTCTAGGTTCCAAGATAGCGGTAAGCTTTGGTTTATGGATGGACATAAGATCCCTCAACATCCTACACATATCATCGCCTCCTATCCCTCTAGTATTCCAGCAGAGGACATTCGTCATGAGTGCAGGTTGGAAGATTAGGCCAACCGGCCAGTGGATGTGCTTTCCTTCTGTTCGACAGGAATCCCCCCTCTGGATGCGACTTCCTTTTCCGCATATTGTTGTAAAAGCCTCAGGCTCTTCCTCCTTTGCTCGTAAGGCGGGTTCACCCTAGTCTTTTTCATCTTTGAAATAGTACTTTTGAGCCTCCTACCATTAATAGTGGGTTCAGGCATGTTTCTCTCCATAGATGCGCCTTTGTTTCTATCTTTGGTCTTCTCCTCCTCTTTGGTGTCCCGATCATTCCCTGCATTTCCTGAGTTATCCTCCAGGGACAGCTGATCTTCCTACCCATCATCGTGAGCCCCGATTGATTCCTCCACTGCTGCCACACCCGTGTTCTCAGCATCGTCCTCTATATGGATGACTTTTCCTGCTGTATCAACCTCCATTTCGTTAATGACTTCATCGATTTCCAGATTGACAACAACATGGATTTGTTCTTTGCCCTCCTTATCAGTCGATGGTGCTTCAGATCTAGCATTATCCACCTTCTATGATTGTTTCTCACTACTTGGCCCCTCCTTCCCCGTATCTGCTATAGATAAGGTGGCCTTACACTTAGGTGTCCACTTTTTTGTTTGTCTATGTGACGAGGAGCTCGCATGGACCTCCTATGCTATACCATTCTCTTGATCGATCTGATCCCCATCCTCAAACAACAGATTATCAGAAAGGTTGCTGGAAGGTGGTGCCTCTGGTTGTTTGTCCGCCCGCCTCGGGACAGTGTGCGTTCGGCGGTGTTTCCTTCCCCATCTTTTTTGTCGCTGCCAAGAACCCTCAAAACTCCCTTCCTGCCCATGTCGTCCTGGCGCTTGTTCGATTTCCTGAGACCTGCTTTGGTGTGCTGCTAAAGATGAATGACTTTGGGTCGCATTGTGCCCTACTTTACCGCATACAGCCTCCGGTGCGACTTTGTACTCAACTCTGTATTCTATCCCGTTGATAAATTTTGAGGAGTTCAAAGGTTTTGTGGTGTCTACCTCAATGGCAAGCCTCGCGAACTTGCTTCTCGTGCGCATCACCGCGTGGTTGTCAACTTTGATTAGCTTCCCAAGTGCCATGACGATGACTTCAAATAGATTTGAAACATATAGGTGTACGGGTAGATCCATGATCCTCACCCATGTCACGACGTGTTTAGGCAACTCGTCAGAGGGCTTGAACAAAGGGAACCAGTCCCACACTGCCAGACAACACCCGCACAGCTTCCAGGGCCCTCTGCTCATAGTCATTTGGTAGTCGTCTTCATAGGACATTTGGACAACGTAATGTCCCTTGTCCAGTTCGAACACATTAAACCTTCCTTTAGGGTTCCACAACAGCCTGATGCGGTCGTGCAGCGTCATGAACCCTACTTTGGCTCCTATCAGACGGATCACCACCGCATACCTCCACGGCTTCGCGAGCCCCTCTTCCGCCTCTGGGTTGATGTGTATTTCCGGGCACCCTTCCTCAAACGTAAGTTCGATATCCTCTTGATCAAGACGATCCTCGTACAGCCTCTCTAGAAAATGTGTGTCTTGGGATCACTGAGACTGTTCTTGACTTCTTGCCCCTCCAACCACCTTGTTGAAGGATGGGACACTTGAATCATCTGTTGTCTTCGTTTTCAATTGTGCCCAGTGGCGTAGCCACATGGAGGCACACGTGGGCACGGGCCCCACCTGCGTTCGTCAAAATGTATACTAATCAAGGCATATTTGTTACAGATTTTGGAAAACTTACATGCAATATCATGTCTTGTGTCTTACCTTTTCATTTGCAAAAATAAGGTGCCCACCCTTTGATCAAATTCTGCCTCCTTCACTGATTGGGCCTATTGGTACCCCGTGGTTTCTAGACTTGTCGTCCTGTGAATATCGCCTCCAGACTCACCGTTATGAGGTTGCAACCCATCAACTGCGTTCAGCAGTTTCCCTCCCCTCATACCGCACACTTGGAAATTTAACCCGACGAGTGGGATGGAAACCCTACCTTCCGCCGCCATATACCCACCACGTCGAGATGTAACAGACACCGTTCTTTGGCTTCTCGAACCTCCGTTGGCCTCGTCTCTCCTGTTGTCCTTCACTCCATTCACCACTGAATAGATTCCTCCTTCTAGAACCATTCCCCACCCTTGCCACCATCGTCGTCGTTCCCCGAAGAATTGTCGCTTCCCCTACATGCCCCTTCGCTCCCCATCTCTCCTCTTTTTCCCATATTTTGTTTTTGCTCACTTCTCTACTTTCTTGTTTTTATTGTGTAAGGGCATTCTGGTCTTTTTCATGTGGTTTCCTTTTCTTTGGGCGAGGTCAACCAAGCAACTGACTAGTGATGTGGCCACTTCTGATTGGGCCAAGTCAGCCCGATTGCACTCTCTCTCCCTTTCTAGTGGATTTCCTTTCACTTATTTGGCTTTTTGGTGAATTATGATTGGTGGATTTTATAAAACTCATATCTTTTGTTGTGGTTGTCCAAAAATTACAAATAAATAGTCATTGGATTCGTAAAAAGATTGTCTATCCAATGATATCATTCCAAACTAACTGATGTATGAATATTAATGGATTTTCCTAAATACATAATAATTTGCAAAATTCATAACTAAATATTTAAAAGTTTGAAATAATAAAATATGTTTTGAACTCATAAAAATGTAATCTAAAACATGGCATGGTTTTGGTAACCTAGATCACATTTAAGGAAAAAGGTAATTTTAGGATTTGAATAATCAATGTAAAATTGGCTCAAAATCTACATATATGCTTAATAGGTTCTTTGGAGGCCTAGACTTGGACCTAGATCTGGCTTTGGACTATATAGATTCTCAAGTGAGGTATGATTGCATCCCAAATTATTTCTATATTGAGAAATTTCTTATTTCTCTACCTTAATGTATCTTTGCATCTCCTATTATTCACATTGAGAAATTAACCTATTTTCGTCTTTCTCATTGTCCTATGGACACTAGCCTACACATTGTTTTGTTTTCTTTGAAAATTATGGTTCGTGTGAACTATTTATTTATTATTGTTCTTATGATCATATTACCCTATTTGGATATTCTTTTGGACTCTTCCTTATACATTGCTCATGGTGGAACATTCTTTGGTGATATATTCTCTTTTGCCCACTTTTAAGGTGGATGTTGATTAGGATCATGTGATCCCACTAATTGTATTTGTTGAATGTTCACATCTCTCTTATTCTATTTTATACTTGCTTATTCTTTTGATATGAATCATGTGGTGGATGATAGTATAATGTTACATGTTATTTTATGATGCTGTGAAAATTCCAACATATGAATGCAGATTTGAAAATTCCTGCATATTAAAAAAATTAGGGAAGACATGCCTATGAAGATGTTTAGAGACCTTGTCACCCCATATTTTAGAGCAGATGTATACTAGACCCTTCTCACCCCACATTATTTTTGTAGATAGTAATTTCCTACCTACATGTTTATAATGTCTAGTATTGTCACACGTGAAACACATGGATGCTTTATTTTTATATTTTGCTCTTGTTTGTCTCTTTTATTGATATTATTTTCTTTTATGCCCTCTTTGAATATTCCTTTTCTCTTTCATGGGAAGCCTTTATACTTGATGTCCTTTATTCCTTATATTACTCAAATTTCTTTTTAGTATGCACATAGCATCCTTTGTTGATGTTATCTATTTTTCTCTTCTTGCTGGGGTATGCTTACAACCCTAGGTGAAGGAAATGGAGGACATGCCATAAATATTAGGATGTAGTTTAAGGAGTTAAAGCTTGGAGACAAACATTGATATTGTTTATATTTCCCTCTATGAGATCCTTATGTTGTATCATACATGTAAACCCTATGTAAGAGAATAAGATGTACTTTTTCTAATCTTTATGGAGAATTAAATGTAGTCATTAAATTTTATTCTGTTGCTACACTTTGGTTGTTTTGAATACCATTTTTGAGATTTGAAGATTTTGCACCTATTCCAACATACCTTTTTTAGTGTGTTTGGAATGGATGTTTTAGTTTTCAAAAAATTTAGTAGGGAGTGGATCCCATATCAGGCCACACTCCTTATAATTTATGATGGAGTAGTAATCCAAACTTTGTCCAAACTTGTCAAGAGGTGAGTATAGATCATTTCTAGACCTAGGATTTGTCGTTAGATATACTTAGAAGGGAGCACATGTAAGTCTATGTTATCTATTTCAAAACGAGACTGAATTATTGTAACCCAAATTTTTTATGATGAGGCATTAACACTAGAATGGAATTATTTTCTGATCTAATAAAATACTTACTAAAGATCATATTTGGTTGTATGATTTTCGTATTGGACAGAAAAAAATTTGGATCTTATTTATGGGTCCTTTGATCTATTTCATATGTTATGGATATTCACATCAATTTTATACATGAAAATGATTTGTAATGTGCCACTATCATATTTTATATACTATGTATGTTTGATTGCATGACTAGTAATATCTACTAGTAATGTGTATTCTAGGGGTTTTTTCCAATCCACAACCATAGTATTTAGGAATTTTAATTATATTCATCATTCCATGTACTATGGTGCTATTCCTTTACAATGTTTTCTATATACTAGGAATTGAGGTTTATTTCTCCCTCGATGGCACAAAATTATAGCATGCTCTAGACTTGCTTTTAGATATAATTGGTATATACTATAATCTCCATGCAATAGGTGTTTTCTTATTATATGAAATGGTTTAAGGGAAATAATAATAACCATGTGCTTATACTACTTCAAAATTGTATCTTTTTCTCTCATCTCCCTTGTTCTTTATTTATTATCAATTATCACTTAACCACACTTTCCTTGTGAGTAGAAACAACATTGTTTGTACTAATAGTAAAATGTCCACTATAATTATTATTGCACATACCCATATTCATACTAATGAATACTTTCAATTTTATTTCCTTTTTTGGATATTTTTCCTAAAACCACCCATTTTAGGATATGTAGATAACATTCCTGAGGAGGAACCAACATAAAGATTTATGACGTGAAGGATATCTTGAGATGACCATGTTTCCCCATGAAACTAGTCCTTTTCTAGGTTAATTTGTAAATTTATATTTGTTTTACGTCACCCTTTTGTGTGACAAACAAAGTTGTAGTGGAGACAACATTATAGTTATATTCATGTGGCAATAGTGGAATCTAGTTGATGTGTTATATTTATGAAATTAAGAAAGCCTTGGTTCCATCATACATGTTTATGAATTTCGATCGGACGTCATTTTATTACTCAATATTAATGAGTGGATCCCATATCTAGTTCCACTCATTACAAGAATACCAAATCCCTTTCCTCCTCTAATAGTCAGTTCTACTATCCTAAGCATCAAAGCATCAATGTCCTAAAAGTCAAAGAAAAAGAAAAATATAGATAACAAAGCCCAAAGGGAACCCAAAAGTGTGGATATATTATTGTGATGAATTGCATACAACAAGAAGTGTTGAGAGTAGAGTCCATGGGAGTATCTTTTAATCCTAATGTCACAATCCAATTCAGTACAAAATTGCTACTCAAATACTCACTACATGGCACATATTGAATCAAATAACAACTAAATGAAGAGAGAATAGATAACTAAGTTCATTCCAAATAAAAGGTCACCTAGAAGTACATCTAGTTACGATAATCTAGAGGATATAACTAACATGCCAACATCACAATAAGACATGGGGAAATTTTACACATAATTGGGGTGTTTGATCCATTCAAAACCCCTATATCAGAAAAAGGAAGACATGGTGCGTGAACCATTTTCTATTCACTATCCTTTAATATATAATGATGAGAAGATCAATTCCTATATATGTAGTCAACCATGTTAGACAATATGAAGTGAACCACATTAGAGACACATAACTAACCTCATTCATATGCTTGTCAAAGGGTCTTACAGATGTAGATCAAAGTATTGATTTGAAACTTAACATAAAAATAATTAATGCCTAGATAGTGAAAACAATCATGGGGAGTAGCATAATCCCAGGCCACATACCATATTAAAGAACATAAAGTTGAACTATATTTAACCTTGAAAATTTTCTTATGGACTAAATAATATCAAAAGTAGACTTCAAATATACAAATAAATTAATGGGTTGAAATGATAAAATGATCAATCAATCATTATACTTCATAAATAAAATAAACAATTAAATACATGTGCACTCTATATGGAATGACCCCTTTTCTGTAGAATCATAGGTGACTACAGGTGCTAGGGAAATAAGTAAGCAATATCAATAACATCAACGAGCCATTGAAAGAAGATTGTTTGTGAAAATGACATGAAAGACAACTCAAATACCTTATAAAAGTGATAGAGTCAAATATTAACTGAATCTATACTTGTTGTATGCTTACATACATAAGTAGAGAAATAATCTAAATAGACACTATTCTTAGGACATGTGATTAGGTATGGATGTACATTTAATCCCTACTTTAGGTAGGAACTGTAACTAAGTCCTACTTTAGGTAAAAACAACTTCATTAAGATTTACAGAAAGTAGGTACTTTAGTCAAATTTGTATAGTCAAGAAGGCATTTCATTTTACATGATCAATACCTACATCCCTATAGGAACCATGAAAAATCCTAAAATTAGGTATGGTGGTAATAGGGAATACCAAACAAGCTTTGTTTAAGAAATATATGTTTCCTCCTATTAATTATTTTAGAACATTCTACTTATTATTTTAGGAACCTTTGCATTACAAGAATGCATTATTGGACTTCCATTTTATGTAATACCATAACTAATCCTTTTTTGGTAATACCATAACTAATCTTTATTTTCAATGCATTATATATTATGTAAATTTCCATTTTTATTACTTTATAAAAGGACCTGATGAAGTTGCAACTCACGTCATCCTTATTTATATCCATATGGTTCCTCGAGGATCAATAACTACTAGTAGATTTTTTTCTATAGAAAATGTGATTTTGAATATCTTTCTTGTAAGGGATGTTTTTCTTCAAACTCCAAGCTCAATTGAAATAAATGTCTAGTAGGATTTTTGAACACTATTGGTAGAACTTGTAGTATGTTAGTAGATGATCAATGGTCCAGTATGAGTCTTGAAAACTCTTGGTAGAGCTTGTGGTTCATCTAATATGCATCTTTTATGAGCTCCACATTCAACTGATGGGCAATCAAAGTAATTAGTATTTACTTCCTATCTATTTTGATAATGTTGTGCGTATTTAAGTAATATCCCCAATAGTAATTGACATGGAATATTATCACACTGCAAATTCACTAGGAATATAATTCCTA
The DNA here is from genome assembly GCA_963693085.1 of Alisma plantago-aquatica. NCBI lineage: Eukaryota > Viridiplantae > Streptophyta > Magnoliopsida > Alismatales > Alismataceae > Alisma > Alisma plantago-aquatica. The sequence goes on along the minus strand of OY856409.1, from coordinate 1,680,270,364 downwards.
GAGTTTACCAAAACCAAAGTGCAATAATGCCACCTACAAGCAGACAAATCTTATCATGTTATAGTTGAGGATCAAATTCCATGGGACAACATTTTTAAGAACTATCTAATCAAAGTAACTTTAGCAAGAACAAGTATTTATATCAAAAGTTGAGATTGATTTGATTAATCTAATATTGCAAGAATAAAAAGAGCTATATTAAGGTTATAGTTATCAATGGATAGAAACACTAGGGTGGAACTGGGTTTCACTGCCACTACTTGTATCTACACAATCATTCAAATCCAAACCTATAGGAAGATATAATTGAAGTTATCCAAATTTCCCTTTTCGACATCAGAAACTTGCATGAGTAGATATACCTATAAGATCGATATCTTATTACTTATAGATCCTCTATCCACTAATCCAGAGACTTTCCATTGGAAGTTCTCATCAAGGTATTAACCAAAGCAAATCAGTATTCAAATCTTAAATGTTGAAGTTCTCATAGTAAAACATTATAATAAATCATGTAAAGAGGGTGATCAATCCATAAAATAGGCAATAAACAATTAGATATGAATTATATGGGTTCATACAGGAGTTGGAATATGAAAGAAATTGCAAGAAATGGGTAGTGCGGTTAGTCCCCACACCCCAGTGAAAAGACTACTCCCTCGACATGGTGAGATTAATATCACAAGAAGAGGAAGAGGATGCCATCATGGTCATAATGGTGGAAAAAACAGCTCGATGTGGTGTACAACAGTAGACTTCCTTCCTTCTTTCTTTTCCAGGAACTAACCTTGGATTGTAGTAGAAGTAGGTGGACAGACATCAGCTCGGGGAAGTGATCGGTTGCCTTGGAGAAGGAGCTTGACAACTTTTGAGTTGCAGATGAAGGAGATCTTTCAATCTACGCATGAGGTTGATAGGTGTCGACCAACTAGGTCGATTGAACTAGCTTGGTCGATAGGTGTCATCCTTGCTCTGATCTCAGTGGCAGCATTTTAGTGTTTTCGTCTTTAGAAAATATGAGATGAGTTGTATGACTACAAATGGGGGGCTATTTATAGGGTTGAGGCTAATGACCTCTTGTATTCCCTATCAGTGTCAACCACTTTCCATCGATGTTGATCTATGGGTCTATCAGTCAATAGCTTTTGAACTTCCTGTCGTCGGTCTTGGGGGTTGACGGGATTGTTGACCTTGAGGGTCGATGACGTTGTTGAGCAGTTGTGTACGTTGATAAGCATGTTGATGACATTGTCAATCGATGGGTTGAATTCCTTGTCGACTGATGGTCAATGTTGATGTCGAGTTCTTGAATGTCAACTAATGCATTGATGGGTCATCGACCTGGAAGGTCAAAAAGGATGTCGATCATTGAGTTGATGGCTTGATAACTGACGATTTTGAGGGTCAATTGTCATGTCGATCGACATGTCAATTTTGGTCTTAGACAAAATTTTTGTGTATAGATCCCCTAGGAAAACTTGTTGTAGAGTGATAAAATTCATATATGCAAAGGGAGTTGAGAAAATATCAAATTCCTAATAATTAACATAAAAACCTAAGTAGATCAAAACAAAGCTATTCTAATGAAAACTAATATATATAAATGCTAAACTAGACTGGAAATGCTACTAAAAATGGGATGGATATGCAATCATCAACATGCAATGGAAAAGAAAAACAACAATGGTATCCTACAACATGCTTTTGGTTCCCCACAATGGAAGAAGATTGATTTATTGTATCCCATGCTTTGTGAAGAAGCTAGAAATTTAAGACTTGGACTTTGTACTGAAGGGATGAATTCATATGGAACAATAAGTAGCCAACATAGCTGTAAAGAGTGAGACCCGAAAGGGGATCCACTCAAAATGATATAATACATGAGCCATGTAATAATAAAGCAGCGGAAACAAAACTATTAGAAAGTTACTTCATGATTCATTCATACAATTGTTCCTCATCATAATGGGTGATTTTACAAAAAAAACTTGAACTAAGTACAACTAAGCAAGTAACAGAGGGCAACCCAGCCATTCCAAGCTATCCTTAAGTCAATGTCATGTTGATGATCTTTTTGATCTCTTAGCTTCCAATGTACCTAAACCTGGGTGGAAGGAACATCACCCAGAAACATAGGAAATAGCAAAGAGGTCAGCAAAAAGTTGAGTACGTACATATATTAAACACTTTGGGCATTATATAGGGTTGTAAGTGCAAAAAGAGATGTTCCCACAAGGAGGGGGCTATTTGCAATTAGGTAACTTCAAGAGGAATATAACAAAAGAAATGAAGCAAAAGAAATGAGGCATATTAAATTTCAGAGTACAAGCATGATAATAAAAGTGTCTTGCCATAACAATCATCCATAGATTCATATTAAAACAATAAACATTTGAATGCATAACAATGTAGACTAAATATACCTAAAATAGGGCCATAACACCATAGGATCATGGCCAAAAAGAAATAATGGTGGAAACGCACACCCTGGGTGGAAATGCACACCCTATATAAGTATGGTTGTACATAAGTACCACTATTCTAGATATTCTAATCAAACATGCAGCATGCATAAAAATAGAGAGGCAAGACTAGTATTTTAGTCAATTTTTCATAAAAAAGGCATTCGTAGCAAGTGGGTTACAAGTACCCTTATAAACAAGGTAGTCCAAAATTCCAAAATGATATAATGAGTCAACATCAGGAAATATAAATGTTCAAGAATTTAGATTTCATAAGAAATAACAGTTCAAAAGATGCCTCATTAGAAGAAGTAGGTTTTAGTCAAATAATGCCCAAAATAAAATAGAGTATGTTCATACCTTATGGTCAGTCATAGATATTCAATAACACCTCCTAAGCATCGGGTCAGGGCTGTCTCAACCTAGTCATAATATGTGTGCATTCGATTAATACAAAATGTATTAAATCTTTTGCTTAGAAGTCGACCCTATTGTAGGTTACAAATCTGGGCACAAAACCTATCCCAATAAATCAGTCATATTTTTCTGATTTCAAAAACATATTTATATGTATTATTTGGATAAATCGGTAATTACTTATGAATTTTACAAGTTTAAGGCATTTCTGGCTAAATACAGAAAAATCGAATTGTGAAATGACGATTTTGCCCCTAACTAGAAAGCGGAAATCAATAAGATGTCATGCGTCTAAAAAAACTATAGAGATATCAAGGTATGTCGGGGTCAACATAGTCAAACAGGAACCAACATTCCTATTTTGCCCTCAAGGGCATGACATGAATGTCACAGGCACCATGGGCGAGATTGGGCTTTTGCCCCAGGGATTGCCTTCCCTGTCTCTCGTGTCATGGAGTTGCAGGAGCTCCAATCAAGCAAGGCCAGGGGTGTTCAAATCTTGGTGCTTCCATGACCAAAGAACAGCCTGCTAACTTCGGCTAGCCACTGCGGAACCAACAGTCCACACAAGACCGAAGGTCACCGAAATCTGAGGCAACATGGGAGGCAACAGCAAGGGGCAGCAGAGCCCAGTCACGGAAAGAAGAACACGATGGTGTAGGCATTGGAACAAATGGGGGTCCTAGACACCCCATGAGAACCCCAACACTACCCCCACCTCAGGAGCAATCTGCGAGGGGTCGCAGAGTCCAAAACTAAGGCAGGAGGCGTTGAGGCTTCCTCCGGCGGTGACCAAAAATAGGGGACAGCCGTGAGCTTGTCGACCCAGGAGTAGAGAGTGACTTAGGGAAGAATAAAAGTACAAAATTAAAGGGGGAGATCTATAGATGGTCACCTCACGGTCGATTGGACTGAGGGGATGAGCAATGATGTTGCTCTTCGTTCTCTTCGGAGAAGGAGACCAGCACCGTCCACAGCTCTACAACAACCACGCAAGCAATTGACCTGGGAGGAGTAAAGAGGGGATGCCTTGGAACGATTCTGGAGTGAAAGAGAAGATGTGGTGGCTCTAGGGTGGGGAAACAATGGGTTGGAAAGAGGGAAGTGGTAGTTTCTCGAGGGTAGAAATAGGCGTTTTAGTTTTAGGGTTCCATAAAGGCTGAGTAAGGGATCGTTGGACTCGGAAGGGAGAGGGGATGCCATTGGAGAAGAAATTGTGAAGAATCAGTCAGGCTAGCATGAGGGAGAGACCAGGGAAACAACTCAGTAGTGTGCAATCTCACGCACGCGAGAAAGCCAGAGGTAGGGGACGACCAAGTCACCTACTCGATACCTGATAACCCGCCCCGAATGCTAGCGTGATAGAGAAATCTGGCCGTGGGCCAAAGTCTAGGTCGTGACAAATGAAATCAATTAAAACGACCAAAACTATAGGCTAAGTCATATAAAGTCTATTAGGGTCTAACTAAGGGTGCATTTGATGTCCAAATGACCCCAAATTTTGAGGGTTCACTAATTAAGACCTGAGGAACTCGATTATGGGCTTAGATTTGGGTTATGAGGTTACTTTAGTTATTATTTTACCATTGAGCATTAATCATTCACTTAATGTAATGATCATAGCCTAATGATCAATTATGGTGAAACCTTCCACATTCCTCACTCTAATATTCTATGGTTATTCCAGGATGTTAAATAATGGTTGAGGCTATAGTTAATATTACTATCCACCAATTCTCATCCTTCAAGTATTAGGGTCAACACATTCAAAGATTTCATGTTCATGTGATTCAAAAGAGTCAATTAGGGTTAATCAGATCCTAATATGGTGTGGTCTATGCTATTACAATGAAATATAGACATTGAAAGGTAGCCAAGTAAAGAAAAGGGACAAGGGATTTTGGATATCCACCTAATCATTTAGGGGCCTAGAAGAATGGGAAATTAGCCAATGTGTCTGGAATCGAGTATGTTACAACACTCCACCCCTTAAAGAGGATTTCGTCCCCAAAATCCATCCAGTTGTGGTGTCATATGCTAAGTTATACTTTTAACCAAGTTATAAATTTCTAGGGTACTTAATGTAGGGGGTCATAACATATTACTCATGTCACACTTATGGTCTACTCTCAAGGTGAAATTATATGTCTCCATGTGTCATGCATCCATTAATTTGAGTATGTTAGATGTTGGGTTAGAAAAGTTACAACACGACCTAGGATTATGTCGACCAGTCTGCATCCATCAGGACTACATAAATGTTATCATAATTTTGCCATTCTTTGATCATGATCTACATAATTTCTCATGTTATCATCATCATCATCAAAATAACAACATCATCACTATCATCTACTCACCATCCTCATTATCGATAACATCAACATCATCACCTACTCCTCCTTGTCATCATTATCAACATTATCATCATCATCATCATCATCCTCATCATCATCATCAACAACAACGTCATCATCACCAACATCATCAACATATCATTAATATTATTATTAATAATAGTCACTTTATGTATGATATGCATATATGTCTTGTTTTCCTTCCAATATTAGGGTTATATCTTAAATTGAATTTACTTATAGATTTTATAAAGGGTAAATTATGATGCTACATGACTAAGACACCAGTTATGCTTTAATAGGCATAGTAGGGTTGATGTGTAAGTTCAGGGTTGTGTTTTCCAACAGATTTTCTCGTTCCTATATTAGAACTATAGTGTGTTGTATGAAACTTACTAAATTTCTCATTCATGAGTTAACTTTACACATTACATTACACATGTTTTGATTATTGTGTAGTCAATCCCCTGTCACTTCTATTTATCATGGTCAAAAGGAAATGTTATGAAATTCCATCATAGTATGTTCACCCTAGCCTATATTGTATAGTCATCCTCACCACTTAATTATTAACGATCTGGGGTATAAGATATTAATTTGAGCTTTAGTGAAGTTTTTAATTTTACCCCTACCTGTCTTAAATACTCCCTTTAAGGATAACTCAAGATAAAGTTTGAAGATCCATTTCAATCATCAAAGTAACATGCAGGATGGTATGATTAGCAAGGCCCCTCTAGAATTCCCAGTTTGGTAGCCTCTACATATGTTTGACATTATTACTAGGAATTATCCAAGTTTTACTTATTGCAGTTGTTATTAACCCTGATTAAGCCTATTAACTAGATTGTACGGGAACTCCACCCCTTAAAAGGCTTAAACTATGACTTAGGGCACAGCCTAGAGGGGGAAAAGGGTGGATCTGCTAGGTCTTATATATATATATATATATATATATATATATATATATATATATATATATAACTAGCTATGTCAGTCTTAGACCTAGGGTATTAGGGTTGAACATGTCAACCAAGGGTACTTCACTAAAGATCTTCTCTAATACTCAACTTACTTGTGGTGGTGACTTGGTTCTGAAAATCATCGATGAGACCATAAAAAGAAAAATAAATCTTTTGTACATATAATTTAATAATGAAAATAAGTTTTAGCGATAAAAGAGTGGCTATGAAGATGCAAAATTGGTGCCAAAATCGATCCAAGAACCAAGTCAGACACCTTCCACAACCTGAAACATACATTACTATCCTATAACCACTTCCTTCTACAAAAGAGGTATGATCCTCCTATCACTTAAAAGGTCATGTGAGTATTCCCTAATATGCAAGCAATGAGAGAGAGAAGGGTGTATATTGCTCATAGCCAATAATAAATCAAAACCTTCCCAACCATGACATCCACCATTTCCCATGTCATTCTTAATTCATAATCCCCACTACCTCATCCTGAGTCCAAATTGAGACATGAGATTACCCAACATGATAAGTAGTGATTTAGGGTTTCCTCCACCATAGTTCCTTCACAAGATAAGGTAACCTATATAGTCCAGATACCCATCTCAATCACTAGGTAAACCAAGTACTCTGAGAGAGGTGATAATTTAAGTATGCCTACTAAAACATTTAGCTCCATTAATCAATTCCAATACACAAGAATAACAATCCCAAGGAGGGTGGAATTTAGCCCTTGAGGGGATGGCATCAGGGCAAAGCTATCCTAACATACTCACATTGAGGACAACACATGCTATAAATAAAGTTTATCTAGTTTAGGATAACGATTAACATCAAAGGAATATAAATCCTAATCTTAATTTAGGATTTTGTATTTTGCATTCATGCATTCTTAGTAACCAAGTGAATGTATGCTAGGCATGCTAGATCAACGTCACATAAAAGGGGTCACATGTGATAACTAGGGTTACACCTAGCAATGAATGTCCAAGTCAGCCTACACATAATGTAGTCCAGATAGCCTCCCTTAAATCAGGGGATATATAACTAGAAAAGTCAATTCCAGTGCAGTTTCATTGCAGCCCCACAGAGAGGGTAGGGTAGTCTTGGTTTGTCCCATACTATGCTTACACAACTGATGTGTTGTAAGAAGAGGTATTGACCAATTTTAGAGGGGATTGAAATACTAATTGGTAAACCACTACAAAGAAATAGGTCTGACAATAACCTCTAAAAGGTCTCCTAAGCACCTAATTAAGGAACAATGCAGGATAACTTGAAATAGTCAAGTTACCGACTACTTTTGGCTTTGATACCATTTTGTAAAGAGTGAGACCCGAAAGGGGATCCACTCAAAATGATATAATACATGAGCCATGTAATAATAAAGCAGCAGAAACAAAACTATTACAAAGTTACTTCGTGATTCATTCATACAATTCTTCCTCATCATAATGGGTGATTTTACAAAAAAAACTTGAACTAAGTACAACTAAGCAAGTAACAGAGGGTAACCCAGTCATTCCAATCTATCCTTAAGTCAATGTCATGTTGGTGATCTTTTTGATCTCTTGGCTTTCAATCTACCTAAACCTGGGTGGAAGGAACATCACCCAGAAACATAGGAAATAGCAAAGAGGTCAGGAAAAAGTTGAGTATGTACATATATTAAACACTTTGGGCATTATATAGGGTTGTAAGTGCAAAAAGAGATGTTCCCACAAGGAAGGGGCTATTTGCCATTAGGTAACTTCTAGAAGACTATAACAAAAGAAATGAAGCAAAAGAAATGAGGCATATTAAATTTCATATTACAAGCATGATAATAAAAGTGTCTTGCCATAACAATCATCCAAATATTCATATTAAAACAATAAACATTTACATGCATAACAATGTAGACTAAATATACCTAAAATAGGGCCATAACACCATAGGACCATGGCCTAAAAGAAATAAGGGTAGAAACGCACACCCTGGGCAGAAATGCACGCCCTATATAAGTATGGTTGTACATAAGTACCACTATTCTAGATATTCTAGTCAAACATATAGCATGCATAAAATAGACAGGCAAGACTAGTATTTTAGTCAATTTTTCATTAAAAAAAGGCATTCGTAGCAAGTGGGGTACAAGTACCCTTATAAACAAGGTAGTCCAAAACTCCAGAATGATATAATGAGTCAACATTAGGAAATATAAATGTTCAAGAATTTAGATTTCATAAGAAATAACAGTTCAAAAGATGCCTCATTAGAAGAAGTAGGTTTTAGTCAAATAATGCCCAAAATAAAATAGAGGATGTACATACCTTATGGTCAGTCATAGATATTCAATAACACCTCCAAAGCACCGGGTCAAGGTTGTCTCAACCTAGTCATAATATGTGTGCATCTGATTAATATAAAATGTATTAAATCTTTTGCTTAGAATTCGACCCTGCAGTAGGTTGCAAATCTGGGCATGAAACCTATCCCAATAAATCATTCGTATTTTTCTGATTTCAAAAACATATTTATATGTATTATTTGGATAAATCGGTAATTACTTATGAATTTTACCAGTTTAAAGCATTTTTGGCTAAATACAGAATAATCGAATTATGAAATAACAATTTTGCCCCTAACTGGAAAGTAGAAATCAATGAGATGTCACGCGTCTAAAAAAACTATAGAATGTGTGACAGCAGAAATTGAATTATGTCGGGGTCAACAGAGTCAAACAGGAACCAACATTCCTATTTTGCCCTCGAGGGTGTGACATGAATGTCACAGGCACCATGGGCGAGATTGGGGTTTTTCCCCAAGGATTGCCTTCCCTGTCTCTCATGTCATGGCGTTGTAGGACCTTCGATCAAGAAAGGCCAGGGGTGTTCGAATCTAGGTGCTTCCATGACCGGAGAACAGCCTGCTAGCTTCAGCTAGCCACTGCAAAACCAACATTCCACACAGGACCGAAGGTTACCGGCAGCTGAGGCAACATGGGAGGTGACATCAAGGGGCAGCAGAGCCTAGTCACGAAAAGAAGAACACGGCAACGTAGGCATTGGAACAAATGGGGCTCCTAGCCACCCCATGAGAACCCCAACACTACCCCCACCTCAGGAGCAATCCGCGAGGGGTCGCAGAGTCCAAAACTAAGGCAGGAGGCTTCCTCCGGTGGCGGCCAAAAATAGGGGATAGTCATGAGCTTGTTGACCCAGGAGTAGAGAGTGACTCGGGGAAGAATAAAAGTACAAAATTAAAGGAGGAGATCTATAGATGGTCACCTCACGGTCGATTGGACTGAGGGGATGAGTATTGCTGTTGCTCTTCGTTCTCTTCAGAGAAGGAGACCAGCACCGTCCACAGCTCTACAATGACCACGCAAGCAATTGATCGGGGAGGAGTAAAGAGGGGATTCCTTGGAACGATTCTGGAGCGAAAGAGAAGATGTGGTGGCTCTAGGGTGGGGAAACAATGGGTTGGAAAGAGGGCAGCGGTGGTTGCTCGAGGGTAGAAATAGGCGTTTTAGTTTTAGGGTTCCATAAAGGCTGAGTAAGGGATCGTTGGACTCGAAAGGGAGAGGGGATGTCGTTGGCGAAGAAATCGTGAAGAATCAATCAGGCTAGCACAAGGGAGAGACCAGGGAAACAACTCGGCAGTCTGCAATCTAACACGCGCGAGAAAGTCGGAGGTAGGGGACGACCAAGTCCCCTACCCGATACCCGATAACCCACCCCGAACGCTAGCGTGATAGAGAAATCTGGCCGTGGACCAAATTCTAGGACGTGATAAATGAAATCGATTAAAACGACCAAAACTATAGGCTAAGTCATATAAAGTCTATTAGGGTCCAACTAAGGGTGTATTTGATGTCCAAATGACCCCAAATTTTGAGGGTTCGCTAATTAAGACATGAGGAACTCGATTATGGTCTTAGATTTGGGTTATGAGGTTACTTTAGTTATTATTTAACCATTGTGCATTAATCATTCACTTAATGTAATGATCATAGCCTAATGATCAATTATGGTAAAACCTTCCACATTCCTCGTTCTAATATTCTATGGTTATTCTAGGATGTTAAATAATGGTTGAGGCTATAGTTAATATTAGTATCCACCAATTCTCATCCTTCAAGTATTAGGGTCATCACATTCAAAGATTTCATGTTCGTGTGATTCAAAAGAGTCAATTAGGGTTAATCAGATCCTAATATGGTGTGGTCTATGCTATTACAATGAAATATAGACATTGAAAGGTAGCCAAGTAAAGAAAAGGGACAACGGATTTTGGATATCCACCTAATCATTTAGGGGCCTAGAAGAATGGGAAATTATCCTATGTGTTTGGAATCGAGTATGTTATAATAGCACTTGTCTTGTCATGATTGTGGTATACAATCTTTGTTCATGGTTGTGTATGAAGAATAAATATGTCATGTTGACGTTGTTGATATCAGGTCCCAAACAACCTGACAATGATATTAATGTTTACCTTGAACTTCTAAATGATGACCTAAAGAAACTATGGGGATAAGGTGTAATGACTTATGATGCTTTGCGCAAAGAGATGTTTAATTAACATGATATGTTGTTTTGCACTATTAATGGTTTTCCTTCTTATGGGAACTTGTCTAGATACAATGTCAACAGAACCAAGGCATGTCCTATATGTGAGGAAAATAACCATTCAATCTAACTAAAACATGGTGGTAAGACTATATATCTTGGACATCAAAGGTTATCCTAAAGGTGCATCCTTACCGAAAGTTGCAAAAACATTCAATGGCTCAACTAAGGAATGGAGTGCCCCTAAACCCATGTCAGGGGAGGATGTTTATGCAAGAGTAAACAACATTGTAAATCATTTTGGAAAGAGACCATGCACTGCTCCATGGGTGAAAAGTATTAATTAAAAAATAGGTCGATATTCTGGGATCTTCCTCATTGGAGTTTTTTGACAGCTCGACATTGTATTAATGTCATGCATGTTGAGAAAAATATTTGTGATAGCGTTATTGGTACTTTGTTGAATATAAAAGGCAAGACTCAAAACAACATCAAATCCAATATGGACCTACGTGAAATGGGTATAAGGAAAGAATTAACAAAAGAAGTTACCAAGGGTCACTGCATATATTTACCTCTTGCTTGTTACACCATATCTACACAGGAGAAGTGAACTTTTTGTGAGGGCTTGCTTAATGTTACGGTACCATAGGGATATTCAACCAATATTTGAAGATTGGTATCAATGAAGGATCTAAAGCTGACTAATCTTAAATTTCATGATTGTCACACTCTAATGCAACATATATTGCATGTGGCTATTCGATCTATTCTTCCTAAGCATGTAAGGTTTGCAATCACTAGGCTATGCTTCTTCTTCAACACTCTATGCAGCAAAGTAACTGATTTTGAGATTCTAGATAGTTGTAAAAAGAAGTGGTCATTACCCTGTACCAACTTGAGTAGTATTTTCCCCCTTCATTCTTTGATATCATGGTACATCTGGTTGTTCATTTGATTAGGGAAGTGAAAATGTTGTGTCCAGTTTTCTTGCATTGGATATATCCTTTTGAGCGGTGCATGAGTGGTTTTCAAGGTGATGTTCGGAACCATTGTCGGCCCGAAGGGAGTATCATTTATGGATATGTTTCTAGGGATGTTATGGACTTTTGCAATGACTTTTCGAGTTGCAATGAAAATCCTGCTAATACTGTTAATCCTAACATTTATTCCAACAAAGGTACTTTGGGAGAACGTTAGATAAATATCCTTAGTGAGCAGTGGAAACAAGAACACTTGTATGTTTTACACAACATGGACGATGTGGGTATTTATATCACCGAAGACAAGAATGAGCTCAAGACAAATCATCCTTGAGCCTTGGTATGGCTTGCTAGAGAGTATAATCCAACATCTATTAGGCATTCTAAAGAGAAAGCATTCAATCAACTATCTCAAACACCAAATAATGTTTCAGAAACTATAAAATGGCTCACATTTAAACCAAAGATGCAGATTACATCTCACAAAGGGTTTGATATAAATGGATTTTCATACTACACAAAATAACAAGATGATAAGAGTGTCATACAAAATAGTCTGGTCACCCTTCAGGAGTGTTCATTATATTTTTCTAGTGCAAAGGAAAAGAGTCCATGTGAAGAAAAGATGTTTTATTATGGTGTCATCAAAAACATATGGGAAATTGACTACACAAAGTTTATCATTCCATTGTTTATGTGTAAATGGATTGATAACAACAAAGGAGTTGTAGCTTATAAACTTGGTTTCATAATAGTCAATTTTGAGTGGACATGCGAGAAGGATGAATCATTCATCATGGCAACTCAAGCAAAGAAGATATTCTATATCAAAGATCCTACAAATGAAAATTGGTCTGTCGTTCTTCATGGAAAAATACAATTTATTTCAGATCCTATTGATAAAGAAGAGTACTATGACAAGTATCATTAATATAGTCCATTATCTGTTGGCTTACCAAGTGTAAATGTTGAATCTAACACTGATGAATGTACGTGTGAGGATCACACAGAAGGGATATTAGTTTAAGGTATTACTACATGTGATCTTTATTTTCTTATAAGCTAATTTTGACTTTTTCATATGTCATCTAAATTTTTTCATAAGCTAATTTTACTTTTTCATATGTGACATGACTTTTTGAATAAGATAATTTGACTTTTTCATAGGTGATTTGTCTTTTTATGTGATTACTTTTGATTTTACAAATGGCATCTGACCAGGAGCCCAATGATCACGAGCACGAGGATCATGTTGGGCCTCCTGACTAGGGTGAAGTAGGTGCTGACAAATCTAAATGATGATGAGGGATAACTTAGATGAAAATTGCCTCAAATAGGGAAGGGAAGAAGGGTGTGTTGAATTTAATGAAGTATGCACACCTATACTAAGGAGTTTGTCAGCTATTGTGGACTCCTTGGTCAAAGAAAGGTCCCTCTCTATGTTGATTATTGGAGACAAGTGAATAACGCCAATAAAGACCTCATCTATAGGGAGATAGAGGTGTGATATATGCATTTATGCTTTATAGTCATTTTGTATCCTTTTTTTTAGATTTCTAAAAAGTAGTTAATGTTATCAAACCCTTTTAGGGTCGGTATGATTTTGATGAAAAGTTGTATCGCATGTCTGTTATGCAGCGCGTTGGGAGAAGACATGGAGATTGATGGACACTCCTCACTAGAGACAACATCAATGTTGACAAGAAGGATCATGATCCCCCTCTAACTATCTTGATAAAAATGAGTGGATGGAGTTTGTTGAGTAGAGAAAAATAGAGCCATTCAAGGTATTAAATTAATTACATTCTATTGATTTCTTATGATTAGTTAATAATATTTCTTACAGAATTAATCAGGCCATTCACTATGATAAAAAAAGCATGAAAAGAATATGCACAACCACCACTTGGGTTCAGGTAGTTATTTTAAATGCCACCTATTGACAGAGCATGCACAAGAGCAAGAGCATGAGAAATAAAAAGGGTCTTCTACTTCTACTACTTTCACTACTGAGTCTTCTAGTGCTTCTAAACGGTTGTCTCACTATATTAAGTTGATAGATGTTAGGAAAATAAAGTTGGAGAATCCTCATCAAAGCAACACAAGAGGTGGATTCACAAATGGTAATTTTTTATTTCTTGGTCTCACAATCCATGTCCATGTTCGACTTTAAATGGGTTGTTAAGTTGTACTGATTAATAGATTTTTATGATGAGTAGTTGGAGTAGTGTGAGCAGAAAGAGAAGGGCAAGTTCACCGCTCAGGACAAACACAATGAATTGACAATTTCTCTAGGGATAGAAGAGCACCATGGACGTGATAGGGATTTTGGAGCTGGATTTGAACTAAAATCATTTTTTTTTGCATCCCAACAAAAATGCAAATCTGCTAAGAAAGGGGGAGTGGACCATGAGGAGGTACAGAGATTGATATTTACAACCTTAGAGCAGTTCAAGGCTTCTCAGATGATGCAAGCTTCTCAAATGGTCACAAAAATTGTACAGTGTCACACGCACATAGAGAGTATTGGGAGTAGTCCTTCGGACATGCATGACACGCCTTAGGTAAGATTCAAGTTAAGTCAATTTATACTTTGTGATAAAGTAATATGTATATGTGGTCAATTGATATATCTTGTTGTGTTTCATAAAATTGTAGGAGGGTAGAAAATGTCATCTTGCCATCAATTATCAATCATACAATATCATGGTAGATGGAGAGGTTTATCCAAACACTAATATGGTTCATGGTGTTTACTTTCCCACTGATCATGTTTGCGTGAACGTGTCATTCCGGAATGGTGCGAACCTCCACTCCTATACGAGCACCCGGATGCCACCATGGTCAAAGAGGTAGAAAGCAGATTTGTTGGGTGGCCCAAATGGCTCATCATAGTGGTTGAGGTATGACACATTCTAAATATTGAATTTTATATATAATCTTAAGCTAATATGAGAATACATGCATGCAAACAAAAACAGCTAAGAAGCCACCCTTGGGTTTCAAAGCCTCTACCCCCACATTTTATTCTAAAGGAGTTGTTTGACTCCTTCCTTCCTAACTGCAAGGCATTTACAACTTGGTTAGATAATGTAGATCAATCAGATATCATGGTGTTCATCCTTCGGGAGGAGGTCGTAGGTATAGATTGAGACACTATTATAGTGTTGAAATGTTGTTGTGCTATTTAATAATCAATAGCTTAACACATTAGTGATAGAATATTGGATACAATGATTTTGAATACCCCATCATATATGAAGAATACCTATTTTTTATTGTTTCCAATATATTAATTGATTTTTGCTATATATATATATATATATATATATAAGTTTAGACATTTATATTACTCGATTGTTGAATTTAGACTTTTTGAATGTGGTATTTCTAATTCCATCAATGAGTTGTGATGTAATTAGATATTGGAGTGGCGTCAAAGATTACGTGAGTACCACGATGAAGGTTTTTGGTGCTTCCAGGACCGTGATCATAACTCCCTTCAACGTTGTGTAAGTTTTGGGATTTTTTTAATATGTCTGACTTATGAATTCAATTTTTTTATGGAATTTAATTTTTATTTTATTTACTTTCTATTCACTTAAAAATAAGCATTGTTAGTTGTTAGTGATTGTTCCTGTGACTTGGATTGTTTATTTCTTTGAACCTTTGGGTATAAAACTAACATAAAATGAGAAACAACCAATGTAATTGGTGATTCACATGTAAGTATAGTTTTTTTCCGTGCTCAACATATGTTTGTTAATGTTTGCATCATACGACAATTTATGAATGCAACATATATTTTAATATAACTTATAGGAGTGTGAAAGTATTATGTAGCAATGGAGGGAAAGTAGATAAGAAAAATAAATCAGTTCTTGGAAGAGTATGTATGTAGCCTTCTAATTCCAATTGCATATTATATTAACAATTACATTTTAACTTATTGTAAGTCTACATTGCCTTATACATGACACTGATTGGGCATGCCCATATTACGTGTGTTGTACATGTAGATGGTTGTCACACACACTCAAGAGATCAAATTTTTAGAGAAGATAATGCTGTTGGTCTGGGATCATAATGTTAATGAAGTAGTCTCATTTGACAATACAAACAAAACTCTAATTAGAATTATGTCTCACTCTCTTTGCATATTTTTTAAATTGATGAACCCTATATATTGGAGCAGTTGAATGACCTATGTCAGCAGTGGGCAGAATTCTTCATCAAACATGTGAGCATGTCTGATAACTAGGAGGGTTGATTGATATTTTTTGTTCAAACTTTGATGTCATAATTTTCTTTGTTATATATATTTATGCATTTGTGGACTTAAACTATATGGTAGATGATTTTAATATGTATTCATCAGTATGTACCTATGAGTTACGAAGTACGTGAGGAGAATGATGTGTATTTGTGTGTATTGTATTGAAGCTTGAGAAATGAATCGATTGAGCTATGAGTTCTTGGATATGTGTGTTCTTTTGAAATGAAAAATGATATAATAGTTGAGGTTTGTTGGCATGTTTGTGCATATTGTAATAATATGCATGTATATTTGTATACATATCTTTTTCTTGTAGGTTTTCCAATATGTTCATAAGGTGTGATGCTTACACAGGCCTGCAGTTCTTCAGAACTTTTTTGTTCTAAAGAACTACAACCAGTAGATAGGCTAGCAGCCGGACAGTAGGTCTGTAGACCTTGTATAAAAAGAAAACATAGACATCTCTCATCAGTTATTTGTACATAAAACGACAGGATATCGCTTCATTTTCAATCACTGATGAAAGCAACATGATATGTAGTCAATTATTATGAAATAACTGACTACATAGTTACTTTGTCAGTTATTTTGTTGAAAACCAACAAAATAGCTCTTAGTTTTCACTCATAAAAATGATGAGATGTTTTAGTTGTCGTTTATTCCTCATTCAATTATTTATGAGGAACGGTCACTAGAAACCATTTCAATACATATGTCATCGGTTCTTTCTCAATAACCAATGAGGAATGGTCAAGGGATACCACATTTTCATCACATGCTGCTCTTTATGTTGTCAGTTTGACTATAAAATTGAACCAACTACATAGATTTATGTAGTCGGCTTAGACAACCAATGATGGATGTCCTGAGTTTTAGTGTTGCCCACTCAGTCTTCAATTTTTAAGTGACGACATGTGCCTAAAATAACCAATATGGTATCCATCTTATGTAGTAGTAGGGGAAATTTGCTTTGACTTCCAAAATTTTGATGACACAAATAATTTTGTCAAACATTTTAATCTAATTGTGCACTTTTCTTATGTTTTACCACAACTAGTAATTATGGAAAGTTGAACATGGGAATTCAAACCAAGAGAGAAATACCCAAAAGAAAAATGTTAAAGTATCCTACTTAGCACTTTAAAAGGAAAAAAGAAATTATAAATAGAAATTATGAAATCATCATGTGGATCATAATAGAAGGCCCATATTTTCATTCATATGAAAATCACTATGCAACATTGGATCATAAATGAGATCACCCCATATTTGTACAACAAAACCTACTATTCATATTCATAACATGAACAAAATTGACAAGGCTAGAAAATAAAAGCCAATTCATAGACAAATGGATATAGAAAACACTATTTTTAGACATGACAACACAATGATGACTCTAGGACACCCAAAAAAATGCTCACTCTTTCCTTCTTCTCATGTCATCCTAGATAAGGTGGATCCTCACTACTAAAATCCAAAGGTAGATGTTGAAAACCTAAAAAGGGTGAAGAACTACAAGTCTGAGAGCGAAGTTCCCATGAGAGATAAACAACCTGTAAGTATGCAAGTCTCAATACATATCAAATTAAAGTAGATATATGATAAACATCGATATCTAGAAACATCTTTTAGCTGAACAGACACCAAGTATCGATGATCATCATTTAATAGGAACAAATGGATAGTCAAACAAATACAATAAGGATGTGATAGAATACTATACAAGTAAAGTGACCAAGCTTGAATACATGCTTTATTATCAAGGGAAGGGTAGCTGGGATGTATCACTTAAGTTATTAATAAGTGACTATGAGGTCCCTTAGCTTACTATAGAGAAAAGTCACCTCAAGCACCACCACACATGGTTTGGTGTTTGTATAACAAGTATGGTCTCATTATATATGACCCACATAAAAACATGAGGTTCATAATAGGTACTCAGATCACAATGCCTATCATATCATTAGGAAATACTTCCTTAATAATCATCAAATCATGTATTTCCTATACAAAATAGCATGATTTCAATTGATAAGTAGAGATATGGCATCAATCACACTCATATACAAGTACGATATCAGGGCTTTGAGGGGACCATACTAAATATGTTTAGAATAACTAATTAATCCAATTACTCATCTTTACTAGAATAGATGGACGTAATTTAGATTGTGCTACTAAGTTTCTAAGTCAATAATAATGGTAAGATCTAAATTCAAACTCTGTAGCACATGCAAAATACATAGTTATATCATTTTGCCATGAAAATACCATATCATGATAAGCTTTCAAAATACATATTTGTATGATTTGATTGACATGCAAAAATTTTTTTGAAATTTCTATGTCTTGAGTAAGATATGAAAAAGTTGTGAAAGTATCTAATTTAGTCCTTTTAGGAGAGATACATTTAAAGTATGAAATATTTAGCAACATGACATTAAAAGCAATTGTCATTTTTTAGATATATATAATAGAATTAAGCAATATAAATGATGTTAACCCCAAATTTTGCCCATGTTATAGCAAAAAACTCCATAAAAATACCGTCATTTTGTCATTATATATTTATTTCGTGAGATATACTAGTTCCATGCATGATTTACAAGTGAAATAATAAAAAAATGGAAACTTCAGCACTACCCTAAGGAGAAGAAAAAAAACTCAAGATAGCATGCACAAATCCCTAGCTCACCAAGTAGTCTAATTACTATCTCTCCTTCTAGATCTGGTTCCAACTAGAAAATAAGGTGGACAGAATAAATCTTAATTTTAAGAGTTGAATTACTTTCTTAGAACTTAAAGAACTTTGTCAAAGAGGGTAAAAAAGAGAGGAAAAGCAAGAACAATGAGAAGATATAGAAGATCTTACATGATTCATGCTAAACAACATTCAGATGATGATTTTAGTTTTGATGTTACAAAAAGTAAGATACAATGCCAACATGCACGAGCTCTCTCTTAGTAATTCCTTCATATTTCTTCAGTAGCATTCCAACAAATCAAACCTACCTACGTAAAATGTTGGAATAAAGAGATTGCATGTAATAGGCAAATGAAAAAGAAAATTGTATTTCATCCAATTAACAATGAACAACGGGAACCCCCATCAGTTTAAGTGGTTAAAAAGGCCATCTAACACAACCATATCAGCTTTGCAAAACATGGGCTAGTCACCAAATAAACACATCAGGCCTCAAGTACGCACACATCAAGATACTAGGCCTGACCTGATGTGATTGCCTTGCCCCCTAACCTCAAGAATAGGTCGTTCAACCCTATCCTATGTGGCCATAGTTGGTCTGACTCTAGGAATGCATTGGGTATCAGACTTGGTTTGATGAAGCCCTATAACTTTGTGTACTAAGCCTAGCAGCACCCTGTAAGTCCACATTGAAGCCCAATGTCCAATCCCTTATACAGTTCAGTCTCATATCAATCAATGTAGGCACTAAGTCATGTTTTTTTCTAAATCCACAGTTTTAATAGTGTTACATCACTAAAATATAAAAATATATTATTTTCCTCATTTAAAACATATGATCATAGAATTGTAAGGAATATTATGGGATATATTTAGTTCCAAATAAATCATATAAGTCATGAGATTAGGGTGAACAAATAATGATTAAGACAATGCTAGTTTTAGGGCCATAGAATCTTCCTAATGTTGAGCAACAGTCAGCGGCGCACTATGAGGAGATGATGGACATAACAAACTTATCTAACATCTATCTAATGATTTGTCACCCCCACTCTAGTTAAACACACAAGAACACCCCAAGCTCTGGAATTACATATCGTGAGGACACCCAAAAAGAAAACCCAAACTAATAAAATTTATAGATCAAGAAGGAAAAATATGTCTATATAAAAATCCCAACAACATTCACAAATAATATCATATAAAAGGCCCACATATTCATTCATATTTTGATAATTGTACTTAGTGATTCATATATGTCCAATGTCAAAAACATGAAAACAAAATATTATGCATGTACATATATACACCATACACATTATGATGAAGGTATACAACCAGAAATTGGGTCATATGTACATCATCACATAAGACCACCCTATACAAACCTAAGTTTATATGGTCAACACTAGACACTACAAAAGGCTAAATTCCCACCTTCATCTCAATGTCAACCTACTTAAGGAGACTCCTCTCTGTGGAACTGCTTATGAAGATTATTTGAACCTATAAAGGGTGGAAGCTATTAGAGTGAGACCAAAATTTCCAGTGAGAGACAATGCAAATCTTGACTGTTGAAAGTATGCAAGTTCTACTAAAATGTTGAATAATGAAATTCCAAATTAGAAAAAACATCTATAAAGATTTCATGATCATAAAGGAGGTATAAAGTAAAGTCAAGTAACATGTATAAGGAACATTAGAGCAATAAAGGTTGGGATAAGATACTGCACAATTAAAGAGAAAAATATTCATTACATGTTTTTAAGAATAAATCATGTTTAGTTGGTATGTATCGCCCAAACTACTAGATTGTGATTATGAATTTCCAATCCAATCGTATAGGATCTTAGATTTATTTGTCTCCATAAGATCCTATAATGCCTCATTAGATTTGATTTTGAAGAAAATGACTCATAGGCATGCAATCTATATAAAAAGTTAGGCCCCACTTAATTTGTCAGGCCTATGCCTCTAGGCTAAGGCACTAGTAGAGTTTTTTTAATGATGATACGACACACATACCAATATTGGCCTCGGTTTTATGCATTTACCTCATTCACACATAGAGAATATGTTCTATTATGGTTAGAGAAGAACTTAATTAAGGAGTTCTTAGTGATGGGCTCTCTAGAAAGGAGGTACACCTTGTTGATATGATAGTCTATAAATTCATTTTAGTCTATATTTTTATAAGGTCTCAAATCATGGTGCTTTGATCAAGTATCAACTATATGGCCATTTTATATCTTTGTATTTTTAACACAGACCTTAAATTTCACATGTACACGCATATCTAGTTCACAAATACTAGCTCAAGGATCGATCTATTAACAAAGATACATTGTCCTACATTCCTATATTGTATGGATGGCATTCTACATTTCAATGTGGGTCCCACTTACTTGAGGGGATCTATATATGATATCATTTTTATGCTTGGGCCAATATCCTAAGTCTCAACTAGGTTTCTGGGATAGATGAATATCCCAATAGAACCACATTGATCACAAATATTTTCTTTTTCCTCACTCATGCGTTGCTCAATAAAACTTCCTGATGTGTCATTCATCCTAGTGTTACTATCCATACAACATCCTTAACTATGGTGTTTTGAATGATGAGATCCTTAAAAAGAAGAAACACCTTGAGGATATGGGTAGTCTAATTATTCCTTTTAAGAAAATTTATTTGAGGTCTCAAATCCTAGGATGTTACATGGTGTGTCAGGTAGCAACACCTATCATATAATGTATGCAATATGTCCTTTTCAATTATTATATCACAAATTTGTGGGTCACTTTGGTAGAATTATCATATACAATAGGAGATATTACCTCAACTACACTCATATAAATGGGTTATTTCAGGGTGCCAAAGGAAAAATACGTGCTATGGATTCCATTAACCCACATATACATAACAATATAAGACTATGAGTACCTTCTTGAAATCCTAAGATTGCTATAGGTATACATGTTTCTCTTACCCTAGTTCCAAACAATTGAGTAGTTATAAGGTCATAGAGCACTACATGATTAGGGTTTCAATGACCCATTAAACCAATTACTCATATATTATGAATCAAGAAAAGTATAAATCAGATTGCATTACTAAATTATACATAAATAATGAATGTGATAATTGTAGTTCTTATCAAAAAGAAAAATACATAATTGAATTTCTCTAATTCTTGGTTAACAAGGTCATATCTTAATTTGGGCTAAAAATCCAAATTTATAGATGGAAAATCATCTTGTCATAATAAGGAACCATAAGGGAATGTTCAAAAAAGGTGTCCATAAATTTTTTTCAATATGAAAGAAGTAGGAAATATCAATAAAGGTAAACTGAGGTTGAGGTTCTCATAAAGTCTGATCAACAATTTTCTCATTCACCACCACCTCCAAGGCCACAACACACTTCCTTTAATATTTGAGACATTCTTGGTAATCTAGAGAAGATCCTCTCTACATAATGTGTGGACTAAAAGATGATGAATGAGATTTATGAAAGACAAAGTAGAGAGCACGGTTCACTTGTTCATATCTAGGTAAGGATACAATGACAAGGAGACATACTTTTTTTGAAGCTAGCGTGATGTGAAGTGGCAGTCTTACCAAATAAGTGCTATTTGTCTAATAATTATTATATGAATGACTGGAATCACTATTAGAAACACTACCAGGGAAAATAGCATGTGGCCCTAGCAATAACAAAACCACACTCTAGTTGTAATGCATAGAGTTGCAACATGACATATCATGGGTAGCTATCCTTGTATCTGTGATAGACTTTTCTTCCTTTAACTAATCTGGTTTTTATATCAAGCCATACCCTTAGTTCTTGTACCATCATGTACTTGTTATCATATTATCCTCACTACCTTAAGACTAGGGATTTCTCAAGTATAAGAAAATCTATAAGATTGGGGTGGTAGGGTTGTATGTACTTCTCTATCCCTCCATTTTAATTTCAAACATGTACATTTACTTTTCCTTACATTTTTTTCCTTTTTTTAATTTCATCTAAAACTTCCAAATTTGTTTTTGTATCATGATATCATGTTTACTAATGCATATTCAATTGTTGTTTTACTTCTTTCAACACAATGTGTATATCTTGGTGAAGCATAGTTGTGTAACATATAGTTTTGGAAATAAGGTTATGCTTGTTATGAAAACTAGGATTTGATGTATTTTGTTCTATTGTACACCTCATGGTTATTGTTTCTTGTTTACTTATTAGATTTTCTTAGATCATCACCCTATATTGTATTCCATTACCATCTTGACAATTATTTTGTGTATTGCACACTTCATCACATCCTTATTGTTTAAGAGAGTTGTTTCATGCTATGGACAATGATCTAGGGTTTGTAGCTGGTGTCCAATGGAACTTCAAGTTGCTTGGATGTAATGATATTCTAAGGATTTTCAAGCCATGTTGATTTTCACCTAGGAAGCAAACATGCATTGATAAGTTTCAAACATAGTTGAATTAGTTTTCATACTTTTCAGTCTTTGTGCCTTTCCACGTTATATTGACCAAAATTAAAATGCAAAATTTACAAAATATGCATGATCACTAAAAAGTTGGCAAAATGCAAAAACCTCTAATAGGTTAACAATCCTAAAAATGAATAAAAATTAGACCCAATAAATTATGATACAATGAATAAAAGCCTAAGAGTAAATAAAACCAAGTGTGTTTGTTTTTACTTTGTGGGTTTGTTTAGAGTGAAACTCAAAGGGTGAGCACAATATGCTAGAAAATGTAGGTATTTCACGTCATGAAGTGTGATCCTAAAGCTCAATAGAAAAATTCTTTAGGAAACCCTAGAATGCCAGTTATTAATTTGCAATCCATTTAGAGAAAACCTTGAGAAAGCCCAAAAGTTGGTTAAGTCAGGTAGTCATAGGAGTAACCACATACCTTTATTGTGAACCATGCAGACATTCTCTAACCATATTATCCAATCAAGCAAGAAAAGAATCCAAACAATTAATCTACATATATGTAAATCCTAAAGTGTTACCGTTCATGCTATTCAAATCAAACCCTACTCATCCCTAAACTAGGGTTTAGGATTTAGAAAAGGAATAAGGGTATTAACCATATTTCCATCGCATACTAACGTTAGGTGAACCCTAGTTCACTAGATCCATCCTACCTTTCATTATTATCACCTTAATTCAAATATACACATAACAATCTAGCAAAATATGACATTTAACTTTATTTCATCATATACATTAGAAACCCTAAACACCAACATCATGACTATAATCATGTTATGTTATCATTATCCCATATTGTGACATCCCGCTATCACACAGACAACAAAATGCCATGCAAAAATGTGTGGAACCATCATAAACATCATATTACCAAAAACACAGGTTAATTAAAACCGATTGTGGAAAGCAGATAAAGAAGGAACTATTACAACCAGATCCGCATCCTGCAAAGAAACATGTTATATAAATATACATAAACTTGATACATGTCCACATCTCATAGGATCTAGCTGTCCCATAAGCACAAAAGTTCACCACCTGTTTTAAATACAGAATAGGCCACATCAGGCCAACAACAGGATAAACAAGCTACATCAACTATACATCGTGAAACCTCGTCAAAACACCTCCAAGGACCTGAGAGTACAAGGATGACTCTAGGAATCTACTACAAAACTCCCAACAAAAAAAACAACATATCCAACCTTGTTTTCTACTGTTCTTCTTACTGCTCAGTCATAACCTCACGAACACCACCACGTCTAGCTCGATCACCTAAAAAGGTTTTAAACCAACGAGGTGAGACACACAGTCCCAGTGAGAAACATAACCCCCGCCAAAACTATAAAACCTCAAAAGGGAGCTATAACAGATAAAATAGGTAACTGGTATAATTGTACATGAGCAGCATACTAAGCAGAACTAACTTGTTATAACATCTTACCAAGATATCCAAAATGTATATAACCAGATATTTCTTATGGAACATGATTGACAAGATGAGTCTACTAAGAACTTATCATAACATCTGTGGAACATGTAAGTAACTGTAAGATAAAATTAGGGTAACTATACAAACAAGGCCTCAACCAATGTCTCGTGTTTGCCCTAAGCAAATATACTATATAGCTGGATTACAATTTATTATGCCTTGAGGAAGTGAGTCGTACCACTCAGATCCAAACTGACCATCGCTTGGTCACAATCGATTGCCATACAATGTCAATGGGAGAGTCAGATTCCACGACCTCACTTCCCTTGGGGTTAGTGCACAAGAACCAACAAGCAGGACCGTAATCTCTTATTTAAGTGGCCTCAGCCACACAGTGTCAGGCTACCCTCTACCTAGCCCACCTTGGTACAGGTATCGACACTAGAAAACCGAGCCATAGGCCTGTTCACCGTGCTCCATCATCACTGAGCCATGGGCCTATTCACCATGCTCTATCTCATATCCTGAGTCATGGGTGTTCACCATGCTCCAACCACACAGAGCCATGGGCCTGAAACCGTTCTCTAAACGTGCACTACTACTTAGGGCATAGGCGCACCCCACATATTCAACAATATGCATTCTACATTAACCCTTAGGAGAACCTGTTTCACCATCACCAAACTCCGACGATGATGGATCTATGGCCAGGGAAAACTACATGAAAAGTTCACTTGTAATCAATTAATGCATTTTAAGCGGATTGCAAGATTCAACCAAGTTATGTAACATGCAACTATAACAAGAATGAATAAACATAAACCTCATTATCTTGTGTTGCATTGTCACTAAGTCCTTTAGTGCCATCGACATCATCCTGATCCATCACAAGGATCCAACGTCACATGTTACCATTTGGCCTCTTGCCAATCATCCAGATCCATCTCAAGGATCAACATCAAAAGGACTCAATGTAACATCCCTGACCTGGGTTATGCCTTAACCCTAGGAGTTTTTCTTAAGTCATTTGTATTCTTTTTTTTATCTTTTGAAAAGTAATTAGAACTAAAGGAGAGCTTATGTTTCAATTTTGGTCCTATTTGAATAAAGTTGAAGCAATATTTGCTTATTTTAGACTAAAGTGCAATTTACCCAATATAAGGGGTTACCTTGCAAAATGTTACATGATAAATTTTACTCTAGTACTATAGCATCATAAAAATGAGAATGATGCTAAGGCATGGCTTGTTGAAGCCTAAGTTCCAAGAAGGGGCTTGTTTGAATAATACTTGTACATTGAATACTAGTTTTGGTGTGATTTGCAATTTACCCAAAACCTAGGGTTGAATATGTAAAACACCACCTCAAGAGTGTCCCTACTGTCTCTTGGTATCATTTAGAGAAAATAAAAAGAGAGGGGCGTCTTGTTTGAACCATATTTGAGAAATGATACTCTTGATAATAAAATAATCAAGAAATAAGCATAATTGAAACCCTAAGTTATTTTGTAGAAAAATATATATAAATTAAATAAAGTGCCCATAAACTAAAAATCCATGGGAGAAATTCTATAATGGAATGGCGGCCAAAACAAATTGGAGGTTCCAAGATAATCCTAAGTAGGTGAAAATATCTACCTACATTTTTTAATTGAAACATAATGTCCACTAACATAAAGGTGCTAATGGATAATAGTATTTTATTTATTAAGGAGCTTAATGGTTGATTATAATTCAAGGATAATTCAAAGGAATTTTAATATAAGGATAGATTTGGAGACAAGGAAGTGGAGGGGCGTGTGGCAAGGAAAGTTGATGACTTCCCTCCTACTTCCTCTCTCCAAAGAATTCAATTATATACACTCAATTATCCACTACTTGAAAGGCTATTTTCACAATACACATTCACTCCCCACTTAGGCCGATGACCAAGGAAGAAAAGGAGAAGGTGGAGATCCTTTACCAAGATTGAGGTAAGATCCATGGTCATCTTCAACCTTGGTTTGAAGACTAAAATCAAGTTATAACTCTTCTTTCTTCTCTCTTCCATCCAATGCTCAACTTTGACAATCTTTTACATCAAAAGGGTTGAGAAAAATTCTTGGATAATTGGAGTATCTATCTTCACCATTAAAGATGAAAAGCTTGGAGCTTTGAATTTGCTTTGAAGGAGGGTTATATAACTTGAACCCATTGATATTATCATTTGATTTCAATCTTAAAATATATGTTGATATTTCCTTCTTCTCGAAATGTTTCTTGAGTAATTGATGAATCAATCAGTTGTATGGATTGTAGAAATAGAGGTATGAAGCTTGATGATGATGACATCATATTATCACACACCTCTAGATCAATAATACCAAACGGTTTCAACTATGTATGGCCAAACAGTTTCAAACCGTTTAGTGTTCAAACAGTTTCAACCTAATCTAGTTCAAATGGTTTCAAACCATTTAGTGATCAAACAGTTTCAACATTGGATAGTTCAAATAGTTTCAAACTGTTTAGTGATCAAATAGTTTCAACATTGGATAGTTCAAATGGTTTCAAATTGTTTTGTGTTCAAATGGTTTCAACATTGGATATGTCAAACAATTTCAAACCGTTTAGAGTGCAAATAGTTTCAAACCCTAGCAAGATCAAACAATTTTAGACCATTTGAAGGTCAAAAGGATCTCAAGACCGTTTGAAGGTCAAAAGGATCTCAAGACCATTTGAATGTTAAAAGGATCTCAAAACCATTTGAAGGTCAAAGGGATCTTAAGACCGTTTGAAGGTCAAAAGGGTCTCAAGACCGTTTGAAGGTTAAATGGGTTTTCAAGATCGTTTGAAGATTAAATAATCTCAAACTGTTTAGAGACCAAATAGTCTCAAAACCATGTAAGGTCAAACAACCCTACAAGTGTTTGTTATACCAAGGTTAATTACATTGGAAGTACCTCTAAAGTATTTAGGTGAATAGTACACTTAGAGTGATTGTCATTTGATGCTTATAAAAGTAATAAACTCAATACACTATGATAAGCATAGGTGCCTGTACTTTAGTGAAAGGATGAGCCAACTTAATAAAGTATGGAGTAATCAAAATCCTAGAGAGGATGAGAGAGAAATGCATACTTGTGTAATAAACATGTAATGTGCATACATTAATACTTTTAATAAGTGTAGAGTATGAATTAGGGTTTGATCTTTGATAATGTGATCATGAAACCCTAATTGATAAAGAATGGGAAACCCTAACCCTAATTTCAGGTAATGGTATGAGAAACTCTAATTGATAAAGAATGGGAAACCCTAACCCTAATTTCGGGTAATGGTATGAGAAACCCAAATTAATAAAGAATGGGAAACCCTAACCCTAATGAGGAAATAGTGGTGTTACCCTTGTATTGCATAGTGTTGATATGTAATTGATATGGTTGTTATCAAGTATACTAAATATGCATGTATTATGAGATGATAAGCATAGCCAGGTATGAGCTATGATGTTTAATGTGCTTTGTGAGCTATGTGAGATGCTTGTGTAACAAGTATCAAGTATACCTTGGTCAGATGACCTGGAGGTAAAAGTTACCTGATAAGTGATAACAATGTTCAGTGATGAACTAAGGGTTTAAATACCCTGATCCAGTAAACATAATGATGATATTGTTGAGGGATGAGAATTCCTGGTAATGAGATAAGGGATTGAGGTCTCAATGTTTTATAAAGTCTTGAAAAGTACTTGATAGATGTATTACATTTTTCTTTGTAGCATTTGTCATAATAATACATGTTTGAAAACTTGGTTGATGCTAAAAGAATATGGTAATGCACTTAATTAATCAAGCGAAATCTTATCATGTAGATCCCTGGCCATAGATGCATCATCGTCAGTAGTTGGTGATGCTGAAATAGGTTTTCTCACGGGATCTCCTAGAGGGCATATTTTTGAATATGTGGGGGTAATGGGCATGAATATCCTTACGCCCTAATGTGGGATTGACGTGAGATAAACACGAGATCTCTCAATTCTTCATTACATGTGTTGGGATGGATGTATCAGGAATCTCCCGATGATGATTAATGTCGGGTTGATGTAAGATAAACACAAAATATCTCGATTGTGAAGAGAATGCAGCCTCCGCTGTAGCTCTATAGCGAAGTTGCCAGTATACCCTAGAAAACTATTTAGTAGAGACACGAGATGTCCGACATGTGGTCTTTCACTGACCAAGATAGATGAGGTCATGGAGTCTGGCTCTTCCATTGACCTAAGTATGGAACCAATGCTTTACGCCGCTGTGGTCGGTTGGAGTATGATCAGTATGGGCATAAGTGTGATTTTAAAATGTAATTAACTGTGTAGTATATTTGATTAAGGATGAAATTCAGAAATCATTGGTTGATGTTACATTGCTTAATGTATCCTAAAATGTATAAATGTTATACATGTTCTCTATATTCCTTATTAAATAGATGATTTACTGTTTTATCATATATAGTTGTAATGCTGTAAAAGATGATATTGCTCTATTTTGCTTAAATAGTGATTTATCCTTCTTATTAATAATAAAGAATCCTCTACTCAAGTTATTACTATTTATTTGCAATAATAATATTGTTGGCAGAGAGTTATATATCTTGCTGGGACATGGGTCTCACCCCGTTGGTCACCAACATTTTTAGGTGGATGCAGACAAGCAGGTAGGGACCATACAGTAGGGGAAGGACAACATCATCAGGGACAACAGTAACATCTCAGGTGGAGATACTAAGTGTCGTGTCTTGTAGATATGAGTCCTATGTGTCACCTCTGTACTCTCAGGTCCTTGGAGTCATTACTCAATGTTTTCATGATCGATCTGAGATTTTGGCTTGAATGCCTCGAGGTTTTATGTTGCTTATGCTTAGTTTTTGCAAAGCAACTGTTGTAAATATATTCCTCGAGAAGAAATGGTACATGAAATGTACAATGTGAACTATAATGTATGCAGTACTTTGGATTTCTTTATAAGAGTTTCTTGGAATTGGATCTCTTTGCAAAAGGTTTTAATTTTAGTGATTTTGGTTATTTTGTTGATTATTATTAATTCTGCAATTAATTACACAGTGACGGTCTAATTTGTTGTCGGATCGTCGCAAAGTTTTGGTATTAGAGCTTAAGGTTCACTGAGTCTACAAAGACATAGGATTAAGGTCGATGAGTCTATTCTAGTATCTTCTAGTTTATCTGATAGTGACTTCTGCTCTCATGAGAAGAAGTAAAGCTTGAATATGGCTAGATCACAAGAAGAACATGCTGCGGAAAGTAGAGTTTCTACACCAGGAGGAGGTGCAAGGGATCAGGCTAGAGAGGAACTAGTACCTGAAAATCCCCAGCTTGATCAAGCTTCAATAGAAAACCCAACTTTACATTCTCTATTTTAGTAGTTCATGGCGACAATGACACATATGACAGATAGGATGCCACCACCTATACCTAGGGCACCAGCTCCCAATGAGGGACATGGAGCTGGCAAGACTTTTGAATGCCTTTGACGGGTAGGAGCTACTGATTATACTGGTACAGATGACCCAGTAGATGCAGACTTGTGGCTGACTGAGCTGGAGAAGGCCTTTAGAATTCTTAATATCCCAAAAGCTGAGAAGGTTAGGCATGCGGTGTACCTATTAAAAGGTAGTGTTGGTCATTGGTGGGCTATAGAAGAGGGAAAAAGGCCAGGTGTTGAGGTCGAATGGAGAGAGTTCTGATGAGAGTTTGTTAATAGATATTTTCCCAAGACTTACTTAGACGAGAAAATCTCTCAGTTTGAGCGGATAAGGCAAGGACCAATGAACATTAGTGAGTGTGAAGCTAAGTTCATGGAGCTTCTATGGTTTTATCCACACATGGATACTACAGATGAGGAGAGGATTTGGCATTTTGAGAAGGGTTTGAACGCTGATTTGACCACACCCACATCTGCTCTAGAGAATAGAGAGAGGTTTTCCACCTTTGTGGAGTCAGTTAGATGGATAGAAAGGTCTGTGACTGAGAAATGTCAAGCCAATAGTAAGAAAGTGTATACACAGTTCCAAGGACAGTGGTCCAAAAGTTTTAAGAAACCAAGGTTTTCTGCACCAACAGTACCACCGAGGTTCAATACTCAGACACAGTGGACATCCAGTAAGGGTAGAGGTCATAGTTTACCACCAGAGGGAGCCCACAACTCAGCATCAATGTCAATAACATGACCATCTAGGCCACAGTGGGAAAACAGAAGTTGTTATAAATGTGGGAAGATGGGACATATGATGAAAGATTGTCTAGCTAGAGACGTGAGTGTAACCCAACCACCGAGGTAGAGTCAACAAGGCTCTCAGAAGTGACAATTTAATAGTGGCACATGAGTACGTGGACAGGCGTCCCAAGCTGATTCATCTGCACCCAACAATAGGGCGAGTGGTTGACAACTAGCAACAGAAAGATTCTATGCTATGAATCAGCCAGAAGCAGTGGTCAACCCATGAGTTGTGACAGATCAGATGGAATTATTTCATGTTGATATGTCTTCATCCTGCTTTGTATCTATTTTGATTGATTCGGGTGCTACACATTCCTTTATCACTCGAGAAGTTATTCATGATTACAATATACCTGTAAGTCATAGAGCAGATAACTTGTTATTAGAAACTCCGTTAGTTGGATCTACAGTGTTGTGGGAGGTATGTTTTCCCTGTGTTCTTTCTTTTTCAGAACATAGCATTCAGGTGGATCTTATACCACTTGAGATGCATGGGTTTGACATAATCCTTGGGATGGACACCCTATAAAAGTATAAGGTTGTCTTGGATTGTGGTTCCAAGAAAGCTATGTTCACAAACAATGGTGATACATGGGTCTTTCAGGGGGACAAAGATATTCTTCCAACATGTCTAGTGTCAGCAATGATAGCTGAGAAACTATTGTGACATAGATGTGCAGCATTCTTGGCACATGTGGTGGATACCAGAGCAGAGAGTCCTAGTGTTTCGGAAGTTCCAATTGTTAGGGAGTTTGAGGATGTGTTTCTTGAGGAACTTCCAGGTGTTCCTCCACCCCGAGAGATTGATTTCGAGATTAATCTAATCTCGGGTACGCAACATATAGCTCAAACACCATATAGAATGGCACCTGCTGAGATGGCAGAACTCAAGAAACAGTTACATGAGTTGCTTGAAAAGGGTTTTATTTGACCGAGTACTTCACCTTGGGGTGCTCCGGTTCTTTTTGTTAAAAAGAAAGACGGGTCTATGCGATTATGCATCGACTATAGTCAGCTAAACAAAGTAACCATAAAGAACAAATATCCTCTACCAAGGATAGATGACTTGTTTGACCAGTTGTGTGGTGCAACTATATTCTCTAAAATAGATCTGAGGTCAGGATACCATCAGTTACGCATCAAGGAGAGTGACATACCTAAATCAGCCTTCAGAACAAGGTATGATCACTATGAGTTCATAGTTATGTCATTTGGACTAACTAATGCACCATATGCATTCATGGAACTCATGAACAGAATCTTCCGGCCATTCCTTGATCAATTTATAGTAGTCTTTATAGATGACATCCTGATTTACAGTAGAGATGCTCAACAACATGAGCAACACCTCCGTCAGGCCCTGACTTTACTGAGACAGCACAAGCTATACACCAAGTTTAGGAAGTGTGAATTATGGTTATCAGAAGTGTCTTTCCTAGGACACGTAATATCTGCCTTATGTATCTGTGTTGATCCTAAAAAAGTAGAATCTGTCTTGGAGTGGGAACATCCGAAGACACCAATGGAGATATGTAGTTTTCTAGGACTGGCAGGCTACTATAGGAGGTTCATTAAGAACTTCAGTTCTTTAGCATTACCCCTAACTAGGTTAACCAGGAAGGAGGTTCCTTTTGTCTGGAATGACAAGTGTCAACATTCTTTCCATTTGTTGAAAGAAAGGTTAACAAGTGCGCCTGTGTTAGTCTTACCTGAGTAGGGAAAGGAGTATATTGTATTTTGTGACACATCTAAGAATGACCTAGGATGTGTGTTGATGTAGGATAAACAAGTGATTTCTTTTGCTTCTTGATAGATTAAGAAACACAAGGAAAACTATCCGACGCATGATCTAGAATTGGCTGCAGTGGTTCATGCATTGAAGATATGGAGACATTATCTCTATGGAGAGACATTCCAGATTTTCACATACCATAAGAACCTAAAATACATCTTTTCATAGCATGAGTTGAACATGAGACAATGCCGCTGGATGGAGTTAATCAAGGACTACGATTGTACAATTGATTATCATCCGAGAAAGGCTAATGTAGTGGATGATGCACTAAGTAGAAAATCATCGTCACCAATCGTAGACAAAGCATAGTTAAACTCTTTAGTGTGTTTTAAACAAGACATGCTTGTCACTTTGAGGCAAAACAATGTACAGTTTAAAGTATCCTTGTTAGCTGGACGGTTAGTTGGAATGCTACTAAAATCTACTCTGAAACAACAGATCCAAGAGGCACAACAGGTTGATACTATGATTCAGCAGATCATGTCAGAGTATGGTAGTGAGAAACGGGATGGTTTTCATGAGTCAGATGATGAGGTAGTCTATTACCATGGTAGGATGGTAGTACCTAATGCCAATAACTTAAGGAAGTTAGTCATGGAGGAAGCTCATTCATCCATGTATGCAATGCATCTAGGGAGCACCAAAATTTATCATAACTTGAAAGATATGTATTGGTGGCCTGGTTTGAAGAAAGATGTAGTTGAGTTTGTTATGCAGTATCCAGTGTGTTAGCATGTTAAAGCTAAACATCAAAAGCCCACAGGAACAATGCAACCTTTACCTATACCACAATGGAAATGGGATCACATGACCATGGACTTTGTGGTTGGTTTACCCAGAACAGCCAAAAGTCATGATTCCATTTGGGTGATAGTTGATAGGTTGACTAAGTCAGCACATTTTCTTCCTGTCAAAACAACTTATACTACTGAGAAACTTGCACATATCTATATAGATGAGATAGTGCGGTTGCACGAAGTTCTAGCCACAATTGTTTCTGATAGAGGTCCCTAGTTCACGAGTCATTTTTGGGATCGACTACATAAAACATTGGGTATGTAGTTAAGATTCAATACCTCCTTTCACCCCTAGATGGATGGACAATCTGAGAGAACTGTACAAACTTTGGAGGATTTGCTTAGGGCATGTGTCCTTCAGTTTGTAGGAAGTTGGGATCTACAATTGAGCTTAATAGAATTCACTTACAACAATAGTTATCAGCACAGTATTGATATGGCACCATATGAATCATTATATGGTAGATGTTGTAGATCTCCATTGTGGTGGTATGAAATAGGAGAATACCAACTTTTGGGTCCTAAATTAATGCAACAGACAACTAAAAAGA
This sequence comes from Alisma plantago-aquatica, assembly GCA_963693085.1. Classification (NCBI taxonomy): domain Eukaryota; kingdom Viridiplantae; phylum Streptophyta; class Magnoliopsida; order Alismatales; family Alismataceae; genus Alisma; species Alisma plantago-aquatica. The sequence goes on along the minus strand of OY856409.1, from coordinate 1,680,236,275 downwards.
TTAAAGTAATGCAACAACAGTTAAAGGTTGCACATGATAGACAGAAGTCATACACTGATAAACGACGAAAACCCTTAGAATTCCAAGTTGGAGACAGAGTATATCTCAAAGTCTCACCTTGCAAAGGTGTTCTTAGATTTGGGAAGAGGGGTAAGTTAGCTCCTAGATTTATGGGGCCTTATCCAATCACTGAACGGATTGGAAAGGTAGCCTATAAGTTGGAGTTTCCACCTAAACTACATAGATTACATCCAGTATTCCATATATCAATGCTAAGAAAGTGTCACCCTGATACAGAGTTAGTATTGCAACCTGTAGAGGTAGAGTTAAATGAAGATATATCCTATGAAGAAGGATCGATGATGATTCTTGATAGGAGAATAAAAAAGTTGAAAAAGAAAGACATAATTCTTGTGAAAGTTCTCTGGCATCATTGTGGCGTTGAAGAGGCTACATGGGAACTGGAGGAAAAGATGAGGAGGAAGTACCTTTCTCTTTTCTCTTGATGATTTTGGGGATGAAATCCCTGTTAGGGGTGGATAATTGTAACATCCCTGACTTGGGTTACACCTTAACCCTAGGAGTTTTTCTTAAGTAAGTCATTTGTATTCTTGTTTTTATCTTTTGAAAAGTAATTAAAACTAAAGGAGAGCTTATTTTCAATTTTGGTCCTATTTGAATAAGGTTGAAGCAATATTTGCTTATTTTGGACTAAAGTGCAATTTACCCAATATAAGGGGTTACCTTGCAAAATGTTACATGATAAATGTTACTCAAGTACTATAGCATCATAAAAATGGGAATGATGCTAAGGGATGGCTTGTGGAAGCCTAAGTTCCAAGAAGGGGCTTGTTTGAATAATACTTGTACATTGAATACTACTTTTGGTGTGATTTGCAATTTACCCAAAACCTAGGGTTGAATATGTAAAATACCACCTCAAGAGTGTCCCTACTGTCTCTTGGTATCATTTAGAGAAAATAAAAAGAGAGGGGCATCTTGTTCGAACCATATTTGAGAAATGATACTCTTGATTATAAAATAATCAAGAAATAAGCATAATTGAAACCCTAAGTTATTTTGTAGCAAAAATATATATAAATTAAATAAAGTGCCCATAACCTAAAAAGCCATGGGCGAAATTCCATAATGGAATGGCAGCCAAAACACCTTGGAGGTGCCAAGATAATCCTAAGTAGGTGAAAATATCTACCTACATTTTTTAATTGAAAAATAATGTCCACTAACATAAAGGTGCTAATGGATAATAGTATTATATTTATTAAGGAGCTTAATGGTTGATTATATTTCAAGGATAATTCAAAGGAATTTGAAGATAAGAAGGATAGCTTCAGAGACAAGGAAGTGGAGGGGGTGTGTGTCAAGGAAAGTTGATCACTTCACTCCTATTTTCTCTCTCCTAAGAATTCAATTATATTCACTCAATTATCCACTAATTGAATGGCTATTTTCACAATACACATTCACTCCCCACTTAGGCCGATGACCAAGGAAGCAAAGGATAAGGAGGAGATCGTTTCCCAAGCTTGAGGTAAGATCCATGGTCATCTTCAACCTTTGGTTGAAGACTAAAATCGAGTTATAACTCTTCTTTTCTTCTCTCTTCCATCCAATGCTCAACTTTGGCAATATTTTACATCAAAAGGGTTGAGAACGTGCCTTGGATAATTGGAGGAGCTATCTTCACCATTATAGACAAAAATCTTGGAGCTTTGAAGTTGCTTTGAAGGTGGGTTATATAACTTGAACCCATTGATATTGTCATTTGATTTCAATCTTGCAATATATGTTGATCTTTCCTTCTTCTCGAAATTTTTCTTGAGTAATTGATGAATCAATCAGTTGTATGGATAGTAGAAATGGAGGTCTGAAGCTTTATGATGATGACATCATATTAGGACACACCTCTAGATCAATAATACCAAATGGTTTCAACTATGTATGGCCAAACTATTTCAAACCATTAAGTGTTCAAACACTTTCAACCTAATCTAGTTCAAACGGTTTCAAACGGTTTCAACCTAATCTAGTTCAAATGGTTTCAAACTGTTTAGTGATCAAACAGTGTCAACATTGGATAGTTCAAACGGTTTCAAACCATTTAGTGATCAAATAGTTTCAACATTGGATATTTCAAACAGTTTCAAACTATTTTGTGTTCAAACGGTTTCAACATAGGATATGTAAAATGGTTTCAAACCGTTTAGAGTGCAAACAGTTTCAAACCCTAGCAAGGTCAAATAGTTTCAGACCATTTGAAGGTCAAAAAGATCTCAAGACCGTTTTAAGGTCAAAAGAATCTCAAGACCGTTTGAAGGTCAAAAGGATCTCAAGACCATTTGAAGGTCAAAGGGATCTCAAGACCGTTTGAAGGTCAAAAAGGTCTCAAGACCATTTGAAGGTTAAAGGGGTTTTCAAGATCATTTGAAGATTAAATAATCTCAAACCGTTTAGAGACCAAATAGTCTCAAAACATGTAAGGTCAAACAACCCTATCAGTGTTTGTTATCCTAAGGTTTATTACATTGCAAGTACCTCTAAAGTATTTAGGTGAATAGTACACTTAGAGCGATTGTCATTTTATGCTTATGAAAGTAATAAACTCAATACACTATGATAAGCATAGGTGCATGTACTTTAGTGAAAGGATGAGTCAACTTAATAAAGTATGGAGTAATCAACATCCTAGACAGGATGAGAGAGAAATTCATACTTGTGTAATAAACATGTAATGTGCATACATTAATACTTTTAATAAGTGTCGAGTATGAATTAGGGTTTGATCTTTGATAATGTGATCATGAAACCCTAATTGATAAAGAATGGGAAACCCTAAACCTAATTTCGAGTAATGGTATGAGAAACTCTAAATGATAAAGAATAGGAAACCCTAACCCTAATTTCGGGTAATGGTATGAGAAACCCTAATTGATAAAGAATGGGAAACCCTAACCCTAATTAGGGAATAATGGTGTTACTCTTGTATTGCATAGTGTTGATATGTAATTTATATGGTTGTTATCAAGTATACTAACTATGCATGTATTATGAGATGATAAGCATAGCCAGGTATGAGCTATGATTTTTAATGTGCTTTGTGAGCTATGTGAGATGCTTGTGTAACAAGTATGAAGTATACCTTGGTCAGATGACCTGGAGATAATAGTTACCTGATAAGTGATAACAATGTTCAGTGATGAACTAAGGGTTTGAATACCCAGATCCACTAAACATAATGATGATGTTGTTGAGGGATGAGAATTCATGGTAATGAGATAAGGGATTGAGGTCTCAATGTTTTATAAAGTCTTGAAAAGTACTTGATAGATGTATTACACTTTTCTTTGTAGAATTTGTCATAATAATACATGTTTGAAAACTTGGCTGATGCTAAAATAATATGATAATGCACTTAATTAATCAAGTGAAATATTATCATGTAGAGCCCTGGTCATAGATCCATCATCGTCAGTAGCTGGTGATGGTGAAACAGGTTTTCTCATGGGATCTCCTGGAGGGCATGTTTTTGAATATGTGTGGGTAATGGGCACGAATATCCTTATGCCCTAATGTGGGATTGACGTGAGATAAACACGAGATCTCTCAATTCTTCATTATATGTGCCAGGATGGATGTATCAGGAATCTCCCGATGATGATTAATGTCGGATTGATGTGAGGTAAACATGAAATATCTCGATTGCGAAGAGAGTGCAGCCACCATTGTAGCTCTATAGAGAAGTTGCCAGTATACCCTGGAAAGCTATTTAGCAGAGACACGAGATGTCCTACATGTGGTCTCGCACTGACCGAGACGGATGGGGTTGTGGAGTCTGGCACTTCCATTGACCTAAGTATGGAACTGATGCTATGCCGTCGTGGTCGGTTGGAGTGTGAGCAGTATACCTCATCTCATCAGGGCATAAGTGTGATTGTAAAATGTAATCAGTCGTGTAGCGTATTTGCTTAAGGATGAAATACATAAATCATTGGTAGATGTTACATTGCTTATTGTATCCTAAAATGTATAAATGTTATACATGTTCTTTATATTCCTTATTAAATAGATGATTTACTACTTTATCATATATAGTTGTAATGTTGTAAAAGATGATATTGCTCTATTCTGCTTAAACAATGATTTATCCTGCTTATTAATAATAAAGAATCCTCTGCTCAAGTTATTATTGTTTATATTCAATAATAATATTGTTGGTGGAGAGTTATATCTCTCACTGGGACATGGGTCTCACCCCGTTGGTCACCAACATTTTTAGGTGGACGCGGACGAGCAGGTAGGGACCATACAGCAGGGGAAGGACAACAGCATCAGGGATAGCAGTAACATCTCAGGTGGAGATACTAAGTGTCATGTCTTATAGATATGAGTCATATGTGTCATCTCTGTACTCTCAGGTCCTTGGAGTCAGTACTCAATGTTTTCATGATCGATCTGAGATTTTGGCTTGAATGGCTCAAGGTTTTATGTTGTTTATGCTTAGTTTTGGAAAAGCAACTGTTGTAAATATATTCCTCGAGAAGAAATGGTACATGGAATGCACAATGTGAACTATAATGTATGCAGTACTTTGGATTTCTTTATAAGAGTTTCCTGGAATTGTATCTCTTTGCAAAAGGTTTTAATTTTTAGTGATTTTGGTTATTTTGTTGATTATGGTTAATTCCACAACTAATTACACAGTGATGGTCTGATTTGTTGTCGAATCGTCACACTCAATCCCATCATCAAGGCACACATTGTCATTCCATGGGTAGCACCCATCATACATCATTGGGTTCATCACAACCCTTGATATTCAACATCATATCATTATCATGCCATCGTCATGGCCTCATCTTACAAATGTTACATGTATGGTTAGTGAAAACACAAGGGAGTAATGATACTTGTATAAGGGACATTTACAACTCCTTACTTTATTATGAGAGTTAACCATGCAACATGGATGAGTATATCAAAGCATATAATTCTTATATATATCAAGTGTAACAACCGCATATACTTAAAGCATAACAAGCATTAAGGTTACTAACCGAATACAAGATACAACCCTCACTAAAGGTATATCGGGCTAGGGACAACCCTCCCCAAAGGTATAGCGTCTCTCACCAAAGAGTGTGACGCCCAACACTATATCAGTTAGGCATGCAACTAACCACCACTTACTGAATCGGCCTGCGCTATCGACCAACACCCATACCGAGCAAGACACAAGCCAGATGATATTATGCCACAACATGGAGAGAAACCTATAATGCCCAAATGTGCAATGCTGCAACAACACCAAGAAGCACACCACAACATAGTGTCAGGCAGCACCATCCAAGAGAATGTCGTGTAAGACATCGACATGCCGAAACGCCCAACACAAACCCCGTGTCGAGGGAACAACACTTCAGCCATCTATTGTATCGCCCAAAGGATAACCAAAGCAACCACCAACTGTATCTCCCAACCCTAGCTCATGGGGAAGAGAGGGATATCGTTTTCGCAAGGGTGTCGGGTTACATCTCATCTCGGGTTGGTCCTCTTCAACCTCAAAACCACCACTAAACCCTAAATGATCAAGGGAGTTGGCTCACCTCTCAATAACTAAGTGAGAGGGGTTTTGCACAACCATTATCAAATATTGGGAAGATGGGTCATCACCATATCGGCCGTCCCACAACCAGGTCAAACGCAACCCTAGGCTCACCCTTTCAAATCCATGGTGAGAGAGAGGGGTGTTTCTCAAGCAACTAGAGGATAGACTCACCTCTTAATGACTAAGGAAGCGAGGGGTTTTTCCTATACCACTAGAGATCAAGATCACCTCTCAAACTGAAAGGGAGAGAAAGGGATTTTGCCCCAAGAACACACCACACGCATCATGTAATTAGGAACCCTAGGCTCAACTCTAAACAACCAAGAGAGAGGGGTTTTTCCCAAAGAATCCTAACCTAAAGGTTCGGCCAACAAGGTCCAAAACCACACAACCATATCATCATATCCACAACGTCAAGGGAACATACTAGAGCAAAGATATCACTAACAAGATAAGCATGGCTGATCAAGATAGCATATAAACAAGCAACATGAAGAGAAGGTAATATAGCTCTGGTAGGAGTTATGTAACCTACCTTAAGAACAACTCCAAGCTCCAAGCATTGGCCACCAACAAGAGAAGAAAAGCAGCAGGGTGTATCGGCCAACACCAAGGAGAAAGCAACAACAACAATAGCTATATCGACCACCTCCTCTCCTTCTTCTCGTTCTCGACCAAAAAGGGAGAGCAAACAACTAAGGGGCTAAGAGATCCCAAGCAAGAGAAAAGAGAGAGAGATATAGAAGAGGGTAAAGAGTAGGAACAAGCAAGGTGTCATCCTCCCTAAGAACACTTGTCCATAGCCTTTGCCACCTTGCTAGCAACAAGAACCAAGTGTCCATAAGGGGTGACACAAACGATGCTAGTTGGAGGGATGTGTGTCACCCAACATGGCAACCCGTCACACCCACCATCACCCTCTGGCCAATACACCTCCCTGGATGACACAAGGCACCAAGCTCTCCCTTGCCCGACACACTCAAGCAAGGAGGAAGGGCTTCAAGCCCAACAACAAGCCCAAGCTTAAACAAGCTCAAACGAGGCCCAAAACAACTCAAGAAAGGTGCCGAACTCATCCTCTCAACCCTAGAGGATGCAAGGAGAGAGAAAGACATCTCTCAAGGTGACAAACTTACACACCAACCCTAAAACATGGGTAATTTGCAAGTTTCACCTCAACCTCTTGACAAAGCACAAACAAGCCCTAATCACAACTCAGGTGATTAGCAAACATCTAAACACAAGGTTTAGGCAAAGCAAATAGGGTAAGCCCAAAATGGAGGTCAGGGTCCTTACAAGCCATATACCCCTATAAAAGGATTATGTCCCCAAAATCTGAAGAGAAAAGCGAGGGATACTTCCTCCTTATCTCTTCCTCAAGCTCCCACATGGCTTTCTCAATGCCATGATGATGCCAAAGAACCTTCACAAGAACCAAGTCTTTCCTCTTCAGCTTCTTCACTCTTCAGTCAAGGATCAACACTGGATCTTCCTTGTTGGTCACATCTTCATCAAGTTCAACTTCAACTGGCTGAATCACTGTCTCTGTGCCCAAATGACTTTTCTTTAGCATACTGACATGGAACACTAGATGCAACCTGTGTAACTCTGGTGGTAGCTCTAACTTGTAACCCACTTTGCCAACACGTGCTATCACTGGATATGGTCCCATATACCTGGGAGCCAACTTGCTTTTTCGGCCAAACCTCAGCACACCTTTCCATGGAGAGACCTTGAGATACACCTTATCTACCACCTAGAACTCCAGAGGTCGTCGACGACTATCTGCATATGACTTCTATCTATCCTGTGCCACTTTCAACTGTTGTTGTATCACCTTGATCTTTTCTGTTGTCTGCTGCACTAACTCAGGACCCAAAAGTTGATACTCATCAGACTCATACCAACATAGAGGAGATTTGCACTTCCTGTCATATAAGGCCTCATAAGGTGCCATGTCGATACTCTGTTGGTAACTGTTGTTGTAGGTGAACTCTATCAAACTGAAATGCACGTCTCAACTACCTAGGAACTACAAGACACAATATCTGAGAAGATCCTCCAAAGTCTGAATAGTCCTTTCAGACTTACCATCTGTATGCGGATGGAAAGTAGTACTGAACCTCAACTGCATTCCCAACACTTTATGCAACTATTCCCAAATACGACTTGTGAACTGAGGACCTCTGTCAGAGACTATCGTTACTGGAACACCATACAAACACACTATCTCATCCACATACACCTGAGTAAGCTTCTCTGTTGTATATGTCATTTTCACATGTATCAAATGGGATGTCTTTGTCAACCTGTCCACTATCACCCAAATGGAATCAAGATTCCTAGCTATCCTCGGCAGACCAACTACAAAATCCATGGTTACATGATCCCATTTCCACTGTGGTATTGGTATGGGTTGCAACATACCTACCGACTTCTAATGCTCAGCCTTAACCTGATGGCATACCGCACACCTAGCCACAAACTCAGCCACATCTCTCTTCAAGCCAGACCACCATTACAGATCCTTCAGATTGTGATACATCTTGGTGACACCTGGATGCATAACATATATTGATGTGTGTGCTTCCTCGAGAACTAACTTCCTCAGATCATCCACATCGGGAACCATCATCCTATTATGATAACAAACTAGTCCATCCCCAGACTCATGGAAGCCATCACGCTTCTCACTGCCAAACTCTAATCTGATCAAATGAACTCTTCTTTGATCTGCTGCCTCAATGTAGGCTTCACTTGCATCTATGCCAACAGTCGTGCCAACAAAGATACTTCCAATTGTACATTCATCTGTCGCAAAGAGACGAACATATCCCGCCTATGCCATATCAAAGAACTCAATTGTGACTTCTTTGTAGGAAGATAAGAAGACTTCTTGCTAAGTGCATCAGCTAACACATTAGCCTTACCAGGATGATACTCTATGGTGAAATCATAATCACTGATCAACTCCATCCAGCAACGTTGTCACATGTTCATCATACTCTGTGAGAAGATATACTTCAGGTTCTTATGATCCGTAAAGATCAGAAACACCTCCCGATAAAGATAATGTCTCAAAATATTTAATGCATGGACTACTACTGCCATCTCCAAATCATGTATCAGATAACTCTCTTCATGGTTCTTAAGCTGTCGCGAAGCAAAAGAAACCACATGATCTTCCTGCATCAGCACGCATCCCAAGCCCTTCTTGGAAGCATCACAGAAAACAACGTAGCCTTTCCCAGGCTCTGGTAGCACCAACACTGGATCACTAGTCAGCTTCTCCTTTAAGCTCTAAAATCTCACTGACAACGATCATCCCAAATGAAAGGTACATCTTTCCTAGTCAACTTCGTTAATGGAAACATGATCACACTAAAATCCTTTATAAATCTATGGTAGTATCCTGCTAAACCCAGAAAACTACAAACTTCAGTCGACGTCTTTGGTTGCTCCCACTCTGCAACTGACTCCACCTTCTTGGGGTCCACTCTGACTCCTTCTACCGATATCACATGCCCCAAGAAAGTCACTTCCTTCAGCTAGAAGTCACACTTGCTTAACTTGGCATACAACTGGTGCTGGCGAAGGAGAGTCAACGCTTGTCAAAGATGTTCTTCATGTTGTTGACTATCCTGACTATAGATCAACATTTCATCTATGAAGACCACCATAAACTGATCTAGAAACAGACTGAACACCCTGTTCATTAGATCCACGAAAGCAGCAGGTGCATTGGTTAGCCCAAACGGCATAACCACAAACTCAAAGTGACCATACCTCAACCTGAAAACTGACTTTGGTATGTCCTTATCCTTGATCCTCAACTGATGATATCCACACCCTAGATCGATCATTGAGAACACTATAGCACCACGCAACTGATCAAACATATCGTCTATTCTCGGCAAAGGATACTTGTTCTTGATCGTAACTTTGTTCAACTACCGATAATCTATGCACAAATACATCGATCCATCCTTATTCTTTATGAACAGAACTATTACACCCCATAGAAATGTTCTCGGTCTGATGAAACCTTTATCCAGCAGCTCCTTTAACTGCTACTTCATTTCTGCCATTTCAGCTGGAGCCATCCTGTGCAGTGTATGAGCAAATGGTTGTGTCCCTAGAACTAGATTGGTCTCAAAGTCAATCTCTTGAGGTGGAGGGACACCATGAAACTCATCGGGAAACACCTCAGTGAATTCTTTGACAATAGGCACATCCTCAAGGCTAGAACCTTCTTCTTTTTTATCCACAACATGAGCTAAGAACTTTATACATCCTTGCCGCAACAAATTCTCTACCACCATGGTTGATACTAAACACGTCAGAAGAATCTTCCTATCTCCTTGGAAGATCCACTTCTCACCATCATTAGCAAACACTTCTTGCTTGGAACCACAATTGTAACGCCCGGGCCCACTGCCCAAGTCTCTAGTAGAGTTTCAGGAATGACGAATGGCCCCACAGACCACCACTAGCCTCAACTGCGCATCTTAATCTCACACACACGCAAGCCAGGATCAACTTCCCGACTGGTCACCCATCCTAGTGCTACTCCAAGCTGAGCACGCTTAACTATGGAGTTCTTTGGTGATATGGGTAGTCCAATCATTCCTTTTAACATCATGTTATCCGAGGCCTCAAATCCAGGGATGTTACAATCTCCCCCACTTAGACTCTTGACGTCCTCGTCAAGGCTCAACTATATGGCCTCATAATCTGACCCCATTTCAGTGCAGACCCACAATGGCCCATTGACACCCAGCTCCCGTCCATAGCTACCAGCACAAGGGTGGCTCCATCTCGTCTCTACAGATAGCCCTTTCCAACTTGCATAGACTGCACGGCTCATGACTGGCATGCCACATGCCCATGTGGGCCCCACCTACTGGAGGGGTTATGGCTCTGATACCATTTGTAACACCCGGGCCCACTGCCCAAGGCTCTAGTAGAGTTTTAGGAATGACGACTGGACCCACAGACCACCACTAGCCTTAACTTTGCGTCTTAATCTCACACACGTGCAAGCCAGGATCAACTTCCCGACTGGTCACCCATCCTAGTGCTACTCCAAGCTGAGCATGCTTAACTATGGAGTTCTTTAGAGATGGGCTCCCGGAAAAGGAGGTGCGCCTTGGTGATATGGGTAGTCCAATCATTCCTTTTAAGATCATGTTATCTGAGGCCTCAAATCCAGGGAGGTTACAACAATCCAGCACAACCTTATACCTCTCTAAGGTATCCATCCCAAGGATTACATCGAATCCATGCATATAAAGTGGTTTGAGATCCACATGTATGTTGTGTCCCGAAAAGGATAGAACACAAGATGGACACACTTCTCAAAGCATCGAGGAACCATCAAGAGGGGTTTCTAACAACAAGCTATCTTTCTTACAACTAACATGTAAAAGACAGCTATTAAGCATACTACAAGTGATAAAAGAGTGTGTAGAACCCAAGTCAACCAGAACATATACAAAGTAAGAAGAAGACAAATCAGAATGAAATAACTCCATTAGACCTGCAACTACTCACGGGTTGACTATCGCCTTCGGATGACTCATAACATAGAATCAAGTCATTGCCTACTGTCGTCCACGCCCTCTGCTTCCTTGAGTAGATGATCCTACTTGCGATGCATGAACATGCCCTCTCCATCTGTTACCACTGGACTGTTGTCTATCTGACCCTTGTTGACTCTATCTCAGTTGTTGTGTCACTTCAACGTCTCTCCTTGGGCAATTCCACCTGATATGCCCAACATGTCCACAGAGAAAGCATGAAGGGTCTCTCGCCTGCAGTCTAGATGGTCCTGTCACTGCCACTGAAGCTATGCTATAGGCTCTACATGGTGAAAAATCATGCCCTCTTCCCTCACTCGTAGACCACTGCGATGGGTCACTAAAGCCTTGTATCACAGAAGGTGCATCAAACCTCGGCTTCTTGAAGCCATCAAACCTCTACTTCTGGGACTGAGCAGGCTTTTTCTTGGACATGGTCTCTCTCTTCTCCTGGACTGACCGTTCAATCTGTCAGACAGACTCCTCAAACGTGGCAAACCACTCCCGATTTTCTAAAGTAGAAAGTAGCAACATGTATCATCAGCTCAACACTCAGACCTTTCTCAAATCGTTTGATTCTCTCATCATCTATTACTGCCATGTGAGGACAAAACCTCAGCAGGTCCATAAACTTGGCTTCATACTCAGTGATGCGATCATAGATCCTTGGCACAGACAGTCAAATTGGCTGATCTTCTTGTCCAGGTAGGTCTTCGGGAAGTATTGACTCACAAACTCCCATCGGAAGATGTCCCAACAGATCACCTCACCGGGTCGCTTCTCCGCCTTGATGGCCCACCAGTGGCCAACACTACCTTTCAGAAGGTAGAAATCGTGCTTGACTTTGTCTACTTTGGGGATGTCGAGGATCCATAAGGCCTTCTCAAGACCTATCAGCCACAGATCAGCATCTGTTGGATCAGTCGTACAAGCATAATCCAAAGCTCTGAATCAGTGAAGGCGCTCAAAGGTCTTCCCAATACCCAAAGATTCACCATGGGGAGCCTGTTCTCTTGGCGAAGGCACTGGAAATATTTCCACCATGAGATTCATCGTAGCCATTACCTATCCCATAATGTGCTAGTAGACATGATTCTCAAGAATGGCTGGGTCAATTTGGGGGACCTCAGGAACCCGATCCTCATGTGCCTACAAACTCGCTCCATCAAATGATGCAGTGGCACTGCTCTCAACAACATGTTCTTCATGATTTCCAGACATCTTTTAGCTTTATCATCTGCTAGGGGCAGAAGTCATCATGAGAAAATCTGGAGAAAATCACAAGAACAGACACAAACCTAGTCCTAGATCCCTATAGACTCATCGAACCTAGAGCTCTGATACCAACCTAATATGTGACATCCTTCTATCACACAGACAACGAAATGCCACATGAAAACGTGAGAAACCATCATAAACATCATATTACCAAAAACATGGGTTAATTAAAACTGATTGTGGAAAGCAGATAAAGAAGGAACTATTACAACCAGATCCACAACCTGCAAGAAACATGTTATATAAATATACATAAAGTTGATACATGTCCACATCTCATAGGATCTAGCTGTCCCATAAGCACAAAAGTTCACCACCTATTTTAAATATAGAATATGCCACATCATGCCAACAACAGGATAAACAAGCTACATCAACTATACATCGTGAAACCTCCTCAAAACACCTCCAAGGACCTGAGAGTACATGGTTGACTCTAGGACACTACTACAAAACACCCAACAACAATAATTGTAACATCCCTGACCTGGGTTATGCTTTAACCCTAGGTGTTTTGATTAAGAAAGATGATTATATGCTTACATATTATCTTTTGAAAAGTGATTAGGTCTCAAGAGGAACCTATGTTTCAATTTTGGTCATGTTTGAACAATGTTGAAGCAATGTTTGCTTATTTTGGACTAAAGTGCAAATTACCCAAGTTGAGGGGTTAACTTGCAAATTGCACATGATAAGATGTTCCTATGATGTTGTGACATCATAAGAATGAATATAATGGAGTGGTATGGTTTTCCCAAGCCTGGACACCAAGATAGAGCTTGTTGGACAATGTTCTGCATTAAAACCTAGTTTTGGAGTAAAGTGCAATTTACCCAAAATATAGGGTTCAATATGCAAATTACCACTTCAACAAGGTACCTAATGTTTCTTAGCATCATTTAGAGCAAAGAAAGTGAGAGGGACTCCTTATTTGAATTAAGTTATAGGAGAGAGAATCTTGACATTAAAATAATCAAGAATAATGCCTAATTGAAACACTAATTCGATTTAGGGCAAAAATGAATAAAAATAATTGAAGGGCTTTCAACCAAAATGTTTTGGGTTGATTTTGAATAATTATGGACGTTCCTTTGCTAAGATAAGGAACGAAAATATCTTAAGTAGGTGAAATTCCACTCACCTTATTATAAAGAAAAGTAATTTTCACTCACATATGGGATGTTAATATAATAAGCATTAAGGTGCTTAATTTGCTTTTCTTTAAATTGAGGATAATGAAGTAGAATGAAAGTCAAGGAAGGTGCCTCGTACCCAAGGTAGTTGAGGGGGAATAGGCGGCCACTTTATTGGGATTAATTGGATTTTTATAAGGCATTTTCTCTCTCATCAATTTCCTTATAAAAGTGCCATTTCTAAGCCCAAACCAAGGACTTTTTCGGATTTTCTTCTTCCCCTTGCTTGAAAAACCGACCAAGGATCTAGGGAGGAGCAGGGAGCACGTCCCCAACCTGTGGGTAAGCCCTTGACCTTCGTTCTCCATGATTTCATGGTGGAAATCGAAAATAAATTATGGATTCCTTCTTATTTCGATCTCCTCTTCAACCCTAGCCAACTTTTGCAATCAAAAGCTTGAGGACGAGCCTAGGGGGAGTTGCAAGAGCTTCATCCACCATTAATGGCGTGAGCTTGGAGCTTTGGAGCTCAATTGGAGGCGGGTTTTATAAATCAAACCCTTAAACATTGCTATTGCATCAATTCTCTATGCTTTGTTGATTGATTTCTTCAATTTGATACACTCTTTTTTATTTGCTGCAATTTCCATCAAGAACGGTTGCTGTTCTTGGTTGTTCGAAGGAAGGGGATGATGACATCATCCTAGATGCTTATCCAAAGAAAATTACCAAGCAAAACTGTTTTGGTAGCTACTCCAAATCGTTTTAATTTGATTGGCTATGCGGTTTCAGCAAACCGTTTAAGGGCAAACGGTTTGAAACCATTTGGGAGCAAACGGTTTCAAGACCGTTTGAGATGGTTGACCAAGCGTTGAACTTTTGGGAATTTTGTTCCTAATTATGTAGGCTGATAACCCTCCAAATTTGAGGGATTAACTCCAAAGGAATCGAGAGTTGAAGGCCAATCAATTAGGCAATCGGATTGCATTATGTGCTGATTTTCAACCTGATTAACTTGACTTGGTTGAGAAAACGGTTTCAAGACCGTTTGAGATGGTTGACCAAGCGTTGACCGTTTGGGATTCCTGTTCATAATTATGTTTATTAATAACCCTCCAAATTTGAGGGATTAACTCCAAAGGAATCGTGAGTTGAAGCCTAATCAATTAGGGAAACCTAATTGGATTAAGTGCTGATTTTCAATCTGATTTAATTGAACTTTTTGGGCAAACGGTCTCAAGACCATTTTAGTGCGTTGACCATTTGGTATTACGGTTCCTAATGATGTGATCTAATGACTCACCAAATTTGATGGATTAATTCCAAACGCGTCATGAGTTGAAGGCTAATCAATTGGGCTAATCCTAATTGAAATCAGTGCTGAAATCACAATGAGCTAATTTGAGATTTTGGGTTGATTAGCCCAAACGGTCTCAAGACCGTTTGGGGGATCATCCAAACGGTCTCAAGACCGTTTGGGGTCAGCTCAAGACCGTTTGGAGGTCTGGGGTCAAGTATAGTTGACCAATTGAAGGTCCAAAGGTACTAATCATATTGCAATGTAGTGCTGATCTGTTGATCAACTCGATAGACCAATCCATGATGATTTTTCACTAGAAGCCAAAGGTTGGATGGGCCAAACGGTCTCAAGACCGTTTGGTGGTCACCCAAGACCGTTTGGAGGTCTAGGGTTGAGTATGGTTAGGTGTTTGAAGGTCTAAAGGTACCAAGCTGTTATACAATGCAATGCTGATTTGGTGATCAATCCAATGATCCAAACCTTAATTGGATGGCTTGGATTTGAGTGATATGATGGTCAAACGGTCTCAAGACCGTTTGGAGGTCATCCAAACGACCTCAAGACCGTTTGGGGTCAGGTCATACCCAATTTGGATAATGGTTCAATAGTTTCAAAGTAACCAATCTTGCATTGATGAGTGTTGTTGGATCTTCGATTCCAAACCCTAATTCAATTGAATCAAGCCCTAATTGATGACCAATTGAGGGTCAATTGAGGGTCAAATTAGTTGAAGGTTGACCTATTAAACTCAATTGAAGTATGAGAATAGGTCCAATTGATGATTGGTTCCATGAATTCAATGGTTGAAGGTCCAATGCAATCAATTGAAACACAATTAGTAGCATGATTGATGATCAACTTCAAAGCTCTAATTGGTGTTTATAAACCCTAATACCATTGAGATCAGACCATAATTGAAGTCCCAATTGAGGGGTGAGCCATGATTCAAATGATGATTGAGTTGATGATCCAATTGGTTGAAGTTCCATTGATTAGAATTGAGTGTGGTTCAATTTGGTTAATTCAATTGGATACCTCATGTTATTGAAGGTCTAATTGATCAAACCTTTTTGAAAACCTAATGTGATTAGGTGGGAGATACCTTTAATGGTACTATTCATTAATGCATAACAAATGCATGGACCCAATACATGATGTAAACCCTAATTGAGGCTGATTCAATGTATAACCTTAATAAGAGGTTGTCTACATGTGAAATCACTAATTAGGATGTTAGTAAACCCTAGTTAAGGATGTATCCTTGTGAAACCCTAGTGGAGGGTGTATCATTGTGAACCCTGGTTGAGGGTGTAATCTTGTGAAACCCTAGTGGAGGGTGTATCATTGTGAACCCTGGTTGAGGGTGTAACCTTGTGAAACCCTAGTGGAGGGTGTATCATTGTGAACCCTGGTTGAGGGTGTATCCTTGTGAAACCCTAGTTGAGGGTGTATCATTGCGATTGTTTATAGGCAACTTTATAATAAAGTTATGCCTTAAACTAAGATAAGTCCATATCATGTGAGATAGCTGGACAATTCTAATGTGTGGCCTATGCATTATATGCTAAGGGTGAGTATTCTGTGATGGAATGTATTAAGAGGGGAAATACCTTAATACAAGATAAAGTTGGTTAACTCAAGAGGGTCTGAATTAATGAGAAATGGGAAACCCTAACCCTGGTAAGGGAATAGTGGTGTTACCCTTGAATAATGATGTTATATATTGTTTTGCATGGTGCTGATATGAAATTGATGTATTATCATCTATACTAACCATGCAGGTATGATGTGATGATGAACATAGCCAGGTATGAGCTATGACATTTTATGTATTGACATTGTTTATTGGGCCTTATGTGCCATGCTATACCTTATTGCCTAGTATGAGGTAATAAGAGAAGTAATGGGCCTTAAGTGCCATGAGAAGATGTTTATGTAATAAGCATCATATTTACCTTGGTCAGGTGACCTGAAGGTGATAATTACCTAAAAAAGTGGTAATAATGCTCAATGATGAGCTAAGGGTTTGAATACCCAGAACCATATGATTATGGCATTGAGTTGCAAAGGAATGAAAATTCCCAGTATTGAAATGAGGGACTGAGATCCCCATGTCTTATAAAGACTGAGAAGTAATTAATGGAAATAGTACATGTTTTCTTTATAGCATTTGTCTTATTAAGTTATGTTTGGAAACTTGGCTGATGCTAAAAGAATATGATAATGTACTTAATTAATCAAGTGATACCATATAATGTAGTTGCCCTGATCACAGATCCATCAGCGTCAGATTTAGCTGAATGGTGAAACGAGTTTACTCGGAACGCATATTTTTGAATATGTGGGGGTAATTGGGCAATTATATCCTTATGCCCCATAGGCATTGCTACGGGCTATGTCCTATGAACGGGATTGGTTACGGACCATACCCCAATAAGAGCATGGCTACGGGCCATGACTCCACAAAATAATATCGGGCATTGGCTACGGGCCATATCCTGAAGAGAGTATATGCTATGGGCTATAACTCTAATAGCGATGTTGCCAGTATACCCTGGAAAGCTATCTAGCAGAGACATAAGATGTCCTGCATGTTATCTCGTATTGACCGAGATAGTTGAGGTCATGGGAATCTGACTCTTCCATTGACCTATGTGTGGTACCGATGCTTTACGTAACCGTGGTCGGTTGGAGTATGAGCGGTATACCTCATCTCCTCAGGGCATAAGTGTGATTGTAAAATGTAATCAGCCGTATAGCATGTTTGCTTAAGGATTGAATACGAAGATTCATTGGCTGATGTTGCATTTCTTTGTGCATTCCTTAGTAGATAAATGTTAATTATGTTTCTTTATATTCTCTGCAAAATAGACAGATGAATTACTTATCTACCATGGGTAGATGCAATGAACTCCTTGAGAATGGAGATTATCTTATTCTGTTCTATGATGAATAATTCTACCTGATAATGTAAAAGTAACCCCTACTCAGTTTTAATTTGATAAACTGCAATAATAATGTTTTTGGCGGAGAGTTATATCTCTCGCTGGGGAAATTTTCAATTGTCTCACCCCCGTGGGAAAACATTTTTAGGTATGCATGGAAGGCAAGACAGGAAATCCCTAGAATAGAGATGAGCAGAAGCAACAGCAACAACAAGGACAGCAATGAGATCTCAGGTGGAGATATTGTCTGTCAAGTCATATAGATAGTAGTCCTATGTGTCGTCTCTGTATTCTCAGGTCCTCGGAGTTTTAAATGATTCAATCGGAGTTTTGGCTTAATGCCTCAAAGTTTTATACTGCCTGTGTATATTTGTTAATAGGGCAGTCAATGTTGTAATCCTTAAAAAGAAATTGTACATGATGTGTACTTGTGATCCAGGATGAAATGGAAACACTTTGGTTCTTGGTTAAAGAGTTTTCCTATGAATGGATCTCTTTGCAAATGGTTTTAATTTTTAGTGATTTTCAGTAATTATGCTGCAAATAATTCGCTTCCGCATTAGTTAATCCTATTTTCGCGAGACGGTCGTTACAATTTAGTGGTATCAGAGCTTTAGGTTCGTTGAGTCTACAGAGACATAGGACTAAGTTGTTGAGTCTGTGTTAGTATCGTCCAGTATACCCTATAATGATTTCTGCTTATGCAGAGAAAGGGTAAAGTTTAAAATGACTGGAGAGCACAATGAACACATTGCTTAGGGCAATGTTGTTTCACCAAGAAGAGGTGCAAGGGATCATGCAAGAATAGAATGAGTGCCTGAGAATCCCCATTAAGACCTGATCAGGATAGAGAATCCTATGATCATGCTCTTGTTGGGAAGATTAGGGCAATAGTAATGCATATGAGTGGACTGGATGCTAGGCTTACAACCTTGGTTATCAGTCCTTAAGACAGAAAGCTTGAGCTTTAAATGAGTTCCTAAATGACTTAGTCATGTTGGAACAAGGGAAAATATGGAAAAGATTAACTTATAGCAAGAAAGTGGACTCTGCCATGAGTTCAGATAGATAATAAATATGTGATGGTAGTGCCCAAGAAGGGGCAATAAGCTGAGAAGTAGGGAATGGTCTCTATAATTCTAGAGACATTTGCCTAATGGTTTTAAACAGCCAAGTTTTTGGTACTAATAGTGCAATAAATGCCTAGTGTACCAGGGAAGTAGCCACTAAGTAAGTGCAAAGGTCTTAACCTTTCACCTGTAAGATTCTATGGCTTAGTTTTTGCTTCAGTAATAAGACTAGTAAGACCATGATATGATTACAAGGTATGTTATAAATGTGTACATGTTGAGTACACTAAAACCTTTTTTTATAAAAAGGAGGATTGTTGATATTGTTTTCCCCATTGGTTGCTATATAGGGATGAAATGATGAGAACTAGAATTTGAATTCTGTTCAGTATTCTTTTAAATGCTCTATATTGATCTTACCTCCATGAAAGATGAAGAGGTATAGAAGAGATTCCTGGATAAAATCCAGGGATGTTAAATCTTATGTTATGGTAATATGAAAAGATAGGAATATGATAGCATGTAAGTGCATACTACTTGATCTCAGTACTTGTAAACCCTGATCAGGTGTACAACTATTGATGATAAAGTGAGTATGGAGACTCTTAGATTGATATCTTTTTTATTGCCCTGATCAAGCAATCATTCTGATACAATCTAAAGAGTATCATGAAATTGGAAATATGATATGGATAAATGTATCATATCTTAAGAACAAGAAAGAAGGTTCTGATAGGAATTCAGATCAGTATGTGTATATGAGGAAGTAAAAGTATGACCCTCATATGATGAGAAAGAGAACAAGGGAGGTGATCCCTATTCTATAAAGTGGTAAATATGATAAAAGAAAGATGAGAATATAATGTGTTTTCAACACATGTGACTGATACCAAGGTAAGAGATTCTGGTATCTGAGAATTATCAGATGGTTTAGATTGGCTACCTGGAATGGTCAACTATGAAATCAGTCTGATTATATAAAATGATATGAACATCATATGTTAGGGGTTTATGCTTTGCATAAACATAACAACCTTTAAGATAAGTTCTCATTTGACTCTATGAGAATATTGTGTGAAGGAACTTTGTTCTGATCAAAGTTCTATGATGTCTACATAACAATGAGGTGTTATGAAGAGACATGATGATATGATGAATGAATAATATCTGTTTCCTTTATTTGGGATTTCGGGGACGAAATCCTTGTTAGGGGTTTATAATTTGTAACATCCCTGACCTGGGTTATGCTTTAACCCTAGGTGTTTTGATTAATAAAGATTATTATATGCTTAAATATTATCTTTTGAAAAGTGATTAGGTCTCAAGAGGAACCTATGTTTCAATTTTGGTCTTGTTTGAACAATGTTGAAGCAATGTTTGCTTATTTTGGACTAAAGTGCAAATTACCCAAGTTGAGGGGTTAACTTGCAAATTGCACATGATAAGATGTTCCTCTGATGTTGTGACATCATAAGAATGAATATAATGGAGTGGTATGGTTTTCCCAAGCCTGGACACCAAGATAGAGCTTGTTGGACAATGTTATGCATTAAAACCTAGTTTTGGAGTAAAGTGCAATTTACCCAAAATATAGGGTTCAATATGCAAATTACCACTTCAAAAAGGTCCCTGATGTTTCTTAGCATCATTTAGAGCAAAGAAAGTGAGAGGGACTCCTTACTTTAATTAAGTTATACGAGAGAGAATCTTGACATTAAAATAATAAAGAATAATGCCTAATTGAAACCCTAATTCGATTTAGGGCAAAAATGAATAAAAATAATTGAAGGGCTTTCAACCAAAATGTTTTGGGTTGATTTTTAATAAGGATGGACGTTCCTTTGCTAAGATAAGGAACGAAAATATCTTAAGTAGGTGAAATTCCACTCACCGTATTATAAAGAAAAGTAATTTCCACTCACATATGGGATATTAATATAATAAGCATTAAGGTGCTTAATTTGCTTTTATTTAAATTGAGGATAATGAAGGAGAATGAAAGGAAAGGAAGGTTCCTCGTACCCAAGGTAGTTGAGTGGGAAAAGGCGGCCACTTTATTGGGATTAATTGGATTTTTATAAGGTATTTTCTCTCTCATCAATTTCCTTATAAAAGTGCCATTTCTAAGCCCAAACCAAGGCCTTTTTCGGATTTTCTTCTTCCCCTTGCTTGCAAAACCGACCAAGGAGCTAGAGAGGAGCAGGTAGCACGTCCCCAACCTGTGGGTAAGCCCTTGACCTTCGTTCTCCATGATTTCATGGTGGAAATCGAAAATAAATTATGGATTCCTTCTTATTTCGATCTCCTCTTCAACCCTAGCCAACTTTTGCAATCAAAAGCTTGAGGACGAGCCTAGGGGGAGTTGCAAGAGCTTCATCCACCATTAATGGCGTGAGCTTGGAGCTTTGGAGCTCAATTGGAGGCGGGTTTTATAACTCAAACCCTTAAACATTGCTATTGCATCAATTCTCTATGCTTTGTTGATTGATTTCTTCAATTTGATACACTCTTTTTTCTTTGCTGCAATTTCCATCAAGAACGGTTGTTGTTATTGGTTGTTCGAAGGAAGGGGATGATGACATCATCCTAGATGCTTATCCAAAGAAAATTACCAAGCAAAACCGTTTTGATAGCTACTCCAAATCGTTTTAATTTGATTGGCTATGCGGTTTCAGCAAACCGTTTAAGGGCAAACGGTTTGAAACCGTTTGGGAGCAAACGGTTTCAAGACCGTTTGAGATGGTTGACCAAGCGTTTACCGTTTGTGAATTTTGTTCCTAATTATGTAGGATGATAACCCTCCAAATTTGAGGGATTAACTCCAAAGGAATCGAGAGTTGAAAGCCAATCAATTAGGCAATCAGATCGAATTATGTGCTGATTTTCAACCTGATTAACTTGACCTGGTTGAGAAAACGGTTTCAAGACCGTTTGAACGTTTGGGATTCCTGTTCCTAATTATGTTTATTAATAACCCTCCAAATTTGAGGGATTAACTCCAAAGGAATCGTGAGTTGAAGCCTAATCAATTAGGGAAACCTAATTGGATTAAGTGCTGATTTTCAATCTGATTTAATTGAACTTTTTGGGCAAACGGTCTCAAGACCGTTTGAGTGCGTTGACCAAGCGTTGAACGTTTGGTATTACTTTTCCTAATGATTTGATCTAATGACTCACCATATTTGATGGATTAATTCCAAACGAGTCATGAGTTGAAGGCTAATCAATTGGGCTAACCCTAATTGAAATCAGTGCTGAAATCACAATGAGCTAATTTGAGATTTTGGGTTGATTAGCCCAAACGGTCTCAAGACCGTTTGGGGGGATCATCCAAACGGTCTCAAGACCGTTTGGGGTCAGCTCAAGACCGTTTGGAGGTCTGGGGTCAAGTATAGTTGACCAATTGAAGGTCCAAAGGTACTAATCATATTGCAATGTAGTGCTGATTTGTTGATCAACTCGATAGACCAATCCATGATGATTTTTCACTAGAATCCAAAGGTTGGATGGGCCAAACGGTCTCAAGACCGTTTGGCGCTCATCCAAACGGTCTCAAGACCGTTTGGTGGTCACCCAAGACCGTTTGGAGGTCTAGGGTTGAGTATGGTTAGGTGTTTGAAGGTCTAAAGGTACCAAGCTGTTATACAATGCAATGCTGATTTGGTGATCAATCCAATGATCCAAACCTTAATTGGATGGCTTGGATTTGGGTGATATGATGGGAAAACGGTCTCAAGACCATTTGGAGGTCATCCAAATGACCTCAAGACCGTTTGGGGTCAGGTCATACCCAATTTGGTTAATGGTTCAATAGTTTCAAAGTAACCAATCTTGCATTGATGAGTGTTGTTGGATCTTCGATTCCAAACCCTAATTCAATTGAATCAAGCCCTAATTGATGACCAATTGAGTGTCAATTTAGGGTCAAATTAGTTGAAGGTTGACCTATTAAACTCAATTGAAGTATGAGCATAGGTCCAATTGATGATTGGTTCCATGAATTCAATGGTTGAAGGTTCAATGCAATCAATTGAAACACAATTAGTAGCATGATTGATGATCAACTTCAAAGCTCTAATTGGTGTTTATAAACCCTAATCCCATTGAGATCAGACCATAATTTAAGTCCCAATTGAGGGGTGATCCATGATTCAAATGATGATTGAGTTGATGATCCAATTGGTTGAAGTTCCATTGATTAGAATTGAGTGTGGTTCAATTTGGTTAATTCAATTGGATACCTCATGTTATTGAAGGTCTAATTGATCAAACCTTTTTGAAAACCTAATGTGATTAGGTGGGAGATTCCTTTAATGGTACTAGTCATTAATGCATAACAAATGCATGAACCCAATACATGATGTAAACCCTAATTGAGGCTGATTCAATGTATAACCTTAATAAGAGGTTGTCTACATGTGAAATCACTAATTAGGATGTTAGTAAACCCTATTTGAGGGTGTATCCTTGTGAAACCCTAGTGGAGGGTGTATCATTGTGAACCCTGGTTGAGGGTGTAATCTTGTGAAACCCTAGTGGAGGGTGTATCATTGTGAACCCTGGTTGAGGGTGTAACCTTGTGAAACCGTAGTGGAGGGTGTATCATTGTGAACCCTGGTTGAGGGTGTATCCTTGTGAAACCCTAGTTGAGGGTGTATCATTGCGATTGTTTATAGGCAACTTTATAATAAAGTTATGCCTTAAACGAAGATAAGTCCATATCATGTGAGATAGCTGGACAATTCTAATGTGTGGCCTATGCATTATATGCTAAGGGTGAGTATTCTGTGATGGAATGTATTAAGAGGGGAAATACCTTAATACAAGATAAAGTTGGTTAACTCAAGAGGGTCTGAATTAATGAGAAATGGGAAACCCTAACCTTGGTAAGGGAATAGTGGTGTTACCCTTGAATAATGATGTTATATCTTGTTTTGCATGGTGCTGATATGAAATTGATGTATTATCATTTGTACTAACCATGCAGGTATGATGTGATGATGAACATAGCCAGGTATGAGCAATGACATTTTATGTATTGACATTGTTTATTGGGCCTTATGTGCCATGCTATACCTTATTGCCTAGTATGAGGTAATAAGAGAAGTAATGGGCCTTAAGTGCCATGAGAAGATTTTTATGTAATAAGCATCATATTTACCTTGGTCAGGTGACCTGAAGGTGATAATTACCTGAAAAAGTGGTAATAATGCTCAATGATGAGCTAAGGGTTTGAATACCCAGAACCATATGATTATGGCATTGAGTTGCAAAGGAATGAAAATTCCCAGTATTGAAATGAGGGACTAAGATCCCCGTGTCTTATAAAAACTGAGAAGTAATTAATGGAAATAGTACATGTTTTCTTTATAGCATTTGTCTTATTAAGTTATGTTTGGAAACTTGGCTGATGCTAAAACAATATGATAATGTACTTAATTAATCAAGTGATACCATATAATGTAGTTGCCCTGATCACAGATCCATCAGCGTCAGAATTAGCTGAATGGTGAAATGAGTTTACTCGGAACGCATATTTTTGAATATGTGGGGGTAATTGGGCAATTATATCCTTATGCCCCATAGGCATTGCTACGGGCTATGTCCTATGAACGGGATTGGTTACGGACCATACCCCAATAAGAGCATGGCTACGGGCCATGACTCCACAAAATAATACTGGGCATTGGCTATGGGCCATATCCTGAAGAGAGTATATGCTATGGGCTATAACTCTAATAGCGATGTTGCCAGTATACCCTGGAAAGCTATCTAGCAGAGACATAAGATGTCCTGCATGTTATCTCGTACTGACCGAGATAGTTGAGGTCATGGGAATCCGGCTCTTCCATTGACCTATGTGTGGTACCGATGCTTTACGTAACCGTGGTCGGTTGGAGTATGAGCGGTATACCTCATCTCCTCCGGGCATAAGTGTGATTGTAAAATGTAATCAGCCGTATAGCATGTTTGCTTAAGGATTGAATACGGAGATTCATTGGCTGATGTTGCATTTCTTTGTGCATTCCTTAGTAGATAAATGTTAATTATGTTTCTTTATATTCTCTGCAAAATAGACAGATGAATTACTTATCTACCATGGGTAGATGCAATGACCTCCTTGAGAATGGAGATTATCTTATTCTGTTCTATGATGAATAATTCTACCTGATAATGTAAAAGTAACCCCTACTCAGTTTTAATTTGATAAACTGCAATAATAATGTTTTTGGCGGAGAGTTATATCTCTCGCTTGGGAAATTTTCAATTGTCTCACCCCCGTGGGAAAACATTTTTAGGTATGCATGGAAGGCAAGGCAGGAAATCCCTAGAACAGAGATGAGCAGAAGCAACAGCAACAACAAGGACAACAATGAGATCTCAGGTGGAGATATTGTATGTCAAGTCATATAGATAGTAGTCCTATGTGTCGTCTCTGTACTCTCAGGTCCTCGGAGTTTTAAATGATTCAATCGGAGTTTTGGCTTAATGCCTCAAATTTTTATACTGCCTGTGTGTATTTGTTAACAGGGCAGTCAATGTTGTAATCCTTAAAAAGGAATTGTACAGGCTGTGTACTTGTGATCCAGGATGAAATGGAAACACTTTGGTTCTTGGTTAAAGAGTTTTCCTATGAATGGATCTCTTTGCAAATGGTTTTAATTTTTAGTGATTTTCAGTAATTATGCTGCAAATAATTCACTTCCGCATTAGTTAATCCTATTTTCGTGAGACGGTCGTTACAATAATAGCATATCCAACCTTGTTTTCTAGTATTCTTCTTGTTGCTCAGCCGCAACCTCACAACTACCACCACGTCTAGCTCGATCACCTAAAAAGTTTTTAAACCAACGGGGTGAGACACGCTATCCCAGTGAGAAACACAACCCCTGTTGAAATTATAGAACCTTAAAAGGGAGCTATAACAGATAAAATAGGTAAATGATATAAGAAGATCATATATGAGCAACATACTGAGTAGAAATAACTTGTTATAACATCTTACCAAGATATCTAGGAAGTTTATAACCAGATATTTCTTATGGAACATGATTGATAAGATTAGTCCAATAAGAACTTATCATAACATCTAAGGAACATGTAAGTAACTGTGAGATAAAATTAGGGCAACTATACAAACAAGGCCTCAACCAATGTCTCGTGTTTGCCCTAAGAAAATATACTATATAGCTGGATTACAATTTATTATGCCCTGAGGAAGTGAGTCGTACCACTCAGATCCAAACCGACCATCGCTTGGTCACAATCGATTGCCATACTAGGTCGATGGGAGAGCCGGATTCTACAACCTCACTTCCCTTGTGGTCAGTGCATAAGAACCAACAAGTAGGAGGCCTCAGCCACATAGGGTTAGGCTACCCTCTGCCTAGCCCACCTTGGTATAGGTATCGACACTAGAAAACTGAGCCACGAGCCTGTTCACTATGCTCCATCATCACTGAGCCATGGGCCTATTCATCATGCTCTATCTCATATCCTGAGCCATGGGCCTGTTCACCATGCTCCAACCACACTGAGCCATGGTCCTGAAACCATGCTCTAAACATGCACTATTACTTAGGGTGTAGGCGCACCCCGCATATTCAATAATATGTGTTCTAGGTTAACCCTTAGGCAAACCTGTTTCACCATCACCAAACTCCTGACAATGATGGATCTATGGCCAGGTAAAACTACATGAAAAGTTCATCTGTAATTAATTAATGCATTTTAAGCGGATTGCAAGATTCAACCAAGTTATGTAACATGCAACTACAACAAGAATGAATAAACATAAACCTCATTATATTATGTTCCATTGTCACTAAGGTCTTTAGTGCCATCGAC
Source organism: Alisma plantago-aquatica (assembly GCA_963693085.1). Taxonomy (NCBI): domain Eukaryota; kingdom Viridiplantae; phylum Streptophyta; class Magnoliopsida; order Alismatales; family Alismataceae; genus Alisma; species Alisma plantago-aquatica. The sequence continues at coordinate 1,680,209,496 of OY856409.1, read as the reverse complement.
ATCATCCTGATCCATCACAAGGATCCAACGTCACATGTTACCACTTGGCCTCTTGCCAATCATCAAGATCCATCTCAAGGATCAACATCACCGGGACTCAATGCCATCATTAAGGCATACATTGCCATTCCATGGGTAACACCCATCATACATCACTGGGTTCATCACAACCCTTGATATTCCACATCATATCATTATCATGCCATCATCATGGCCTCATCTTACAAATGTTACCTGCATGGTTAGTGAAAACACAAGGGAGTAATGATACTTGTACAAGGGACATTTACAACTCCTTACTTAATTATGAGAGTTAACCATGAAACATGGATGAGTATATCAAAGCATAGCATTCTTATATATATCAAACGTAACAGCCGCATATACTTAAAGCATAACACGCATTAAGGTTACTAACTGAACACAAGATACAACCCTCACTAAAGGTATATCGGGCAAGGGACAACCCTCACCAAAGGTATAGTGTCTCTCACCAAAGCGTGTGACGCCCATCACTATATCGGTTAGGCATGCAACTAACCACCACTTACTTTATCGACCAACACTATCGATCAACACCCATACCAGGAAAGGCACAAGCCAGCTAATATCGTGCAACAACATGGAAAGCAACTGGTAATGCCCAAATGTGCAACACAATGTCATGTTGGGCAAGAACCTAACGTGCAACGCCCGTGACAGGCAACACTGCAACAACACCAAGAAGCACATCACAACAGAGTGTCGGGCAGCACCATCCAAGAGAATATTGTGCAAGGCACCAACAAGCCCAAACGCCCAACACAAACCCTATGTTGAGGGAACAACACTTCAACCATCTACTATATCGCCCAAAGGATCACCAAAGAAACCACCTATTGTATTTCCCAACCCTAGCTCATGGGGAAGAGAGTGATATCGGTTTAGAAAGGGTGTCAGGTTACACCTCATCTTGGGTTGGTCCTCTTCAACCTCAAAACCACCACCAAACCCTAAATGATCAAGGGAGTGGGCTCACCTCTCAACAACTAAGTGAGATGGGTTTTGCACAACCACACATATCGGACAGATGGGTCATCACCATATTGGCCATCCCACAACCAGGTCAAATGCAACCCTAGGCTCACCCTTTCAAATCCATGGTGAGAGCGAGGGGTGTTGCTCAAGCAACTAGAGCATAGACTCACCTCTCAACGACTAAGGAAGATAGGAGTTTTGCCTACACCACTAGATCTCAAGCTCACCTCTCAAAATCAAAGGGAGAGAAAGGGATTTTTCCCCAAGAACACACCACACACATCATGGAATTAGGAACCCTAGGCTCACCTCTCAAAAACCAAGAGAGAGGGGTTTTGCCCAAAGAATCCTAACCCAAAGGTTCGATCAACAAGGTACAAAACCACACAACCATATCATCATATCCACAATATCAAGGGCACATATTAGAGAAAAGGTATCACTAATAAGATAAGCATGGCCGATCAAGATAGCATATAAACAAGAAACATGAAGAGAAGGTAATATAGCTCCTGTAGGAGTTATGTAACCCATCTTAAGCACAACTCCAAGCTCCAAGATTCGTACACCAACAAGAGAATAAAAGAAACATGGTGTATCGGCCACCACCAAGGAGAAAGCAACAACAACAACAGCTATATTGACCACCTCCTCTCCTTCTTCTCGTTATCGACCAACAACGGAGACCAAACGGCTAAGGGACAAAGAGATCCCAAGCATGAGAAAAGAGAGATATATATAGAAGAGGGTAAAGGGTATGAACAAGCAAGGTATCGTCCTCCCTAAGAACACTTGTCCATAGCCTTTTCCACCTTGCTAGCAACAAGCACTAAGTGTCCATAAGGGGTGACACAAACGTGCTAGGTGGAGGGTTGTGTGTCGCCCAACATGGCAACCCGTCACACCCACCATCACCCTCTGGCTGATATGCCTCCTTGGCCGACACAAGGCACCAGCTCTCCCTTGCCTGACACACTCAAGCAAGGAGGAAGGGCTTCAAGCCCAACAACAAGCCCAAGCTTAAACAAGCTCAAATGAGGCCCAAAACAACTCAAGCAAGGTGCCGAACTCATCCTCTCAACCCTAGAGGATGCAAGGAGAGAGAAAGACATCTCTCAAGGTCACCAACTTGCACACCAACCCTAAAACTTGGGTAATTTGCAAGTTGCACCTCAACCTCTCAACAAAGCACAAACAATCCCTAATCACAACTCAGGTGATTAGCAAACATCTAAACACAAGGTTTAGGCAAAGCAAATAGGGTAAGCCCAAAATGGAGGTCAGGGTCCTTACACATATTATCAAGTAATAGTATAAAAGAGAGGTTTTTAACATACTCCACACGATAATATAATAAACTAGGGTTTTTATGCTTTAATCACCTTTTTATCACATGTTCAAATTACTTTGACATAAAGGATTAGAATTGGGTCTTCATCATTTTTTATTTGGGTTCCTCTCATTTTTTGATCAAGTTCCATATATAACTTGTTTTTTTTCAGATCATCCTAACCACTTCTATAATTTTCACATGATAACTATTAACGGGACAATAGAACATCATCACATCAGTAACTAGTGAATATCTATCTTGGCCACAGGGCTGAGCTGGGCCAACAGGATCATGCCATGGTGGCAACCCGCTCCAACGAGGATGACAAACCAAAAATATGGAAAGACAATTTTATCCATAGCACTTGACATCCAAGTTGGGGGTAGGAAGGTAATTTCCTCCAAACTTTGTCTTCTAAACCCTCTTACCATCATTATGCCATGGTTGGGTCAACCAGTTTGTTGACTTCCACCTTTAGTGCTTTAGAAACCCTTAAAATTTATCCAATGGCTCCACCCCTTTCATTCAAACTTATAGAGTCACTATCCACTCCCTCTGGTGGTCTGAGTTGGTTGCCCTATGACCAGCCTTCCTTCCTACGTCAGGGAACGAGTAGAGATAGACCAGGAGATGACACCTCTTCTAGCATGTTGGATGCTCACGTGATGGATCCCTGGGTTTTGTTGATCTTTGGCTGATTCAATCGGCCCCTCTTCACCGCATGTGGTGACTAGGGTCCACCACTATGCAAGCCTAACCTCATTCCTGAACAAGGCACATCAGACTACAAAAGAAGCAACAACTTCTACCATTATATTTAGTTAAAGATGATCCCACTACCCTAGTCGATGATGCCTTCACTGGAGAATTATGCCCTCCTTTAAGAGGTTTGAGAGGGGTCAACATCATGGTTCACCCCTGAGGCCATCCATGCTATTTTTGCATATTTAAGGGTCTAAAGAAGGAGGATAATAGAGTTTTTGGAATGTTGCAATTTTCTTGATCCCCCTCATGAAATTGAGTTGTGATCTTATATAGGTAGAGGGTGCTTGTGTGTCTCTAATGGAAATTCGGCTCCACAACTTAATTTAGGAAAGTCTCGATCTCCTTCCAAAACAAGGAGTTGTAGAGAAGATTATTTTCTTTCCATCTCCCAAATCTATTGGGAGCCTTTCTAGTGTGAAAGAAGGTCTAGAAAATGAGAAGAGTCGGGAGGGAAAGTCTACTATCGGTCCTAGCCTTTCCCGTTTCTATCATGAGGAGGAATATAACTCTTACACCATTCAATCTAAATCTAATGGACATCATCCATGTGAAAAACTAGAGAGTCGAGCCTTTGTTTCCAATCGTTATTAAAATGTGTAAACTCCATTAATGTCTCCACTTTAGGAAATCTATAAAAATTCATAACTCTCTCTCCTTTTATACAATCGACTCCAAATTTAGAAGGAATACTTTAATCACTTAAATCTTGATGTGGGATATATTTGAGACCAAAATATCAATGTTAAGATATCTTTTCTTTGCCTCTAAGAAAATTCTATATTTGATTCATTTAAGGCATCAATTTCTTTCTATTTCCATCCAAACTTGTCAAACTATCCCATATTAATGTATTTTATCATTAGGTACAATATTTAAATCCAATTCGTTGGTTTCCCTCAACATCTCTTATCTAAAAAATTCCACAATATTCTTTATTTATTTACCGATTGTCCATTACACTTGGTAATTCCTTTATTTTTTACTTTCTCTGCTCTTTCTTTGGCCAATAACTATTAATGGATTATTGTAAACCACCAAACCCATGAAATCCCTTTTATTTCTTTAGCTTGTGCCACATGGACTTATTTGCAAAGAAAATGTCTCATGGTCCTTTATATGGGAAATGGGTTGCATCCACACCACAAAGGTGATTTAATTATTCAATTGATAATGATTTAGGAATTTCTTTATCAAAACAATCTTATATATTTCAAATTTATAAGATTTGAGGATATAGCATTCATCCCTCCTTAAAAGGAATTTTGCCCCCAAAATTTACATCCACTAAGGTTAAGCTAAATGGTCACTTCAACTTAGTTTCAAACATTAGGTTTAACAATCCTATTTAGATACATTTAGCAACCCTTTTTATATGTCAATTCCTCATATTATTATCATGATTGGTACTTTCAATTAAAGGTATATCGACATCCTTAGTATTACATGATATTATCACTTGGTGATTACAATTTCATTTTTTATTTCAATTTCACCTGGTAATTAACTTTTAACCTAGGTTTTCAACCTATTATTCATTTATTTTCATAGAAGTGTGAGATAACACCTCAAATCCTAGGTTATGTCATTAAATTCGAACTTAGGTATTCATTCTCATATATTGCTCTTTTTTTAATCATAACATGTGTCTACCCAATCTTTCACACTCATAATAAGATGAAATAAATATTTGGTTGTAGTCCAAATACAAAGTTCTTTCCATTCCAAGGGCAGAGATAGTGTAATCACATATTACCCTTTTAAATTTCTAAAATTTTGTTTGAGTCACTCTCAACAATGACTCCATACCATGAATACCTTTTAGTTTCACAATTTTATTTCTATACACTCACATGGAATATGATTCTCTTTTTAATATTCTTATTCAAACATCATCTTATGACTTCTTGTATTCTTTTCATTAACCTCAGTCACCCCCTTAAGATCCATAGGGCATAGGTACCTCTAAAATGACCTCCTCTTGACCCTCCAGGGCCTTATGCAATTATCACATGATCATTTCACATCTTCATAAGTTTTATGTACCATTAAGCATCCTACAAGATCTTAGGGTTGGCTTGTGTACCTACCCTTCCCAAGGGTTTTATTAGGATGTCATGACTTTATTTTATTGAGATATCATAATCCTTTATTTGATTTTATAACTTTATTTATTCCATCACACATTTTTCTTGAGGTTTCTCTGATAATATCCAAGAACATTGTCTCATTTAAGATTCTTTCACCCCAATTTCCTTCATCTCATTAGGGAACACATAGTTGACTTTATCTCCCGTTATTTATCTCATGGCAACCTTATTATTCAGGCTTGGTCCCATACTATGGTTACTTCCAAAGTGACTTTTCCTCATGTCCCTTAGACATGGCATACATGGGTCCAAAGAATCAAACTCATATATATTCTTTCATGCTCCATACACTTAATCTCTCAAGTTTTATGTGACATTTAAGGTTACCTCTGGACAATGTAGAACTAATAGTTGGAAAAAACTAAGGTTCACAAAAGCATGCATGAACCAAGATTTATATTAGTTCAAGTGAACATGTCTTTTTCTTTTCTTTTCTTTTTGTCATATTTCCCATTATATCATCATTGCATTTACCACCTGATGGTTATATTCTTATACCATGCAATGCACAACCCAAGAGTTGGATTACTTATCAAGAATTTTACTACCAAGTGTTGAGATGCAATTAAGCACTATGTTATGTTTCATTTATTTAGGACTTTGGAACAACCATTTCATTTTAATTTTATATGCCAAGTACTTTGTACCCAGACAATATTATTCATTCTACATAATAGGCTAGAAGATAGAACCACGTGACCCTTATGTGGACCAAAATTAATATTTGTCAGGAGCATTATCTCATTTCATTTTATCATGTTAACTCACATTCTTTATTAGAGGTTCATCTTGAGTTCAGATTGTTACATCACACTATCATATTTTTATGCATATGGCTAATTAATAGAAAGATTGTTAAACCACTTCTAAGCCTTTCATTATGTCATACCCATACATCACCTTTCTAGGTTAGATCAGTTTCATATGCACATGTGTTGTTGTGGTGCTAAACCAACTTGTATGAGTGTCTTCTCATCCATTATAGGTCCAAATGGTGTTTCCCTTAACTCATTACATAAGGAAGGTTCCATTCTCAAACTCTTATGCGCTCACTCAACTTTATGAGAATTATATACACAAGATCCATTTTTCCTCTTGGGTCTACCATTGTGGTATCGATCCTCAACCTTTCATGATCCAGCCACTATAGTACATACCCAACCAAGACACTACATTGTGTTTGCTTCAATGATCTCTACTTATGAATTATCCTTAATTCATTGTATCTTTCTCGTAACTAACCACTAGAGTCCTAGCGAGGAACCACAAACCCAAGCATGAGGCTTTACGTCATACTATCATTCCTTACCACTTTAGGGTCTTGGGACTCTCTCTTCCTCACCTAGATGGTAAGTACGCGTGTCATATACACATGCATGTAAGCAACCTAGCCTTTTCACTATCTCTAGGTTTTGGTCCTCCCTAAGGACGTCTAGGGTACAAAAAGCCTCCATGTGGTGTGCATTTAGCACCTCAACTCATTTACTAAAGGGTAATCTAGTATAGGACATATCACATTGAATATTTCTTATAATTCCTCATATTTTGGAGTCTAGGGTTCTAAGCTTCCCCTCGGAGTCCCACTCTCTCTAGAGTTAACCCTATATCTGGTCCCAACACTAGGGGTCCTTTGTAAAATAGATTGAGTGCAGATACATGTCTTATCTTCACTTAACTTGTCTTATCTATGAGAATAACACACATACTTTTATCACCAAATCTTATGTTAAAACCTCAAAACTAAGATCAATTATAAAATCCAATTGAGGTCATTGTAACCCTATATCTCATCATGTAAAGTTTAGATCATATTATCTAAACTTGTACCATGTGCTCTTATCAAGACTTTAGGCACCAATTCTGAAACTAGTTATGATGTCACCCATTTCCATTTAGGTTCCTCACACTTTATACTTGCACGTATGTGGAAACACATTTCTTGTTCGGGTGCATAGTAGAAGTATGTTAGGCCTTCTAATCACAACCTGGCCTCATGGGTTAGGGTTTATTCTTCCTCTTCAGTCCTTTCTTTACCCTGGGGTTGACCTCTCCTAGGTCGGTCATCAACTCTAAAGGTTGTACTCATGGTTTTCACATGTAACCATACACTCTTTTTTTATAATAGCTCAATCTATATTTGACCATTATTTGTGGAATGTACCCACTCACTGGGGGTACCTATAATATCAACACTCCCTCACCAAGAGTATTTTAATCGCATACCCACTCTCTGGGGGTGGCATACTTATGCTCAGGAGGTAATTCCAATAACATACCCACTCGTGGGGGTAGTCTCAATAGCTTACCCATTCACTGGGAGTAGCATACCCACTAACGGTGTATTCTTTATTCATACATTCCTCCAGAGATAGCTTTAGGGTGATGAGCATGCTATTTTTCACATTTTCATTTTCATGTACAACCATTGGTTTCTTATGTTCCTCATGTATATTAAATTTTTTCACATGCATCATGCGTGAGTTCCTCCACATTCATGTATAGATGATAGGGTCACCTTCAGTCATTTTTTTATTTCTCTTTTCTCTTACCCTAATTTGGGTTCATATGGGTTGGGTTACTCTATCACCCACACCACTCCCATTTCCCAATATTATGGTTTAGGGTTTGGGTTAGGGACTACACAATTCTATGCCCTACATCTTAGGTTTTTTATGTCCCTTGACCCACTAGGGTGCTTCTAGACCAACCCTATCTCCATCTAGATTTTACCCTTGCAACTTAGTAAAACATTTTTCTTCACAATATTGTGATTTCCACAGTTCATTATTGTTTCCTCGTCACGTGTGTGTTATTATTTCCACATCATTTACACGCTCATCATATGGCAGAGGATACCTTAGCCCTAATAACCATAACCCTAATTTCTCATAAGGGGGTAAAAGAAATAACCTTCAAGTCCCTAGGGTTTCATGAGTGAAGTAAGGGTGAGAGAAAGGATGAAATTAGATGAGAAGAAATCTTAGAGGTATTTTATTTCAAGTAAAATCCTCTGAATTTGGCCAGGCAGGATGCACGGGTTCGGGAATCCTTGTAAACTGACTAGCACTGCGAAGAAATTTTTTGTCATTCCCCATATCAAGGTCCCTTCTAGAAACAATCATCTTTATGAAGTACTCTTAATAATTCCCTTGGGTTCTATGAAATTTTATGAAATTATTTAACTATTAAAGGTTAAATGGTAATCATGGGCTTTGATACCAAATGTTATGATCCCCGCCCCCTGTTATCCCCTAAAAAGGAGGACCGAGAGGGCAAGGGCCATAATCATATTTCCAGGATCAGGATTAGCATCTAACCAATAATAATCAATAAATTTCATGGTATGGAAATGATTTTGTTAACAAGATAATCTCTCCTCAAGGAAATTTACATGGAATGTAAATCTAATGCTTGCAGCACAAATAAAATCTATCTAACTATATCCTAAAAAGTTGCATTAAATATTTTCTCTGAGTGCCTTATTTCTAGATGTCCATCTTTCATCAATATTTACATGTTACTAGAAGTTTAACCTCAGATGTTGTTAAACAAAACACAATCAATATAACAAGTTATACTAGTATGTAGGGGAAAAAAAATATGCACATGTATGAGTAACAACATAATACACCATATTTGCTATTATCAAATAATCAGAACACATTTTGTTTTCTTAACTTCTCAACCCTTAATCTCTATGGCATACCCACTCAATGGGGGTATCCAATTCTTCTATGATCAATGTCTACGAGTATATCTGGGGGTGATTTCCATTCATGCCCACTCTCTAGGGGTGTTCATGATATCATACTCACTCTTTGGGAGTATTCATTAGCCAACCAACCCTCTAGGGTACTTTCCATAGTTTCCTTACATGAATTTAATCAGAGATAATATCATGGGCTTGAGGAAGTTATTTTCATATATTGTGATACTGATAGGGGCTTTATAGATTGCAAGAAATAAATAAACAAGCAAGCATTTAATTTGCAATCCATTTAGGGAAAACCTCGAGAAATCCCAAAATTTGGTTAAGTTGGGTAGTCATAGGAGTAACCAAATACCTTTATTGTGAACCATGCAGATCATCCAGACATTCTCTAAGCATATTATCCTATCAAGCAAGCAAAGAATCCAATCATTTGATCTACATGTATGTAAATCTTAAAGTGTCACTATTCATGCTGTTCAAATCAAACCATTCTTGCCCTAACCTAGGGTTTAGGGTTTAGACAAGGAATAGGGGTATTAACCCTATTTCCATCGCATACTAACATTAGGTGAACCCTAGTTTACTAGATCCATATTAACTTTCATTATTATTACCTTAATTCAAATATACTCATAACAATCTAGTAAGATATGACATTTAACCCTAATTCGTCATATACTTTAGAAACCCTAAATATCAACATCATGACTATAATCATGTTAGGTTATCCTTATCCCATATTATCAACTAATAGTATAAAAGAGAGGTTTTTAACATATTCCACATGTTAACACACAAAACTAGGGTTTTTTATGATTTAATCACCTTTTTATCACATGTTAGTATTACTTATGTAAATGGGATCAAAATTAGGTCTTCATCATATTTTGATTTGAGTCCTCTCATTTTTCTAATCAAATTTCATATATAAATTGTTTTCATCGGAGCATCCTAGAAACTTCTATAATTTTCATAAGATAACTATTAACGGGCCAATAGAATGTCACCACGTCAGCAACCAATGAATATCTATCTTGCCTAGGGGGCTGAGCTGGGCCAATAGGCTAAGGCCGTAGTGGCAACCCACTCCAGCGAGGATGGTAGACCAAAAAATGGAAAGACAGTTTTATCCATACCTTTTAACATTTGGGTTGGGGGTAGGAAGGTAATTTCCTCTAGAATTCATCTTCTATACCCGCTTCACACCATCCCACCGTCGCTACGCCATGGTTAAGTCAACCAGTTTGTTGACTTCCACCTCTGGTGCCCTAGAAACCTTGGAAATTGCTCCATTGGATCCACCCCTTTCATTAAGACTTGTAGAGTTGCTCTCCACTCCCTCTGATGGTCTGAGTTGGTCACCCCATGAGTAGCCCCCCTCCCAGGTTAAGGAACAGGGCAGAGACAGACCAGGAAATGATGCCTCCTTTCAGCATGATAGATGCTCATGCAATGGATCCCTAGGTTTCGTTGATCTTTGGCCAAATCAACTGACCTGTCTCTTCTGCCTGTAGAGATCAAGGTTGACTACTCTGCAAGCCCGCCCTCATTCCTAAATAAGAAACTCATACTACAAAAGTGGAAACAACTTCCCCCATTATCTGTAGTTGAAGAATACGAGGCCATTGCCATTATCAGTGATGCCTTCACTGGAGCGTTACACCCTTCTTCAAGAAGTTCGGGGTGGTGTCCGCCATCATGGTTCACATTTGAGGCCACCAATGTTGTTTTTGGATATTCAAGGGTCTGAAGAAGGAGGAGAACACAGTTTTTAGAGTGCTGATGTTTGCCTGATTCCCCTTGTGAAACTGGGTTGCGATCTTATATAGATAGAGGGTGCTTTTGCGTCTCTAATAGAATGTTAGCTCCACATATTAATCAGGGGAGTCTTGATCTCTTTCCATAATAGGGATTTGTAAAGATGATTGGTTTTGTTTCCATCTCCCGAATCTATTGGTTGCCTTTCTAGTATGCAAGCGGGTCTGGAAAGTGAGAAAAGTCTGGAGGAAAAGTCTATGATCATTCCTGGTTTTTCCTCTTTCTATCATAAGGTGGAAGATAACTCTTAGACCTTCAAATCCAAATCTAATGACCCTCAGGCTGCACGGAAAGTAAATATAGAGTCGAGCCTTTGTTTCCAATCGTGACATTTAAATGTGTGAACTCCATTAACACCTCCATTTTAGGAAAACTACAAAAATTCATAACTCTTTCTTATTTTATCCAATCGAATCCAAATTTAAATGGAAGACCTTAATCACTTAAATATCAATGTGGGAAAGATTTGAAACCAAAATATGAAAGTTAAAATCTTTTTTCTTTGCCTCTAAGAAAAGGCTATATTTGATTCATTTAAGGCGTCAATTGTTTTCTTTTTCCATCCAAACTTGGAAAACTATCTCATATTATTGTATTTTCTTGTTAGGTAAAATATTGAGCTGAATCCAATTCATTGGTTTCCCTCAACATCACTTTTCTAGAAAATTCCACTATATTCTAATTCTACTTACCAATTGTCCATTAAGTTTGGTAATTCCCTTTTTTTTAACTTTCTCCGTGCTTTCTTTGGCCAATACCTATTAATGGATTATTGTAAACCACCAAACACATGAAATCCCTTTTATTTCCTTAACTTGTATCATAAGGACTTATTTGCAAAGTGAATAGTCTCATGGGCCTTTATATGGTCCATGGGTTGCACCCATGCCACAATGGTGATTTTATTATTTAATTGACAATGATTCAAGAATTTGTTTATCAACTCCATCTTATATATTTCAAAAATTTGAGGATATAAAAGAAGGGCTAAGAGGATGAGAAGAAGCTCTGGAGTGTGAGAAGTCTAGGAGGATACAAGACTCTAGGAAGAACTAAAACTTTTTTGCACACGATCATAGTCTTACAGCTTTGAAAGAGCCCATGTATTTGCTGGGGAACTAGACTGCATGACATGACAAATATGAAAAATGTAAAGTAAACCAAATCAAAACACAATACAATTATATTGAGGTAGTATATCTAGGAATTATATTATCCAACCAAATTAAGATAGCAAACTTTATCCAGTTTAGTTGAAATTTAGAATCTAGACTAATTAGGACATAAAGAATCTACTTTTGTGCTTAAATTTAGGTTTTTTATTATCTTGTACATCCTTTATTACAATCATGGTTACATTAAATTATCTCATTATCTATTAACATATATTAACATCATCATCAAAATTTAGGATTTGTAGTCCTTTTATAATTATTTATAATTATCTTACTACAAACTGAGTTTGAATATATCATCTTGCACGATTTAAGTTATTTTGATAAATTACTCAATAAGTCCAAAAATGTCAATATTAACTAAATAATGGTACATTAATAATTTCCACATAGGTGAATGTAGTGGAATCCGAGTGATAAAGTTGATGTTATATAACTAACAGATCACAAGTTCAAAACCATTTAGCAACAAGATGAATGAATCATTTTCACTTACATTGGACATCCATTTATTGCCATATTACATTTATAACCCTCATTAATGTATTCATTAATCATCCATGTATGTTTATTCAACTCTAGTGACTAATTATTCGCATGTAAGTAATTAATTTCATTTTAATTGCACAAATTGGCATGTGTTACATAAATTAAGTTCATATTTTAATATTAATCCATATTAGGTTATTAAGATCGTTTATGTGTATTAAAATATTACCATTGTACATGGAATCTTCTTCAAACTGAGAGGATGGAGAGGGTTGACCAACAATAGCTTCTATGTGCACTTTGATTTCAGCCTTCTTCATTCTCTTAAGCTATTTCTATTCTTCTATTTCTTCTTCATCTTGCTTGTCAAGTTTAACTTCATGGGCTTGTAGATTTCCTATAAGCTCTTCAATAGGGATATCATGAAGAGACTTTATTTATTCAATGGAGGTCACCTTGGATTCCCACCTCTTGGGGAGAGTTCTAAGGATCATTGAGTTGATCTCTCCTCTATCCATAGGAAGACTTGAGCGGGAAGACCATTCATAATGGTGTATAGCCTTGAGTAAATCTCAGCTATCGTCTCCTTCTTTGCCATCTTGAAGTTTTCAAGAAGCCCTTTGAGAATATATACCTTTCTTCACTTCACTTTCTTTGTCCCTTTATAAGTGATGCATAGCTTTATGCATATCTCATAGGACTTATGAGAATATAGACCATTCAATCACATAGGTTACCAAACATGTACATGTTAGGGTTAGTGGCTAGTACTTATGGTTTCAGTCACCCTGATCACTACACATCACATACACCTCATCAACATGTACAAAGATCAGGGTTAGGTTTCACACATCCAAATTCGCATCACATTAGGATTAGTCGATTCATGGCATGAGTCAAGATCATATATATTGATAATTATGGTAAATATGTAAGTTACTCATATTATGTACATTAAATATTCATTAGGGTTCAAACATGTCAATTGCATGCACATTATATGTTCATTAGGTACATCCTAGAATACTAGGGTGTAGTTCTATCCTTGTTTGGTCAATTTTAATGATCTAAGCACATTAACCTCTTATCTGTTGAATTGGGATATGTAGAGATGGATCTATCTACGAGTGGGAGGCCCAGGGTGGGGGTGGTTTCACATACCTTAGTTTGATTTGGGTTCCTACTTCATCCAGTTTTGCGATGTTATTATTGCCTGGATCTTTATCTATATACATTTCTTTCCATTTGTACTTTATGTCTTTTGTTGTTTCATTTGTTCTTTATGGGTTGTGGAAGGCCCCTCTACTGTTTATCAGTGTCCAATCCTCTCGTAAGGTGATTAGTTCTCCCTTTGCAGAGGTTCATGTAATTGGTTGGATTTGGGCTTCCCCCATCAATTGAGGTGGCCTTGGGGTTTCCCCCTTACCATTTTTCCAATAGATATTGCTTAATGAGAAGTCCACTTATGTATGATATTGCATTTTTTTTTTTACTTCCGCAATAATTGATGGAATGAGGAGAAAAGTGATGAACCCAAGACTGACCTAGCCATGAAGAAGTTCAAAGCAAGCCATAAAGCTACCCACATCTACCCCAAGTGACCAAAGATCAAGTTGAAGCAAGAAGCATGCACTAAAGATCAAGATTAAAAGCAAAGTGCACATAAGACCCTCAAAATATTTGTTCATCGAGAGAATAGACATAGTGATCCAAGAAAGAATCCCACAATATCCCAAGATAACACTAATCATGACCACTCCTTTCCTAGTCCGTTATCACTAGAATGATCGTTCTACTTTGTCTCTAGAATGGTTGTCCTAGTGATAAAACTGTTGTGCCCAGCACCCCAGGACACAACCTCCTCCACCCGTATACATTGACCCATTGACCCCCATTTTCATTCTCACCACTTCAGATGTGGTGATTCCATTTCCCATAGTTATGGTGGAGGAAGAATAGATGTTCTTCCTCTAACCCTAGTATTGCTTTCCACCAAAATTCCTATTCTACCCCCACTTATCGCTAGAAAAATGGGATGAAGTAGTTTTTTTACATATTAATTTCTTAATTTATTGTTGTGCCTTTTGTTGTAATTCAAATTCCTTATACGGACTCCATGTCATCCTTATTTTTTTTTATATCAAGTAGATTGATTCATTACTCATAAGCCATACGAAATGTACAAGGAAAGAGTACCACACCTTCAAAACATACAAAGGGCAAATCCAGTAAAATAAAGCCACAACAGCTCATATTGGAGTAAAAATGAAGGGCTTCTATATTGATACCTTTTCTGTGATACTGACACAAGCATTTTATCATGAGAAATTCCTTCAACTTGAGCCTCGAGTAGTGATCAAGGGACTGGACCAACATTGTATTCTGAAACTGGGTAATCTACCCAAACAAAACCAGGAAAAAGAGCAATAAGATCAAACCCATGGTAAAATGGAGACCTAGAACTAGCTAGAAATCTCGTCACTCTCCTGAAAAAGAGGATCGCGGAAAATAGTGGACTAGAAATCTCATCACTCTCCATGTCATCCTTTAATATATTATAAGATCTTTCATGACTCTATATTTGAAGAAATAAGGAATATTGGTGTGACTTGAGGATTTTTTTTGGGGGGGAAGCTAGGAGGTGATTTTATTCAATCCACCCTCCTCTTGCAGGGATAATGAAATACTTGACTACATTATTTGCAAGAAACATAAATTTGGTAGGACTCCTACCATGACATATAGGAAAGGGGATAGGGCGACCCACAGAGTCGATAGGAGGGTCTGTATACCAACGAACATCCTTGAAGTTTTTTAGGTGATGCTTGGCCAAAGCATCCTCTATGTCAGTATACTCCCTTGGTAGGTTAAAGATCTTCACATCGTCCAAATCTCTGATTGTTGCTTTGATGTCCAATAGCCATGGGTGAAACACAGGGAAGTCGAATGGTCTTCAATTGATGGCATGGATGGCTTTGGTGCTGTCAGTAATAATCAGAATGGGCTCGTGTTGGTGGTTTTTATGTTCCTATATAGCCAAATGAATAGCTCTGATTTCGGCTTCAGTTACAGAATGAGGCAAAATATAGTTGGCAACACCTCCAACCCATGCACCCTCTATTTTGAGAGTTATAGAGGAAATAATTGTTGTCTCGTTCTTAACTACTGCGACGACAATGATGGTCATTTTCCCTACTAGCTCCATCAACTGAAGAGAGAACTCCTCAGTCCGTCCCTTCTTTGTAGTGATTTTTCTCCTCCTAGCATCCATCACTCTGCATATGGATTTGACTTGAATGACTTGTCTATTGGCACACATGCTCGCATTGTCAAAGACAGTAGTAATCCTGGCTCGCCAAATGGTCCAACAAACGGTAGTGAACCGTGTTGTATTTTTAGGTTTGTTATTTAGATACTTAGCTAGCCATGTTTGAACTTGCAATTCTTGTTGTTCGCTTGGGCCAGAAAGGATATCCATGTTAAGCCACACCTCTTGAGTGAAAGGGAAAAACCAGAGTGCATGTAGAGTGTCCTCGTAGTCAGCCCCACAACAAGGACAAGTTGAGCTATTAGTGAAGCTACGTTGCTTCCTACGAGCATTAGTCATAATATCCTCATGGGCAACGAGCCACATAAACACTTTGATCTTGCTCGGAGAATGTAGATGCCAGATGATTCTCTAGAGTTTGTTCACAGGGAGCATGCAGTTCCCATGGATAATGTTGTATGTCGATCTAGTAGTATAGCAGTCGCTCTAGTCATGTCTCCAACACCAAATATCTTCCCCTGTGTCAGCGTCGGGGGTTGGGAGATGTAGGATTTGTTATACACAGTCTATGGGCAGGTAACTCATGAGGAAATCTTCATCCCAGCTGCCTTGGAGATTTTTCAAACTCGCCACTTGCAAATATTGGATATCTTCATCCAAAAGGCCTCAGACTGACGTCCAAGAGATTTTTGAACCCGGGGACCCAACTGTTTGACCAAACAAGGGTAGCCAAGCCATTGTTAACCATTCTGTCATAGTTATCTTTAATAAACTTCATGCCTAATTCCAGAGATCTCCATAATGGGGTAGCCCACCCTTTATTAGATGTGAAGAAGTTTTTATATCTGTTAGCAAGGCCAACCTTCTAGATAGGATTTTGAGAGCTAAGATATGTCCACGAGTTTTTCCAGATTAAAGCTTTGTTCTAGTCTGTCATAGACTTAATTCCCAATTTGCCATTGTCGAGCTTGGAGCTAATTTTCTGCCATGACACAAGAGACATCGGACTGGGGTTATGGCAACCCCCCCAAAATGAACTTCTATATGATCTTGTCCCACTTTGTACATATAGACATTGGAAGTGTTGTTGTTTGCATAACATAAGTGGGAAGGGAAGTAAGAACCGCTTTTTCCAGACAGATACAACCCGCGAGGGATAGAGTCTTGGCTGCCTAGACATTGACCCTAGATTCCATATTGCTTTCCAAATAAGAGTACATTTCTTTATTCACTTTTTTATGTAGCAAAGGAACCCTGAGGTGCTTGCCCAGATCAGAAGTTTCCTAGATGTCACTGGTTTGACATAGAATCAGTCTAGTAGCCCAGTCGACCGAGGAGGAGAAGAAAATCTTAGATTTGTCAATAGAGATTTGTTGTCCAAAGGTGACTTCAAACAATCTGAAGCATTCGTAGATGATGGCCATTTGGCTCATAGTTTCCCGTGCAAAGATGACAATGTCATCTGCAAAACAAATATGTGAGATTGTTGTGCCTGGTTGAGAAATTTTCAGCGGCTTCCATTGTTTATCTGCAACACTTTGCTGGATAAGTTGAGACAGTCATTCCATACATAAGACAGAGATATGGGGAGAGGGGATCTCCCTGCCTCAGACCCCTAGAAGCTTTGAACGTGGGCATGGCTTCGCCATTAAAAATGATGTTCGTCTGTCCAACAGAAAGAGAGTTAAGAATGTACCTTTTAATATTTATGGGACAAGTCATCTTGTTAAGTGTGTTTTCAATAAAGTCCCATGACATATGATCGTATGCCTTAGAGAGGTCCACCTTAATCGCCATATAAGGGGCACTCGACCTTCTTCTCAGATTAAGGATAATCTCTTGGACAAGGATAATGTTGTCAGAGATACTACGTCTAGGTATGAATCTGGTTTGTTCTGGAGACACCCAAAGAGAGATAAATTTCTTTACTCTCTCAATGATCACTTTAGACGCCAACTTTAGACAGTCATTATTGAGAGAGGTGGGTCTTAATTGACTGCGATTGGTGGGGTGCACTATTTTGGGTATGAGGACGACGCTAGCATCCCCAATGGCATCAGGGATTGGCAAACCGTTGAGCATGCTTCTGATAGACTGGAGGATAGATCCCCTTATGATTTTCTAGTTGGATTTGATAAAGTGCATATCAATACCATTAGGGCCTACATCTTTAAATGGGTTAGCTTCCTTAACAATTTTCCATACCTCATGCTCAGTGATGGTAGCGCCCAAAGTATAGAGTTGATAAGCATTTAGGCTTTTAAAAACTCCTAGAAGTTTATTCATTGTCTCTGTAGTTGGCATAGAAGTATCTGTGAAGAGTGAAAAACCACTAGAGGGGGGGTGAATAGGGTTTTATGATTATTTTAAAATAATTTAACCAAATTAATCAACCACAAAAATATTGGACAAGGGTACAAGGATTTAGAGTGGTTCCAACCTTAGCAAATACTAAGGCAGTCAATCCACTACCTGATTGCTTACCCAACCGGGATTTTGAAAGAATTAAATTTTATTACCTCGCAAGGAAATTACATAAAATTACAATTCTTTCACCAAACCCTTCGGACAGCCTTCACTTAGAAGTAGTTGCACCAACCTTGAAGTAGCCTTCTTGAAGTAACTTCAAACTCTCCCTTGAAGTAGCCTTCCTCTTGAAGTAGCTTCCCATTGCAACAACCTTTTGAAGTAGTCCGAAGTCCACCTTCTCCATCGAGAAGAACCTTCTCCAATCCGCATCCTCTAACCCTAGGAGTAGCAAGGAGAATACAGAAGATAAAAGGAACAAGAAGGAAAAATAGAAATTACAATACCACTTCTAGCTCAAGGCTTGATTTGCCTATATCAAGCGTATAGATCTCCTAACTAATGAATATTGAAGTGTAGGTTTAGTGGATAGGAGATGGTAGCCTATAGGACACGAATTTGGAGTAAGGGAATGAGTAGCCAATGCTAGTGTTGCTCAATTGCTTAAAATAGATTGCCAATTGCAAGTGTAAGCTCAAGTATTGCACAAGTGTGTATGAGTATATTTAGGTGTCCTAAGGCATGTCCTATTTATAGGAATGACCTACAAGTGCTTAAGGACGTTCTAGATACTTTCTAGGGGGTTCTTAGTGCTTAACTAGCCATTAGATAACCATTAGTTGCTTTAACAACGACTAGTTAATTAATTCTAAAAGGTGCATACAGAACTCATCTCGGTCGACAATTTGTCGAGCGAGAGTCCTTCTCAATCGAAGATTTGTCGACCGAGGGTCGTCCTGGAGCAAGTGTTTACAATGTTCATTTCCAACTCCCAACCACCTTGTTTGCTGGGTCTAACAGCTACTTGGGTTAATCTCGGTCGAGGAATTTGTCGACCGAGAGTGTCTCGGTCGAGGAGTTTGTCGACTGAGAATGACCCTATTTCAATGTTTTGAACTAGATACTAAGTGTGTGTATGAGTGTGCAGATGTGACACTATTATAGGGAATGACCTATCTAAGTTTTGTGATTGGCTAGGGAAGATCTAACGCTTGATTTACATGATGTCTAAGTACTTGTACATTATATACTTGTACAAGTTTTTACATTTGATTACAATCATGAATTAAAGCAATTTGAGCATATAGATCTTCCAAGTAGCTTGTCATCCACCTAATTCCTGCAACACTCAAGTATCACGTTAGATCCACAAGAATGAAATGTTTGTCATCATCAACACAAAGGGATTATAATAATGTCCAATTTAGCCAACAAAGAGGTCATTGAAATGCTTAGAGATCAGGTTTTGAAGTTCCTTGGTGTCCAAAATCCATTCACCATTCTCATTTTGCATACTCCAGATGATGTTGGATCTATGTCTATTACTAACGTAGGTATGGTAAAACTTAGAACTGTTGTCGCCCTCTGTGAGCCAATCGATATAGCTCTTTTGGCGCCACTCCTCCTCCTCCGTGATAAACAGCTCCTCGAGGTCAAGTTCAAGTTGTTGACATTTCTGATCTTGTTCTTCATTATAGGATAGCTCAAGCTGTTGTTGAATTTGGGCTATATTGGAAACTAGTTGGTTCTTGAGTCTTCCCTGGTTGCGACTAGTTATGGAGTCCCATTTCATAATGGGCCATGAAGCTTGATTGAGAGCAATATGAAATGAGGCTGAAGCATCCCAATGGCTATTTAGGATGTCCTGAAACAAAGGTTGGGATTGCCAAGAAGCTTTGACCTTAAATCTCTGCTTGATCTGTGGCCTGGAAGAGTTGAGGATCCCAATTAGGTTGTGATCCAATCCAACTCTTGGAAGATTTTTGCAGACTAACATGGGATACTTTTGATTCCACAGTGTGTTAGCCAAGGCTCTATCGATCCGTTCGTGTAATAGCCCCTTCCTGTAAGTAAACTTGTACCCTGTACTGCCTATGTCAGATAGGCTTGCTTGAGTGTTGTTGTTGTTGAACCTATTAGCCTCTAACAGATGAATCTATTGATACCCAACTTCTCATTCGGGTTGAGCATACAATTGAAATCCCCTAGGGTGATCCAAGGGAGGTTGATAGAATGACTCAGGGCAACGAGATGTTCCTAGAGAATGGGTCTTCCACTGGGACCCGGGGAAGCATAGAAAAAAGTGATGAAGACGTTGTCATTGACACAACAGTGGATGTAATATTTGTGGCTCTAGATGATGTGGACTTTGCATTCAGATTCATTCCAGAGTACCCAAATCCCACCGGAGAAGCCATTTGCTTCTACTCTGTGGGAGCTCGAGAAGCCAAAGACTTTAATAACTCGTTGGGCTTGTGCACCAGAGATACGGTGTTTGATGATGCAAACAATCTTGAGCTTATGCTTGAGGAGTAGGTTTTTGAGATAGTGCCTAGCTTTCTTCTTGCTGGCACCTCTAATGTTCCAAGCAATTGTATTGATCATTAAGAAACTAGGAGAAGGGAGGGTTTATCTTCCTGGGGAAGTAGTGTTCCCATCTCCGCCTTCTACTCCTCTCTTCGTCTTGCTACGAGTGTTGTGCTGGTAATTTTAATTGGGTTCGTAGGACCTGAGGGGGTTTTCTTCTCTTTTACTTTCCTGCATGGCATGGCTTGCTGCTTGGGGGTGTCTTTGCTGACTAAAGCGCTGTTGGGGTTGCCTCCAGCAACTGCTTCTCTTTTGTCTTCCACCATAATTGTTGGGGTACCAACAATTGAATCATCCACGGTCCTCCCTTCCACCACTTCATTACGTACCGATATCACAATAGTATGTGAAGGAGATGTGGCCTTGGATGGAGTTTGTGTCTCCTTCACTGGTTCAATAGAAGAAGGATCAGTCGTGGTGTTCTTTTTTGTTGATACATCTTCGTCTTCATTGCACTGTTGCTTCTTTCACCATACCTTGGGAGCAGGGCTATCTTTAGTGGTGCGATTCTGGCCAGTACTGCTTTCTTCTACTTCAGCAACTTCATCTTCTTGCTCCTCTTCTAGAGCTTGGAATTTGTTATTTTGAGGTGTACCTTTACTTGCTAGTTTCTGTGTATCTTTATTACATTGTGGCCTGCGGACAAGCACATTTTTGCCGTAATATACTTGCCACTTCTCCTCTTCTTCCACCCATCGTACTCCCACTTCATCGTCATTCTTTTCTTCATTAGGTTTCCCTGGCGGTTTATTAGGCCCGTTACAATCTCTGCATGATGACCCAACATCACACTTTAGGCACATGTTGGGGAGGGATTTATACTCAACTTTATACTCACATCCATTGATCACTATCGCCGGGTGAATAGGTTTGTCTATCGAGATTTCTACAGCTAGCTGGGCGAACCTGCTTCTGGTCCGATTTGTGGAATGCTCATCCGCCCTAATAAGGCGACCCACTTCTTATCTGATCCTGTGGAAGATTTCCTTGTTATAGTAGTGAATGGGGAGGCCTATAACACAGATCCAGGTAACGATATGTGCCGGTAGGCCCTTGTATGGTTCAAAGTACTCATGCCAAGGCTAAACCATGAGACAACTACCAAAGAGAGCCCACAATCCTTTAGTCAGCGCGATCTCTTGATCCATCCTGCTATAGAATTGCACTACATAATACTCTTGAGGAATTTTAATGACACATTGAAGACAATCTAAGTAATAAAAATATTTTTTCACAAATTTATTTGTTTTCATGCCTTGTTGACCAATTCATGGATTTTTAGAGAAATAAATTAATACTTTCAAAGTTAGAAAGACATAGTATCAGTTATGGGATTGAATATGTTTAGTGGAAAAACATATAAATTAATTTAAGGGAAATGTCTTCTTTAAAGTAAAGTTTGGTGAATAATTTAGTTGAGTGGTATCAAGAATTTATTTTGGTATCCTTTTTTGTTAGGATGGAGATTTATTGGGTGTGAAGCTACGCCCAAAATTTATTTGCAATTATAGTTATGATTTAGGAGTTTTGAATTTTTTATAAGTTTGGGGAATGTCTACGAGGAGTATTAATTAAATGTGTATATGAGACTCATTTTTTGTCAAAAGTCACTAAAACGGATATTAACACCATGCTTAAGTTTGTTTATTTTGGAGATAAGGATTTATGAGCTTAGTTTTAGAATATCAATAGAGGTATTACTTAAAAAAGTCTTAAGTTCATAGTTGTGAACCAAGTACACATTGTTCATGTATCACGTTGACTAAACAAGGAAAATTTTGAATATAAAAAAAATTGACCCCGTCAATCGAAATGTAAATTTTTCTATTTGGATTTCTATTTTTTTTATATTTAGTTTGAGAGTCAAAATAGGTAATTCATAAATCACATTTGCAATGTTTTTTTTATTCTAAGAGAAGATTGCGTTTCCGCAAACGAAACAAGGGATGGCCCCTCACGTATTTGCAACGGATTTTAAATTTGAGGATACTACATTTTCAAATAAGCATAGAGGAAGGAATTAGTTATACAATCAAATAGTGATCAACACAACATTACTTGATATGGAAACTTTCATCAAATTTTCATTGCATCCAGAATTATGATTAAAAATTTGAGTAGTTTAAAGATCATATGTATATATTGTGAGAGTATGAATACATTACGATATTATATTTACACTCCATGCACTAATTTGTAATAACAAATGTCAAAAAAGTTACATTTAGATCCATCCATGAGTCTTTGTATACAATATATAATTTTAAAAAGTTAAGGAAAAATATAGTATAGATAAACATGGGCAATGGAGAAAATTGCATACAACCCCATCTACAGGATTTCTTATATTATATATATGAGTCTTCTTATATAATATATACTTTTAAAAAGTAAAGATAAAAGTATAGTATATACATACAGAGGCCAATTCATAATTTTAAAAACTAATTGAGAAAATTGTATATAGCCTCATATGTTGGCTTTCTTACATAGTTCTTATACATATATATATATATATATATATATATATATATATATATATTATATATATATATATATATATATATATTTATATATATATATATATATATTTATATATATATATATATATATAAGTTAAAAGTGTAACGTACACATGGGGACCATTATATCATTTCAAAAAATAATAGAAAATTTCCATACACACCCCTCCTCACGGGCTTTTTTATATCATATATAGATGAGTCATCTTATACAATATGTAAAGACAAACTATTGTGCACATAGACATGGATCAATTTGCAATTCCAAAAGAAGAAGAAGTATTACATAGAGCCCCCTTCTGCGACTTTCTTATACAAAACTGGTGAGTCTCTTGTACACAATTACAATATTTAAAAATAATGAGATTTCTACAGCTAGCTGGGTGAGCCTACTTCTGGTCTGATTTGTGGAATGCTTGTCCTCCCTACCAAGGCGACCCACTTCCTCTCTGATCGCGTGGAAGATTTCCTTGTTATGGTAGTGAATGGGGAGGCCTATAACACGGATCCAGGTAACGATATGTTCTGGTAGGCCCTTGGATGGTTCAAAGTACCCATCCCAAGGCTAAACCATGAGACAACTACCAAAGAGAGACCACAGTCATTTAGTCAGCGTGATCTCTTGATCCATCCTGCTATAGAATTGCACTACATAATACTCTTGAGGAATTTTAATGACACATTGAAGACAATCTAAGTAATAAAAATATTTTTCAGAAATTTATTTTTTTTCATGCCTTGTTGACCAATTCATGGATTTTTAGAGAAATAAATTAATACTTTCAAAGTTAGAAAGACATAGTATCAGTTATGGGATTGAATAGGTTTAGTGGAAGAAACATATAAATTAATTTAAGGGAAATGTCTTCTTTAAAGTAAAGTTTGGTGAATAATTTAGTTGAGTGGTATCAAGAATTTATTTTGGTATCCTTTTTTGTCAGGATGGAGATTTCTTGGGTGTTAAGCTACGCCCAAAATTTCTTTGCAATTATAGTTATGATTTAGGAGTTTTAAATTTTTTATAAGTTCGGAGAATGTCTACGAGGAGTATTAATTAAATGTGTATTTCAGACTCATTTTTTGTCAAAATTCACTAAAACGGATGTTAACACCATGCTTAAGTTTGTTTATTTTGGAGATAAGGATTTATGAGCATAGTTTTAGAATATCAATAGAGGTATTACTTAAAAAAGTACTCTTAACTTCATAGTTGTGAACCAAGTACACATTGTTCATGTATCACGTTGACTAAACAAGGAAAATTTTGAATATAAAAAAAATGGAGCCCTTCAATCGAAATGTAAATTTTTCTATTTTGATTTCTATTTTTTTATGTTTAGTTTGAGAGTAAAAATAAGTAATTCATAAATCACATTTGCAATGTTTTTTTTATTCTAAGAGAAGATTGCGTTTCCGCATACGAAACAAGGGAGGTCCCTCACGTATTGGCAATGGATTTTAAATTTGAGGAAACTACATTTTCAAATAAGCTTAGAGGAAGGAATTAGTTATACAATCCAATAGTGATTTTTTAGTTTCAATGTTGGTCAACACAATATTACATGATATGAAAACTTTCATCAAATTTTCATTGCATCCAGAATTGTGATTAAAAATTGAGTAGTTTAAAGATCATATGTATATATTGTGAGAGTATGAATACATTACGATATTATATTTACACTCCATGCACTAATTTGTAATTAAAAATGTCAAAAAAGTTAGATTTAGATCCATCCATGAGTCTTTGTATACAATATATAATTTTAAAAAGTTAAGGAAAAATATAGTGTAGATAAACATGGGCAATGGAGAAAATTGCATACAACCCTATCTACATGATTTCTTATATTGTATATATGAGTCTTCTTATATAATATATACTTTTAAAAACTAAAGATAAAAATATAGTATATAGATACAGATGCAAATTCATAATTTTAAAAACTAATTGAGAAAATTGTATATAGCCTCATATGTTGTCTTTCTTACATAGTTCTTATATATATATATATATATATATATATATATATATATATATATATATATATATATATATATATATATATATATATATATATATATATATATATATATATATATATATATATATATATAAAGTTAAAAGTGTAATGTACACATGGGAACCATTATATTATTTCAAAAAATAATAGAAAAATTCCATACACCCCCCTCCTCACGACTTTCTTATATCATATATAGATGAGTCATCTTATACAATATGTAAGACAAACTATTGTGTACATAGACTGTTGACTCAAGGTCAATTAGGTCAATGTTGACTCACGTCTAAATTGACTAAACCCATGTTTTGGTGATGACTAACCATTCCACATATTGGTGTCTAATGTCTCTACTTGAGTGATTTCAGATTAGGTATAGACACACTCCAAATGCCCTAACTTGCGCATCTCAAATTGGAGAAAAGACAAGTCAAAGTCATACAAGTGCACGTTTTTGTAATATGATGTATATCTATTAGAATCATGTTGTAAATCACTTGTAATGATTGTATGACTTGTAATTAAGCTTAGAAAAATATCAGTAACACTTAGATCGAATATTAGAGCACTTTAAATGCATCTTTGAAAATCAATTACAGGCACTTGGTCGGTCCAGTTTCCCACCCTGAAACTCGACCGATCAACCTTGGTTGATTTTCTGAAGATTGCATCGGTCGAGTTGTGCACTCACAGAACTCGACCGATTGGGTAGTAGGCCATTTCCAGTTGAAATGGTCGGTCGAGTTTCCTCAGGACAAACTCGACCGATCCTTTGAACATCGGTTTGCCTCCTACTTGATCGGTCGAGTTACACCCATAGAAACTCGACCGATTGCACTGTACGGAAAAGTGCAGAAAAGTGTTTCGAGCCGTTGTGGAGTTGCAACAAGTGAAAATAGATCTGTTGCAAGCCACAAAACGGCTAGTTTTCGTTCACAAGTGTTCCCAAAGGCTAAGAGGAATCCCCAGCTATAAATAGGACCCCTTGGGCTTCATTCCAAGGTTGAGCATTCATTGCAAACTCTTTATGAGGTTCCTATTCTATAGTTGAGTGCTTCCTACAGCCTCCTCTCTCTCTCTAAGCTTAATCACTTGCTACATCCATTAGAGTGAGTAGGAGATTTGTAAGAGAGCTAGTTCTACTTGTATATCTTGTGAGGCTCTCACTTCCACCACCTCCACTTCTCTCATTTGCAATCATGAAGATGAAGGTTCTCTCTCTTGTCCAAGAGAGGTGAAGAAGAACAAGGGAAGGCGTCCCTTGGTGAAGATCAAGGCTAAAGACTTGGAGGTAGAGTGGGTAAGCCCTTGGAGAAGGCAAACGACTCAAGCTCAAGTGGGTAAGACCTTGGTGGAAGCTTCTCCGAGTGAAGGTGAAGTCAAAGGCGGAAGATCCAAGAAGAGTGGGTAATTCCTACAAGGCCGAAGACTTGTGCAAGAGTGGGTAAGTCCTTGGAGAAGGCCGAAGACTCTTCAAAGTGGGTAAGTCCTTGGTAAGGTTGAAGACTCTTTGTATTGGATAGGTAAGTCCTTTGTTGGTCATGTATTGTAAGTCTTATAAGTGAATATAAGAGTGCAAATTGTTGGAAGTCTTAGAGGTTGACCTCTCTAGGCAAGTGGACTGACACACTTCTAGTTTGAAGTGTGGAACCACTCTAAATAGTTTGTCTAATTGGTGAATGTTCAATCTCTCTTATCCTTGATATGCACGATTTAGTTGCACTCAAATTGCCTATTTAGCAACCTTATCTTGTCATATATTTTGAAGGTTTAATGAGTTTTGTTTAAGTGCTTTCAGCTCTATTCACCCCCCCTCTAGAGCATCTAATCACCCATCTAGGATCCAACAAGTGGTATCAGAGCGAGTCTTCTCCAAGCATACTTCAACCAGTAGGAGAAGATGGGTGACTACCTAGGAGGGAGACTCTCGACCAGCCTTCCAATCTTTGATGGGAGCAATTTCCTCTATTGGAGAAGAAGGCTTCAATTCTACATCCAAGGATCAAGTCTCGAGATGTGGCAAATGGTGAACAGCCCATACATTCTACCAAATACAAATATTAAAGAATGGGATGAAGCCACCTTGATGAAAGCAACGTTGAATGCTAGAGCCATGCACATCCTATATGCCTCCATGACCCCCATCGAGTTCAACCGGATTTCCTCTTGTGAGACAGCCTTTGAGGTATGGAGAAAGCTTTGTATCACTTATGAAGGGACAGATCAAGTGAAGGAAAGAAAAGTCTACATGCTCAAAGGGTTGCTTGAGAACTTCAAGATGGGAAAGGAGAAGAGCATAGCCAACATGTACTCAAGGCTCAACACCATCTTGAATGGTCTTGCTATTCTAGGACATACTATGTCTAGTGGAGAGATCAACTCAAAGATCCTTAGAACTCTCCCCAAGAGGTGGGAATCCAATGTGACTTCTATTGAAGAAGCAAGGTCTCTTAGGGATATTCCTATTGAAGAGCTCATTGGAAATCTTCAAGCACATGAAGCCACACTTGACAAGAGGGAGGAAGTAGAAAGAGAAGAGGAGAAAGAACTCAAGAGAATGAAGAAGGCTGAAATCAAAGCTCAAATCAAGGCTATTGTTGGTCAAGCTTCTCCTTCCTCTCAAGTTGAATAAGATGCCATGTACTCCAAGGGTAGACTCTACAAAGGCAAGTCCTCCTCCATTCGGTGCTTTACATGTAGAAAGAAGGGTCACTACAAGGAAGATTGCCCACAAGGCAAAACGACCCATCTTCGCAAGAAGGAGAAATGGTAATCAAGCTCAAGTGGCTCCTCCAACTCAAGCTCAAGTGAAGATTCATGTGAAGGATCAAGCTCAAGCTCTAGTGATGAAGGAGAATGCCATTTTGCCCTTATAGCGTCAACAAGTGAAGACTCAAGTGAGGTAAATCTAGACTCTTTAGATAAAGAATCTTTAATTGCTATTATTCATGATATTTGTGCCTCTTATAAGTCTTCTAAAAAGAAAAAGAAAAAACTTGCTAAAATTGTTGATAATTTGCATATAGAACTAGATGATCTTGAATATGCTAATTCTTGCTTGTTTATTGATAAAAATGATTGTCTTAGCCAAGTAGACTCTCTTAAACTTGAAAATGCTAGTTTGCTTGACAAGATTAGATTTCTAGAAGCTCAACCTCTCATGCCTAGTTCTAATGAAGAGCATACTTTAATTGTTGATTCTCTCATGCATGAGCTTGATACTCTTAAAACTGAAAACGTAGAACTCAAGCTTATTGATGATGCTAGGAGAAAAGAAATCTATTCTTATCAAAGAGAATTAGTGGTGCTTAAATCTGAAAATGCCTCCTTGCTTGCTAAAATCAATGGGCATGAACCTTGTTCTAGTTATACTAATAAAGAGAATGATGTTGCTTCTCTTCATATTGATAGAGATTCTTATTTAACTAAAACTATTTGCTTAGAAAATGATTTTTTGCATGCTAGAGATAATATCAATAATTTGTCCTCTACTATTGCTTCTCTTAAGCATGACAATGACAGTTTGAGATCATCCTTGCAAAGATTCTTAGTTGGTAAAAAGAGTCTTAATGACATCGTACACCATACTACTAAACAAATTGGTAGACATGGTTTAGGGTATGATAGTAGTCAAGGGAAAAACAAAGATAAATGACCTCCAATATTCCATGGAGAATCCTCTAGTTCCAAGACTATGGGAACATGCAACTATTGTAATGAAATTGGTCATTATTCTACTTGTTGTCCTTTTAGGAAAGCACCCAAGAGCAATAGGACTTGGGTTGCTAAACTAACCCCTCCGGACCCAAAAACATGATTGGGGACCATTTCATCTTTCTTCCTGTAGGTAATTGCAAATGGATTGACTTGAGCTATTGAATTGCAAATTGACTTCTCAATCCACATGAAAGAAGAAAGGTGAGATGTGTAGAGGGTGACAACAAGTGGAAAAGCAATGGTAAGCACAAAGGTAATGGTTTTATTTCTTGTAACCATTTCTAACTTGTTTTTGTCAAGTTAGTGTGCATTATACATATGGTTTTTGAGTCAAAAGTGGCATCTTGTGATTCTCTTCACACTCTTGCTCAAAAACTATTTCTAATGCTTCTATAGTGCATTACTAACTTGCTTAGACATGTTTGAATATGGTTTGTATTTTAAGCATGCCTTTAAATATGTTTTTATGATATATATGTGCTTCTTGACAGCTGATCTGTCGGTCGAGTTTTCCCTATTGAAACTCGACCGATAGGCACCAAGAGTGTTGCCAACAGCTGTCATCGGTCGAGTTGACAATGCACAGAACTCGACCGATAACACTGTGCACAGAATATACATTTGCTTATTGGATGAGAATATCTCTCTCAACTAGATTTTCTCAACCAATAGCCTTATTCTTTGGCACTCTCATTTGGTACCTTTATATATGCATATTGCCATGTTCTATATTGCCTATCTTGCTTACAACTCTATCTCTCTAATTACTCTAAATTGGTATATCTATATCTTGCAATTACTTGCTTTGAGTTGTTTTGCAGGTTTTGATGATGATCTCTTTGGATCTCTTGGTTGTGTCTAAAAATTGCTTCCGTTGTACTCTAACTTGCTACATCTATTTAGGTGTATATCTTGTTGTGATACAACCTTGAGGTTCTTAGGGATAATCATCGTATGGTAAGGATGCATATCTAGTGAGTTATATCCTTTCATGCTTCTAAAATTGCTTATCTCCTTGTTTGGATATATCTCTACATCTAATCATAGCTTGCTTTATCTTGTATATCTTTTGGTATCTCTTGCTATGATCTAGACCCTACTAGTAGTCCTAACTTGTGATATCATCTACTAGTAGTTCATATACATGTAGTTCTAACCTTGTTTATAATTGGAATATTTGCTCATCTATATGCTATGCTTGTATCTTGTCTCATACATGCTCAAGCCTGTTCCGTAAATTACATATCTACTATCTTGAGTTGCTTGCATAACATTGTGATGCAGGGTACATAGATCTACATTGTATGTAGAAATTGGAGTATCTTTTGGATTTTATGCAGCTTTTGCTCCAGTTTCAGTTTTTGGTGCAAGACTAGTGTTTTTCATGCAGAAACGACCTTCTGAGCAAGACTCATCGCTTTGCCATGAGCTCCGATGGTTTTTGATCAAATTCCATCATCTTGAGGGTCAAAATTGTGACTTATTGTTTTTCTGCAGCACTTTATCTTGCATTTTGGGTTGTTCAAGTATATGTTTTAACTTGCTTTTCTTTCTATGCTTGGTCAAGACCCTATCTGTGCTCTTCTACTCTCCTTATATATATTTGTATTATCTCCTTTCTCCTTAACAAGTGATGTTTCTTTTTTCTTCATAACCCCCACCTTTTTGAAATGACAAAGGGGGAGAAAGGTAATGTCTTATTTTAAAAAGAGGAAGAAGACATGTCTTACATGAAGAGGAGAAGAATGTCCATGTAAAGGGGAGAAAGTAAAGGGGAGGAGACATATATGTGTAGACATATATGAGTAGAAGCATAGTTTCTATAAATGTTATGAAAGCTAACGATACAGGAGAAATAGCATCAATTGAGGGGGAGTATGAAAACTCCATGCACATCAATTGAGGGGGATCATATGAACTCCATTCTATTGAAACCCCTAGGTTTCTCCAAAGGTATGGATTTACTTAAATGTATGCTTTCAATACATTTATGGAATGGTTTGTCATCTTCAAAAATGGGGATAATGTTGACTCAAGGTCAATTAGGTCAATGTTGACTCTAGTCTAAATTGACTAAACCCATGTTTTGATGATGACTAATCATTCCACATATTGGTGTCTAATGTCTCTACTTGAGTGATTTCAGATTAGGTATAGACACACTCCAAATGCCCTAACTTACGCATCTCAAATTGGAGAAAAGACAAGTCAAAGTCATACAAGTGCACGTTTTTGTAATATGATGTATATCCATTAGAATCATGTTGTAAATCACTTGTAATGATTGTATGACTTGTAATTAAGCTTAGAAAAATATCAGGAACACTTAGATCGAATATTAGAGCACTTTAAATGCATCTTTGAAAATCAATTACAGGCACTTGGTCGGTCCAGTTTCCCACCCTGAAACTCGACCGATCAACCTTGGTCTATTTTCTGAAGATTGCATCGGTCGAGTTGTGCACTCACAGAACTCGACCGATTGGGTAGTAGGCCATTTCCAGTTGAAATGGTCGGTCGCGTTTCCTCAGGACAAACTCGACCGATCCTTTGAACATCGGTTTGCCTCCTACTTGATCGGTCGAGTTACACCCATAGAAACTCGACCGATTGCACTGTACGGAAAAGTGCAGAAAAGTGTTTCTAGCCGTTGTGGAGTTGCAACAAGTGAAAATAGATCTGTTGCAAGCCACAAAACGGCTAGTTTTCGTTCACAAGTGTTCCCA
Organism: Alisma plantago-aquatica; assembly: GCA_963693085.1. Lineage (NCBI taxonomy): Eukaryota > Viridiplantae > Streptophyta > Magnoliopsida > Alismatales > Alismataceae > Alisma > Alisma plantago-aquatica. The sequence goes on along the minus strand of OY856409.1, from coordinate 1,680,177,890 downwards.
AAGGCTAAGAGGCATCCCCAGCTATAAATAGGACCCCTTGGGCTTCATTCCAAGGTTGAGCATTCATTGCAAACTCTTTATGAGGTTTCTATTCTATAGTTGAGTGCTTCCTACAGCCTCCTCTCTCTCTCTAAGCTTAATCACTTGCTACATCCATTAGAGTGAGTAGGAGATTTGTAAGAGAGCTAGTTCTACTTGTATATCTTGTGAGGCTCTCACTTCCGCCACCTCCACTTCTCTCATTTGCAATCATGAAGATGAAGGTTCTCTCTCTTGTCCAAGAGAGGTGAAGAAGAACAAGGGAAGGCGTCCCTTGGTGAAGATCAAGGCTAAAGACTTGGAGCTAGAGTAGGTAAGCCCTTGGAGAAGGCAGAAGACTCAAGCTCAAGGGGGTAAGACCTTGGTGGAAGCTTCTCCGAGTGAAGGTGAAGTCAAAGGCGGAAGATCCAAGAAGAGTGGGTAATTCCTACAAGGCCGAAGACTTGTGCAAGAGTGGGTAAGTCCTTAGAGAAGGCCGAAGACTCTTGCAAAGTGGGTAAGTCCTTATAAGGTTGAAGACTCTTTGTATTGGATATGTAAGTCCTTTGTTGGTCATGTATTGTAAGTCTTATAAGTGAATATAAGAGTGCAAATTGTTGGAAGTCCTAGAGGTTGACCTCTCTAGGCAAGTAGACTGACACACTTCTAGTTTGAAGTGTGGAACCACTCTAAATAGTTTGTCTAATTGGTACATATTCAATCTCTCTTATCCTTACTATGCATGATTTAGTTGCACTCAAATTGCCTATTTAGCAACCTTATCTTGTCATATATTTTGAAGGTTTAATGAGTTTTGTTTAAGTATTTTCAGCTCTATTCACCCCCCTCTAGAACATCTAATCACCCATCTAGGATCCAACATAGACATGGATAAATTTGTAATTCCAAAAGAAGAAAACTGGTGAGTCTCTTATACACAATTATAATATTTAAAAATAAAGTCAAACATGTATGGTACACATATGATCAGCTTGTAATTCTAAAGAAAATGGAAAAAACCTTGTATTAGAAATATGGAAGCAGCAGCATCCAACTGTTCTTCCCTACTATCATGCCATCTAATTAAAGCGAAACATTACACCTGCTTTGTGTTAAACATGTGAATGTTTAGCGAATCGATTGGGTCATGCAGTGTCATTCACTGCTTTGTCTATTATTTCTCACAACCTTCTATCGTTCAGATCGAATGCTTCCGTGCCGACCGGCTACCCCACCAGCGCGCCGCCTGCAACTCTGCTGCCTGCGTCCTGGGACCAATGGCCGTTGCTGACCTCCGTCCCCAACGGCATTGGGAACTCGATCATCAAGGAAGCCAGCAAAAACACCTCACATTACCTACCCCGCGTGATGGCCATGCCCCTTCATACACCTCTCTCGATCTGTCCACTGCCAGTGACGCGAGAATGCTAGGGATGGGTGCATATGTGGTCCCGTATTCCTCCTCAGGTTTTCTGGGGCACCCTTTCGACAAAGATACCGACCAATTATAAGCTACACAATTGGTCATTTTTTCACCCCCGATCTAAAGAAGGACTTCGGCAATACGGGCAAATTAACCGAGGCACGTTATTGCCGTGGCGACGTACTGTTCGGGCGCCGTTTCGTGATGGGCAATGCCAGCTTAGCCAGGCCGCTGTCGTCGCTCGGCGGCACATGTTCATAGGATCCCGTAGCTGATCGATACACATGGTGCCAACTGGAGAGATACAGACAGCCACCCGATCAAGACAAATCATGGGCTGATGCTTTTCCGATAAACATTGTATTACTCAAACGTGTATAAATATTAATTTTTTCTTCAATACAACACGAAGATGGCCTGATAGAAAAGGGGTCCAAACATGTTACAAGAATTTTACCGGAGGTAAATTGTAGAAAATCCGAGAAACAGCTGGGAATACAATTTATGGTCTAGCAAATTTAGCATGTACATTAACAATCACATAGTCAGAAAATATTTATTCGAATTAGCTCAAACTCAGACTCAGCTGAGACTAATAAAGACAAAGACATTACCAAAGTTCATATAACAGTTAATAGGTGGCAGTACTCATAAAGGCTACATAATGTTGATGAGCGGAATTCAAGTTACTCATGAATGGTGCATATAGGTCAAAGTTAGGGGTGGATCTAGGAGAGGCAACCGGGGCTGAAGCCCCCCCCCCCCCCCCCCCCACCCCCACCCCACCCACGTGCTGATGCTTTTTCGGTAAACATTGTATTACTCGAACTTGTATACATATTAATTTTTCTTCAATACAACACGAAGACAGCATGATAGAAGGGACCCAAACATGTTACAAGAATTTTACTGGAGGTAAATTATAGAAAATTCGAGAAACCGTTGGGAATACAGTTTATGGTCCAACAAATTTAGCATTTACATTAACAATCACAGAGCCAGAAAATATTTATTTCAGTTAGCTCAAACTCAGACTCGACAGAGACTAATAAGGATAAAGACATTACCAAAGTTCATAGAACAGTTAATAGGTGATAGTACTCATAAAGGCTACATAATTTAGATGAGCGGAATTCAAGTTACTCATGAATGGTGTATATAGGTCATAGTCGGGGGTGGATCTAGGAGAGGCAACCAGGGCTGAAGCCCCCCCCCCAACAGACTGATGCTTTTCCGATAAATATTTTTTTTAGGTTAAACGGCCCCGCTTGTATTACTTCGAGCCCAAAGAAGGCTCAACCCAGTTCATTACAAACGTAGGAAAAGAAGACGAAAAAATAAAAGGACTAGTTGTACCGGAGGCCTCATGAGCTAGCTTGTGCGCTAGGCCGTTCGCCCCCCTGCTACAATAAACGAAAACTAACTTATGAAAGTTTGCCTTCAGACTATGAATGTCTGCTAGAATGCTTCCCAGTAGGTCCGGCCGCCTCGTATCTGTGTTGATAGCTTGTATAACAAGTTCCGAGTCCGACTCCACCACTAGCCTTGTCATCTGCATGTCCTTGGATTTCTGGATTCCCTCTCTGATTGCCCAAGCTTTCTGCTATCTGCACGTCGTTGAGCGATGTGTGACTGCTGCCTGCTACGTGAAGTACATGTCCGGCATGATTCCTACACGCTAGACCGGCGCCGTCAGCTCCTTGTATGTTGACTGCAGCGTCACAATTAAGCTTAACCTCTCCCTCTGTAGGAGGCTTCCACACGGTTGACTTCCTGCTACGTGGAACAGGTTGATCAATGCTAGCTCGTTGTACATCCCGGTGGTCTTTTATTAGAGCAAGCAGGTGCCGTTGTATATTGAGAGGCGGTCATTACGTCATTGTCTTCCTCACTTGGCTGGTTCATGAGACGCTTGATTGCTTGGCCTGAATCTCCTGCACTAACTTCTATAATCTTCGCTTTTATAGATTCGGGACTGTCCTTCCAAAGTTCCCATGCTTGCGGGCATCTGAACAGCATATGTCCTATGTCTTCTTTTCCGTTTCTACAAATATTGCAAATTCCATCCGAGTGACAGTGTCGGTCGAACAGCCGACCCATCGTAGCTAGTGCGCCCGTCATGCACCTCCAAAGGAAATGTGCAACCTTTGGTATGAGACCCTTTCTCCATACAACACGCCAACTGTTTGCTTCCTCGATCCTCCTCCGCTCGTCCCTCTCGGCTGGACTTTGTGATGCTATCCAATATGCCGACTTCACCATGAACACCATGTGTTTGTCCGGTTTCCAAAAGAGGTCGTCCTCCTGTTTTGTGATACCCAGCGGCGTCGCCATGATCTTTTGTGCTATCTCCTGGGTGAACAGGTTGTTAATGAGCTCTTCATCCCATTCATTTGTGCCCTCTTTAATAAGTTGACTCACCCACCGAAGATTGGTGCTAGAGAAATTGAGAACACTTTCTATACTTCCTTCTAGTAGTGGAATCCACGGGTCCGTCCAGATGTTAATATTAGCCCCATCCCCTACTCTCCACTGCATCCCTTTGAGAATTATAGATTTTGCATTCCAAATGCTTCTCCAAGTAAAGCTCGGGTCGTATCCCCTTCTGGCGCTAAGAACTGATCCCCTTGGGAAATATCTTGCTTTGAGTACCCGGTAAACTAGTGTGTCCCGTCTGTGAAAGAGCCACCATATTTTCTTTGCCAAGAGGGCTTGGTTAAAAATATGTATGTTTCTGAACCCCATCTCTCCTTGGTTTTTTGGCTTGCACATTTTGTCCCAGCTCACCCATGCTATCTTCCTCTCCGCTCCCTTTGCTCCCCACCAAAACCTTGAGATAGTGCTATTAATTGTGTCAATGAGATATCCAGGTAACTGGAAGATACTCATAATGTATGATGGGATGGCTTGCGCTACCGCTTTAATGAGGACTTCTTTGCCTGCCTTTGATAAAAGTTTCTCTTTCCAGCCCTGTAGCTTCTTCCATATGCGCTCTTGAATGAAGGCGAAAGCTTGTTTCTTAGATCTCCCCACGGCCGTAGGCAACCCAAGATACTTGCCATGCCTGTCCACTTCTCTAACTTGTAACAACTGTGTTAACTCCCTTTTCTTTTCCCGATCCACGCCTTTGCTAAAAGCTACCTCGGTTTTGGATAAGTTAATCTTCTGACTGGATGCCCGCTCGTATTGGATGATAATTTCAGCTAACTTTAGGAATTCTTCCTTGGTTGCTCTTGCGAATAAGATGGAGTCATCTGCAAAGAAAAGATGAGAAACTCGGGGGCCTAAGCGGCTTGCTCAGATTCCGTGTAGAGTCTTTTGCTGTGTTGCCAAAGTTAGAGAGGTAGAAAAAGCTTCAGCACATAAAATAAAAAGATAAGGTGAGAGGGGGGTCACCCTGGCGAAGTCCTCGGGATGGTTGAGTCTTCCTGGTCCGCTCCCTGTTGATGGCGAAGGAATGTGTTACAGTTGACATACAATCAATGACCTTGCTCCTCCATCTCACACCAAACCCCATCTTCTCCTGTACGAAATCCACAAATTTCCATTCTACCCTGTCATAGGCCTTGGACATATCCAGCTTGAGAGCAATGTGACCCTTCTTAGAATTTTGCCCCCTCTTCATTGTATGGAACAACTCGTACGCAATGAGAGCATTGTCAGTAATGAGTCTTCCCGGAATGAAGGCACTTTGGTTCTCAGTTATGATTCTATCCATAAGGGGGCACAATCTATTCGCAATGACTTTGGACACTATTTTATAGATGACATTGCATAAGCTAATGGGCCTGAAATCGTCTATCTCCACTGGATGCTGGGTTTTAGGTATCATTACCACTAACGTTGCATTGAGATCAGCAATGCTTCTATCTTGGCGTATAGTGCAGAAAGCGCAATCCCCGAATCCTTCTTGCGTTTGGACTTGTGGGTTTATGATTCAGATGTCTTTCATCCCACACTGACTTTACAATATGTTCACATGCCTCATCCTCTATCCACATGGGTTCAAATAACAAGTATTGTTGTCTTCTTGATTTCTTTCTCTTTCTATGCTCTGTATTGATGATGATAGGCACGTGGTCAGAAGCATACTTGGCGAGGTGAACAACCCTTGCCTGCGGAAATTTATCCATCCAAGCTGCACTTCCTAGCGCCCTATCAAGCCTTTCCCATACTAAAGTCTCTGGGGTAAGGCCTCTCTGCCAAGTAAAAATGCTTCCACTGTATCCCAAGTCTGTAAGATCACAATCGTCAACTGCACACCTGAAGTCTTGGATATATCTTAGTGGTTTGGGTGGCCCCCTGTCCTTCTCGGAATTTGAAAGAATTTCATTGAAATCTCTGAAGAAAAGAGTAGGAACGTCTGTGTCCCCTTTCAGCTCTCTCATGAGGTCCCATGTCTTAAATTTTTGCTGCTGTGCTGCCCATCCATAGATACCAATAGCTCTCCAGGATACTCTGTTTCCTTCCGAAATGTCACAACTGCAGTGGTGCTGAGAATATGAAGTAACGTTGAGATCTACATCCCTCCACCATAAACCAACTCCTCCTGCTCTACCTACGCTTGCTAAACAGACTCCTTGTGTGTATCCACACTTCCTCTTAACGACTTCCAGATCAGTACTATTGATCATAGTTTCCATTACAAAAACTATGCTCGGACCCTCCCTCCAGCACCACGACTTGAGGGCATTTATCCTGTCAGGGTGGGCCAGTCCATGACAGTTCCAGCTTAGGATTTTCATTGGTCTTCGCGGGGCTGGTCCTCTCTAGCCTCCGCTACTTGGGATGTGCACTCCCCTATTTGCTGACCTTCTTGATTCATATTCCTTGCTTTCTTGCCTGTCTCTGCCATTGGCTCATTCTCATCAAGTTCCATGTCACATAATTCGGATAGTCTGCCTCTCTTCCCTGCAATATTGTTCCATTCAACATCGTGATTAGGTATCCCCAGTCATTGGCTCCTATTCATTTTATAAACCCATGGTGGTTTGCTCTTCTTTCGTTGTGCTGCCTTTGTCTTCCTCGCTGCTTCCCTAATGCTCTCGTTCTCCTTTTATGCCCTTGTTCTGGCTGTAGATAGTTCGTGTGGTTGATTCAACCTCTATCCCATGTATACGTTCTTAGTTTGTTGTAATACTAGTTCAGATCCTCCTCTTCTTCCCACTGTGTCCACCATCAGTGCAAGGTCAGTTGCTTTCCTTTGGTCGGCTGCCTTCCGCAGTTCTATCATCTCTGCTCTATTGTACTGGGCCTTTGTTCTTGTCACACTAGATTCCCTTTCTTCCCTGTCCCTTCCTGCCGTCATCTTGCCACTTTCCTCTGTTCTTTCTCTTCACAGTTTGTCCCTTCCGATCCCTGTGTTTGTGGATCTTTCCGGGAACAGGTCCTCAATGTTGTATTCTGTCTCCCCGTCGCCCTCCTCTTCGTTCCGTGCTTGGATTTGTGACGTTGGTTTCCCCGTTGTCAGTGTTGCAGGGACACTGTGCATCTCGTCATACTGCCGGTCTGCCTCCCCGCCCGATCCTTCCGCATTGCTCGATGCCGCCTCCGACGTCGGTTTGTGTTTGAACTGGATTTTTCTTTGTGCTCTGGTGTTGCCGAAGATCTCCTCGTGAAGTGATTGCCTTGGCTTCCTTGGAGATGCCTTGAGCCACGCTCCCCATTGTAGACCATGATCGTCTTCCTCCTCGCCTTCCTTGCAGTCTCTAACCATGTGCCCCAGCCGGCTGCAACCATGGCAGAAGGTAGAGAGGCGCTCATATTTTATCTCTATCTCCACCAGTTTATTTTGTTTCCCTTGGATCCGCAGAACTCTTTTCAGTGGTTTTGAGACATCTATGTTAATTTAGACTCTCACCGACGAGTCCCACCCCAACTCATCCAGGTCTGTTGTGACCACGCTGCCAACCCTGGATGTTATCTCTTCGACGGCCTGTATGTGCCTGAACCCTAGGGGGATCCTGTAGAATCTAACCCAGAACAAGCTGCGATCGATAACTATGTCCCCCGGCTGCTCATCTGATTCTATGTTCAGAAGGAGTTTATCGTCAAAGTTCCACGGAGCTCCTTCTTTAACCTTTTGCTTGTCGCACCAATCAAAGAACTGGATGATAAAGTGGTCTCCTTCGATCTGTTTAAAGATGACCTTGCCGTGAAGCCCCCACGCTTGGGTCAAGGTGTGTTTCATCACCCAGAAATTTGTCGGTCTGTCCGCTAGGATCCGCGCTACCAGCGCGAGTTTCATATGGCCTTGATCCTCCACCCTCACTGTCCGCGTAACTTCTATCGGTGTCTCCTCCTTCGGTGTTAACTGTAACCGCGCACACCGTTCTGCCAGGTCATCCGCCATCGCTGGAGTAGGACCAGGGAGATCGCCCAAACCTTGAACCTGCAAGAGAAAGACCACGAGTGGAGGAAGATATCCCACACTGCAAACCCTAATCGCCAGAGCGACAGGGAAGCCGTGAGGATAGAACTACTTAGACAACACTAGTTAGTAATTAGACTTCCGATAAACATTGTAGTACTCAAACTTGTATACATATTGAGTTTTTCTTCAATACAACACGAAGACAGCCTGATAGAAGGGATCCAAACATGTTACAAGAATTTTATTGGAGGTAAATTGTAGAAAATCTGAGAAACCGTTGGGAATACAGTTTATGGTCCAACAAATTTAGTATTTACATTAACAATCACAGAGTATATAAATATTTATTCCAGTTAGCTCGAACTCAGACTCGACAAAGACTAATAAGGACAAAGACATTACCAATGTTCATAGAACAATTAATAGGTGATAATACTCATAAAGGCTACATAATGTTGATGAGCGGAATTCAAGTTACTCATGAATGGTGTATATAAGTCATTGTCTGGGGTGGATCAGGGAGAGGCAATCGAGGCTGAAGCCCCCACCTCATGGGCTGATGTATTTACGATAAACATTGTATTACTCAAACTTGTATACATATTAATTTTTTCTTCAATACAACACAAAGACGGCCTGATAGAAGGGGTCTGAACATGTTCCTAGAATTATCTGGAGGTAAATTGTATAAAATCTGAGAAACTGCTGGGAATACAGTTTATGGTCCAACAAATTTAGCATTTACATTAACAATCATGAAGTCAGAAAATATTTATTCCAGTCATCTCAAACTCAGACTCGGCAGAGACTAATAAGGACAAAGACATTACCAAAGTTCATAGAATAGTTAATAGGTGATAGTACTCATAAAGTCTACATAATGTTGATGAGTGGAATTCAAGTTACTCATGAATGGTGTATATAGGTCATAGTCAGGGGTGGATCTAGAAGAGGCAACCGGGGCAGAAGCCACTCCCCCCATGGGTTGATGCTTTTCCAATAAACATTGTATTACTCAAACTTGTATACATATTAATTTTTTCTTCAATACAACACGAAGACGGCCGAATAGAAGGGATCAAACATGTTACAAGAATTTTACTGGAGGAAAATTGTAGAAAGTCTGAGAAACCATTGGGAATACAGTTTATGGTCCAACAAGTTTAGCATTTACATTAACAATCACAGAGTTAGACATTTTTTATTCCAATTAGCTCAACTCAGACTCGACAAAGACTAATTAGGACAAAGATGTTACCAAAGTGCATAGAATAGTTAATAGGTAATAGTACTCATAAAGGCTACACAATGTTGATGAGTAGAATTCAAGTTACTCATGAATGGTGTATATAGGTCATAGTCAGGGGTGGATCTAGGAGAGGCAATCGAGGCTGAAGCCCCCCTGCAAAAAAAATCATCATCATCATCTAAGCCTCAGTCCCAACTATTCTAGGGTCGGCTACATGGATCCTTTGTTTCCATTCATCTCTATCATGGGTCATATTATGGTTGAAATGGATCCTTGTCTTCACTGCTCACCACCCCCACCTTATTCTTGATATAGTAACTTCTCAAGCAATCTTTTCTTGTCTTCCCATACATCCATCTCATCATACACATTTCAACCATGTTCATTTTGTTGAGACCTTATTGTTGACTCAAGGTCAATGTTTACTCTAGATCTAAATTTACCAGACCCTTATTTTGATGATGACTAAACCATTCCACTTAATTGTGTCTAATGCTTCTTCTTGAGTTATTTTATATTAGGTATAGACACACTCCAAATGCCCTACGTTGCGCATCTCAACTTGAAAAAAGACAAGTCAAAAGTAATGCAAGTGTACTTTTGGGGAATATGATGCAAATCTATTAGAATCATGTTGTAAATCACTTATAGTGATTGTATGACTTATAATTAAGAATAAAAAAATCAAAAACACTTAAATTAATATTTAGGCTCTTAAATGACATTTTTCAAAATTCATTATTTGTTATATGTCGGTCATTGATCTCTTGATGGATCCTGAAAATGTCGTGGTCTAGTCAAGTCACCACTACACAGAACTCGACTGGTCTCTATACTAGGAAAAACTAATTTAAGTGATCGATCGAGTTACATCTAGGATAAACTCGACCGATGGCTCAAATCTACTTTGTCGAATAGTGCAATCAGTCAAGTTTTTTGAAAGTAAACTCGACCGATCGTACTGTACAGAAAAATACAGAAGAGTGTTTCTAGTTGTTGGAATGTTGTAAAACTCAAAAACATATCTGTTGCAACATATCAAACATCTAGTGTTTATCCTTATGTTACACCCCGATCTCACAATTACAATTAATCATGAGATTAGGGCATAAAATTGACGATTTATCATAATACAAAGATCACCCTTAACTTTTTCTTCTTTTTCAAACTCTTTGTTTTCTCACATTAAATCACATAAGCAAACTTTACAAGAGAATTAAACCTTGATTATTCTAATATGATCTCAACATTAATGATACTCATCCATACATTCATTATATTTCTCACACTTCCATGTACATACGACATGATATCAAATGCATTCTCTCTTATTAAGGAAACAAAGATACAAACATCATTTACAACTCTCTCACATCTATATAAGGACCTAGAGTGACAGGGACCAACTGAACTTAACTATACTCAGACTTAGCTCTTATGGCAGATCTACTCTGATGCAATGACCTTCTTCAAGTCCATGTGATATCCCTAAAAATTGTGAGTAGAGGGGTGAGCCTACTCGCCCAGTGAATGAGTACTTCAAGGAAAGAGTCTAAAGCACTGATATAATTACAAATATACTTTTGAGCAATTGATATCAATTATAACATAAGAAAGCTTTAGAGAGTCTAATAACTGACAATCATAAATATGGCAGGATACTCTAAATATCTATAAGAGTGAATCAATATATGAAATGTTTGATTCATCATAAAGAGAACTAATAATTCAAAAACATACAAAGAATAATTGAATAACTGTACACACTTGTTTGACCTCTCATTCATTTTATTATGCCCTAATCATATGCATTGTACTCTACATATGAAGACTCGTAGTGTACTACGATCACACCGTACAAGACTTAGCGGACACACCCAGGAAATGCTAAGTCTGACTACTCTCCTGGTCTGCAATAGGGAAATGGCTCTCTGGCCTAAACTGGACTCCTCCTCTAACCTGAGCACACAGGCAGAGAGTCAAGCCACCTCTTGGCTTTTCTGTACTCTAGTGCCACCAGGACTTCTGGTTGATGTTGGACACTACAAACTATAATTTAAGGAGACTTCCACTAGGGCTTCGTCCCCCGTGCCACTTGATAGCACGTTCTGACCCCCATATACTGGACGATGCTAGGGTTAGGTCGTTTCACCCCTAAGGCGCATACCTCGCATAGGGGTTCTACGGTGTTCAGGGCATCTCAGTCTATTATTTTATTATTCCTAGAAAGTTCTTTCTACATTGTACCCTTCTCTTACTTATACTTGACTCTGGTATCTCTATGGTATCACGTCTACTTATTTGAAGTTATAATACAATATGTATATCATTCTAAACTTGGCAGGGCAGTATATTCAAAACTGTAATATACTGAGTAATCAACATACTATACATGTAGGCAGACGAAAATTCTTAAATAAATAGATATCATGTCCACTTGACACATACACACTAGAATCGTGCATATCAACTCAAATCTTGAGTTGTGCATCTCATAACTCAATTAAGAGTTAATTACTTATCAAGACAAGAATTATTAATAATAACTGAGAACATTGATATCACAATACTTGATTCATTAAACACCCTACCCTTAGGGTTTCATTTAATCACCACAATTGCTACAAAGAAAGGTGTAATACATCTATCACGTACTTTTCAAATCTTTAAAACACATGATACCTGGGATCTCAATCCCTTATCACATTACTGGGAGTTCTTATCCCTTCACATCATTATCATGATTACTGGATCTGGGTATTCAAACCCTTACATCATCACATAGCATTGTTACTTCTATAATAGGTAACCATTTCCTCTAGGTCCTTAGACCAAGGTATTCATTTAAGTGGTTGTACAAGTATTCTCATGGCTCATAAGGCCATCACAAATCTTGTCACCTCTCACTAGGCAACAACTTATTCACATGGCTCCCATAAAGATTTCATGCGACGTAAACATTCATTGAATAAAGACTACTATCAACAAATCATATAAAATCAATATATGTATGAAACCTTGGAACTGAGTTAAATTTGGGTTTTCATGCCATTCACTAAGATATTATGCATCAATAATAACATTAAATAAATAAAGTCTATCATGTCAAGAAAATCCCTTCAAATGGATTTCACAATATCTATTCGTAAATATCCAACTTTCCTCACATCTAGGGTTTCACCCTCTTTACTGAGATATCAAACAAACACTATTCACTTTGAAAGAAATCCAAGATAGTATCTGACATATTTGTATTATGAACTTAGATAAACAATCATTCATAACCAAGGGGATGTAGATAAGCAATTTTCTCTATTTACTTATATAGCAAATTTTAGTCATAGACAAATTCCCTATATTTCAGTTTACTCTTATAACCTCTGTGAATACTTAGGAAATTCTCATTAGGATGTATTGTATACATTTCTAATATGATTTTATCATCTGAACTTCATCCAAACATAGGAAGAATCCATTTCATATTATTTTGCAACAACTTAAAACAAATAGACAATTCATAGTTTGTAGTCGCATACTAGCAATCAATGATTATGGATGAATTAACCAATTTTCGTGCAATATACTATTTAAAGTAAGTTCCCACCCACCCTAAGGTGTGAAAACACCTTAAAAATGCAGCTCATCCCTGAAAATCTCACTCTCATATCAAATCCCTAGCAATTGACCTGATTCTTCTTCCTTTCAACTCAGAAACCCTAAAAATGAGGGATTATGAAGAAAGAGTGGGAAAAGGGGAAGTCTTTATACCATTTTGGATCAAATCAGAGGAGGGACGGAATTTTTACATGTGATAGATGATTCACCATGAAACTATGTCCAAAGAAGTTAAACTTACATGATTTCATCATTCCTCGGACTGCAAAACCCTAGGTCAGCATCTCCATCAATTTCTCCTCTCAAACCCTAACTCTCTCTCTCTCTAGGATTTCATTTATCTAGATTGAATCATGAATTATGAGATCTCCTTGTGTGTCAGGTTGACCACATAGAGAAATTGAGCTTCTTGGGTCAATTGCACTTTGACCCCTTACTATACTTTTTCTTATTTCAGCAAATTGTTTTCTATCATCAAAAGGTTTCAATAAATTTGTGTATTTTAGGGATCAAACCTCCTCAAAAAATTATCATAATTTATCTTTTTATTTATAATTGAGTTAAAAATCTTCACTTAAAATTTGAGATCATTCGAATCATCCATTAAATAATTAAAAATCAAATAGTGCACTACTATCTAGAATTTTGTAGAAATGTCAATTACTGTAATTCGGCTACTGATAAGGTCTAAATGAATAAAAAAATTATGAAAATTTTACATGTTATTTATTATTGAGGTTCATATATTTAATTAAAATTTCATATCAATTGGAGTTACCAATAAATAATTAAAAATAAAACACTAAACTACTATGTCAACATTTTGGTCAAAGTATAGTTTGACCGCATTCAAAGAACACTAAAAAATTCTGAAATTTTTCTCCAATATGCATGATCAATTTATACATATCATATCCAAAATTCAATTAAAAAAAAATTTGTAGAAAATATGAAAAATCATTTACCACACTGCTATCTTGATTAAATTCCATATTCATGTACTATCAAAACCCTAATTTTTCCCTATTAGGGTTTACATTTCTCAAACCCTAATTTGTCAAACAATTGAACACTTTGCATTCTTATTAGGTTTAAAACATCATAATTGAATTATCATCATTAATTAGATTTAAGCAATGCTCAATCCAATTAAGCATATAATCATCCAGGTTAACCCTAGTTTACCAATTAAGCTCAGATGCGGTCATAACAATTCTCCCCCCTTAAAAAGGTTTCATCCCTGAAACATATATATGCAAGTAAAGTACATTAAAGGTTTATTTTAAGCTTCTGAAATATTACATGTCATTATATTCTTGTATTTCATACTTGAATGCAGTTTCCAACATTAAGTCCTTTAACCCTTTACTAAATCACAACATGTTTGAAATAGTTCTCAATGATATCAAACAAATTCTCTATGCCACAATCAATCATAGGATAGAGAGACAAACAACCATTTCAATATTTTCATACTGTTGAGGTGTTACCTCAACATCGATAATCTGATCCAACTATCTCAATTCATACTGCTAAATATGTACTATTGTTATGTATTACCTCTAAATCACGAAAGAGAGTTCACCATGTTCTTTTGAATTTTACTATTGTGCGACTCAAATAGCAAAATAGTCTTGAGTTAAAAGACTAGATTCAACAACAATTGTACATTACTACTCACGACATCACCATTGGATCATGGATGCATAAGGTGAAGCATTGCCATCACATTCCATACTATTCTCAAGGTGTAACCATTGGGTTATAACATAATAGGGTATCAACAACAGTAACAGAGTACTCCATAATTGTATTAGTCATTCAAGGACTATTCATACCCAATTACCATCACTTAGTCATATTAAAGCTAGGTATAATAAGCTACACCTCATTAGGGTCACATATCAATACAATATGGTTATCATCCCTTCTATTCATATGAGTGAATAGGTAAGACTACCTTATTGAGGGTAACCCTCCATTTGTTCCATCATCATTCAACCCATATCATGATACCAAAATTGTATAATACTAAGATGGATTACTGGTATGAATGATTTAAACTATCAGACACCTTTAATTAACATATTGCTTGCACATGTACACTGAAATCATACGTAGAACCAATTTACATCCCTTAATATACATTTAACAAATTATACTTCTAAAAACAAATTCACATATTACGAAAAGCTATTGTTTTCTCTTATCTCTCTCCTCATTCATTACTACTTACTTTTTGCTACTTATCCTTCTCATTTTAATCATGTAGATTAAACATTCCTAAAATTGAACCATACAAGGTACAAATAGATTATTCATCATTCTTGCTATCACTGCAAGAATTTATCTCGTAACACACTTCACTCATATTGTATTTCTCCTTTTGTTCAAAACACACTTGTTACATTTCAAATTTATATCTTATTCTTTACTCTGAATCATTTCCATATTGTTCATCTTCCTTTTAGATTAGCTATATTTAAACCTTGGATTACTACCAGTGCTAGTTTACTTCTCATAGTGCAAATCACATGATCTTATTTTATAGAGATGCTAGTATTCAAGGTCAAATCACTAGTGACAACCCTTTAACTACTACAACTCTAAACATTCTAGGGTTTGGTCCTTATCAGTAGCATGACATTATTATGATGTGACATTACTCCCTTAATTTGAAATTCAAACTTTGGATCTCACAAGTTTTACTAAAGTCTTTCTTATCTTATTAATTGAATTTTCTTTCTCTTACTTGACCTATTCAGATAGATTACATTCTTAATTACCCTGCTAGGGTTTCATCATCATATTGTGTGTCATTATTACATTCACTAGATGTCTCTACCACGGTGGTTATGCATCATATATGATTCATTTTCTTATCACTTAATTCCCACATTGCTCTCATTAAGAAAGATATGAAACAGAAGATGATTCTAAGGCTTAGAATTCTTATATTTAAACATTCCCTTAATACATTTCTCATATGTAGGTTTAATTAGTTATCAACAAGGATACTTGACTAACTAGCACTTGATTGAATCTCCTAACCTCTTTCTTTTATAATCTATATTAGTCCACCATGTTTCAAACGCTTCCTTTCTTTCCATAATCCCCTTCCCATATACTACTATTCCACATGTCATCTTTAACTTCTAGTTTTCTCTTATGATCATGTTGTTTATTTTTTGTGTATGATCATTTATACCATGTTGCATATATTTCCTTTTATCCTTCTACTAATGTGAAGTTGAAATTCTAAATAAATAATCTCTCTACTAATAATACCTCATGTTTAATACATTATATATTCTTCATTTTAAATCAAACGAATCATGCATGGGTGAAACATAGTTTCTCTTTCAATCAAGCTTTTCCTTCGTAAATATAGTCTACCTTTGTATGACTTATTCCTTTATTTAGCTACACTTTTGTTCTTCTTTTAGAAACTAGTTTGTTGTTCTATAGAGACTTAGAATCCAAAGGCAGTAAGGATGAATGTATTAAACTTATTAATAAAGGTATACATTCCATGCTCTCAATTATATCATAACCCTCATTCCTTAATCAAGATCATTATTTCCAACATTTCTCTTTGTTTCAACTAAGTTTCTTATCCTAGTTTTATGATTTACATGCTCATCTAGTTCTCTTCACTTTAACTCTTCTGAAGACTCTTCACTTCTATGTACTTATTGTATACTTAGCTCTTTTCTTCTATTTTCCCTTTGCTTTGGAGTACATAAAAACATTGTACTCGGTTATATAATCGATTTCTCATGATTGATTCTTACTATCTTGGCCCCTTACATACTTTTCTCATATCTTTTCCATATTTCATAATTAGATTTCATATAATACTAATAATTAAACTTAATATGAACCTTATGTTGTGTTCCTTTATTCCCAATTAAGGGTTTCTCAAATGAGGTCCCAAAGTTGGATCTCAGATATTAGTTCCAACTAATTCTTAGTTATCCCAGTCTTTCCCTTATACTTCAAAATCGTAGAGTATATACATTCATACTAGAATTTGGATCTAATCTATCCATAGTTTTTCTCTTATTATGTTACTAATAGGAGTCATTAGATCCCAGTAATGCATCCTACCAGCCGGACGAGGCCAAACCTACAGTCCTGAAGCCAAGAGCTACTTAATATTGCTCAGCTCCTATTCATCTCAAATGCGTGGAAGAAAACTTATCCACTTTGGAAAGCTCATTCAAAGATCATTTCTAATCTACTTTATACAAAGAATGTAATCAATAAATGCTACAACTGCATAGTGCACAACAAATCCTAAAGACCCATATATATATTTCAAAATACTGAATATCTGAATTCAAACATACAAGAGATTTTCTATTCATATCCAATAAAACAACAATATGAAATGAAAGTTCTATCCCATTTTATATTTATGCTCTTAATTCATGTTACTTATATTGTTTCTAACCCTAATATTTCTATGGTTCCTCTCTAGACCATCCTTCCACTGTATACCTGGCCAGGGTATACATGAAAGAATAGACATAGTAGCTTGATACTGGTGGATCCAAGTACTCAGATACCGGGCCAGGATATCCAAATACTCAAATCCCCAGAGCTAACATCATAACATATCCTATGTGCCACACTTATGACTCTAACTTACTAACTTAATGGTCCCTGATAACTCGGCCTAAGCTCTGATACCAAAGTTGTTACACCCTGATCTCACAATTACCATTAATCATGAGATTAGGGCATAAAATTGAGGATTTATCGTAATACAAAGATCACCCTTAACTTTTTCTTCTTTTTCAAACTCTTTGTTTTCTCACATTGAATCATAGAAGCAAACTTTACAAGAGAATTAAACCTTGATTACTCTAATATGATCTCAACATTAATGATACTCATCCTTACATTCATTCGGTTTCTCACACTTTCATGTACATACGACATGATAATCAAATGCATTCTCTCTTATTAAGGAAACAAAGATACAAACATCATTTACAACTCTCTCACATGTATACAAGAACCTAGAGGGACAGGGATCGACTGAACTTAACTATAATCAGACTTAACTCTTGTGGCAGATCTACTCTGATGCAATGACCTTCTTCAAGTCCATGTGATATCCCTAAAATTGTGAGTAGAGGGGTGAGCCTACTCGCTTAGTGAATGAGTACTTCAAAGAAACAATCTAAATCATTGATATAATTACTGATATACTTTTGAGCAATTGATATCAATTATAACAGCCAAACGCTTTAGAGAGTCTAATAATTGACAATCATAAATATGATAGGATACTCTAAATATCTGTAAGAGTGAATTAATATATGAAATGCTTGATTGATCATAAAGAGAACTAATAATTCAGAAACATACAAAGAATAATTGAATAACTTTACACACTTGTTTGACCTCTCATTCATTTTATTATACCCTAATCATATGTAGTATACTCTACATATGAAAACTCATAGTGCACTACGATCACACCGTATAAGACTTAGCGGACACACTCGAGAAATGATAAGTTTGACTATTCTCCTGGTCTGCAATAGGGAAATGGCTCTCTGGCCTAAATTGGACTCCTCCTCTAACCTGAGTACACAGGCGGAGAGTCAATCCACCTCTTGGCTTTTCTGTACTCTAGTGCTACTAGGACTTCTGGTTGATATTTGACACTGCAAACTATAATTTAAGGAGACTTCCATTAGGGCTTCGTCCCCCGTCCCACCTGATAGCACATTCTGACCCCCGTATACTAGACACATCCAGGGTTAGGTCATTTCACTCCTGAGTCACATACCTCACATAGGGGTTCTGCGGTGTTCAGGGCTCCTAAGTCTATTATTTTATTATTCCTAGAAAGCTCTTTCTACATTGTACCCTTCTCTTACATATACTTGACTCTGGTATCTCTATGATGTCACATCTACTTATTTGAAGTTATAATGCAACATGTATATCATTCTAAACTTGGCAGAGTAGTATATTCAAAACACTATAATATACTGAGTAATCAACATACTATACATGCAGGCAGACTAAATTTTTTTAATAAATAGATTTCATGTCCACTTGGCACATATACACTAAAATCGTGCATATCAATCCAAATCTTGAGTTGTGCATCTCATAACTCAATTAAGAGTTAATTACTTATCATGAAAAGAATTATTAATAATAACTGAGAACAATGATATCACAATACTTGATTCATTGAACACCCTACCCTTAGGGTTTCATTTAATCACCACAAATGCTATAAAGAAAGGTGTAATACATCTGTCATGTACTTTTCAAATCTTTAAAACACATGATACTTGGGATCTCAATCCCTTATCACATTACTGGGAATTCTCATCCCTTCACATCATTATCATGATTACTAAATGTGGGTATTCAAACCCTTAGATCATCACATAGCATTGTTACCTCTATAACAGGTAACCATTACCTCTAGGTCCTTAGACCAAGGTATTCATTTCACTGGTTGTACAAGTATTCTCATGGCTCACAAGGCCATCACACATCTTTTCACCTCTAACTAGGCAACAACTTATTCACATGGATCTCATAAAGTTTTCGTGCGACATAAACATTCATTGAATAAAGACTACTATCAACAAATCATATAAAATCAATATATGTATTAAACCTTGGAACCAAGTTGAATATGGGTTTCCATGCCATTCACTAGGATATCATGCATCAATAATAACATTAAATAAATAAAGTCTATTATGTCAAGAAAATCCCTTCAAATGGATTTCACGATATCTATTCACAAATATCCAACTTTCCTCACATCTAGGTTTTCACCCTCTTTACTGAGATATCAAACAAACACTATTCACTTTGAACGAAATCCGAGATAGTATCTGACATATTTGTACTATGAATTTAGATAAAAAATCATTCATAACCAAGGGGATCTAGATAAGCAATTTTCTCTATTTACTTATACATCAAATTTCAGTCATAGACAAATTCCCTATATTTCACTTTACTCTTATAACCTCTACGAATACTTACGGAATTCTCATTAGGATGTATTGTATACATTTCTAATATGATTTTATAATATGAACTTCATCCAAACAGAGGAATAATCCATTTCATATGATTTTGCAACAACTTAGAAAAAATAGACACTTCAGGGTTTGTAGTCACATACTAGCAATTAAAGATTATGGATGAATTAACAATTTTCATGCAATATACTGTAGAAATGTCAGTTACTGTAATTCGTCTACTGATAAGGTCTAAATGCATCCAAAAATTTTGAAAATTTTAAATATTGTTTATTATTGAATTTCAGATATTTAGTTAAAATTTAAGATCATTTGCAGTTAGCAATAAATAACTAAAAATAAAACACTACACTACTGAAAATCACTCTGTCAACATTTTGTTCGAAGTATAGTTCGACCGAGAACCTCATTCAAAGAACACTCAAAAATTCTGAAATTTTTCTCCCATATGAATGATTGAGTTATCCATATCATATCTAAAATTAAAATAAATCGATTTTTTTAGAAAATATGAAAAATCATTTACCACACTGCTATCCTGATTAAATTCCATATTCATGTACTATCAAAACCCTATTTTTTTCCGATTAGGGTTTACATTTCTCAAACCCTAATTTCTCTAACAATAGAACACTTAACACTCTTATTAGGTTTAAAACATCATAATTGAATTATCATCATTAATTATATTTAAGCAATGATCAATCCAATTAAGCATATAATCATCCAGGTAAACCCTAATTTACCAATTAAGCTCAGATGCGGTCATAACACCTTAAGTGTTCCCAAAGGCTTCTAGGCATCCCCAAATATAAATAGGACCCCTTGGGCTTCATCACATGGTTATCCAACCTCTATGAAGGTCCCTTTTCCATAGTGAGTGCATCCTACAACCTCCTCTCCCTCTCTAAGCTTAATCACTTGCTACATCCATTAGAGTGAGTAGGAAATTTGTAAGTGAGATAGTCCTACAAGTATATCTTATGAGGATATCACTTTCACCACCTCTCAATCTCTCATTTACACCATAAATATGAAGATGAAGATTCTCTCTCTTGGCTAAGAGAGGTGAAGAAGAAGAAGGGAATACATCCATTTGTGCAAGCTTCTCCTTGGAGAAGGTGAAGTCAAAAGCAAAAGATTCAAGAAGAGTGGATAATTCCTCAAAGGATGAAGACTTGTGTAAGAATGGGTAAGTCCTTGGTGAAGGTTGAAGACTCCTTACAAAGTGTGTAAGTCCTTGGTGAAGCATAAGACTCTTAGTTGGATAGGTAAGTCCTTTCGTAGGTTGTTGGATCCCTTCCCCTCAAAGGCAAAGTTGGGTATCTTTGTCCCGGAAAAGGAAGGTCATATGTTGTAATTCTTATAATATAATATGAGGAGTAGACATGGTTCAAAAATCCTAGAGGTTGACCTCTCTAGGTAGTGGACTGACATACTTCTCATTCGAAGTATGGAACCACTCTGCATAGTTTGCCAATTGGTACATGTTCAATCTCTCTCATCCTTGCTATGTATGTTTTAGTTGCACTTAAATTCCCATATTAGCAACTTATCTTGTGATATATCTTTAAGGTCTAATGAATTTTGTTTAAATGTATTCAGGTCTATTCACCCCCCCTCTAGAGAACACAATCATCCATCCTAGAATCCAACAATTGGTATTAGAGAAGGCCTTTTCCAAGCATACTTTCATAAGTAGGAGAAGATGGCTGATTACTAAGATGGGAGATACTTCGTCATCCTTCCAAAATTTGATGTGGGTAACTTCCTCTATTAGAAGAGAAGGCTTCAATTCCTCATCCAAGGAAGAAGTCTTTGAGCTATGGAAAATGGTGGACCATCCATACAAGTTACTTGAGAAAAGGATGGAAGAATGGGATGAAGCTACCATGAAGAAAGACACCTTGAATGCAAGAGCAATCAACATCCTCTATGCCACCATGACCCCCACTGAGTTCAACTAGATTTCTTCTTGTGAGATATCCTATGAGGTATGGAGAAAGTCATGCATCACTTGTAAGGGGATTCAACTAGTAAAGGAAAGTAAATTATACATGAGCAAGGGCTTTCTTGAGAACTTCAAGATGGGAAAGATGGAGAGGATAGTCAAGATGTACTCAAGTCTCAACACCATTGTGAATGGTCTTGTCATTCAAGGTCATCCTAATACTAGAGGAGAGATCAACTCAAAGATCCTTAGAACTCTCCCCAAGAGGTGGGAACCCAAGGTGACTTCCATTGAAAAAGTAAAGTCTCTTAGTGACATCCCCGTTGAAGAGCTAATTTGAAAATCTACAAGTTCATGAAGTCACACTTGATAAGAGAGAAGAAGTAGAAAGATAAGAGGAGAAAGAGCTAAAGAGAATGAAGAAGGCTAAAATCAAGGCTGAAATTGAAGCTATTGTTGGTCAAGCTTCTACATCCTATCAAGTTGAAGAAGATGTCGTGTACTCTAAGGGTAGACTCTACAAAGGCAAGCCTTCTTCCTCCATCTAGTACCTCAACTGTGGAAAGAAATGTCACTTCAAGATAGATTATCTATAAGACAAAAAGACCCATCATCACAAAACACGATAAGAGAATTACAAGAAGAAGGAGAAATGACACAAAAGCTCAAGTGACTCCTCCAAGTCAAGATGAAGTAGGTCCTCCAACTAAAGCTCAAGTTAAGAATCAAGTGGAGGATCTAGTTTAAGCTCTAATGATGAAGGAGAAAGTCATTTTTCTCTTATGGATTCAAAAAGTGAAGACTCAAATGTGGTAAATCTAAACACTTCAAATAAATAATCTTTAATTGTAATTTTCCATGCTACTCGTGCCTCTCTTAAGTCTTCTAAAAGGAAAAAGAAAAATATTGCTAGAATTGTTGATAATTTGCATATCATAATAGATTGTGACACCCATTGCCAAACAAAGCAAGATTACTCAAAACATATCTATGGAAGGAAGATTAACCAACTTATTATCAAAAAAACACTATAAAATAAAACCTTATTCATAAAATTGCCAAACGACAAGAACCTGCACATATAAGTCTTTTCATGCCTCAAAGAATATACAAGGCATGTTGTCAACATGTAACCAAAGAACTGTTCCACAACATATATACATGATTCCACCACATATGTATATAACAGGTATACAAGCCAGCCACAAAAAGAAAGCACATTTGTGAAACATCTACAAATATTCTCAAAGACTTGAGTGTACATGGACGACTCTAGGAGTCTATCAACAAAGGACATCCAACAACACTACCAAACTCATCAGCTAGTGGTCCTCCTCATGCTCCTCAACCTCTACTACACGTGTAAAGACCAAGTCTCTACTAAAAATCATGGCAAACAAAAACACCAAATGTGTGTCAGCGAAAGAAATAAAAACTTGACTTTATTCAAAATGTATAAAGAGTACATTACAAAATTTCCAAAAAGGAAGTAAAACTTTATAAAAAACAAAGGATATAAGTAGAGGAAGACTTAGACTAAGCCAATATTGTCTCCAAACAAAAGAACTTAATATATAAAGGCAACTATGACCATGCAAGCTATATGTTCCTTTTCTTCTTGTCCTAT
Source organism: Alisma plantago-aquatica (assembly GCA_963693085.1). Lineage (NCBI taxonomy): Eukaryota > Viridiplantae > Streptophyta > Magnoliopsida > Alismatales > Alismataceae > Alisma > Alisma plantago-aquatica. Next base: position 1,680,154,600 of record OY856409.1, on the reverse strand, counting down.
CCTTAGCCTTAGGTTCACCAAGCTTCCATGCGCTCTCTGACCCTAATTTGGGTGGTTGGGATCACCTAGCAAGAGAAAGATAAAAAGTATGTGTCAATCAGAAGGAATAGGACAAGTAATTAATAGTCAACAACATTGCATAATAAACGATTCTTTATGCTACAAGATTTTAAGAGAATGAGGCAAATATTGAAATAAGAAAAAGAGAACTGCCATAATAAATCACCACAATACTAATCACATAGCATGAATATATTAAGACACAAAGTCATCTCAATGTAGGGTGAGGCACCTACCGGACCTCACCAGTGGCAGGGGGACTAAAACTCCAGTGCCTATAAAGTGGCAGGGGGACTAAAACCCCAGTGCCTAATATAAAATCGTAGGGGGACTAAAACCCCATTGCCTAGCAGGAGGACTAAAACCTCAGTGCCCTATGGGTGGTTTGTACTCATGTACACTACATTGTCATTTGGTCTAAAATACATCATGCTTAATAGTTCACTTAGTAGTAGTAAAAGATATAAAAGTAACATTTGCATCATAGCATTTGGGAATAAAACCCATGAAATAAGGGAGCCAACATAAGCAACAACAATATACAATATTTCCAAGTAAATGAGCCAACTTAAGTGGTAGCAAGATTCACATAGTTCAAATGAATGAGCCACAATGGCCTTATAAGCATAAAATAAGTAAAAGCCAATAAATGCAATTAGAAGGATAACAAGGATAGCACATAATGAAGGTAGGGATGGATAAAAGCCCAACATAAGGATAGGTGTGATTTGCACATATACATTCCACATTCATCATTCATTGATAAATAATAGGATTCATATACATAGGGGTCACATACATAAATAGATGTCACATACCTTAGTTTCAATTCATTACCATCACATTCACCAGTCTAATTATATCCAATTCCATATTTCCCTAGTTATAAACATTACACATGTATTAGTATATATAAGGCTTAAAGCATAGGAAAAACCCTAATTTTGGAACTTATTTTCAAAACCAAGATTTAAGGTTCAAAACCTAGTCTAATAGATTAGTCATATTCTCCTGAATAAGAAAACATCTTTTATTTCCTCATTTGGAGTTAAAATGAATTAATTATGTATTTTAGAACATTTTATACACTTAAAAAGGAATTCAAAGCAAACTTCGAAAAAAGAATCCACATCGTGACTCAAAAACTTCAAAATCGAATTCTACATTAAAAATCCTTTCCATTGACTATTTATTTGCATTTTTCTGACCATGGATCGATTTACTATGATTTAAGTAAAATCGGCTAATCAGAATGCAAGAAAACCATAGTGTGACAGTAATTTAAATGAAAATGTAAATCGATGTAAATAATAGGTGAAATGACTAAGATACCCTTTCTCGTAAAATCAAATTAGATAGCTAACCAGGGCAGTATTGTCATTCGTATGTAACAAAACCTTGCAAGTGAGAAACATAACTCAAGGTGCAACTATGAGATTGCCCCTGCATTGTAAATCCTTACATTTCCTGTGGATGACCCTCTTGGTCATTCCATGACATGGCTTCTTCCAGCCAAGGTCATGGTGCGAGCAGGCTCACAGGAGCTCGATCTCCTTTGCTTCAACTCGCCATCAGGGCGTTCAACAGAGAATGGACATTGGGAATGAGTTCCCTAGTTCCCCCCGAACACATATATCTCCTACCCACGCACTCGCGTGCTCAGGAGAAGAAGAAGAAGGCCCAACCTGGCCGAAAACAGGGGAAAACAAAGTCGGGGAAAACCACACAGAAACTCAACCAAATCAAAAACTGAGGTCAGGAGAATGATCGTGGAGCAAAGATGAGTAGAACTGCATTGCGCCGTGGGTGGAGAAGCACCAGAACCGAAGGAAGCAACTCACAGGAGGAGGTAGGGAACCTGGCCTATAGGTCTGGGTGCTCAGGGGCGTCGTGAGGCGAAGGGATGCACCGAAATGACAGAACATGGGTTAAGGATGCTTACTACTCGGGCAATTGCAGTGAGGTGGACGAAGGAGTGCGAGCAGCTAGCTGCCATTGCCGGAGAAGAAGAGCGGCGAGGTCTAGGTACCTTGGCCTATGTCGGGAGGAATTGGAGGAAGAGGAAGGTAGGTCGGGGTCTGAGGGTGGTATTCCCGGCCTTGAATAGGAAAAAGGGGAACTCTACTCCACACTGTAACCTCCCGCGAAGAAGAGGCGAAGAGCCCAAATGTGCGTTTCGCAGAGGGTGAAGGAGACGGAACAAGCTTTGGCTCGTCAGAACTGTCAAGGAGAGACAGACGCAAAGGGAGAGGGATCAATTCAAATGGTGGAGGAGGGAGTGAGAAAGGCAACAAGGAGATGGGGCGCCGCATCTGTTCAGCTGGTCGGAGGTAGGGGATGAACTCCGCATCGTCTGATCAAGGCAGATGATCGATGATCTAATCTAGACCGTCGGATGGATCGCAGGTGAAGGGGGCGCGTGACAGAAGCATTGAAACTGAACTTTAGCGTTACAAATCAATATAAATGAAATAAATTAAAATACTTTTATCACACTATCTTAAAAGCGTATAGAATCGATGACGGGCGTAGACGGGAGAGCGGGGGGTGGCGGCGGCAAGGGCGACCTTCGGGTAACCCTAGAAGACGACGGGGGAGGATCGACGAGCAAGGGGAAAAATGAACAAAGGCGACCGCAAAAGAACCGTTCTGAAAGTACAACCATGCTACAGAGAGTCGGACTAAATCTGAACTACAAAGGCATGCGTGGAGATAGCAGTTCTGGAGTTGCCGAAACCATAACAGCGATGGAAACTGACAAGGAGGAAGCTATCGACGGAGCGGACAGCATGGAAGGAGAGACCCCGTCTGTACCAGCCGGTGCACCACCACTCCCAACACGATCGTTCAAACAGGTGATCACCGGCGCGGCGGGTGGGGAAGCAGCCGATCCCTATTTCATTGATGATGAACCCGAAGAATTGATAAATCCTGAAGATATAGAGCTCACGCACGAGAAGGGATATCCGGAAATCTACGTGGGACTAGAAGCAGAAGAGATCATGAGCAGGTCGTTCAAATACATGGTGATAGTGAAACTCATCGACAGGCACGTCGGCTTCCTCACCATGGCCGAGAGGTTGAAACTGCTATGGAAACCAGGCGGACGATTTGAACTGCATGAATTGGAGGAGCAGTATTACATAGCAAAATTCTATAGCATACTGGATCAAGAACACGTGCTGATGAAAGGACCGTGGTCCCTTTTTGGCAGCTGCCTCATGGTATGGCCCTGGGACGGGTACTTTGAACCATCAAAAGGATTGCCACAACGCATCGTGACATGGATTAGAGTCATTGGTCTTCCTATACACTATTATAATAAAGAAATGTTCCACACAATTGGGCAGGCTGTGGGAAACCTCATACATGTGGGCGACCACTCCATGAATCGCACGAGAAGCAGATTTGCTCGCATTGCTGTTGAGATGGACACCACAAAGCCCATCCACCCAGCAATCATTATTAATGGTAGGGAGTATAAAATAGAATATGAGTCATTACCCAACATGTGTCTAAGCTGCGGGAAGCTGGGACACGATGCTGCTGACTGCAGAGGACGTAATGAAGAACCAACGAAGCAGACGGAGGTACAACCGAACGAAGAGGCTGGTGTCAGATGGATTGAAGAAGAAGAAAAATGGCAGGTCTACTACGGAAAGAAAATGTTCACCAAGAGACAACAAAAGCCAAAAGATGTGTCAAAGAAGAACAACCAAACAAACAGCAACAAGTTCCAAACGCTGCAAGAGGAAGCTGATGAAGAACCGGAAAATCAAACTGAGGAAAGTGAGGCTAATAAAGGGGAGCTTACAAACGAAGACAGTAGGGGTGCAAAAATATGGAGGAAAAAACAAAGAAGGAATGACGATAGAGATGTATCCAAAACGATCCACACAACGAACCAAATCGAACAACAGCAACAGGGGAAACAAGTACAACCAACTGAAAAGAATGATAGGAGGGAAGAACCACATACAGTGGTCACACCTATGGGTGATGAGATCATCTTGGGCAGGCCGAGTAAGGAAACTGAAGACCAAAGAATAGAGGATACGATCATTACAACTACACCAGAGGACACCACACAGAAGAACAATGAACAACGTCAAAATGATGCTTCAAATGGGAGGAAAGCAAAGGAGAAGAAGGACCCCCCTGCATGCAGTCCACATAAAGGGCAGAGATCCTATACGAGGAGCAGATCTAAGAGGTTAGTTGACGAATAAGAGGAGGCGGAGGTTCCCCACACCAATTAATTCTTTCTGTTGTTATGGTTAATACAATCATCTGGAATATACGAGGGGCTGGTAAGAAGAACACCAGAAATTACCTCAAACACATCATCCGCAATCTTAAAGTCCAGATAGTGTCCATTGTTGAACCACACATCTCAGGCGATACTGCACTGGTGGTGATAAAAGACATTGGTTTCACGAGTTCGCATAGAGTCGAAGCCAGAGGGTACTCGGGAGGTATATGGGTACTCTGGAACGAAGTTGTGTGCGATGTGCAAATTTTACAAAGCCACAAATATTTTGTCCATTGTTGTGTTAACAGTAGCATGTACTACACCTTTGTGTATGCTTCGCCTAGGCCTGGGGAAAGGCCATGCCTCTCGGAACATCTAAACCTGCTCAGCGGAACGATTGATAAGCCATGGATAGCCATGGGCGATTTCAACTGCATGATGGACCCAGTCGAGAAGATAGGAAGCAAAAGTTTCAACATAAATGAAGCCACTAGATTTAAAAATGCTATGATGCGAGCGGGCCTGACGGACATTGGAAGCACAGGTTACAAATACACATATAAGAAGGGGACCCTCCATGAACGCCTGGATCACATCCTAGCTAATGCGTTATGGATACAATGCTACCCGAGCTTCATATGCGAAAACCTTGCCAGAATTGGGTCAGACCACAATCCTATAGCTCTCCTGAATAACCACGATGCAAAGAGGAAGGGAAGGTTCAAATCTAAAGCTAGTTGGCAGAATGATCGCACCTTCATCGACGTGTTGACCAACCGCTGGAATAAGGATGTTGACTTCCACGAAGCTCTCAAGAATGTCACCCAACCAATCATGGAGTGGGAGTGTAAGAAGAAAAAGAAGGATAATGCACAAAAGAACAGACTTATGAAAGAACTGCAGCATCTACAGAAAGATCTGGAACTGAAGTATGAGAACTGGAAGGACAGAAGAAGCATATTACTAGAAGCACAGCTGGAGAGAATACAACTCGAAGAGGAGGAAGACTGGAAGCAAAGAAGTCACATAAATTGGCTTACACAAGGAGATAACAACACAGCCTTTTACCATGCGTATATCAATAATAGAAGATGCACCAATACTATCCGCAGTCTCCAGGACAGGGATGGTAATTGGATATCTGAGCAATCACAGTTAAAGGAACTCGTTAACAAACACTTTAAAGAGCTATTCAACACAAACTCCAAACCTTCTGGTACGACCATGGATGCAATCCCTGGAAGCTTCAAGCAACTTACTGAGAAGCAACAAAGATTTCTAGGTGCGATGCCGACTGAGAATGAGCTCTGGAACATTATCAAGAACTCTGACCCATACAAAGCCGGAGGGCCCGACGGTACCGACATGTTGTTTATTAAGAAGAACTGGAAAATTGTTCGCACTTCTGTCCTAAAATATGTCCGCAGCCTGCTCAATGGGGACCCATTTCCTGATGGCATGGGAGATTCCTGTGTTGTGCTCATTCCAAAGACGAGAAATCCGGTGAACTGCAATCAACTACGACCTATATCTCTGAACAACACTTGTATGAAGCTAGCATCTAAGGTGATAGTGTAAAGAATTCAAAAGTACATCTCGAGTTGGGTGTCCCCGACACAAACCAGCTTCATCCCGGGGAGGAATATATCTGATAACATCATCGTAGTTCAAGAAACTATTCACAACATGCGTAGTAAAGCTAGTGCATCCCAAATGGACATCATGGTTGATCTATCAAAGGCCTATGACCGTATGGCATGGGATTTCATTGATAACACTATAAGCAAGCTTTCCTTTCCACCGAACATCAAGTAATACATCATGAATTCGCTGACTGCGGGGCAGACAAACATTCTGTTTAATGGTGAAGTGATCCCGGGTTTCAAAACATCACGAGGTCTGCGGCAAGGTAATCCACTGTCTCCGTACCTCTTCGTGTTGTGCATGGAAAGATTCACACAGCTAGTAAACAAAGCTATTACTGATGGCCAATGGAAGCCGGTTAAATTAGCCCAATAGGGACCGATCATTTCCCACATTGCTTTTGCGGACGACATTGTTATCTTTGCGAGAGCTTCTCTACAGCAGATTAATATGATCAACAAATGTTTTCAGATGTTCGAGGCAGCGTCGGGACAATAGGTTTCTATCGACAAATCAAGAATTTTCTTCTCAGCTTCTGTCAACCAGAACATCAGGGCAAGCATCACTTCAGCCTCCGCCATCCCTGAGACGGATGACCTTGGTAAGTATTTGGGTGTACCGCTTCTACACAACAAGGTGAACAAAACTACATACTCCTTTCTCATCAACGCCTTGGAGGCGAGAATCAACGGTTGGGCTGCTAGAACCCTATCCTTAGCGGGATGTCTATGCCTTGTGAAGGCAGTCCTTTCCGCTCTACCTTCTTATGTCATGCAAACGGATAGAATTCCGGCGAGCATTTGTACGAAGATGAACAGGATCATCCGCTATTTTCTATGGGGAGGTGGTCATAATGGCAAACCCTTGTCGCTGGCCTCTTGGAATCTGGTCTGCACTAGCATGGAGGCAGGAGGTTTAGGCATGAAGTCCATGTCGGACTGGAACAAAGCACTCCTTTGGAAGAACTCTTGGAGATTTCTGAATAACAAACATTCAATATGGAGCACTAGTTTGCAAAACAAATATAAGAACTACTCCCCGCAAAGCAAAGGGAGGACCACACCGCTCTGGAGAGCTGTTCACTCGGGCATTGAGTTTGTCAAAGAAAATAGTATTAAATCTATCAACAATGGCGAAGGCACTATGGTGTGGGAGGACAGATGGGTACCTGGGTTTGAGAAGCTGGGTGACATATGCTTAACATGCATAGATAACAGTATTGCTGATCTCAAAGTTGCTAGTCTTGCTAATCTCGCAGGTGAATGGGATATTGACTTCTTGAAAACTTACCTGCCTAATGAATGTGTGGAGAGGGTCCTGCATCTACCCCCTCCGGTTGCGGGATCCACGAATGATACCTGGAGCTGGACTGACGACAGTACAGGTAGATATTCAGCTGGGTCAGCTTACAACATGATCAGGGGGAGTGCATAGGAACCGGAGACTAATTTCTGGAGAAACATATGGTCACTACATGTACCAAGTAAGATTCGAATGTTCATCTGGTTGGTGGCACATGATCCTATCATGACCAATGCTAGAAGATCACAACGCAGGCTCACTGAAGACGATACCTGCCCCATATATGAGGCAATGGTGGAAACGAATACACATGCTCTATGGCAGTGCCCTTTTGCAAAGGAAGTCTGGAATGAACTAAAGGTTGGAGAGGACCCACCAGAGACTACCGGAAATGCTTGTTTAGAATGGCTAAAGAACAAAATTATGACCAAGGCGGCACATCATGTCACTTTCACAACTACCTGTTGGACGATTTGGAAGGCAAGGAACAAGGCGGTTTTTGAAAAAATTATTCTTCCTACTACTCGGCAGATTACCCAAATTAGATCTCTGCAGATGCTGCTCTCTACTCAGACATCAAATCCTCTGGTTTGTACTTCTAGTACTCGGGAAGAGGAGGAGAAGTGGACGGATCTAGCACATGAGGAACACCTTGCTATTGTTGACGCTGCAGTACACAAGGACAGAGCTGCCATCGTCGTCGTTGTGCTGGACTGGAATGGGAGATGGCTAGGGGGACGAGCTCACACCATTAAGACTTCTTCGGTGGTGGAGGCTGAGCTTAGAGCAATTCTTTTCGCTCTTCAAACATGCGACAGTAGACAAGGAAGGAAGATCACTATCCACTCGGATAGTAGCATAGCTGTCACCGCAACCATGCAGATGGGGGAGCTCAATCTGGGCCTCACCCCTTGGATATCCAGGATTGACCATGCCAGAATGAGGTACTCTGAAGTGCAGATTGTGAAGGTCCCAAGAGGTAGGACTCACATTAGTGACTCCCTCGCCAAACACCATATCCAAAACAACTGGGAGGAATGTGTTTATACACATCCCCCACTCGACCCTGTGGGTCATCCTCTCCCTTTTCCTCTATGTACTGGTAGTAGTACTACCAAATTTAAATTTTTAGTAGGAACTGTTGTAATGAATTCTTCCTTACCTGCACGAGGAGGGCGGGATGAATAAGAAACACCTCCTGACTTTCCAAAAAAAAAGCATATAGAATCATTTTGAGGGGTCAAATGAAATCCAAAAGGCACCAAATTTGGACTACAGGTTCTAATTAGCATATAGAACGATTCCATATAATTATATTTCGTTTTTACATCCAATAAGGTCCTTAATTAATATTTGCTCTCTAAAGAGTATATTAATACATTAAAATGAATGTGTTATATGAAAAGACTTCTTTTAATGGATTACATGAGGGAATTTCGAGATATCCATCCATTATTAGCTTTAAGAGAAAAATCCTGCCATTATATTCTATTATGATATATTATTATCATTTTTGAGGAGAGAGAAGGAAATTAGGTTAATTACACTCATAATTAATTCAATTACACATTATTACTAATATATTTATCTAAAAAGCTCCAAATTAACATTATCTAATTATTATCTCTCATTAAACTCCATCTTGCATTATTAGTCCTTAATTATTACCTTAGGTGGGTTATTTGTGCAAATACCCCTTCATTTATATAAATGAGGGAAAAAGATAATTTCAACCTTGAATTGTGCTGAATTTGCACAAGGAGTCCAAAAAGAATATAAAAGAAGGGAAATTTATGAAATTAGTCCAAAAGTACTTGAAAGAAATGAAAAGATAGAATATGGGTAAATTGTAGGGAAGACCCTGAGATTCAATATGTTACAGCACACCACCCCTTAAAGGGGATTTTGTCCCCGAAATCACAACAAGAGGAAAAAGAGGGTGATTGTGCAACTTCCCAACCTTAAACACTAGGTTATAACCCTTAATCTAGGGTACAACACAAAATCTACATAAGTCAGGTGTTACTAGGGTTTCCACAAAACCTATAGCCTTTTATCAAACTCAAATTAACATTTTCACCTTTTTAGCATAATCTCCATCATGAAGAGGTATCATATTTATTATACTATCACTTGTGCCACATTTTATTCAAAACAATTACATCTCAATATTATATCATGTGTATTTCCCTCATCTACGGTTTTAAGCCAATTAGGGTTTACTAAGCCATTTCAACATTAATTAATTTATTAGGTCAAAACCTTAATAACATGAATTCATTTTCCATTATCCTCTTAAAACTATCATGTAGAATTATCACAAATTATTTTGTAGAAAAAGTTAATATTATCCAACAAGTTATTAAGCCTATAATAATTCCAAATAATGTCCATATTGCACATTGTCATATCATCTTTCATACTCATATTAATGACATCATTAATCATTTTCGTCCATTACACTTCATATTATAAATTATACATATTTTACATCACATTAGGCATTTATGAATATTTATGTGAATCTAATTATTCATTATCATGTTTGATTCATTATACTCATTTTAGTGAATAGGATGCAACACATTAAATATTAATGAATTAATTCATATATCAAGTTATGATGAGGTGTTCATTAGAGAATAAGGTGATATACCTTACAAATATTGATAACTTTGTGACTATAATCCATTTATATATATCAAGGTATATTATGTGATGATGACACCTAATGTCACTAATGTATCATGAAAGACATTAAGGGTATATATATGTATATGTTGTCAAGTCTAGATGATTACATATTAGGGTTTAGGTCAACATGATCATTACATGTTAAAGCATCCTTAGGGTGCATTTTACATACACATTTTACCATTAGGGTGGCATAGCCAACATTATGTATATTCACAATTAGTAATGAGTAACACATAATTATGTGCATCAAGAATATGTGAAGGTTCAAGCATATGAACTATCTCTATATGACTTACTACATATTCATGTGTGTATAAACAAACAAGTTGAATTACAAGTATAATGTGTTTGGTAAATTCTTATTCACATAAGTTATTATGTACATATCTCCACATAGATATGGTTTCTAACTCTAAAGGTATTTGATTTTTCTTTTAATTGGGATTCCATCCCCCTAAATAGGTATTTCAGCCTCGAAATAAGATTTGGAAAACCAAATAGGGTACTAAAACCATTACCCTCACTCCACCCCTTAAAAGGGTTAACTAAGTCAAACTAAGCTAAGGGTAAAAGGGTACATACAACTCAACACTAAAAGGATTTACTAACCAAGCTTCAGGGTGTAACATAGGGTATACTAAACCCTAAACATAGGAGTATAAGACATTTAAGGATGATTTTTGTGTAAGAGATCAAATCATCACTTATGGTTTTCCTACGGTATTCAACAATTAGGCAACATGCCCAAAGATAGACTATCTCGAGCTGTTTGTATCAGATCAGGCCAGACTATCTCGAGCTGTCTGTATCAGATCAGGCCAGGCCAGGTCATATGAGCTCAGGAGTCCTCGTGACCAAGCAAGTGGGGCGGATGAAAATATTGCCAGCTCCCAAGATCTGACCCTTTCTAGACAACAATCACTTTCAACTTCTTGCACTAGTAGCTTCTCAATAGACAATTGACCAAAAAGTTGACAAATTTTATTTCTAATATGAAATTATTATGATCCTAAATCAAACTTTCATGCTAGGTCAAGTCTAAGGTGAAAAACTTACTATAGGGAAAGTATATATGATAAGGGTTCTATCTAGGAGACAATTTTGAATTAGTCAAGAATCCGACTACCTTGATGCTTTGATACCATGTTGTAAAGACCAAGTCTCTACTAAAAATCATGGAAAACAAAAACACCAAATGTGTGGTAGCGGAAGAAATAAAAACTTGACTTTATTCAAAATGTATAAAGAGTACATTACAAAATTTCCATAAAGGAAGTACAACTTTATACAAAACATAGGGTCTAGGAAGAGGAAGACTTAGACTAAGCCAATATTGTCTCCAAACAAAAAAACTTAATATATAAAGGCAACTATGACCATGCAAGCTATATGTTCCTTTTCTTCTTGTCCTATCCTTAGCCTTAGGTTCACCAAGCTTCCATGCGCTCTCTGACCCTAATCTGGGTGGTTGGGATCACCCAGCAAGAGAAAGATAAAAAGTATGTGTCAATCAAAAGGAATAGGACAAGTAATAGTCAACAACATTGCATAATAAAAGATTCTTTATGCTACAAGATTTTAAGAGAATGAGACAAATACTCAAATAAGAAAAAGAGAACTTCCATAATTAATCACCACAATACTAATCACATAGCATGAATATATTAAGACACAAAGTCATCTCAATGTAGGGTGAGGCACCTACCAGACCTCACCAGTTGTAGGGGGACTAAAACCCCAGTGCCTATAAAGTGGCAGGGGGACTAAAACCCTAGTGCCTAATATAAAATGGCAGGGGGACTAAAACCCCAGTGCCTGGCAGGAGGACTAAAACCTCAGTACCCTATGGGTGGTTTGTACTCATGTACACTACATTGTCATTTGGCCTAAAATACATAATGCTTAATAGTTCACTTGGCAGTAGTGAAAGATATAAAAGTAACATTTGCATCATAGCATTTGGGAATAAAACCCATGAAATAAAGGAGCCAACATAAGCAACAACAATATAAAATATTTCCAAGTAAATGAGCCAACTTAAGTGGTAGCATGATTCACATAGTTCAAATGAATTAGCCACAATGTCCTTAGAAGCATAAAATAAGCAAAGAGCCAATAATCGCAATTAGAAGGATAACAAGGCTAGCACATAATGAATGTGGGGATGGATAAAAGCCCAACATAAGGATAGGTGTGATTTGCACATATACATTCCACATTCATCATTCATTGATAAATAATAGGATTCACATACATAGGGGTCACATACATAAATTGATGTCACATACCTTAGTTTCAATTCATTACCATCACATTCACCAGTATGATTATATCCAATTCCATATTTCCCTAGTTATAAACATTAAACCTGTATTAGTATATATAAGGCTTAAAGCATAGGAAAAACCCTAATTTTTGAACTTATTTTCAAAACCACTATTTATGGTTCAAAACCTAGTCTAATAGATTAGTCATATTCTCCTAAATAAGAAAACATCTTTTATTTCCTCATTTGGAATTAAAATGAATTAATTATGTATTTTAGAACATTTTATACACTTAAAAAGGAATTCAAAGAAAACTTTGAAAAAGGAATCCAAATCATGACTCAAAAACTTCAAAATCGAATTCTGCATTAAAAATCCTTTCCATTGACTATTTATTTGCATTTTTCTGACCATGGATCGATTTACTATGATTTAAGTAAAACCAACCAATCATAATGCAAGAAAACTATTGCGTGACAATAATTTAAATGAAAATGTAAATCGATGTAAATAATAGGTGAAATGACTAAGATACCCTTGCTCATCAAATAAACTTAGATAGCTAACTAGGGCAGTATTGTCATTCGTATGTAACAAAACCTTACAAGCGAGAAACATAACTCATGGTTCAATTACGAGATTGCCCCTGCATTGTAAATCGTTACATTGTCTGTGGATGACCCTCTTGGTCAGTCCATGACCTGACTACTTCCATCCAAGGTCATGGCATGAGCAGGCTCACAGGAGCTCGAGCTCCTTTGCTTCAACTCTCCATCAGGGCGTGCAACAGAGAACGGACATTGGGAATGAGTTCCCTAGTTCCCCCCAAACACAGAGATCTCCTTCCCACGCACTCGCGTGCTCAGGAGCAGAATAAGAACGCCCAACCTGTCCGGAAACAGGGGAAAACAAAGTCGGGGGAAACCACACAGAAACACAACCAAATCAAAAACTGAGGTCGGGAGAATGATCGTGGAGCAAAGATGAGTAGAACTGCATTGCGTCGTGGGTGAAGAAGCACCAGAACTGAAGGAAGCAACTCACAGGCGGAGGTAGGGAACCTGGCCTATAGGTCTGGGTGCTCGGAGGCATCGTGAGGCGAAGGGATGCACCGAAATGACATAACGTGGGTCAAGGATGCTTACTACTCGGGCAATTGCAATGAGGTGGCCGAAGGAGTGCGAGCAGCTAGCCGCCATTGCTGGAGAAGAAGAGCGGCGAGGTCTAGGTACCTTGGGCTATGTCGGGAGGAATTGGAGGAAGAGGAAGGTAGGTCGGGGTCTGAGGGTGGTATTCCCGGCCTTGAATAGGAAAAAGGGGAACTCTACTCCACACTGTAACCTCCCGCGAAGAAGAGGCGAAGAGCCCAAATGCGTGTTTCGCAGAGAGTGAAGGAGACAGAACAAGCTTTGGCTCGTCAGAACTGTCGAGGAGAGACGGACGCAAAGGGAGAGGAATCAATTCAAATGGTGGAGGAGGGAGTGAGAAAGGTAGCAAGGAGTTGGGGCACCACATCTATTCAGGTAGTCGGAGGTAGGGGACGAACTACGCATCGTCCGATCAAGGTGGATGATCGATGATCTAATCTAGACCGTCGGATGGCTCGCAGGTGAAGGGGACACGTGATAGAAGCATTGAAACCGAACTTTAGCATTACAAATCGATATAAATGAAATAAATCAAAAGACTTTTATCACACTATCTTAAAAGTGTATAAAATCATTTTGAGGGGTCAAATGAAGTCCAAAAGGCACCAAATTTGGACCATAGGTTCTAATTTGCATTTAGAACAATGCCATATAATTAAATTTCGTATTTACATCCAATAAGGTCCTTAATTAATATTTTCTCGCTAAAGAGTAAATTAATACATTAAAATGAATGAGTTATTTGAAAAGACTTCTTTTAATGGATTACATGAGGGAATTTCGAGATATCCATCCATTATTAGCTTTAAGAGAAAAATCCCACCATTATATTCTATTATGATATATTATTATCATTTTTTAGGAGAGAGAAGGAAATTAGGTTAATTACACTCATAATTAATTCAATTACACATTATTACTAATATATTTATCCAAAAAGATCCAAATTAGCATTATCTAATTATTATCTCTCATTAAACTCCATCTTGCATTATTAGTCCTTAATTATTACCTTAGGTGGGTTATTTATGCAAATACCCCTTCATTTATATAAATGAGGAAAAAAGGTAATTTCAACCTTGAATTGTGCTCAATTTGCACAAGGAGTCCAAAAAGAATATAAAAGAAGGGAAATTTATGAAATTAGTCCAAAAGGACTTGAAGGAAATGAAAAGACAGAATATGGGTAAATTGTAAGGAAGACCCTCAGATTCAGTATGTTACAACACGATCCCTACTTCTTCATGGTTAACCTCCTAAAAAGGGTGTGGAAAACGCACAGGATGAGATTCCAAATCTTAGCAGGAGATATAACTCACCGCCAACTATATTATTATCATAGATAAGATGAACAAAGCAGCAACATAATTACAATTATGTGAAGCAAGTAATGATTATTAATAGGAAGAGCATTTATTGTTTGATATATGGAACATCTTAATAATTTAAAAGGGATATGAAGAACATGTATGATTCCTATCATCAACATTGAATATAGTCAAACAAGGCCTCAACTAGTGTTTTTGTATTTGATCCTATACAATTATACTACACGGTTGATTACATATTTCATTATGCCCCGATGATTTTAGTCGTACCACCCAAATCCAACTAACCACTTGATAAGTCGAAATCAGTTCCATAAAAGGTCTAATGGAAGAGCCGGAATCTACGACCTCACCACACCTCTTGGCTAGAATAAGAGAAAACACTACAAAGACATATCAGTCAATGGTAACAATGACATATAGTCAATTTTAGGGATTGGCTCATGCATGGCCATCCACATATATAATCATAACTAGCCCACCTTGGTACAAGTATGGTGCTAGAAGAACAAGCTCACTCATGGCCATTCTAACAAGGAGTGGCTCACACATGGCCATCCATACCACAATGAGATCGAGTCACACACGGTCATATCACACATCATGTATTTAAGGATACAAGGAATTACTCAACTTGTACCTTGCATATTAAAAAATATACAATCAGAGTTAAAGTCATTTAACCATTCAACAAATGCTGACATTGAATATATCTATGGAACAGGGAAAATTGTACTATTAGATTTCACTTGATTAATTAGGCCAATTCAAACATCTTTAGCATCAATCAAGTTACAACATACAACTTCAAAAAAAAAATTCTACATAAACAAGGCATGACTCATCACTAGAACATACTAAAACATATAAGGGGTGATCTCATCACATCATCACTTTATGCATGTTATTCAACATATGTCCATTACAAGGACCAATGTACATCACAAGGACCAATGTCCATCACTAGGACCACATATCTTGGGGTGACAACCCCTCCTCTCATCATTGAGGAAAAACATATCATGCAAGGCAATAAATCATCATTAGGTCATAAGACCACTCACCTCCTCTATCAAGATATCAACAACACTTTATACCTCACAAGGCCCATTCAAATAGATCATAACCATCATAGCTCATACCAGACTATGTACAGCAATTGACATCACCTGCATGATTAGAAACTGATAACCAGAAGGCAATACATCATCAAAACTATCATCTTAGAGGACTTATACATTTTCCTTATAACAATTAGGGTTCCATTTTACCCGAATAGGGTTTACAAAGTTGGATCAACAACCATCCTTAGATCATCACTTTCATCATTATTATGAGATATGCTATGAAATATGGAAAAATGTTTCTCTTCATCATTATGGAACATATTATGAGGTATAGAAGCATATCTCTCAACATCATACGTACAACTACTTCATAGGGTATCACATCATACCATGTGACCCTAGCGTCAACATGGTGTATCTCAAACACCACCACAAGCGATCAACTAGATTTTCAACATAGGGTATCAGATTGTCCTTCAAAGGTATCGAGAAACCATACCAAGGTAGGGTATCGTCCTACCTACTCAAGGTGTGTATCAGTTTAGTAAGCACCATGGGGGTGTCAGGCACCACACCTCAAGGAGAGGGTTTCGGCCAATCCCCTTCTATCGGGAAACACTATCACATGGGTGATGGGAAACAAGGTAACAAGCAAGACTATGGCGTAACGGTTCTCTAGGGTTTCAACAATGCATCAACCATGATGGCTATCAGGGTGCCAGGCAACGACCCTCTCTCAAGACGTGACAACCAGAGGCCTGGTAGGCAATGTTCCTGAAGAGGTATTGGCTTCTTCCAAAGTAGAGTGTCACAAGTTGTGTCACCATAGGTGTATCAGGCAACGACATTATGCCAGGTAAAGACCAAGAAAGAAGGCTAAATCAACTCATGGATGAATAAGGCATAGAGGCCTAAGGCTCGCCCATAACGTATTGACTTATACACTATCAAGGTTGTGACGACCATCAGCAAAACAAGTCAAGCTAGGTCTTCCAAAGGTTGCGACGACCTATCACAAAGGGTGACGCCCAGGGGCGTCACAGGTCATGACAATCACCCAAAGACTAACAGTCTAACCTACATGTCGACCTACAGATATATGTTGACCTACACAAGCATATCAGCCTCATCATCTCCTACCTCAGGACGGCGTTAAAAGAAAAGTAGAAAGGTACAACACAAAGGTAACAACTCAACAAGGTTCATTCTCCAAAATAGAATGTTAAACTACCCAAAAGAGTTACTAGCATGCAAGCAATAATGAGCCAAGAATGAAGAATAAGATAACAAGTAATGATAATAACAAAGAGGGTTGAGAGTTATATAATCCACTTCAAGGATCACCACCAAACTCTAAGCTCTAAGGTCAAGATTCAATCTTCACGAGATCAAGGTAGAATAAGATCTCCCAAGCTTGATCACCATAACACGAAGGAAGAAGAGAAAACCAAGGTTAAGAAATCATGATAGGGAAAGGAGGTAACCACGGTCCATGGTTGAGAAGAAGGAAGAAAGAAAGGAAGGAAGCTAAGGATCATGACTTACCAAGGCATAGGATGAAAAGAGTCACCACAAGCTTTGGGACTCGTCCACCAAGTTCCAAGGAATAAGCTCCTCTAGTCAAAGGTCATCCACCAAAGAGAGAATGCAAGGACAACAAAAAGGGTTCTCTTACATGGAGGAAAAGAGGTATATATATAAAAGGGACGAAAGAGAGAGAAAGGGGAAGGTGTTGCCACCTTAGAACCCTAGGTGACACACTGTGAAGAAAGAGCCACATGCAACATCATGCAACAAAGTGATAAGAAGTATGCCTCACCCAATAGGTAACATTCCTAGGTCATGGCTGATACACATCTTTTCCTCTCTTCACAAACCGATAGGGGTTAACCCTAGGTACCACAAACCGGTATGGTGCACATATAGACACTACAAAACTGATAGGATGTTCCTCCAAACATCCACAAACCGATATGATGTCCCTCAAGACACCCACAAACTGATACAAGGCCTCTCCAAGGCTCTCAAGCACATTACAATACTTCTAGGTGTAAGATACACCTCAAACATGATCCCAAAAACACCACCAAGGATTTCACCACTCATCCAAGGTTCAAACAAGGTGCCCATCTCTTTCTCTTTCTCTTTTTTTGGAAAAGGTAAATATATTCCAAAGAGATGTAGCAAAACTACCAGAAACAAGCCAAGCGGCATACATCAGTGAGAAAGGGATATACAAAAACCCCTCTCAGCATGCCATGAGGCCAACATCAGAGAGAAAAGGGATATACAATAACCCATCTCAATACAAGGTATACCCAGGTTAGTTACAAAAAACCCCAATACACCTTATAAAGGTTAGAAATATCATTAACTAGACCTTTCTTTACAAGTAATTGAAACAAAATTTCTTTTGTAATCTTTTTGAGGAGGTCTGTTTCAGACCGTGCAGGCCCAACATGGGCCCTTTTGTTTCTCTCATCCCATATAAAGTAGCAAAAGGCAGCAAGGCATAAACCACCAAAATCCCTACTCCATTTTCTCTTTAGGTTCAGATTCATCCAAAGAATGAAGTCATCCAGGCTATTATTCAGATTTGGACCCCAACAGTTCTTGAGGAAAATAGTAGACCACACTAACTTGGTGTAGCAGCAACTGACAAACATGTGATTATGACTTTCCTTTTCTCACCTGCAAAGAAGACAAACATCATTAACAGTCAAACCCTAGGAAATGAGTCGGTCACTGGTAGGGAGTCTGTGAAGAATAGCTCTGTAGGAAGCCGTGCTCCACTTGGGGCAGTGATGTGAACCCCAAATAACCTTTCCCCACAAGGAATCCTCCATTGTATCCTTGAAGATCCATGGTCTGGTTTGCTGACTGTCGAGGCAAGCCATATCATGAGCATCAACACTATATAAGTGACTGACCTCACTCTGGGATTTGCAAAGATTTCTCCATCCCCTGGAAGAGTGTTGGTCTGAGCTGGGTGGGATGTTGCCATACCGGGTAACCATCCATCTAGACCAAACGTTATCTCTGTCCCTCAGAAATCTATCTAGTCTCTTAAGCACACCTGTATGTATGATCTGTGAAGGTTGTACAATATTCAACCCTCCTTTTGAGTAGGGATGGGCCATCACCTCCCAAGAAATGCTATGCCCTTTGCCTCCCCATAAGAAGATAGCTGTGATCTTTTGCATGGAATCAATAACTGCCTTCGGAACATCACATACCTCACCCCAAAACTGGATGAGACTTTGTAGAACCGTTCTAATCAGGACAAGTTTACCAGTGAATGATATTTTGCAGCCACTCCAACTGTCAACTTTTTCTCTCATTTTATCAAGACAATAGCTATAATCAGTAGTTGTGCCCCTACCCCTAGTTATGGGAGCTCCCAGATATCTTGTAGGCAACCTACCATACTTGACCCTATATCTATCTTGATCCTACCTCTTCTATTGTTGCATGATTTGAAAAGGAATATCTTTGATTTAATGGAGCTAATATATAGGCCAGTAAGTTTGCCATAATAGCTAAGCACCTTCTTGAACTCTCTCTCTAGGATTCCTCTTCCCCTCTCCACTTCGTTTCTCCCCCTAGGGGGAGAAGCTCCACCCCTCATGCTTCCCTCTCCCACCTTGCTATCCTCATGGCAGTAAGGCCTCTCGGTGGCCTGCTCTTCCCTACGGTGCTGTTGTCCTGCTCATGGCTAGGAGCAGGTGGCCGACCCGGTGAAGCATGTGCTTGGTAGCGGTGATGGGCGTTTCCTCCGCCGGAGAGCTTGTTGCGGTGATTCCGCCTGTGTTGAATTCTCCTGTGATCCCTGAGGTCTAGAGAGTTCCGGGGGAAGACATCACAGTCGCACGTGAATGGGCGAAGACAGTCAAAGGCCCCCCTACTCGGGTTAGGGGTGTGGTGGCTGCTGACCCCAAAGAACCATTCTTCTAGGAGAATGACGAAAGGACATAGACGAGGTTCACTGAGCCAATGTTGGAAGAGATGGATGACTATCATCGATTCTCGACCATTTTCTAGGTGCTAGGAACCAATGTGAACATCCCACAGCTCAGAGGGTGGATGATTCGTACCTAGAAGCCTAGAGGAGATATGGAGGTTTTCAACCTTGTCAATGGCCTTATTCTCGTGAGGTTCTCCAACAAGAGGGACATTGGCAGGGCATCGGGAGGTGGGCCTTGGTTCTTCGATGTCCAACTCGTCCTAGCAAGGAGATGGACACCTGAAGCAGACATCAAAAGAGCCGCTCTCAAAATGACGCTCGTTTGGGTTTTGTTACCGGATGTTGGCAAGCACTGGTCTGCCAGAGCCATCAATGTAATCGGGCATGCCATAGGAGTGCCAATGGCTATTGACAGGAGACCAGATGGCACCATGCTCGGCTGTGCCAGGCTATGTGTGGAGATATATGCAGAGAAGGTACCGCCTCCGTTGATCATGGTCAAGCTACCAAATGCGGGTGAATGGGAGGTCAGAGTGAACTATGAAGCTTTGCCTGATCGCCGTGAAACCTGCTTGGTTTTCGGACACTGCACAGGCGGATGCCCAAGAAAGAGGAGTGCCACAATTCATCTTACGCCTCCCATAGTCGCTTCAGACTTTCGTCGAGTACGAAAAGGGAGAGCTAGACCTTTGTCTAGACCATCACAGGCCAAGAACTGCTCTATCCAACCGAGGAGAGACAAGGGGAAGATGTCGACGGCTGAGAATACCTCTTCTCCACCCACCACCTTTGGCCCTGTCTGCTCTATGGTCATGCCCAGTTCTAGAGAGGCCGTGCACAAAGATGCTTCTTCCAGTGGTGCGGTGGCTTCAGTTTCTGGGTGTGTGCCTATGGATGTTGGGGATAGTGGTGCTTGCACAGGTGATGGGGGGACAGTTGTTGCGACTTCTACCTCTGGTGGTGAGATGGGTGGCGACTCCAACAACCCCTTCTCTATTCTTGAACAAGGAAAGGACGAGCAAGCTGCTGAAGCAGGTCCAACAAGATGTAGGAGTCCAAAGCTCACCAGGATCTCTGCCAAAGGGCAAACCAAGAATGCAAAGAAGAAAAATGCCTGCTCTGGGAAGGGGAGCGGGACAAACTATAGTAAGTAATGTCCTTGCTCACATGGAATGTGCGAGGTGCTTCCCTTGCAAATAGGAAAAGGGAACTCAAGAAGGTGATTACAAATATAGGAGTTAGTCTTGTTTTTGTTATGTAAACAAGAATTAAAAGGAAGGTGAAAGACATGATTCATACTCTTTTTCCTGTTGGATGAAAATGCCTTTCGAACATTGAGTATCGGGATGGATGTAGAATAGCGGTTGGTTGGAACCCCTCCATATGGGATATTGATCCTATAAGCATCGATGACCAAGTCATTACTGTTAGTTTATGCAATAAGGGTGGACTATCTTGCATAGTTTCATGAGTATATGGCGAGAATCTGGAAAAAGACAGAGAACACTTGTGGGTGAGGATAGAAGATACTGCTCAATAAATGGTACCATGGCTGGTCTTAGGGGACTTCAACAATATAAGGAAAGCTAATGAAAAGCATGGGGGACTTAAGGTTCCGGAGAAAGTCATGGCTGCTTTTAATGACACGATTGAAGTGGTGGGACTAATCGAGATGAATCAAATAGGTGGGTCCATTACTTGGTCAAACAAACAAAAACCAAGCAGGAGAATTGCTAGCTCAATTGATAGGGCTTTGGTTAATGAGGCTTGGTTAGAAAACTGGCTACATGCTGTGATCAGAATGGGAGATAATATCATGAGTGATCATTCATGGATGAAGATGGAATTTACTACTAAACAAGCTGTCAAAAGGCCTTTTCGGTTTCTTAATCTTTGGTGTGAGTGGACTGGTTTTAAGGAGGCGGTTGAGAGGAGCTGGAATATCGATTTGCAAGGTAACACCCTTTACAGGGTCATGAGAAAGATGCAAAATACTAAGAAGGATCTCAAGATTTGGAGCAAAGAGAAGGTTAATCTTAGAAACCTCCTCAGCAAAGCCACTCACTGTTATGAGTTGTCTACAAGTAAAGTTAGAATGATGCCCGATGAGGGCTAGGCTATAAATGAAGAATTAAAGGCTGAAGAGAAACTCAGAAAGCTTAAAAAAGCCGACGAAAAGTATTTATGGCAAAGAAGCCGCATGAAATGGATCGCTGATGGAGATCATAATACCAGGGTCTACCACTCTGTTGTGAAGAAAAAGGAGATCAAAGAAACCATACATGAGCTCATTAATGAGTATGGGCAGGTTGTTGACAGTAGAGAGGAGATAGCCAATTGTGCAGAGACTTATTTTCAAGGGTTGTACAACCAACCAAGTAAATATTTTAGCAACTATGGAGATCTTATTCCGAAGAAGAGAGTTAGTGATAGCATGAATGAAGAATTGATCAAACCAGCAACTGAAGATGAAATAAAAGCTGATGTCTTCTCCATTAACCCATCTAAAGCTCCGGGGCCGAATGGGTTTAATGGGAGATTTTTCCAGTTCATGTGGTACCACATTCGCCATGAGATGGTTACTGCAATCAAATGGTTTATGAATGGTGGTAACATGGTTCTTGATGTGAACCACACCTTTGTGAAACTAATTCCTAAAAAGAAAGATGTGAAAAGTATCACTGACTATAGAACTATAGCTTGCTATAGTGTCCTATATAAGTGTATCTCTAAACTTATTGCAAGTAGGCTAAGACTTGTGTTGTCCAAGATTATATCTGAAGAACAAAGCGCCTTCATCAAAGGGTGCAAGATGTCAGATAGTACCCTTATCACAACTACGCTCCTCACCAGTTTCAACCAAAGTAAATCCAACTCCAAGGCTTGTGTTAAAATAGACCTGGTAAAGGATTATGAGTACGTCAGATGGAATTCTTTGTGGGCAGTAATGATAGGATTGGGCTTCATTGATGAGGTGATCCACATTCTGAAGCACTGTGTTTGCACCCCTTCTTTCTCCGGGTTGATCAATGGTGGCTCTGTGGGTTTAATTAAGGCAACTAATGGTCTCCGGTAGGGAGATCCCTTGTCTCCTCTCTTGTTTTCTATTCTCCTGGATGGGCTCACTAATATGATAAAGGTGGATAAAAATAATGGTAAAGTGAAGCCTTTCTCTATTAGAGGCGTGAAGGTTAAGGCTCTCCTCATTTTCATTGATGACATTATGATCTTTTCTCTTTCTCTTTCTCTAGATAATGCCAAGAGAGAGAAGGAACACACTAGAGGTGGCAAACTTGCACATCAACCCTTACTCTGGGAAAATTGCAATTTGCAGCAAACCTCTCCACAAAACACAAGCATCAAGCTCAAACAAGGAACTCAAGTTTCCCACATGCCCTAATTACATCTCAAAAGATTAGAGCAAGGAGATAAACAACATACTTAAGCAAAGCAAATACGGTTTTCCCAAAACATGGGTCAGGGTCCTTACATAGATGATCTTGAACATGCTAATACTTGCTTGCTTGATGATAAAAATGGTTGTGTTAGTCAAGGCGATGCTCTTAACTTGAAAATGCTAGCTTTCTTGACAAGATTAGATTTCTAGAAGCTCAGCCTCTCCTACAGTGTTAATGTAGAGCATAGTAAAATTGTGTATTCTCTCGTGCTTGATGTTAATGTTCTTAAATCTGAAAATAAGAACAAAAAATTGTCTTTGCAATGTTTAGAATATGAAAATAGGAGCTATAGTTCTAAGATTACTATGTTTGAAAATGAAAATTCTTCCCTCCTTACTGAAATTGATGTCCTTGAATCTTGTTCTAGTTGTACTAGTAGAGAGAATAATGTTTGCACTCATCATATTGATAGAGATTCTTATTTGACCAAAGATATTTCTCGGGAAAATGATCTTTCGCATGCTAGAGATAATATAAATAATTTGTCTTCTACTATTAGTTGTCTTATGCATGATAATCATAGTTTGATATCTTCTTTGAAAAGATTCTTGTTGGTAAAAAGAAACTTAATGATATCCTATACCATACTACTAAACAAATTGGTAGAGATGGTTTAGGGTATGATGGTAGACGAAGGAACAACAATGGTAAATGACCTCAAATCTCTAATGGAGAATCATCTAGTTCCATGGCTATGGGAACATGCAACTATTTCAATGAAATTGGTCATTATTCTAATTGTTGCCCTTTTAGGAAAGCACCCAAGAGCATTAGGACTTGGGTTGCTAAGCTAATCCATACAAGCCCAAAATCACGATTGGGGATCATTTTATCTTTCTTCTTGTAGGTATCTTTCTAATGGATTGACATAAGTTATAGATTTGCAAATTGACTTCTCAAACCACATGAAAGAAGAATGGTGAGATATGTAAGAGATGGAAACAAGTGGAAAAGCAACAATAAGCACAAAGGTAATGTTATTTTTTCTCATGTCTAATCATATTGTGTTTTTGCCAATTTAGTGTGCACTATGCATTTAGTTTTTGAGTCAAAAGTGGTATATTGTGGTTTTCATCATTTTCTAGCTCAAAAACGACTTCTAATTCTTTAATAGTCTATTACTAACTTGCATACACATGGTTGGATATGATTTACATTTTTATCATACATCTAGATATCATACTTCTAATTTCCTTCTCAACTAGATTTTCTCAACCAATAACCTTATTCTTTGGCACTCCCATTTGGTACCTTCATATATGCATATTGCCATGTTTTAATTTTCCTATCTTACCTATAACTTTATTTGCATAATTGCTATAATTGGTATTCCACTAGTGCTATCCCTAGATCTTGCAATTACATGTTTTGAGTTTTTTTGTAGGTTTTCATGATGATCTCTTTAGATATCTTGGTTGTGTCTTAAATTGTTTCCGCTATGCTAAGAGTTGATCCATGCATATAGTTGTATATCTTGTTCTGGATACAACCTTGAGGTTTCTAGTGGTAATGCTCTTTTGGTAATTATGTGTATTTTCTAGTGAGTAATATCCATTCATTCTTATTGGCTTACTTATTCCTTTGTATGGATATATCTCCACATCTACTCATAGCTTGGTCTTTAACTTGTGCATCTCTGGCTATGATCTAGATCCTACTGGTACTCCTAATTTTTGGTAATATCTACCAATAGTTCATATACATGTAGTTCTTGCCTTATTTATCTTTTCATCAAGTGGTACTCAACTATATGATATTCTTGGTTCTTGTTTCATACTTGCTCAAGTTTGTTCCTTAAATTGCATATCTACTATTTTGATTTTCTTGCATAGCGTTGTGATGCAGGACATATAGAGCTGCATTGTATGCAGATATTGGAGCATTTAAAAATTTTATGCAAATTTTTCTCTAGTGTTATATTTTGGTGCAAGACTAGTGTTTTTTATGCAGAAACGGCCTTCTAAGCAAGACTCAACACTTTTCCATGACCCCTGACATTTTTTGGGCAAATTTTGTCATCTTGATGGTCAAAATTGTGATTCATTATTTTTTTGGAACACTTTATTTTGCCTTCATCTTTGCTAGAATTACATTATGGGTTGTTCAAGTGCATGCTTTGACTTGCTTTTCTTTCAATGCTTATACAAGCCCCTAGTTTTGCTCTTCTACTCTCTGTTATAACTTTTATTCTCTTTTTTCTTTTAACAAGTGGTGTTTCTTATCTCTTCACACGTCCACCTTTTTGAAATGACAAAGGGAGAGAAAGCATGTATTGTTCTGTAAAGCAGGGGTGAAAACATGTATTACATGTAGAGGGAGAAGCATGTCTATGTAAAGGGGAGAATCCATATGTGTGTAGAACATATATGAGTAGAAGACATAGCATTCTATAAATGTTATGAAAGATAACCATCCAGGAGAAATAGTATCAATCGAGGGGGACTAAGAGAACTCCATTAGAATCAATTGAAGGGGAGCATATGAACTCCATGCTTTGAAACACCTAGGTTTATCCAAAGGTATGACTTTACTTAAATTATTTCAATACATTTATGTAATTTTTTGTCATCTTCAAAAAGTGGGAGAATGTTGACTCTAGGTCTAAATTGACCAAACCCTTGTTTTGGTGATGACTAAACCATTCCACTTAATTTTGTCTAATGATTCTACTTGAGTGATTTCAGATTAGGTATAGACACACTCCAAATGCCCTAATTTGCACATCTCAACTTGGAGAAAAGACAAGTCAAAAGCAATGCAAGTGCACTTTTATGGAATATGATGCAAATCCATTAGAATCATGCTGTAAAATGCTTGTATGAATGCATGACTTATAATTAAGCTTAGAAAAATCTGGAGCATTTAAGTTGAATATTTAAGCACTTAAATGGCATTTTTCAAAATTCATTACATGTTGTTTGTTGGTCGAGTTACAAACTCAACCGATCCCTTGATGGATCTTGAAAATGTCATGGTTCGATTGAGTTGCCACTACACAGAAGTTGACTGATACATTTACTAGGAAAACTTGATTTAAGTGATCCGTCGAGTTTCATCTAGCATAAAATTGATCGATGGATCAAATTTTCTTTGTCAAATAGTGCAATTGGTCAAGTTTTCCGAAGGTAAACTCAACTGATCATACTGTACAAAAAAGTGTAGAAAAGTGTTTATAGTCGTTGGAATGTTGCAAAACTAAAAAAAATTCCATTGCAACATCCTAAATGGCTATTATTCGTTCGTAAGTTCTCCCAAAGGCTTCTAGGAATCCCCAACTATAAATAAGATCCCTTAGGCTTCATCCCATGGTTAGCCAAGAACAATGAAGGTCCCTATTTTGTAGTTGAGTGCATCCTACAACCTCTTCTCTCTCTAAGCTTAACCACTTGCTACATCCATTAGAGTGAGTAGGAGATTTGTAAGAGAGCTATTCCTACATGTATATCTTGTGAGGCTCTCACTTCCACCACCTCCCAATATCTCATTTTTACCATGAAGATGAAGATGAAGATTCTCTCTCTTGGCTAAGAGAGGTGAAGAACAAGAAGGGAAGGCGTCCCTTAGTGAAGGATTCTCCTTGGTGAAGGTGAAGTCAAATGTAGAAGATCCAAGGAGAGTGGGTAATTCCTTAAAGGCTAAGACTTGTGCAAGAGTGGGTAAGTCGTTGGTGAAGGTCGAAGACTCGTTGTAAAGTGGGTAAGTCCTTGTTGAGGTAGAAGACTCTTGGTTGGATAGTATGTCCTTTGGTAGGTTGTTGGATCCCTTCCCCTCAAAGGGAAAGATGGGTGTCCTTGTCCCGGAAAGGAAGGCCATATGTTGTAAAAGAGTGAAATCACCCATTTACTAAAAATTTGAAGAATAAAACATCACTGCCAAAAATACTCAAAAGTTATGTTGGAACATGTGTAAAATTTTCAAATATTTATATAATAGTATAGAAAAGACCAAAGAGTATAGAAATATAGTATCATTTTCATGACTATAATCATTTTTATAAATGTTTACAATACTCCATCATATCTCCCAACAAGGATTAACATGTAACATACATTAAAGGATCTAAGATAGAGGTAAGTCTAAACTACTTCAAGTCTTGTCTCGAAAGCAACATCTCCAAGAGCTAGGTCCATGTCAAAAGCTATGTTCTCCTTGATCTTATTCAACACCTTGTGCTTTATCTGGGTGGTTGGGAAGTCACCCAGCAAAAGTAATAACCAGGGCATGTGTCAACAATATCAACAAGAAACATACATACGAACAACAATGAAACATAAGGATATAGATTCATCATAAGATGAGAAGGACAAGAGAATGAGGCATATAACAAAAGATTCTTGCCTAAACCAATAAATAATAATGAATTTTCATGAATGATTAATATTGGACTAAATTAACTAAGTAGGGTTGAGGCACCTACGGACCTCAACCAAATAGATGAGGGTAGAGTAATCACATTCCCAGTCACCTATCAAATATTATATATTGGGGAAAATAACACATTCCCAAGAGGAGAGTAAGCACATTTCCCATGGAGAAATAACACATGCCCAAACTAAGGGTGGTTGTACAAAAGTACAACTAAATTAGCTAAATAATCAAATAAACCATCACGCTCAAGAAATGTAATATGGAAAGATTAAATCATCAAATATTTACAACATGGCAATGGGGTTCCAAGACCCAATAAATGATATCACAAATATAATTTTAAGGCAATTTGAACAAGAGAATCAATAATAAAGGAAATAACAATCATTTTATGCCTCATTATGGAAAATAGGGTTGGTTCACAAATATCCCAACTTAAGGGTAATATTTGCACATAACTCTCTTACTGATTTCATTTATCAATTTTCACCACTTTAATTGATTCCAAGGTCCACTTTTCCTATTTTCAATGTATAATCATGCATTAGGGTATATCATGTGCATTAATGTAAAGGAACCCTAGTTTTTAAACTCTTTGAACAAAACTTCTATCTGGACTCTAAAATCATCACCATTAATCTTATTAGGTTTTGTTGATTAAGAAAACATATAATTTTATCAATTTTAGAGTTGTGATGATTAAACTGTATTTTTCGTGAATTTTAAGCATTAAAATCATTTTCTAGAAAAACCTTCCTACAAAAATCAAAATCATACTTTTGTTAGAAAGATCACATTTTCCCAATTCCAAAACATATTTATTTTTAATTTTTGGATGAATGGTTAAAAAGTTATGAATTTTTTAATATTAGCCAATTAGAAATCGACACCTCGACATATTGGGGAAGACAAGTGAAGAGAGAGAGGGAGAGGGAGGCCATGCTGAATTGGCCCAACCATTGCTGGTCAACTCGACCGATCCCACTGCCAACTAAATAGTTCACTTCGGGCGGATAAGAGAGCATATAGGCAAAAGGACCATTTTTCCCTTGGAAAAAAACTGAAACCAAAAGTGGAGGGCAAGAGGACAATGCACCATGAGGAATAATCCCCTTCTTCGATGGGGGGCAACAACTGCTGGCTTGCACAAAAATTAGGCAATTCTATAAACCTCGACAATACGTCGAAGTGAAAGCACAAGAGGGAAGATGAAACCCAAAGCAATGAAGTCGAAGCAACATGAGCGAAGAGGAAACAATGTTGCAAGTTCAAAGAAAGAACTCGATCATGGTGGCTATGCGAGGAGATTCTGAGCAAATTGGCATGAGGGATTGGTTAAAGGAGACCTAATAGAGGCTAGGGTACCTATATATAGGTGTGGGGGCATGTTTTGGATCCTATATGGGTGATTAGATGCTCTAGAGGGGGTGAATAGAGCTGAATGCACTTAAACAAAATTCATTAGACCTTCAAGATATATCACAAGATAAGGTTGCTAAATAAGAAATTTGTGTGCAACTAAATCATACATAGTAAGGATGAGAGAGATTGAGAAAACACAAGTAGACAAGCTATTTATAGTGGTTCCACACTTCAAACTAGAAGTATGTCAGTCCACTTACCTAGAGAGGCCAACCTCTAGGATCTCCTAACCATTTCATTCTTATATTCATTCATAAGAGTTACAATACATGACCAAACAAAGGACTTACCTATCCAATACAAAGAGTCTTCAACCTTGCCAAGGACTTACCCACTTTGGAAGGAGTCTTCCGCCTTCTTCCAAGGACTTACCTACTCTTGCACAAGTCTTCAGCCTTGTAGGGATTACCCACTCTTCTTGGATCTACCGTCTTTGACTTCACCTTCACTCGGAGAAGCTTCCACCAAGGACTTACTCACTTGAGCAAGGAGTCTTCTGCCTTCACCAAGGGCTTACCCACTCTAGCTCCAAGTCTTCAGCCTTGATCTTCACCAAGGGATGCCTTCCCTTGTTCTTCTTCACCTCTCTTGGACAAGAGAGAGAACCTTCATCTTCATGGTTGAAATGAGAGATGGGGAGGTGGTGGAAGTGAGAGCCTCACAAGATATACATGTAGGACTAGCTCTCTTACAGATCTCCTACTCAATTTAATGGATGTAGCAAGTGATTAAGCTTAGAGAGAGAGAGAGGAGGTTGTAGGAAGCACTCAACTATAGCATAGGAACCTCACATAGAGTTTTGCAATGAATGCTCAACCTTGGAATGAAGACTAAGGGGTCCTATTTATAGCTGAGGATGCCTCTTAGCCTTTGGGAACACTTGAGAATGAAAACTAGCCATTTTGTGGCTTGCAACATATCTATTTTCACTTGTTGCAACTCCACAACGGCTAGAAGCACTTTTTTGCACTTTTTCGTACAGTGCAATCAGTCGAGTTTCTATAAGGGTAACTCGACCGATCAAGTAACTCACAAGGCCGATACTCAAGTGATCGGTCGAGTTTGTCCTGACAAAACTTGAACAATCATTAGGAATCGAAATGGTCAGTTACTTGATCGGTCGAGTTCTGTGTAAACACAACTCGACCGATGCAATCTGCAGAAAATTGATCAAGGATGATCGGTCGAGTTTTCAGGCTGGGAAACTCGACCAACAAAGTGCCTATAATCAATTTTCAAAGTTGCATCTAAAGTGATCTAACATTCGATCTAAGTGCTCCTGATTTTTTCTAAACTTAATTACAAATCATACAATCATTACAAGTGATTTACAACATGATTCTAATGGATTTACATCATATTACAAAAACGTGCACTTGTATGACTTTGACTTGTCTTTTCTCCAATTTGAGATGTGCATGTTAGGGAATTTGGAGTGTTTCTATACCTAATCTAAAAACACTCAAGTAGAGGCATTAGACACCAATGTGTGGAATGGTTAGTCATCATCAAAACATGGTTTTAGTCAATTTAGACATGAGTCAACATTGACCTAATTGACCTTGAGTCAACAACGTGAAGCAAAGAAAAGGGAAGGTTTCACAAATCAACTTGCCAAAGATTTGGGTGTTTGAAAAATAATGGAAACTAGGGTACAAATTATAGATCATTGCGTGTGAAAATTTGCCAAAATTTTGAAGCAACAAAAATCTCAAAAAATGATCGAGGAACATGAGTGAAATCAGCAAAAAAATTGGGCTATGTACTGTTCACGTGCACCCCCTCCTACTTGAGGTAGGAGACAGGTCCAGCGTCATCTGATCCAGTGGACATGGGTCCACAAACAATCTCAAATGTCCATGAGGCATGTGACACAACAAATCTATTTCCCAATTGATTTCGAATAAAGTGTGAATACATTTATTTTTCTTTTTCTCTCTCTTCATTTAAGGGTGCAAAAGAATCCCAAATTTAATGAAATTTAGCACCTAGTCTATTTTGGACATGAGGAATCAAAATACAACCTTAGTTTTCAATTTTGAAGACTTTAGTTATTTTATTTAATTCTTTTAAAGTAAAACATATTTTCTCTTTCTTTATACATTAGAGACTTCTAGAATTACCCAATTAATATGAAACTTCATTTTTAAGCAAAACAAAGCATATAAAACACAAATTGACCATTAATTTTACCTTTTGGCATTATTTAATACAATATTAAACATTTTAGATTCAATTCCACTTTCTCTTTCCTAATTATTAAGGATTATCCAAATTGTATGAAAATTCACCAAGGCTGTTTTAATGTGTAGATTACGAATCCAAGATTATTTTTCACTTTTGGAGTCATTAAGTATTTTATTTCTTATATTGAGGAAAACTCACCTTTTCTTTTAAAAATAAAAGAGATATAATTTTTATTATTCTAAAAATATGAAACTTGGTCTCCAAGACAAAATAAACTCAAGGAAAATGAATATTAAGTTATCATTAACTAATTAGTCTTCCTTTTACGAATTTATCCCATTATCCATTATCATCAATATTTATCATATTAAATAACTCAATATCTCACTAACATGTTTAAAGCATTATTATTCATTCCTTTTTCTCTTCCTTGCCCCAAATGGCATGAATCTATTTTATCAATATGTCACATAAGTGGTCAAATTTGCATATTAAACCCTGATTAAAGCATTCACTGAGGTATTTGTGCATAAACCTACTTGGCATAAATAATGAACAAGTATTCATCAAACCACTATTATTTCATCAAATTAAACATCAAAGCCAAAAAGGATAGAAATGAAAGGAAAAGCTTGGAAAAGGGCCAAAAAGAGAATATGTCCAAGTTTCAGTGTACAACCACCTCTTAAAGAGGATTTTGTCCCTGAAATAACAAGAAAAGAGGGAAGGGTGAGTATGCAACATCTCAACACTAAACTCCCAGGTTGTTTCCTCCAAACCATAAAACTTCCACCAAAAAATAACTTGGGAGTCTAGAAACTTCACATGTAACTCTTCATAGGTTAGGTTCTCAAGGGTCACTAAAGGTTCCATTATTAAGATTTCCTTTTTTATTTGATATATACTATTAACATTATATTTATTAGTATAACACACTATCATTATAATTGTTGTAATTGTATCATGTCATATTCACTTTGTTGCCAAAAGAGTTATATTTCATTATTATGCTCAAATCCTTTATTTATATTTCATATTTTTCTCATGAAGAGTTTTAGCAAAATTAGAGGTTACTCGATTATCTCA
This sequence comes from Alisma plantago-aquatica, assembly GCA_963693085.1. Classification (NCBI taxonomy): domain Eukaryota; kingdom Viridiplantae; phylum Streptophyta; class Magnoliopsida; order Alismatales; family Alismataceae; genus Alisma; species Alisma plantago-aquatica. Next base: position 1,680,122,350 of record OY856409.1, on the reverse strand, counting down.
ATATATATATTATATTTGGCCATTATCTTTAATAATTTGGATTTAAACTTCATTATGACCTTATTATCACCATATTTTATTATATTTGATTATATACATGAAATAGGACATTATTCAATTTGTTATTAAGTCTACCATTAATCCAAATAATGTCACATTAATTACTTATATCTATATTACATATTGTCACATTTTCTCATTACCTTTCTTACTCACACTATGTCATCCTTAATCATGTATCATATTTATTCACTTTTTATCATTGATTAAGCACATTTATGTGAATCCAATAACTCTTTATCCATATTGAAGTCATTACATGTATTTTAGTGAACAAGATGGAACATACTATCTATTAATGATTTGATTCACATACCAAGTCATGATTAGGTGTGTATTAGAGAACAAGGCAATATGCATTACATATTGATGACCGGATAACCATTTGCTCTAACTTGATGAGCCCAACAAGGAACAACAACCCTCACAAATCGAGATGACCTACAACCCCTTCTGGATCAGACTATACAACCTTCCCCTGGGGTACAGATCTATAACTCAATCAAAATGATAGTTGGAAGGGTGGGTGAGGTAATGGTGAGGGATCTAGATTAGTCAGGCTGGAACAAGTTGAGAAGAGCTCAGGTGAGCATCAATGTCTAAAACCCTTTAAAATGGATACATAAGATAAAAGGAAGGAATGGAAAAGTCATAGACATTGAAATAAAGTACGAAAGGATACTATGTATATGCTACCTTTATGGAAGGATTGGGTATAGCGATAATGACTACCAATACTATGAGACTGAGACAGAGGAGGTAAGAAGACGGGGCATGTGGCTGAAAGCATCCCCCCAAAGAAGAAGGGAGGAAACCAGTGTGGATAGGGCTCAGAAATGGCTCAACAAGCCATAAACTCCAGTTCTGTTGCAAATTAGAGAAGAGGAGGGAAGAAGAAATAGAAAAAGCTAAACACAACTTGGGCTCATATAATATTCACCATAACGAGCAGGGACCAAAATTGAGGGAAAGAAAAATTAACAATAGCGTCACTGCAAAAGAAGTGAATGCTAGCCCAGAAGCATTAATAGAGGAGGTGGAAAGCAATAATGAGAGAGAGTAGAATGAATAAAGGGTAGGTGGTGAAAGGGAATCCAGCACGATACAACCAACATATACTGGGAGAGAATCCAAGAGACAAGAGATACAAACTGAAGTGTGGCTGGGTAACAAGAAAGAAGAGGAGGGACCACAAAGGCCTGAACAAAAGGTGCACAACAACTGCTTGACAAAAGCCCTAAGAGACAAATAAAATCTGACACAGCAGAATATTGCACGAGACCCAAACCAAGTGCTCCAAAAGGAAGACAAATGAACCAGCAATACAAGCAATACTTATTATCATGAGAAATAAGGGGCAAAGAAGAACATGTCCAGGGGAAGAAAACTGATTTGTAGGAGAGTCCCTGAACAACAACAAGAAAAGCAAGATGGGAAAGAGGAGATCAGAAAAACAACTAATAAAGATGGTATCAACAGGAACAGTAATAAGAGAAACTCAGAAGACAGGGAGGAAAATATACCAATGGATATCAACAATGTGGGGAGTGCTAAAAAGCAAAAAATTTGTGGAAAGTAATGGGACACAAGGAGGTCTCAAAGTAGTAGTGACTAGCTTAGACCAGCACTGTGAAAAACAATGAAAACGATATGTTGGAACTGTCAGAGATTGGGCCATCCCAAGATAGTTCGCGTCCTCTACTTTTGGTGTTGGAAGAAAAGGCCTAACATTGTTTTTCTTATGGAAACAATGATACATAAAAGGGAGTTGGAAAAAATTAAAAGAAGTTATGGCTTTAACAAGGGGATCTTCCTTAGCAGTGATGAAAATTAGGGTGGCATGGGTCTTTGGTGGAGAGATATGGAGTTTAACATTGCATCATACTCGAAGCACCACATCGAGTGCAAGGTTATGGGAACCAACTATACTGAAGTTTGGAGAGTCGTGGGCATCCACGTTGGGCAGACCAAATGAATAAGAAAAAGACATGGGAACTCATGATGTCACTTAAAACTCAATGCTAAACCCCAATGTTTTTTATGGGGGATTTCAATGAGATTATCTCCAATACTGAGAAGGAAGGGGGCAACAGAACACCTAAAGTTGTATTGTAAGAGTTTAGAGACACCATAGAAAGGTGTGGGCTCACTTATTTGAGGGTGGAGTGATTCCATAAATTCATGGAGAAGAGGTATAAACCCTAGAACAAGAATTTGTGAAAGGCTTGATAGATATATGGCTGACAATGAATGGCATGAGTTTTTCATGGAGACCAAAGTGATCCACTTCCCTTTCATAAGATCTGACCATAAGGCAATCTTGTTGAAAATAGGGATAATTGAACGGCTACACATGGAGAACATATTCAGATATGAGCCGATGTGGCTATCTAAGGAGGAATGCTATCAAATTATCCATGATAGATGGAGAGACGATGAAGGGAGGGACATATGTGGAAAGATTGAGGCATGTAGGGCCAATATGAAGAAGTGGGCAGCTAGGAAGTTTGGTAACATCAAGAAGAAAATCACATGGACTGAAAAACAACTAGCTAAATAACAAGGGGAGGTTGTCTCGGCTGAGATGCTAAGAAAATGTGAGAACTTGGCTGAGATTTTTAGCGAACTTTTGCAAATAAATGAGAGATATTGGCACTCCCGAGCACGCACAAATGAACTCCAGGATGGGGATAAAAACACCACCTATTTCCACCATCGTGCTTCTCAGAGGAAAAGAAGGAACGCCATTAAAGGCCTTTATGAAAATAATGGAATATGGAATGCTGACCCAAAGGGGGTGGATGATATTACTCTGTCCTTATTTGAGGGATTGTTCAACTCCTCTAACCCCCACAACATTGAAGAAGCCATAGTAGGGATCTCTAAAAAAGTTAATCAAGAAACAGAAAGAAGTATGGAGAATGAGCCAAGCTAGAAGGAGATATGGGACATTGTTGCAATGATGCAACCAAACAAAGTGCCTGGGCCAGATGGTCTAAAAGCAATCTTCTTTTAGAAATGATGGGGGACCATCAGTGTGGATGCAGTGAAGTTCATTACCAACTAGTGGAGAGGCAATGAGGACCTCAAAAAAGTTAATGAAACAAATACTATCCTGATTCCCAAAATTAAAGAACCAAAAAGGATTGATGACTTCAAACCTATAATCCTTTGTAACATTCTTTATAAGATTATTTCCAAATTCGTGGCTAAGAGATTGAAGAAAATCCTACCTAGTATTGTCTTAGAGGAACAAATCACTTTTATCGAAGGGTGACTCATCACTGACAACGTGTTGGTAGCTTATGAACTCTTCCACTACATGAAAAGGAAAACAAAAGGCAAGGAGGGAACTATGGCACTAAAGTTGGACATGAGCAAAGTGTACAATAGGGTTGAATGGTTGTTCCTTAAAGATATTCTTTTAAGGTTGAGTTTGGGTGAGAAGTGGACCTCTATGACCCTCAATTGTATCTCATCAGTTTCCTATTCATTGATCATTAATGGGAGTCGAAAAGGGAACATCACTCCAACTAGAGGGCTCTGTCAGGGAGACCCTATTTCTCCTTAATTGTTTGTTATTGACATGACTTTATCGTGCGTATAACGCAAGTATATGTGTCAATGTAATATAGGCCTTGTGAGGCTCGAGTCGAACATAGGGAAACGTAATTATCGGTAGACTACTACTAACTACTCGCGATCAGCTAATCTGATTATAAAATTTGGATGTTGTTTTGAAAAATAAAAATAAAAACAAAAGAAAACAAAGCAATTGATTAAATGGTTGGTTTAATCAATTCAAAAAAATCTCTAGGATTGCAGTTTCACCGTGGGTTCTTGTTGTACTAATTCTTTCACAATTATCACAACTCATCTCCCTTTCCGGATAGTGGCCTGTAACTAGAATTGCTCGCTTCCGCGATACAATTCACTACCTTAATCTAGGTTGGTTCCATGCTAGTAGTAACCTATACCGTAGACTAGGTGCATGAAAAACATGTCTCTGGGTTTCCACCATTAACAATACATCACCTTTTCCAAAGGATTTATTAGTTAATGTGATTACCGCCTCTTTTCAACCGTTAATTCTTCGTAAAAAGCAATTAAAGGTATTAGATTACCATTATGGTGATCAAGAACAATGATATCAATGGAGAAAATGATATCATACCACGGATTTGAGGGACAAATTATGATAAAATATGTAATAAGAGTCATACAATGATTTCCCGAGCTACTCTTGATCCTAGAGACAAAGGGGATTACCCTCGCATGTTCATCTCAATGCAAAACACCATGAAGGAATGAGAAAACATGGAGAAAATGTGGATGGAGATGGTGTAACCCCTTAACGGAGAATAACCGGGTGATACTCAGTGTGGGATGAGCGTTCTGCAACCTTCCGATGATGAAAAGCTCCGTCTACGTCTTTGGAATCTCATGGGGCGTAGCTCTCGGCTCCGTCTTTGCTCTCTCCTCCTTCGGGACTTGTGCAATGCAATCGAACATGAATGATGGCTTTGGGCCATCTTTTCCTAGGTATAGGTACCACTTCTGGCTGCCAAAAGAACGCAACCATCCGATTGAAGTCATGCTACACAAAACTCTAATCTGACAGCTTTGCTACCATCGATAGGATGTCGATGGTATTGAAACCTTAGGGTACTGATGCTTTCTTCAATTTCTGGAAGCCTCCTGATGGCATCTCGATACCATCGACTATTCCCGTTGATGGTATCGACAGGACGATAGTTGGCTCGTTGTTGGACTTTCGAGACCATCGACAAAGTGTCGATGGTATCTAACTATTTGCTTCCTCTCTGGCTTTGTCATTGTTGCTCTGTCGATGCTATCGACGGGTCCAGAATTGTGAATTGCCTAAAAATGAGAGAAAAACACAAATCAAATCCGATAAATTTGATAATCTATACGAAACAATGTAAAACAAGATGAATTTTGATGTAGGAAAGGATAATAGGCTAAAGGAATTGAATCATGTGATATTAACCACAAATATGACCAATAAGCACATAAAACGAGTGGAAAACTAGCCTATAAGAGTGACTCAAAACCCCTGCATCAAATTCCCCCAAACTTGAACTTTGCTCGTCACCGAGCAACAAAACTATAGAATAAAATTTTGAGGGTCAACTAAAGAACATAATCACATAAAAGACATCACAGTATGATTCCTACATGCAAGGCCCATACCGACTCTCACTAACCATAGAACGATAACTACCCTAAAGGTGACAATGATCATCCATGAGAGATGTCCACCCCGTACTCAATGAACACAATCAAATAAAGCAGATAATATAATAAATTCCTCCAGTTCATGCATGGTGCATCTTGTGATCTCCTATCTACGTTGCTCAAATCCTAACTACCATCTACAATGGAAGCAAATCTCCTGATTATACAAGAATAAGGAGATAATCATGGGTGGCCTACCATTTTGAGCAACAGGTGGATGGAATGGGCGACTGTGAAAGAACCAAAAGCACAATACAATTTAACATGCAACAACAACAAAAATGACCTAAATGATGCATATGCATATGAAAATGACCTAATGCCTACATTTTAGGTGGAATGATGCATGTTCTACTATTCCATCTCAATGTGAGATAGAATGTCTACAAAACTACATCATGTGCTTATTCTTCCTATTATGTAGGTGAAACAAGTTCCTTTCTCCCTCTTATTTCTACTTATCTTTTTCTTTCTTTTTTTAATTTTTTTGAAGCCCCAATTTTCTCAATTGACAACGAAAATATTTACAAAACATAATAATTTTCTCGGGCTTATTTTCACATAGCTACTATAATTGATGCGTTACAATTTACTTTTCAGAGAGTATAGAACAAGCTACTCGCTTTTCTTATTTTCATAAGAAATAAGGCACATAATGTCCTATATGCTCAAAAATATGCAAAGTGCAACTACATAACAGTAGTTATACAACTACAATGGCATGCACTCTAGAATGTGTGCATGCATAACTGATCTACAAACATTTTTCTTTTTCATTTTTTTATGCAAAATCTAGCTATAATGCAATCCTATCTAAATGACATGCAATCAAGAGATGAAAAATTGTAATGTGCTCCCAGTTCTTATAGTGGACTGTGAATGAAGTAAGGTGGATAGATCACAAGACTAAATGACATAACCATTGGAAAAGATTATATGTCCCTCCTTACTGACATGAGCACAGGGTAACTAAGAGGTTTCTCTCTTCTCACTTCAAATTAAAGTCCCGTTACCGTTTGGTCAGTTTAAGCTCAACATCCATATCCATCCTCATTTCTTGAACCATAAGGATATACAGTTATGATCATATGTTTTAAAGTTGACCTACCCAATTATTTTTATAAGTTATGTGCTCAATTTCAAACAATTCACACATCAGACCCATATGAAAAACATTGAGATGAAACACTTACATTAGACACCCATGGATTACACTAGATAGAAAGTGGGTCCTAAAAAGCTATAAATAAAACAAATTATAAAACTAAAAGAAAAATTGCAAAAAGCTAAGAAAAATGCTCAAATAGAAGAAAATAAAATAAAACTAAGATATAAATTGTTCCATCTCCCCCCAAGCTTGAATTCGACTATGGCCTCAGAGTCAAGAACAAACTCAGAAGGTGGAACAGTGATACCCTGCTACTACTGAGGTGGTAGGTGCAGTGGGTACGGGTGGGTGTGGGGGTTCCACTCCCGATACTGCCCCTGAAAGTTGGAATCATAGGGTGGCATGGGCGGTGGCTGTGGATATACTCCAAAGTAGTCTCTACTCCAGTAATGATCGTAGAAAGGTTGTTGCTACTACTCTATCCTTCCCAACCTGTCATAGACCTGCTATTGGTTGGCAAAGAGCTGGTACTCTTTCTTGAAGATCGCCTACTAATTTTCATAGAGCCTATTCTATGTATTGTGGATCCCTACAAAAGCTGTCTGATGTGACTGTTGCATCGTCTGCTGGGACTCCTGGATCGACCGGAGCATGGTATACATCCCCTGCATAGAATAGGTGTCATCTCTGTCATGGGAGGGCTGTGGTAGTTGTGGTTGAGAAGAAGAGGATGTGCCATAGTTTCATGGATGCTTCCTTGGAGCAACTCATCATCGAAGAGGAATAGTGGCTTCCTCCTCCCCTTCTTCATCAATGTCACCCTCTGGATCCTCCGCTTCTTGAGCTTCTTCTTCCTCCTCATCATCAACATCAATGATCGGCCACCTGTAGCTTTGTCCTGGTCTGATGTTGAAAGCAGGATCGGGTAGTTGCCTCCTCTAAAAGAGTCCTCGCACATGACATGTGGCATAGACAGTGCCATGATGAGCTTCAATGAGGCATGCGTTCAGAAAATGGCTCAAATTGAGTGTGTTCTTACACTCCAACTTTGGTAGCCCAGACAAATCTAGGCCCAAGTACATTGCAATCAGCATAATTAAACCCCCAAAATAAATGGGAGCCGTGCGAGAAACATTCCTATTAACCGCCATTACACGGATGAGGAAGAAAGCTCCAAAATTGATAGGTGTCCGCTCCAGCAGACTATAGAGGAAGAACAGGTCTATCTCCTGAAATTTGCTTTGAGACAACTTTGATCTTGCAAAGAAGGTTTTGGAGATTATCCGGTGAAGAATCTAGACAAAAGGATGCTCAAAATCAGCTACAATAGTGTGGTTCCAGCTGATAGGATACCCCTCGGGTATGGTGACCATCTTCGCATACATTGCTTCATAATCTGCATTGTGCGCTGGCAGGCGGAGGTCGTTATGGGCCCACCCATAAATCACATTGAACTCACGAAGGGTCATTTTATAGTCCTTGTTGTACAGGTGGAAAGAAATGTGCCCCTCTTTCCACTCTGTGTGCGCCGGTACTAATTCATTGGGGATGACACAAATATCTAGAGAGGCCATGAACTCGATGATGATCTCCTTGTAAGTGGGCCACCCGCTGAAGAATGGATGACCGTCGGCGTGGTCACGACAAAACTCAGGGGACTTGCCCAATTGTCCCTGCAGCACATAGGCCATATTGGCCGCAAAATCCAAATCATGGATCAACTTCTGGTATCCATACTGGGTCGGCTCGATGGAGCACTTCCATAGCTCCTCATACACCTTTTTGACCTCCGGCAATGGATGGACTAGCCTCAGGCGAGAGACTAATCCTTGCTGTGGGGAGGGTAGTGCAGGTGGTGCAACCCTAGATGATGATTCTCCCGATCTCACCATGGTTGCATGACAATGACTGAGGAGAAGAAAAGAGAATGGAGCTCGGAGAAGACAATCAGGGCACTCAGAGAAGATTGAGATCCGCAAAGTCGAAGAAGATGCTCGAAGATGATCGTCGGTGGTGATCTTGGTTGCTCTTGGGTGCTCAGGGATGCTAACCCTCAGATGTGGAGGGTAGGCAATGAGATTGTGTGATTAGAATGAAGATTTTCCCTCCTTTTTATAAGGGACAGTCGGGTCTGCTGTCGGTGCATCGATACCATCGACAGTCCCGTCGATGGTATCGACAACTGTTGGAATTGCCCCTCACTGTAATCGACGGTTGTTGACGACTCGATGTGCGGACCTGGATTGGCCTCGTGTCGATGGTAGCAACAGGGTGTCGATACCATCGACATAATCCATGGATAGGCTTTGTGGACTACTCGATGAAAAACTCTGATTGCTAACATGTCATTGATACTATCGACCCATGTGTTGATAGTATCGACACCTGTATGTTCCTTCGAACCCCGTGAAGTTGGAACAATTGAATGTTGCGGTAGACGTGTCGATACCATCAACCAGTGTGTCGATGGTATCAAAATCACTGAGGCAATTCATCTAAAAATCTCCAAAAAATTCACTACCATCGACGAAGAGTCGATACAATCGACGCCCGATCTTGTTTCTTCCTGTTCCAGTTTCGATACCATCGATGAGGCCGTCGATGGTATCAACAGAATGAAATTTCAATAGAATTGTCCGTTGTTACAAATTTGATACCATCGACCCAGATGTCGATGGTATCAACCGTTCCCTAGCTTGCACATTAAACAAACACATCATGGTATCATTTTTAGAGACTAAGTGCCAAATTAATGAAAACTACATAGGAATGCGAAAAATTTAAAGAAACAAACATGTACACTACCAAGGTTGGGTTGCCTCCCAACAAGCGCCTCATTTAACGTCTTGGGCTAGACACATGCATGCTCCTCATTCCTCATTTCATGCCATGAATTTGATCTCATGCACTTTCCTTGTGTAGTCTTCCCCATATTAGTGTTTCAACCTTTGACCATTCACCAAGAATATTCTTTCACCATCTATTACCATGATAGCACCATGGGGTCACACCTCCTCTATAACAAAAGGTCCACTCCATCGCGATTTCAATTTCTTGGGATGCAACTTTAACCTCGAATTGAACAATAGGAAACTCTCACCCTTCTTGAACACTTGAAATTGAAGGTGGCAATCGTGTATTTGCTTTGTCCGCTCCTTGTAGATCCTTGAGTTCTCATATGCATTCATCCTTAGCTCATCCAACTCATTGAGCTCTAACATTTGCTTTCTCCCTGCATCATCCATACTCAAGTTCAACTTCCTTAGCACCCAGTGTGCCTTGTTCTCTAATTCCACCGGCAAGTGACAAACCCGCCTGTAAGTCAACCTAAAAGGTGTGGTGCCTATAGGTGTCTTAAATGCGGTTCTATATGCCCATAGTGCGTCCGAGAGTAATGCACTCCAATTCTTCCTTGAAGAGGCCACCATGCTCTCCAATATCTTCTTAATCTCCCTATTAGACACCTCCACTTGGCCCTGCATCTGCGCGTGATATGGGGTACCTACATTATGCATGACACCATATTTGCTCAATAGTGTAGCAAATTTCCTGTTTGTGAAGTGGGTGCCTCCATCGCTAATGATCATCTGTGGCACACCAAACCTACAAAAAATATGCTCCTTCACAAACATTCACACTACCGCAATGTCATTAGTGGGTACTGCCTCTACCCACTTCGACACATAATCAACATCCATCAAAATATACAAATTGGAATTAGAGGACACAAAGGGTCCCATGAAATCAATGTCCCACAAATCAAATATCTCAACTTCTTGAAATACATTGAGGGGCATCTCTTACCATTTTGAGATGTTACCTGCCCTTTGATATGTATCACACCTCCTCACATAATCAAAGGAATCACGGAAAAGTGTAGGCCAACAAAGACCACTCTCTAATACCTTCGTCGTAGTCCTATTACCCGCATGATGACCGCCGGTGAGCAATGTATGACAGTGACTGAGCACACTATCATATTCACTCTCGGGTACACACCTGCACAAAATTCCATCCCTGCACTTTCTCAACAAAATAGGGTCATCCCAAAAATAATATCTCAGAGAATGGAAAAACCTCTTTTGCACTTGATAAGTCCAATCATATGGAATTTCTTTACATGTGAGAGAATTCACGATATGGGAAAACCAAGGGTCCTTAGATTGAATAGACATGATTTGCTCATCCAGAAAGATCTCGATAATGGGTATGTTGTTATCTCTCTCATCTACCTGCTCTAACCGAGACAAGCGGTCTGCAACCACATTCTCAATGCCCACCTTGTCCTTAATTTCAATGTCAATTTTTTGCAGGAGTAAGATCCACCTAATGAGTGTAGGCTTGTAATATTTCTTTTCCATTAAGTATTTTATGCCGGCATGCTCCATCCATACAACAACTTTAGACCCTACCAAATATTGCCTAAATTTTTCGAATGCAAAAATCACGGCAAGCAATTCTTTTTCAGTGGTGGTGTAATTGAGTAGAGCATCATTCAAAGTCTTAGATGCATAGAAAATAATTGTGGGTTTGTTCTCAAGGTGCTGCCTAGGAACGACCCCCACAGTGAAATCTGACGCATCACACATAAGCTCAAAGGGTTTAGTCCAATCCGGTGTTTGAACTATAAAGAGGTGAGATAAATCCACCTCTCTACTAATAACAATGGTACACAAAACTCAATTTGGATAGTAGCGGAAGATAAAAGTTGACTATGTTCAATTTCAAATAAAGTGTACATAAAAATTTCCCCAATATGGGTGTACATGCTTTATACAAAAAGAGGATCTAAGTAGAAGGAACTAGACTACTCCACTTTTGTCTCCAAGCAACACATCCATCAACCAAGTCCATGCCAACACTACAATCTTCATGCCATATCCAACACCTTGCTCTACATCTGGGTGGTTTGGAAGGCACCCAGCAAAAAGGGAAGGAAAAATAAAAGTATGTGTTACAAGATTATTCTAAGATGGCAAGATAAGAAAAACATGTGAAAGTAGGCTAGGGTTCATTATAAGACGAGACATCAAGGGAATGAGGCCATATATATAAAAGAATATTTCAATAGATGCTTTCCATAAACGATATATAACCAAGGATTTGCATGTATGATTAATATTGACTATCTTAACTAAGTAGGGTTGAGGCACCTACCGAACCTTCAACCAAAAGGGTGAGGGGAGAGTATCACATTCCCAATCACCTGCACATATTTCATGTATGGGGGAGAATAACACATTCCCCAGGGGAGAAATAACACATTCATCAACTATGGGTGGTTGTACATACAAGTACCACTACACTAGCTAATTAGTCTAATAAAATCAACATGCTAGAAAAAGAGTTATGGCAAGATTAAGCAAAGGATTTATATAACATGGCAGTGGGGTATAAAAACCCAAACAAGATAATACTACAACTGATTTTTTATGCATAAATAAATTAGGTTACAAGAATCTTGAATTAGGTCAGATTAAGCCTCATTAGGGAACATAGGAATTGGTATAAAAATTTTCCCAACTAAAATGGTAGATGCACATACCTTTATTCTTTAAAATCTTAGAATCACTTTTCATAACTTTTACACGAGATCAGATCCACTTCCCTAATATGATCATCATATTTATGTATCAAAATTAAGTATACTCATTAAAGATTGAAAACCCTAATATTACTAACTTTTTGCGCAAACCATCGAATTAGACTCCAAAAACCTCACCATCATCTTAGTTAGGGATTTCTAATCAAGATAACATATAATATTGTATATTTTGAAGATATGAACTTTTAGATTGTGAATTTTAGTTAATTAAATCGACTCTAAAAATACGTTTTTGCAAACATCAAAATCAAAACTCAAAAACATTTTTAATGGATAGATCTCGTCTTCCTGATTTCAAAACACTAATAACTTTTAATTTTTGACATCAGGAATAATTTATAGGAATTAATTTATTGCGACCAATCATAGCCTGCCACATAGGCAAGGCATGCGTGCAAAGAGCAAGAGAAGAGGGGAGTGGGCCCCACGCTACTGACCTGGCCCAATGGGCGGGCGGCCCCGCGCCAACCTCGCGCCTGAGCCATCTGGGTCAAAGCGCAACAAAAGACAAGAAGGCCCTTGGCGAGGGTCAGAGACGAAGGGGAAGAATGCGTAAGGCTAAATGCGTAAAACAGTGTGAGGTCATCTTCCCCACTCGAGCGACAGAGAGAGTCGACAAGCTGCTCGGTCGAGGTACAGAAAAATTGGGCAAATCCACGTTTCTTAACCAAATTCCAAGTTTAGGTATGCAAAAGAAAGCTTAGATAAAACCACACATGTTGGTATCTTACAATTGAACGGAGATGAAACAAGGAGAGGAGGAGGGACTCCGTAAGCTTGGTGGTCCTCGGCGGCTAGTTGGGGGTCAAAACGTCCATGAAACGCCAAATTGAAGGCACGAGCGAGTTGCTAAGGCGATGGCGGTCATTGGGGTTGGTATATTTATAGGCAAGGTAACCTATACTAGGATTTAGGTAGGGGAAGGTAGAGAGTGGTGGATCCCAAGTTGGGAATTCCTCTGATATTAGTCTAAACGCAAAAAGTTTGGAATTTATCTGTGCGGAAACTCACAAGGAACTCAACGAAGCAAAAATTAGCAAAAACCATCGAGTAAAACTCCGGATAAATCGATTTGAAAATCAGAGAAACAAAGCACTTGTTGCCTTTTCATTTAGAGGAAGAAGACAACTATGGGTCGTCAGATCAGTGGACCCGGGTCCACGAAGGACTCTGGGCCGTCCGATCTCGCGGATGAAATAAGGAATTATTTCCTTGTTGCCATAAAATTCGACCAAAGTGTCATTTAATTCCTAAATGTTTTTCTCTCTCTTCGTTTGGAGGCTCAAATGTTATCCAAAAATTACCAAATTTTATATTCTGACTTATTTTGACGCGTAGAATCCAAATATGGAGTTAGTTTTACCTTTTGAGAATATTTATTGTGTTAAATAATTCAAAACACATTTTCTCTTTCCTCATTTATTTATGACTCTATGATTATCCAAAAATTGCCAAACTTCACCCATAACTAATATTAAGTATGATGGATACAAATTTATCATTATTTCTATTTTTTGAAGTTGTTTATTGTTTAAAATAATGAGTTGAAAGTTTTCTACACTTTCTCTCTCCTTAATTTATCGTCTCAACAAATATTTTCCAAATTGATTCAAAATTCATCCAAAGGTCTATTGTAACATGTAAAACACGATTTTTGCATTAATATTTTTTTTGAAGACTATTAATAGTTTATTTACTTTATTTAAATTTATCACTTATTTAACCTTTTCATTTATTAATGGCATCTAGAAACTTCCTAAAAATATGAAAATTGGTATACAAGTAATAATAAACGTTAGGAACACGTTTTTGGCATCAATTAATTTTTTTCAACATACATTTAATATTTTCTGTCTTTAAGTCATTTTCTCTCTTCTGAATAAAATAAAATATTAGACATTGACCAAATTAAATACAAATTTTCCCAAAGGCTTATTTTTATGCTTAGATTATGAATCTAGAGTTAGTTTTATAATTTGAGTGCATTAAGTATTTTATTTCACTTTATTGGCATATTTCCTATTTTCTTGTATTAAAGGCATTATATATTTATTTATTATCTAAATTAGATGATACTTGGCCATTAAAAAACTTTTAAGTCAATAAAACGAAATTTATATCCAAATTATCTTCTTGGGTTTCCAATTATAATTTTTGGTGTAATATATTTCGCATTATCCTCTCTTATCCATTAAATCCCATATTACTTCTAATTATTACATTTATCTTCTCCTTTATATAAAATTCGGATTTTCTCTTAGTTCCCTTATTCTAGGAAGTTCTAGAAAGTTCTAGGACGAAATATCTTATTCTTTTTATTGCTTAGTGTACAATTTGCACTTTAGGCACATTATCTAAAATCTAACTGATGTATTTGTGCATACAACCCTATATTAAGAATATATGGGAAACATTTATCCAATAACCATCATAATCTCCACAAATTACACAAAAAGGCCAAAGAAGATAGGAATGAAAGGAAAAGATGAAAAAGAGGACCAAAAAAGCAAAATGCCCAGATTTCGGTATGTTACTGCACTCCACCCCTTAATGAGGATTTCGTCCCTGAAATCACTAGCAATTAGGGAAGGGTGAGTGTACAACCTCACATCACAAAAACTTTAGGTTGTTCCTCCAACCATACAACTTCTACCAAAACTTATACTTCAACTACACCTAAGGGTTTAAAAACTTCACATACAACTCAACATAGGTTGGGTTCTCAAGGATCACCTAGGGTCCATTATTAAGATATTCTTTTTAAGAGATTTAACTTTATTTACATTTTTGACTTATTAACATTATATTCATTATGATAACACATTGTCATCATTATTTTAATTATGTCATGTCACATTCACTTAGTTGCCAAAAAGAATTATATTTCATTATTATGCATAATTAGAGGTTACTCAATTATCTCAACATTCATTATTATATTTGATCATTGTCCTTAATAATTCAGATTTATACTTCATTATCCTCATATTACCTCTTTATTAAGTTATAACAAATTATTTTACATGAAATAAGACATTCTATCCAATTCGTGGTTAAGCATATAATTATTCCAATTAATGTCACATTATTCACTTATATTCATATTAACGTTGTCACAAGGTCACATTATCTTTTTTGCTCACATTAATGTCATTATTAATCATTATTCATATTTATTCATTTATATTATTGATTTTGCACATTTATGTGAATTCCAATAATCTCATATTCATATTGAATCCATTATATGTATTTTAATGATCAAGGTGGAACATATGTCATATTAATGATTTGATTCACATTAAGTGACTAATAACATGTATATTAGTTAACAAGGTAACATGCATTCATATTGATGACTTAATTAATATGTGATTAGATGATCATATATATCATTTATGTGTATCAAAGTATGTTAACTGATTATGACACTTAACATAATCAATGTACCATGAAAGGCATAAGGGTGTATATGTTAAGGTTAGATGATTACAACTTTAGGGTTTAGGTCAACATGACCATTATATTTTTCTTATTCATCCTTATCATGCATTAATTACGAATTATAACCTTACTCATCATATCATTAGGGTTTATTGGTTCATGACATTATTAACATCTTACTTATTGACAATTAGCATTGATATTCATATTATGTGCATTGGATATTTATTAGGGTTCAAGCATATGATTTATTCCTTAGATGATAATTATGTGTTCATTAATATATAAACAAGCACTTTAGGGTTACAACTATTAACATGTTTGGTCAAAACTAATGGTCCGAGCATACTAACATCCTATCTATGGAGTTAGGGTTTCTAAAGATAGATCAAGATGTTATAGGGTTCCATCCCCCTAAATAGGATTTCGTCCTCAAAATCTAACCACTCAAACATTATCAACTAACCATACTCCACCCCTTAAAGGGTTTGACCTACTACACTAGGGTTAAAGGATAAGTCTAACTAACCCATTATCAAGATCCACCATGCTTCCACTACACACTCCGATATTCTCACAAACACCCAAACTCTAAGGTCTAGGTTCAAAGGACAAAAGGAAACTATCTTGGTATCCATCCTCAAATAAATCAAATTAGGGTTCCCAAAGATATACAACATAGAAGTATAAGGCTACTATTGCCTAAAAGCAAACTATTTCGGGCAATTCGTATTAGCGCAGGTCAGGCCGGTATCATATGGGCACGGGAGTCCTCGTATACCAAGATAGTGGTGCAGTGGAAAATTTTTCCAGCCCCCGAAACCCTGATCCTTTCTAGACACCTTTGCTTCAACTTCATGCCCTAATAGTTGCCTAAAGGCAAACCTAAACAACATCAAGTTATGCATACTTTAATTATAAGTATTTTAGGATTTTATTCATCAAGGTTCTAATGTGGAACTATTGGTTCCTAAGTCAACCTATCATCAAGGTAGATCAAATCTAGGAAAACATGTCACTTAAAGGAAACTATGCAAGTCTAGGGTTCTAATTTGGGAGACAAACTGAAATAGTCAAAGATCCGACTACCATTGGCTCTCATACCATGTTGTAAAGAAGTGAAATCAATCCACCTCTTTGCTAATAACAATGGTAAACAAAACTCAATTTGGATAGTAGCAGAAGATAAAATTTTGACTATATTCAATTTCAAATAATGTGTACATAAAAATTTCCCCAATATGGGTGCACATGCTTTATACAAAAAGAGGATCTAAGTAGAGGGAACTAGACTACTCCACTTTTGTCTCCAAGCAACACATCCATCAACCAAGTTCATGCCAAAGCTACGATCTTCATGCCATATCCAACACCTTGCTCTACAACTGGGTGGTTGGGAAGGCACCCAACAAAAAATAAGGAAAAATAAAAGTATGTGTTACAAGATTATTCTAAGATGGCAAGATAAGAAAAGCATGTGAAAGTAGGCTAGGATTCATCATAAGATGAGACATCAAGAGAATGAGGCCATATATATAAAAGAATATTTCAATAGATGCTTGCCATAAACAATATATAACCAAGGATTTGCATGTATGATTAATATTGATTATCTTAACTAAGTAGGGTTGAGGCACCTACCGGACCTTCAACCAAAAGGGTGAGGGGAGAGTATCACATTCCCAATCACCTGCACATATTTCATGTGCGGGGGAGAATAACACGTTCCCCAGGGGAGAAATAACACATTCCCCAACTATGGGTGGTTGTACATACAAGTACCACTACACTAGCTAATCAGTCTAATAAAATAAACATGCTAAAAAAGATTTATGGCAAGATTAAGCAAAGGATTTATATAACATGGAAGTGGGGTATAAAAACCCAAACAAGATAATACTACAACTGATTTTTGATGCATAAATAAATTAGGTTTTCAAGAATCATGAATTAGGTCTGATTAAGCCTCATTAGGGAATATAGGAATTGGTATAAAAAATTTCCCAACTAAAAGGGTAGATGCACATACCTTTATTCTTTAAAATCTTAGAATCACTTTTCATAACTTTTACACGAGATCAGATCCACTTCCCTAATATGATCATCATATTTATGTATTAGAATTAAGTATACTCATTAAAGATTGAAAACCCTAATATTACTAACTTTTCACGCAAACCATCGAATAAGACTCCAAAAACCTCACCATCATCTTAGTTAGGGTTTTCTATCAAGATAACATATAATATTGTATAATTTGAAGATATGGACTTTTAGGGTTATTTTTGGTGATTTTTAGTTAATTAAATCGACTCTAAAAATACGTTTTTGCAAACATCAAAATCAAAACTCAAAAACATTTTTAATGGATAGATCTCGTCTTCCTGATTTCAAAACACTAATTACTTTTAATTTTTGACATCAGGAATAATTTATAGGAATTAATCTACTGTGGCCAATCATAGCCTGCCACGTAGGCAAGGCATGTGTGCAAAGAGCAAGAGAAGAGGGGAGTGGGCCCTATGCTGCTGACCTGTCCCAATGGGCGGGCAGCCCCACGCCAACCTGGCGCCTGAGCCAACCGGGTCAAACCGCAACAAAAGACAAGAAGGCCCTTGGCGAGGGTCAGAGACGAAGGGGAAGAACGCGTAAGGGTAAAAGCGTAAAACAATGTGATGTCGTCTTCCCCACTCGAGTGACAGAGAGAGCCGACAAGCTGCTTGGTTGAGGTACAGAAAATTTGGGAAAATTCACGTTTCTTAACCAAATTCCAAGTTTAGGTATGCAAAAGAAAGCTTAGACAAAACCACACCTGTTGATATCTTGCAATTGAACGGAGATGAAACAAGGAGAGGAGGGACGCCGCAAGCCTGGTGGTCCTCGGCAGCTAGTGTGGGGTCAAAACATCCACGAAGTGCCAAATTGAAGGTACGAGCGAGTTGCTAAGGTGATGGTGGTCATTGGAGTTGGTATATTTATAGGCAAGGTAACCTATACTAGGGTATAGGAAGGGGAAGGTAGAGAGTGGCGGCACCCAAGTTGGGCGTTCCTCGGATATTAGTCTAAACGTAAAAAGTTTGGAATGTATTTGTGCGGAAACTCACAAGGAACTCAACGAAGCAAAAATTAGCAAAAACCATCGAGTAAAACTCCGGATAAATCGATTTGAAAATCAGAGAAACAAAGCACCTGTTGCCTTTTTCGTTTAGAGGAAGAAGATGACCGCGATTCATCAGATCAGTGGACCTGGGTCCACGAAGGACTCTGGACCGTCTGATCTCACGGATGAAACAAGGAATTATTTCCTTGTTGCAATAAAATTCGACCAAAGTGTCATTTAATTCCTTAATGTTTTTCTCTCTCTTCGTTTGGAGGCTCAATCATTATCCAAAATTTACCAAATTTTATATTCTGACTTATTTTGACGCGTAGAATCCAAATATGGAGTTAGTTTTGCCTTTTGAGAACCTTAATGTATTAAATAATTCAAAACACAATTTCTCTTTCCTCATTTATTTATGACTCTATGATTATCCAAAAATTACAAAACTTCACCCATAACTAATATTAAATATGGTGGAACTAATTTGTCATTATTTCTATTTGTTGAATTTGTTTATCATTTTAAAGAATGAGTTAAAAGTTTTATACACTTTCTCTCCCCTTAATTTATTGTCTCAACAAATATTTTCCAAATTGATTCAAAATTCATCCAAAGGTCTATTTTAACATGTAGAACACCAGTTTCGCATTAATATTTTTTTTGAAGACTTTTATTATTTTATTGAATTTATTTAAATTTTATCACTTATTTAACCTTTTAATTTATTAGAGGCATATAGAAACTTTCTAAAAATATGAAACTTGGTATTCAAGTAATAATAAACGTTAGGAACACAATTTTGGCATTAATTGATTTTTTTCAACATACATTTAATATTTTTGGTCTTTAAGTCATTTTCTCTCTCCTAAATAAAATAAAATATTAAACATTGACCAAATTAAAAAGAAATTTGCCCAAAAGCTATTTTTATGTTTAGATTACGAATCTAGAGTTAGTTTTATAATTTGAGCACATTAAGTATTTTATTTCACTTTATTGGCATATTTCCTATTTTCTTATATTAAAGGCATTATATATTTATTTATTATCCAAATTAGATGATACTTGGCCATTAAGCAACTTTTAAGTCAAGAAAACGAAATTGATATCCAAATTATCTTCTTGGGTTTCCAATTATAATTTTTGGTGTAATATATTTCGCATTATCCTCTCTTATCCATTAAATCCCATATTACTTCTAATTATTGCATTTATCTTCTTGATCACCTCCTTTTTGACGTCCTCCATCATGATGGGGTTGAGGCGACATTGTGGCTGAATCATAGGTTTGGCTCCTTTAGCGAGTTAGATCTTGTATTGGCAAAGAGTAGGGGAGATCCCCTTGATGTCAGAAATTGACCACCCAAAAGCACCATCGTGGTTCTTCAACACTATCATCAACTGTTCTTCCTCAGCAGAACTCAAATATGTCGAAATTGTCACCAGTAGCTTTGCATTAGCCACTAAGAATGCTTATTTCAAGTGAGGGGGCAACGACTTAAGCTCTAACTCTGGCGGGCTGACCAAAGAAGTTTGAAGCAGTGGTGGCAGTAATCCTAGCTCTTCATAGTGCTTGGCATAGTAGCAAAGAAGCACTTGAAGCATCTTAACACATTCTTGTAATGACATACTTCTCATCCAATAATTCATTATGTTAAACAAACAAGCTTCAAGAGGTAATTGTGGGTATGAGTCAAGCATGGAGACTGATGTAGCTTCATCCTCAATAGACGGTGAGACTTCATCTTCCTCGTCATTGGGATAACCCACAACTTTAACAAGAGAAACCACTTTTGTTTGTTCCATGATGTCCACAACAATTGTTCCCTTATCTACCTTCGTCATGACGTGAGCCATATCAAGAAATGGCTTCCCTAAGCAAAGAGATATGTTATGATCAAAGTGCTTCACTTTGTGACATTGCTCATTCACTTGTGACTGCTTTGAATTTGGTGACATGACTATCTTGAATCTATCATCAGTTATACCCATTGTCAACCGACCTCTACCCATCTCTAATATCATATCGACAGTGTCTTGGAAAGGTCTACCTAAGAGCAGCTCATTCCCTTGCCCAGCTTTCATCTCTATGACAACAAAATCAGCTGGAAACACGAACCTGTCAACTTTGACTAAGACATTCTTGTAAATTCCATACGGCCATACCACAGTATTGTCCGCAAGTTGAATTGTCATGTTGCTTTGTTGAGATTACTTAAGACCAAGATTTTTGAATGTAGAGAGGGGCATCAAGTTGATACTTGCTCCGGAATCACACAGTGCTTCACCAAATTTCACCTTCTCAATATAGCATGAAATATTGAAACAGCTCAGATCTTATCGCTTTGGTGGCAATTTTCCCAGAATAAAGGTGCCGACATGTTCCTTAAGCACTACCACCTTAGTGTATGGAATCTTCCTCTTCTTGGTAATTATATCCTTCAAGAACTTACCATAGGAGGGTATCTTCTCAATAGCCTCTAGCAAGGGAATATTGATCGAAAGTTTCCTAAATCTATCCAGAAACTTTTTGAACTATGCATCAACTTTCTTTGCCTTTAGACTATTTGGATAAGGAACCAAGACAGTATGTACCCTCTGATGTGGTGGCACATAAGGTGTCCTCTTCTCAGCCTCTTTCTCTGCAATGGGCTCTTCTGTGGCCTTCTCTGCATCATCCTCTACTATCTCTATAACTACGACATCCTCTGCGGCCTCACCTCTGTCTTCTTGATGTGATGTGCTTTGTTCATCGACCTTGGAGTTTAAAAGTTTCTTTCCACTCCTCAATAGAATGGCCTCAGCTTGATGGTTCTTTCTGGGAACATCAGTATTCCCTGGGAAACCTTGCATCTTGGGCTGCTTTAGACTCGCAATCTCTGTTGCCATCTATGCTAAAGATGTTTCAAGTGTCCTCATTTGTACCCCATGGCTTTGTAGCTTCTGCCCAAACTGATTCATAAATTCCCCTTGAGTTTGCAGCTGCTTGCTGAAAGTGCTCATGAGTTCTTGGTTTTGTTTCACAATTTTATTGAGCAACTCATTACTCTTCTCCTCTGTAGTAGGTTGTGGTTTGGCATCCGGATCCTACAGAAAGTTATTGGCATCCTTCCATGAGAACTTCTTATCCTTCCTCCAAGAGTAATCATTATTCATGTACCCTTGTTGTAGGCACATAAATTTGACTTGTGCCTCATTATCAGATCCTTCATCCTCTTTTTCTAGAAATCTCTTTGCTATCAGGTCCATCTTCTCATTTAGATCTTTAATTGACTTTGATTCCCCTACAATTCTATTTTGTTCCGGTGCATCTCTATTGCCCCACGACTGCTTCTTGGCCATGTTCTTCAAGATCTCCCAACACTTTGTACCTGTGTTGTTCAAGAAGAAGCCCGAGCCCGCTGAATCTAAGTTGCTTCTGTCATGCTCATTGAGAGCAAAGTAGAAAATTTTAACTTGCTTGTCCTTGTCCATCCCATGATGTGGGCACTTCCTTAGCATGATCTGAAAGTGCTCCCATGTCTCTGAATAAGTCTCACCAGCCTTTTGACATAAGTTATGGATCTTTCTCACAAGGGCATTCGTCTTCTCGGGCGGGAAGAATCTCTCAAAAAAGACCTCTACCATATGGTCCCAGGTCTTGATGCGCTCGTCATCGAGATTCTACAGCCATTCACGTGCATTTCCCGCTAGAGAACTGGGAAAAAGCTTTAAGTAGAGTGCTTCTTGCGGGAACATGTCAATCTTTATCATATCACAATTTTCCACAAATGTGCAGATGTGGGCCACCAGGTCTTCATTGTTCAGCCCATGAAATGCATTAGAATTGACCAAGTTTATCAGTGACGGATCAATATTGTATGTAGGAATGTTGATAGCCTACTTTTTGATCGGCCCCTTGGACGCGGATGAGGAAGAAGCCTTGATCATCTCCCATATTGTATGTTCATTAGCCATTACTTCGGGTTCAAAATCTGTGTCTAAATCTTCAGGTATATTGTGGATATGCTCCTCCTCGTCACCCAATCCCAAAGGTGGAATCTCAGGTGTCGACTATGCGTAGTCTGCACTACGCGTCTTCACCATGCACTAGTACCTGAAATGTGAAAAATTGATTAAGTACAATGCTAGACGAATAAAGAATTTGAAAGATAGACAATTTACTCTCAATCATAAAAATTATTAAAACTGTCCTAGAGTGGGAGCTTGTAGCACTCGTAGTGTCAAAAATTATCGTTTCCACGGCAACGACGCCAAAAACTTGACACGACTTTACCGTGCGTATAACGCAAGTGTACGTGTCAATGTAATATAGGCCTTGTGAGGCCCGAGTCGAACACAGGGAAATGTAATTATCGGTAGACTACTTCAAACTACTCATGATCAGCTAAACCAATTATAAAAGTTGGAAGTTATTTTGAAAAAGAAAAATAAAAACAAAAGAAAACAAAGTAGTCGATTGAATGGTTGGTTTAATCAATTCAAAAGAAATCTCTAGGATTGCGGTTTCACCGTGGGTTCTTGTTGTACTAATTCCTTCACAATTATCACAACTCGTCTCCCTTTCTGGATAGTGGCCTATAACCAGAATTGCTCGCTTATGTGATACAATTCACTACCTTAATCTAGGTCGGTTCCACGCCAGTAGTAACCTATGCCCTAGACTAGGTGCATGAAAAATATGTCTCTGGGTTCCCACCATTAACCGTACATCACCTTTTCCAAGGGATTTATTAGTTAATGTGATTATTGCCTCTTTTTAACCGTTAATTCTTCATCAAAAGCAATTACAGGTATCAGATTACCATTATGGTGATCAAGCACAATGATAGCAATGGAGAGAATGATATCATACCACAGATTTGAGGGACAAATTATAAACTATGTAAGAAGAGTCATACAACGAGCTACTCCTAGTCCTAGAGACAAAGGGGATTAGCCCTGCATGTTCATCTCAATGCAAAACACCATGAAGGAATGAGAAAACATGGAGAAAATGTGGATGGAGATGGTGTAACCCATGAATGGAAAAGAATTAGGTGATCCTCGACACGAGATGAGCATTCTACAGCATTCTGGCGATGAAAAGCTCCGTCTACATCTCTGGAATCTCATGGGGCATAGCTCTCGGCTCCGTCTTCGCTCTATCCTCCTTCGGGATTTGTGCAATGCAATCGAACGTGAATGAAGGCTTTGGGACATCTTTTCCCAGGTATAGGTACCACTTACGGATGCCAAAAGAAGGTAGTCATCCAATTGAAGTCATGATGGACAAAACTCTTATCCGACGGCGTCGATACCATCGACGGGATGTCGATGGTATCGACACCTTAGGGTACCGATGCTTTCTTCAATTTCTGGAAGCCGCCTGATGGCATCTTTATACCATCGACTGTTCCTGTCGATGGTATCGACGGGATAATATTTGGCTCGTTGTTGGACTTTTAGGACCATTGAAAAAGTTTTGATGGTATCAAACTATCTTCTTCCTCTCCGGCTTTGTCATTGTTGCTCTGTCGATGCTATCGACAGGTCCAGAATTGTGAATTTCCTAAAAATGAGAGAAAAACACAAATTAAATTCGAGAAATATGATAATCTATAAAAAACAATGTAAAACAAGATGAATTTGATGCAGGTAAGGATAGTAGTCTAAAGGAATTTAATCATGCGATATTAACCACAAATATGACCAATAAGTGCAAAAAATGAGTGTAAAACTAGCCTATAAAAGTGACTCAAAACTCCTGCATCAGTTATTTGTGTAGAGGTCTTATCTTCTCTCTTAAGCAAAGAGGTAATGGAGGGGATGATCCATGGGGCTAGAGTATGCCCACGAGCTCCACATATTACACATTTGTTCTTTGCTGATGATCATTTGCTTTTCTCTAGGGCCAACCTCAATGAAAGCTCAACCATAGATGATTTAATTAGCTTGTATGAAAGAGCTCTTCTGGATAAAAAATTAACCTCAACAAATATGAGGTCTCATTCAGTCCTAATGTGAATGATCCCATGTGAGAATCCATTACAAACAAACTACATGTCACAAGGGTAGATAAACATACCAAGTATCTGGGGGCTACCAACATCTTTGGGGAGATCTGAAAAAGACATGTTCAGCCATATTAAAGACAGAATATGAGCCAAACTCTAGGGTTGGAAGGAGAAGTTCCTCTCTAGAGCAGGCAAAGAAATCTTAATTAAATTTATTATCTAGGTAATCCAACCTATGTGATGAGCGTGTTTAGACTCCTGGAGGGATTGTTGGATGAGATCCAAAGCATGATAGCTTACTTTTGGTGGGGAGTGAAGGGAGCAAAGAGAAAACTTCATTGGAAAAGTTGGGATGCCTTGTGCAAGCCTAAGCATAAAGGAGGTATGAGCTTTAGGAATCTCAGTGATTTCAACCAAGCACTGATTGCCAAGAAAGCATGGAGACTTCTCAAGCATCTGGATTCTCTAGCTGCTAGAGTCATAAAAGCAAAATACTACCTAAACAACTCTATGTTGGATGCCAGGAGAGGCTTTAACCCAAGCTTCACGTGGAGAAGCATCTGGCGTGCTAAGGCACTGCTTTGTGAAGGTCTTGAGTGGATGATTAGATG
Source organism: Alisma plantago-aquatica (assembly GCA_963693085.1). Lineage (NCBI taxonomy): Eukaryota > Viridiplantae > Streptophyta > Magnoliopsida > Alismatales > Alismataceae > Alisma > Alisma plantago-aquatica. The sequence goes on along the minus strand of OY856409.1, from coordinate 1,680,097,164 downwards.
CATTTTGACACATGGGGATGACTGTGAGAGATGTAGATGAGATTTATGCCTTCTACTGGAGTTTGATATCTAGGTCACTTGATAAGTGATACTGAGAAAAGCATGTGCATGCACATGTGAATCAATATATGATATTGAGGTCACATATATCTCTGACAATATGACCTAGTTCAAGGAACATGGATTGAACATTGATAGGATTATGATTTCATGCCTTGAGATGAATTTAGATATCAGAAACAAAGGAATTATACAATCACTATAACGCCAATCACAAATTGTAGGTTGAAGTTGTTCTCCAACTTTCCAATTACTTGGGTAGCAATGATGTGTTAGTAGATGCCACTCTTTGCTTGTGATATCATAAATGGGTTATGGACATACACTTCCAACATAACTTGGAACCTATAGGGTCACATACAAGATACACTTGGAATAGGAGTTCATTCATGAATATGGTTTAAGCTTTATTAGTAAAGAGTTAGGTATTCAATTTAAACAACATTAGTTGAATATTGACTGAATGAACTATGAATGGACCGGTTCAAGTGATGAACCAATCATTTCAGTGTGTCAGGTCAAATGAACTGACTTTGTCAATTCTATACTATGAACCGACCAGTTCAGGAAGTGAGCCGATCGGCTCAGGTCCATGAACCGACCAGCTCAGGTTGTGAAGTGAGTGGTTGGTGGATCAATTTGATTGATTCAAGGATTTATGTTGACATCATGTTGTGATTTAAATCAAATATTAATTGCCAATACAATTGTGATTGGGAAACATGATGAAACAATCAATTCAAGGGTTGAATCGATCGACTCACTTTCCAACTGATCAGTTAACCTATGAAATGACCATTTTTGCCTCTTACAAGTTATAAAAATTCATAAAATTCTGACCGCTTCTGCTCCCACTCAGACTGGGAACCCTAACCCTGAGCCTCCTATAAATAGAGGGGAGTTGGGGGCTTCTCATAACACATCTCAATTATCTCTGATAATTGTTTATCTTCTCTGGTTGTGGTAACTAAGAGAACGCAAGAAAGTCCTACCCGCCAAAGGGAGGGTTAGCAAGGGAGAACAATTGTGGGAGAGCAAGTTGGTGCTAGTACACCAGCAAAGAGGGCAACTCCTTCTTGGTTGTTCTACTAGAACAACAAGAGTTACTGCTAGTTTGTGTGGAGAATGTAGAGGCAAGGAGCTTTTCTCACTAGGAGGACAATGTCAAACTACTACATGTGGGGATCAACCAGAAGTTGTTGTTGATGTCGTTTGAGTGTGACTTGAAGAAAATTGCATACTAAAATGAGGAAATAGTCTCTGAACTTGCTCTAGGACTAGGTATGACCTCCTAAACCATTCTTCCCATTACATAATTGTTGACGCAATTGTTGTTGATTGGGAATATGGCAGGTAAATGTTTTTTCCGCTGCCTATCTGATGCCATGTTTCCCTATAGTGGTATCAGATCCACATCAATTTACTATGTTTTGAGATTTAATCTATATGATTAGATTTTCATTTTCATCTTTTATTATTGCATATGATGCAAACATTTAAAATGATTGATGTGCATATCTGATTAAAGACCACATATGATCCCAAACTAATATATATATGATATGATATACATATATGCAATTTACATGTGTCGCCCTTAAATCATTTTTGATGGTGGATGTATAGCATGGTTATGGTAAATAAACCAAATTTTTGTGTGTGGTAGAATGGTTTATTTTATTCCTATTTTATCTCAATTTGCATACCAAGCCTCTACTTCTTCTTCCCAATGTAAAAGTATTATTCTTTCCTACCTTTACTCCCCTCAAATGTAACTAGAGGTTTCTCATTACCATGTAATAATTTCATACCAATAGAATAGATTCTTTTCTTGCCATGACGAAGAAGATGTTCAACATTAGGCTAGCCGACCATTTCACAAGACGAGCCAACCATTTGGGGGACCAAGGAGGAAAACCTTAGGAGACAAATGGATTGGCTGGTATCCCAATCGACAGTTTGGAGGCATCCAAATATTGGTTGGTTAGGAGGCCAGACGACCAATCTAACAGACCAACCGACTGATTGAGAGGTGAGCCGACCAGTTCAAGGGTTGAACCGATCAACCTGGATTGGTTCAAGCACATTAGTATGTCTCAAAGGAATTACATTAGTATGGCCATAACCATTGTTAATATTTTACATTACATGTTTATTTTTGTGGGATATAGCAAGTATATGATATGTACTATAGTATGTAGTAATTGGATATATATATATAGATATAGATATATAGATATAGATATAGATATAGATATATACATATACATATATGTATATATATATATATATATAGAGAGAGAGAGAGAGAGTCAGGCTAGAATACACTCGAGTGTATATGGAGCAGAATACACTCAAGTAGTTTTTCATGATGTAATATTTTTTTGAAAATCTAATCCATTGATATTCTTAAACATCTCGTGAACAACTCATATGCAAAATTTGAGCACATTTGGATATGTATAGCTCATGTTATGAAGACCGCAAAAAATTATGCATTTCGAATTAGTTTCGCGTGTCGATTTTATTGCCCTTGGATGAGTGACTTACACTCATCCAAATGGGCTCAAAATTTGTATGTAACCTAGTTATAGTATGACGGTGAAGATCAATGGTTTACATTTTGCAAAAAATAGTCTTGATACACAAACATACTTGAGTGTATTCGTGCAATCCGTACACTCGAGTGTATTCTAGCCTGACTCTCTCTCTCTCTCTCTCTCTATATATATATATATATATATATATATATATATATAGTGTCAGGCTATAATATACTCGAGTGTACAAATTACGTTGTACATCCCAATGGTGTTTTCCTATGTAGACCACCTTTTTCTAAAATCTAATTTGAAATCCCTAATTTTTCCATCCTTTAGATGCATGACCTATAAGTGTCCAAATGAGATAAAATTTATTATATGGTATGTTCTTAAGATATTTAAGAAGATCAATGGTTTAGATTTTTCAAAAAGTTATTGCATCTTTAAAAATTACTGAGGTTTACACTAGCCTGACTATATATATATATATATATATATATATATATATATATATATATATATATATGCAATCCCTCAATCAAACATATTAAGTCTAAGATGCTTACCATTAGAAACACATATGAAAATCTTGATCAATTATGCACAGGCATTGCAAGCGTGGTGCGTTATCTATCTCATAGAAGTGTGATGGTAGTTATGTGGGTCTATCAAGAGGGGTGCATTTCTATCATGTTGGCTTTTGGGTTAGGCTTAACTGAAATGAGTTTAAGCACCTAGAAGCATGCAAATGACTATGGCAAGGAGTTATGCTTACCATCTATCCAATAATTTTATAAGATGCAAATGGAAAATCATGCCTACCTTAGTGATTGATTATGGACGATGGTATTGGCTGGGTAATAATTGAATTATTTTGATCATAGCAGATTACAAGTTTTTGCATTGAAATCTTCTGAATAGATAATTGAGGGTTATAAATTTGAACAAAATAAAGAGAGTGATAGTTAATATAAAGTCTTAATGAAACATTGTAAAATTTATACAAATAAAATCAAATCAAAATTGAGTTTTTGACAAAATTGCAAATTTCTCTTGTAGAATCAAATGGCAACACACAACAAGACATTTCCTTTACTATCCGTCCTTGATAAGGACAAGTTGACTGGGAATAACTTCCATGTCTAGTTCAGGATGTTGAAATTTTGTTCTCACACAGGTGCACAAGCTCTATGTCCTAGAGACACCAGAGCCAGAAGAACCTCTACACAATCCACCTAAGGCAGACAAGGATTCTTACATGAAGCACACTAAAGATGTCATTTATGTCAAATGTCTAATGTTTTGCTTCATGAACTATGAGTTGCGGAGACAGCATGAAAACATGGACGTTATTGAGATGGTCACACATCTTAAGTACATGTATCAAGACCAAGCAAGATAGGAGAGATATGATGTCTCTAAGGTGTTGTTCAAACGTAATATGGTTGAAGAAGATCCAATAGCTCCTCATGTTCTCAAGCTCATTGGGTATGTGGAGAACCTTTCTAGAGTGGGATTCCCATTGGGTTAACAGTTGGCCACTTATAGTATTATACAGTCTCCTCCAGAGTCATATAGTTAGTTTGTCATGAACTACAACATAAATGACTTTGACAAGACGTTGACAGAGTTACTTGGCATGTTGAGAATAGCTAAGGCACATCTAGAGGGGAAGTCTAAAAACAAAGGCAAAGACAAAGCTAAGAAGGGTTCTAAGGCTGACTAGAATCCCTATTCTTCAACACTCAAGGCAAAGTGAGGAGTGAATATGTTACACCCACATCCCACGATTACCATTAATCATGAGATTAGGGCATAAGTTTGAGGATTATACTTAATACAAAGTTCACTCCCAACTTTTTCTTTTTCCTTTATCTCAAACTCTCTTTTTTCTGTTCGCATTCACTCACATAAACAAACTTGACAAGGGAATTAAACCTAGTTTACTCAAATATGATCTCAACATTAATGATACACATCCATACATTCATTTTGTTCCTCACACTTCCATGTACATACAAATGATAACTAGGTTTATACTCTATCATTAAGGAAACAAAGATACAAATCATCATTTAGAATTCTCTCTCAACTCTATACAAGGAGCTATAGAGACAGGGACTGACTGGACTTAACTAATCTGATAGTTAACTCCTATGGCAGATCTATGTTGATGCATTGACATCTTCAGTCTATGAGTTATCCCTAATAAAACATGAGTAGAGGGGTGAGCCTACTCACTCAGTGAATGAGTACTTCAAAGAAACCATCTAAAGAACTGATATAATTACAAATATACTGTTTTGCAACTAATATCAATTATACCAGCAGTAAGCTTTAAAGAGACTAATCATTCACAAACATAAATATGACAGAATACTCTAGACATCTACAAGAGTGAATCAATATATTCGCATGCTTGATTGATCATAAAGAATACTAATAATCCAGAAACATACAAAGAATAATTGAATAACGACACACCCTTGGTTAACCTCTCATTCATCTTATTATGCATCAGTAGTAATATACAAATATCTAAAAAAATTTCTAATTATTCTCTTTGTAATCTTTCATTAAATTTGACTTGACCTGACTACTAAACTGACTACTACTATGTTGGCCAACTAAACAAAACCGACTGATCTAACTAATGTACTCTTTATCTGAACTCAATTGAACTCAATTAAATTTTCTTTTTTACTTTTCAGCTGAAATCACTTGGATTGTACCATCCAAGCAAAAGCCACTACTACGTGACTTATCGTACACGTCTTAAGGTAAAACCAGGACCTTAAGACTACTACTAACTACCTCAGCCTGCAACGAGGTTTCCACATCTGGCCTAACGATGGCTAAACAACATCCATAAACTGTACCCCCTTGTCCTAGGTACTCAGGAGGGGTGCCTCTGGGCTAAAAAGCCTCAACTCTACATAATGCGGTTCCACTAGGGTTGACATGCAAAACGAAGTAACTTCCAGAAGAAGTAGGTCCAGACGATCTTATATGAAATATATGTACTATTCATTCAGATAAAATATATGTACATGCAAAACAAAGTAAATTCCAGAAGACCTTATCTGAAATATATGTATTATTCATTCAGATAAAATAATCACTTGTAACTAAGGAGATTCAACTAGACAAACCTCTTTATTCAATTATACAACAATTTTAGTCATAGCCGAAAACCCTAGATTTTGCTATTTTCGTATAAACTCTGCAATTACTTCAGGAATTCTCATTTCGATAATTTGCATGCATTTCTAGTATGATTTATCAACTAGAATCCATCACAATAGCGAAATAATCTTATTTCATATCATCTCGCAAAAGCTAGGTCAAAAGGGCAGTTTAGGGTTTGTAGTTGCATACAAAACAAGTAAATATTATTGATCATTTAACTCATTTTTGTACAGTCTACTATTTAAAGGAAGTACCCACTCACCTTAAGGTGTGAAAACACCTTAAAACTGCAGCACATCTCTGAAAATCTCAAATTCATATCAAAAGCTTAGCAAATCACCATATTCTTCTTCCTTTCAACCTGGAAACCCTAGAAATGGGTGATTATGAAGAAAGAGTAAGAAAAGGGGAAGATTTGCTACCATTTTGAATCAAATCAGAGGAGGGATGGAATATTGACATGTGAGAGAAGATTCACAATGAAATCCTATGCAAAGAAGCTGAAATTACTTGATTTCATCATACCTCGAATAAATTTCTTCTCTTAAACCCTAACTCTCCCTCTCTATCTAGGATTTTGTTTCTCTGGAATGGATCATAAAATATGAGAGATAATTGGGTGCTATCTTTCTCATATAGAGAAACTTAGGTGCTTGGGTAATTTCATCATTAACCCCTCACTATACTTTTTCTTATTTCAGCAAATTTTTCTGTTATAAAAAAGTTATTGTAATTCATTTTTTTCAGAGATCAAACATCCTCTAAAAATTATGAAAATTTAGAATGATGTTTGAAATGTAATTCAACAACTCCAATATAAATTTCAGATCATTTGGAGTTAACTATAAATAATTAAAAATAAAATACTATACTGCTAAACAACACTCTGTCAGCATTTCGGTCGAAGTATAGTTTGACTGAGAACCACATTCAAAGAACCCCAAATATTCTGAAAATTTTCTCCAATATGCATGTTTGAGATATGCATATCATGATCAAAATTAAATTAAATAAAAAATTCGTAGAAAATATGAAAAATTATTTACCACATTGTTATCCTAATCAAATTCCATATTCATGTACTATCAAAACCCTAATTTTTGACGATTAGGGTTTACATTTCTCAAACCCTAATTCTTCTAACTAAAATCATAATTAGTGTTTCTTCTTACGTTTGAAACATCACAATTGAGCTACTATCATTAATCTATTCTAAATGATGTTCAATCTAATCAAGCATGTAATCATTCAGGCAAACCCTAGTTCACCAATTAAGCACAAATATGATCATTACAATTCTCACTCCCTTAAAAAGTTTCGTCCTCGAAACATACATACACAAACAAAGTATATTCAAAGCTTCTTTAAGTTTCTGAAATCTTATGTGTCACTATACTCTTGTATTTCATATTTGAATGTTATTTTCAATATTGAGTCATTTGTTTCTCTTCTAATCACAACATATTTTAAGTCAAACTTCTCAATCATAGCCAAAGAATATTTTTTTGTCATAATCGGTTATAGGAAAGAGATAGATAAACAACTATTTTTTTATGACATACCCTATTGAGATGTTACCTAGGTACTAGTAATCTGATCCTACTATCTTAATTCATACACATCAATATGTACTTATTTTTCTACATCAAATCAGAATTATTAAAGACAATTCACCTTTTTATTTTGAATTTCACTATTCTGCCACTTTAATAGAAAAGCACTCATGAACTACAAGACTAGAAGTAACAACAATTGTATAAAACTGAGTCAGACTACTTATATGAATTATTGAAACCATAAAGCTCATTCCAGTTTAGTATATTGCTCACACAGGTACAATTGAAGTCATATGTAAAAAAAAATTTCATCCATTGAAATGCCTTCAACAAACTATACTTCTTTAAAACAAATTCACATATTGCTGATAGCCATTTGTTTTCTCTGATTTCTCTTCTTATGCATTACAACTTCTTCTTACTTATGTTTCTCATTCTGATCATCTAGAATAAACATCCCTAACATTGAAACATTCAAGGTAAGAGTAGATTATTCATCATTCTTTCTATCACTACAAGAATTTCTTTTAGATTACACTTTGCTCATGTTGCACTTCTCCTTTTATTCATATCACACTTCTTATCTTTCAAATCTATTTCATATCCTTCATTCATATTCATTTCCATATTGTTTATCTATCTTTCACATTTGCAACCTTTAAACCCATGAACACTATAACTGCTATTTTCTTCTCATATTGATGATCTCATGATTTTATTTTATAGAGATGTTCATGCTTAAGGTCAAATGACTATTGACATCCCTTTAGTTGTTACAACCCTAAACTATCTAGGGTTTGATCCTTATCAATAACATGATGTTATTATGACATGATTTTACTCTCTTATTTCGACATGCAAACCTTAGCTCTCTTGAGGTTTACTAAAGTCTTCCTTATCTTTACCAGTTGAATTTTCTTTATCTTACTTGACCATTTTGATAGATTACTTTCTTGATCTACCCTGCTAGGGTTTCATCATCATATTATGCGTCATTAATTTATTCAGTAGATGTGTCTCTCATGACAGTTGTGTATCATTTATGATTTATTTCATTATCACTTCATTCCATGTTACACTCACTAAGGAGGATACAGAAGAGAATCTGATTTTGACACATAGAATTATAATCTTTGAGTATTCACTTAACATGATTCTCATATTAGTCATCATCAAGGAGACTGGACTATTTCACATTTCCTCACATCTCACAATCTCTCTCTTTTATCATCTATATTACTCCCTCATGTTTCAGCCCCTTCTTTATTTTCTATCATCGACTACCTATTTGCTACTCTTCCCTATGCCATTATTTACTTTTACTTATCTCTTATGATCATGGTTCTCACTCTTGTGTATGATTCCATATTCCATGTCATATAAACTTTCTTATCATCCTTTTACTTTTATCTGGTTAAAATTTTAAATCAATATTCTCCCTACTAGTTTCATCTTATGCATAATACATTACATGTCCTTCATTTCGAATCAAACGGCTCATGTAGGGGTTAACTATAGTTTTCTTTCAATCATGCCTTTATATTCTGAATACAGTTTACCTTTATATGAGTTGTTCATTCATTTAGCTGCACCTTTGTTCTTCTTTTAAGAACTAGTTCCATTTCATCACTAGGAACCTATTGAACACACTTGATGTCAACTAGGTTGCTACAAAATAGAGGCATTGAATTAAAAGCTAGTAAGGATGAATACTTTGAACTTTATGATAAAAGTACACATTCCATGCTCCTCATTATATCATGTAACCCTTCTTTCTAAATCAAACTCATCATATCCATCACTTTCTTTCATTTTTGTTTCATCTTAGTTTGTTATCATAGTCTTATAATTTACATGTTTATTTAGTTCTCTTCAATTTCATTTTTCTGAACTTCACTTCTATGTACTTATTGCATACTTAACTTTTTTTTCCTATTTTCCTTTTGTTGTAGAGTACATAAGTACATTTTACTCAATTATATGATCCATTCATTCTAATTAATTCTTTCTGTCTTGAATTTCCATGTAGTTTTCTCTTATCTTTCTTTGATCTTAGATTGGTAAAGTGCCACTATTAGTTATATAGTTTAGTTCTCTTTATCCATACTTTCTTCTTCATTTTGTATGTTACATTCTAATGTATGTCTTGTATCTATATCCCTCTTCCTTCATTCCCAACTAAGGGTTTCTTATCTGAGGCCCCAAAGTTGGATCTCAAATATCAATTCCAATTGATTCTTAACTATTCCAAGCTTTCCCTAATATTTCAACATCTTAGTGTATGTACATTCTCACTATGATGTGGGTCTGATTTATCTAGAGTCTACTCTTATTATATTGTTAATAGGAGTCTTCAGATCCTAGTAACGCATCCTGCCAGATGGACCAGGCTGAACTTGTAGTCCTGAAGCCAAGAGATACTCGGGATTAACCAACTCCTATTCATCTCAAACATGTGGAAAGAATACACAATTAGGGTAGACTCATTTAAACATAACTTCTGGTCTACTTGATACAAAGAATAACTGAATCAACTTCATAATACACAACTTTCTAAAAGAACCATATATATTCTACAAACTGATAATCTGAATTCATATATATAAGAGCATTTCAATTGACCTCCAATAAAAGAAGTAATATAAAGCAAGAGTTGTATCTCATTATATTCTTATGCTCAATTCATTCATTTCTTTCCAATCTTCTAACCCTAATATTTGTAGGGTTTCTCTCTAGCCCATCCTTCCTCTAAATACCTAGCCAGGGCATCCAGAGAAGAATAGACAGAGTAGCTTGATACTGGTCAACCTAAGTAATCAAATAACAGACCAGGGTATCTAAATACTTAGACCTCCCAAAGCTATAGATGCATCACCTCCTAACTGCCACACTAATGACTCTGAATTTCTATCATAATGGTCCCAAACAACTCAGCCTAAGCTTTGATACCAATTTATTACACCCACATCACACGATTACCATTAATCATGAGATTAGGGCATAAGTTTGATGATTATACTTAATAAAAAGTTCACTCCCAACTTTTTCTTTTTCCTTTATCTCAAACTCTTTTTCTTTTCTTTTCACATTCAATCACATAAACAAACTTTATAAGGGAATTAAACCTTGATTACTCAAATATGATCTCAACATTGAATATACATCCATACATTCATTTTGTTCCTCACACTTCCATGTACATACAACATGATAACCATGTATATACTCTATCATTAAGTAAACAAAGATACACATCATCATGTAGAATTTTCTCTCAACTCTATACAAGGACCTAGAGTGACAGGGACTGACTAAACTTAACTAATATCATACTTAACTCGAGTGGCAGATCTATGTTGATGCAATGAAATCTTCAGTCTATGAGTTATCCCTAAAAAAATTATGAGTAGAGGGGTGAGCCTACTCTCTCAGTGAATGAGTACTTCAAAGAAACAATCTAAAGCATTGATATAATTACAAATATACTATTTTGCAACTGATATCAATTATAACATTAGTAAGTTTTAAAGAGACTAATCATTCACAAACATAAATATGGCAGAATACTCTATACATCTACAAGAGTGAATCAATATATTAACTTGCTTCATTGATCATAAAGAAAACTAATAATACAGAAACATACAAAGAATAATTGAATAATTGCACACACTTGGTTAACCTCTCATTCATCTTATTATGCATCACTAGTAATGTACAAATGCATAAATAATTTTCTCATTATTCTCTTTGTAATCTTTCATTAACTTTGATTTGACCTGACAACTGAACTGACTACTATTATGTTGACCAACTAAACATAACTGACTACTGTACTTTTTATCTAAACTCAATTGAACTCAATTAACTTTTCTTTTTACTTTTCCCCTAAACTCACTTGGATTGTACCATCCAAGGAAAATCCACTACTGTGTGACTTACCATGTAAGTCTTAAGGTAAACTCGGGACCTTAAGACTACTACTAATTAACTACCTCGGTCTATAACAGGGTTTCCACGTCTGGCCCAATGACGGCTAAAAAGCCTCAACTCTACATAATGTGGTTCCACTAGGGCTGAAACACAAAATAGAGTAACTTCTAGAAGAAGTAGGTCAACAAGAGCTATATACTTCAACTGGTGGATATCATTGTATCTCTAGTTATTATTGGATACCCCTACCACTAAAACGGTACCACCAGAATCTCTGGTTATTGTTGGGTACTATGCTACTCAACTGAAGTACCACTGATATCCAATTAGTTGATTTTAGATACTCAATTTTGAGCTACTTCTTCCTATATCTGATAGTACATAGAATGTTTCACGCATCCTAGTATAGACCTCCAGGGAGGGTTCTACGGTGTTCAGGGCATCTACTATTATTATTGTAGTTTTGCTGACTACTTGAGCTATTGGACTGAATTCACTGATAATACTTAGTTGAATGCATAACATATTGGTTACCCTTATCTTAGGGTTTTCATTTCTTATATTCTTAACATAATGATTACCCTACTCTTTGGGTTTCTCATTTCTCATGCACATAAAAGAATTCTCATATGTTCAAACAGATATCATGTCTAATGTTATAAACATTTACATTCAACATTTCTTGTATTCACGTATGACATCAACGACATCCCTATCTAGGAAAATTCCTTTTATGTTTTCTTAAATTACCATAACAACTTATGTGTTTCATGTCAATTAACTTATCTAGAGATTTGTACATCACAAATCAAAATGTGTATGGACTTAATATGATATTCAGCTAGAAACTCGAATTATCACATAACTCATTTCAATCTGTCATGCATATGAAACCCTTATATAAATTTAACTAGGGTTTCCAAGCTATTCATTAAAATATCATGAATCAAGAATAACATTAAATAAATGAATTTATAACAATAAAAGAATCACATCAGTTGAATTCATGAATCTATTCGCAAACTTCCAACTTTTTATTTATTTAGGGTTTCACCCTCCTTACTGATATATCATGCAAACATTGATATCATCAAATGAAATACAAGATCTTATCTGACATATATGTACTACTCATTAAGAGAAAACAATCACTTGTAACCAAGGATATTCAACTAGACAAACCTATTTATTCAATTATACAACAATTTTAGTCATTGTCGAAAACCTTAGATTTTGTTATTTTCATATAAACTCTACAATTACTTTAAGAATTCTCATTTAGATAATTTGTATGCATTTCTAGTATGATTTATCAACAAGAATCCATCACAATAGATAAATAATTTTATTTCATATCATCTTGGAAAAGATAGGTCAAAAGGGCAGTTTAGGGTTTGTAGTCATATACAAAACAAGTAAATATTATTGATCATTTAACTCATTTTTGTACAATCTACTATTTAAAGGAAGTACCCACTCACCCTAAGGTGTGAAAATACCTTAAAAATGCAGCTCATCTTTGAAAATCTCGAATTCATATCAAAACCTTAGCAAATCACCAGAATCTTCTTCCTTTCAACCCAGAAACCCTAGAAATGGGGGATTATGAAGAAAGAGTGAGAAAAGGGGAAGATTTGATACCATTTCAAATCAAATCAGAGGAGGGATAGAATATTGACATGTGAGAGAAGATTCACCATGAAAGGCTATGCAAAGGAGATTCTTTTTTTAACCCAAAAAAAAGAAGCTAAACTTACTTGATTTCATCATATCTCGGATAGAGACACCTAGATCGGCAATTCCACCACTTTCTTCTCTCAAACCCTAACTCTCACTCTCTCTCTAGGATTTCATTTCTCTAGAATGGATCACGAAATATGAGAGATACTTGGGTGCTAGCTTTCTCATATAGATAAATTTAGGTGCTTGGGTAATTTACACATTAACCCCTCACTATACTTTTTCTTATTTGAGCAGATTTTTCTGTTATAAAAAAGTTACTTTAATTCGTTTATTTTAGAGTCCAAACATACTCTAAAAATTATGAAAATTTAGCATGACGTTTAAAATATAATATAATAGATCCAGTAAAATTTTTTGATCATTTGGGTTTACAAATAAATAATTAAAAATAAAACACTACACTACTGAACAACACTCTGTCAGCATTTCGGTCGAAGTATAGTTCAACTGAGAACCATATTCAAAGAACACCAAAATATTCTGAAAGTTTTCTCTAATATGTATGATTGAGTTATCCATATCATTTCCAAAATTTAATTAAATAAAATATTCGTATAAAATATGAAAAATAATTTACCACACTTCTATCCAAATCAAATTCCATTATTCATGTAATATCAAAACCCTAAATTTTGTCGATTAGGGTTTTCATTTCTCAAACCCTAATTCTTGAAACTAAAATCATAATTAGAGTTTCTTATTAGGTTTGAAACATCAAAATTGAGCTACTATCATTAATCAAATCTAAACGATGTCCAATCTAATCAAGCATGTAAGCATTCAGGTAAACCCTAGTTTACCAATTAAGCACAAATGTGGTCATTAAAGAATAAGGGAGGCAATCGTCACCATTGTCACTAGCCTAGACATTAAATGAGGAATTTTTCTCTCTACCTGGATTAACTAAATAAGAATAAGAAGGTAATAGATAACTCTGGCTTAGGTATACACATTATAAGATAAATATAAATACTTCTTCATCTTAGGTGTGTGATACTAGACTTAGATCTGACATATTTTTGAATATAGATTATCTGATAAGAAGTAAGCCTTTATGAAAGGGCAAGCATGGACTGTGTGGTCCAAGAGTTTCTGCAACTTCAATCTACATTTAGGATTTATCTTAGCGTGTAGGATATGTAATAGAGTTAGATGAAGTGCTATTTCATTATGCCGATAATAGAAGCATTTTACTTTATGAAACTTGTATGGACAAGGATGATAATGAATAAAGAGTTGTTCATGGCTCTATTTCAAAGATTTGATATTGTGTGGCAATGCCCCAAATATCTTGTGATTTTTATATGAAAGGATCTAAAGATGAAAATTTTATGGCATAAATACTTAAATGATTACAATTGATAACTCAAACAATCAATATCTATAGCATCATCATCTAGAGAACATATATAAGAAATACATTTATAGAATCCATGATGATGTTTATCTAGACTCTTTTAAATTATTTAACCCATAAGAAATATGCAAGTCTTATATATGAGCAACATGACAAACCACCTCTCACTAGGTGTCGTGGGAGAGAGCATTCTATCAGGGCTTATACATATTGATGTATGAAGTTATTTTAGAATAAATGCTAGAGGTAGTTATTTGTACTTCATTATGGTTACTGATGATCTCAGTAGATATGGGGTTTGTATTTGATGAAATACAAACATAAGTCTCTTGAAGTGTTCAAGAACATTATAAATTAAGTATAACTTTGACAGAAGTATTAAGAAACTTTGATATGATCAAATGTTAAAATTCTTTACACCAATAATTTAAGGACCTTCTACAGAGACTATGATGTGTACCATAATCAATTCCACATGAAACATGATGATATAACAGAAAGGAGTCACATCCTAATGAGTCATGATGTGATTATCAAGCAATCTAATCTTCAAATTTCATTTTAGACACATGCCTTATACTAAAACAATGTACCTTCCAATTGGTTTGCAAGACACCATATGAGATATGGTATGGGAAAAGTCATGATAAGTCTTAAGGATTGAAACTTATATAAAGAAGTAGTTTCTTGAAAGGTTTATCCACAAACCATATAAATGTTAATTTGTTGAATATTACCTTTAATCCCAATCCAATAATAGATGTGTTTGTTGCTAGGATAATTGAGTTCCAAAAGAATTAATAGAAAGTATAACTCAAAAAGTTTGAGGTCAAGTAGAAGGTTCAATAAGGACAAGGAGAATCACAAATAGTTGTGGAATCTCAAAGTTTCCTTCTATAACACAAAACTCATAGTTCTAGAAGAACATGTTTGAGATTAAAAGATTGAGAATCCTATAACTAAGATAAGTCAGGAGTTGGTCATAAGATGATGAGCCAACAATCAACTAAGAACTATTGATAGACCAAGATATAAGACATGGTTTGAGGCCATTACATCCAGAATGGATTCCATGAACACCAACAAGGTATGACCTTTGTGGTACCACCTAGAGGGATAAATCGCATAAGGTACAATTGGGCCTTCAAGTACAAGACTGACATGGATAACATAAAAGGACAGATTGGTTGAGAAAGGTTTTCAAACTAGTTCAAAGTGTTGAACATGATGAAATCCTTTTCACCCATTGACATGCTTATTATTACACCTTATTAAAACTATGAGATTTGGCATATGAAGATTAAAATTGCATTCCTGAAAGGAATAATTGAGAGGATGTGTACGTCGAACAACATGAAAGTTTTGTAACTCCATTAATGCAAATAAAGTATATAAGCTACAAAGATCTATCTAGAGATTGAAACAAGCACCTCAGAGCTGGACTCTTTATTTTGACAAGAAACTCAAAGAGTTTGATTTGAGTCAAGATAAAAGATGAAGTTTGTGATTACAAGAGATTTAGTGGGAGCATATAAATATTCCACATATTGATGAGGACTAACATCTCAATAAATTATTGAATCCTGACTTGGAAATCACCTTCCTAAAGAAGGATTAGGAGAAACATCCTATGTGATTGGAATTGAGATCTATAGAGATAGTTCTAAAAGTTTCTTGATCTAAGTACAAGTATAGATAATAGCGAATGTTGAATGCGTTTAGCATGAATGATTCAATGAGAGAAAATTTATCCATGGTATATGGGATTAGTCTCTCATGAGCCCTATGTTCTTATTCTTATGAATAATGGAAAGACATGAGTAAGATGCCATATGCACCAGCAATTGGGTCTATCATGTATGTTATATTCTCATCCCATTATCTTGTATGTATTGGACTTGCCAAGATGATATTAGTCACATTCCAATAAAGGTCATTGGAATACCATAAAGAACATCCATTGGTACTTGAGAAGCACTAAAGAATCAGTTGCTGCACTATTGTGGTAATGAAGAGTTGGGTGTAAAGAGTTACACCGACGTAAGCTTCCAAAATAATAGAGAATGATCACATTGTAAAATTTTGTTTAATCTTCAAAAAAAAGTTGTAAGTTGGAAAGGGTTCCAAACTACAAACCATTATTTTAATTCTACAATAGAAGCCATAACAAGTGTTATGAATACATGAATTAGTATCGTATCGATCTAGAAGTTCATATAGATGAACTTATGAAATGTTTCAACCATTGATGACACAATAGAAATACTATGACAATAATGGAGATACTGGTTATGCAAGGAATATCAGACAATAAACTATGGCAATCACATCTTCTACGAGATGTCATACAATGAAGAGATGTGAAACACACAATGTATTGACTAAATGCAATATATTGCTAACCTGCTAGATTAGCACTTACGTAATAGAAACGTGATGGGCATGTTTAGATCACTAAGAATATGATTCATGGGTGATTGACTCTAAGTGCAAGTAGGAGTGTGTTGGTATGTATGCCCAAAGAGCCAATAATATGATGATTGTGATGGCATATCTTATAAAGGATAAAAGCAATCTTCCAATTTATTCTATTTCACTCAGCTCTGAGATAACGAGGAAATATAATGAATTACTAAAGAATAACATTACCCAATGACATATGCCTTTGGGTAGATGACCTGAACAATGAGATCATATAGATGTCAAGAATATGTACATTCTTGTTATGTCCCTAATTATATTTTATTATGGAAGGCTAATAGACAGTAGTAACACATAAGAATAGAATGTGTTTTGGTTGATGACAGAATCTCATCAGTCATGATGTGATAATAAGCCAAGCACATAGATACTTATTGAAGAACAACATATCAGGCAGATCCACCTTGAGAGTAACACATGAAAACTATAATTGGAGGTCATAGTGATCTCTCATAATGAAGGTGGTGATTGTGTTTTTTAAACCTAAGATCACTACACTCATCACATGTTGTTCAGTGTGCTTTGACATCATCCACTGTGACCTTAAATAAGGATTTCCATAAAGGTGATTATCAGATGCACTGTGACACATGGGGATGATTGTGAGTGATGTAGATGAGATTTGTCTCTTCTACTGGAGTTTGATAAGTAGGACACTTGATAAGAGAGATTGAGAAAAGCATGTGCATGCACATGTGGATCAATATATGCAATTGAGGTCACATATATCTCAGATAATCTGCTCTACTTCAAGGAACATGGATTGAACATTGAGAGGATGTCAATTTCATTCCTCGTGTTCAATTTGGATATCAGAGACAAAGGAATTATACAATCACTATAACATCAATCATAGATTGTAGGTTGAAGTTGTTCTCAAACTTTCCAATTAACTGGGTAGCAATGATGTGTTACCAGATGTCGCTCTTTGCTTGTGATGTCATAAATGGGTTATGGACATACACTTCCAATGCAACTTTGAGTAACGTCATTTTTTAGACATCTATTATATATGTTCCATAAACATAATAGATGGAATTAACTTTATTATTATCAAATCAAGTATATGATACCCCATTGCAATCCTCATATGATTGGATCTATGGAAATACATACAAACATATTTTCCCACTAATTCATGCCTTAATGAAAAAGGTAGATTTAACACTGGATGTGATTTTTGATTTGTGAGATATATGAAGACCATGAATCTATAATCTTTGATAATTGTGGAACTACTTGAATGTGAAAAGATCTTAGAAAGTACTCATATTCTCTCTTCTCTTTCTACACATTTAACATTTAGTTTTTTTTCCAGTTTTTTTAAAATTTTATAACTGGAGGCCAAATTGGGGTTAGGACCATGACCCTAAAAAGGTAAAATTGGGTGAGTTCTCCCATGAGAAAACAAATCTTTAATTGATTGAGATTGAACATTGGGGTATCATGTAAATTCCCAGGTAAGGTGACTTTGGCTAGTGGTTGTGTTGGCTAATTATTTGCTCCCTTGAGCATGTGTGATCTCATAGGATAAGTTCACAGGAAGAGTTTTAACAGATAGTTGAGATAGGGAATCATGTGATCCTCCATCGTTAAGGTATCCTCCATGATGTGTTCTTCCACGGGTCCATCATTTGTTCTCGTAGGTTGTTGATGAATGATTATCCTCGACTTTGTAGTTATCACTTGATTTTATTCACCTTCTTTTAAACTACATCGTTACTGAGAAAGGATTGTCAAATATAGATATTATCACATATGTGATCATTCGTAAGCTCCTACCAGATGTAGGGATCAAAAATCTTGATATGTTAATGACATGATTGGTGTAATCTTAGGTCATGATCTTGGATCTTAAAAGATTTAGTGTTATGAGCATAGGATTGGTTTAGTTTTAGGTCATGATCTAGGACCATATATTGATCTAGAGAAGTACACACGATTACTTCATTTTTAGTTCATGAGCTAGGACCATACGTTGGATTATTAGATAAATATCTAGATTTAAAGTGTTTTCATTTTTCAAAATTCTCAAGATAGATAAAGTTGATCATTAGAAATTTCTAGATCTAAGGTGGCCCTTATGACCAGTGATTGTATCTATAAATTTTTATAGTTCCGAGCATCATGTATCCATTTAATGAGATCTAGATTGCTTGTTAGGATCTTCAAAATCATTGCCTTGGTTTCTCTATAGGAGTGCTCAATATGGATATGTTGGGTATGAAACAAGTTTTCAAATTTAAGGTGACCTTCAGGGCTTGTGAATGTATAGGTCATTTGCCAAATCCTTAGAGCATATTTCAGTATTGATAAGATTGATAGATTGATAAGTTTGGAACTATTGGACTCCAATTTTTTTTCTATTAAAGGTGGCCTTCATGACCAGTGAATGTATCGATCAATTATATATTTACCCTAAGCCTTTATTGTTCTTCAAATTATGATTAAGATAGAAAAGGTTGGGCACCAAACAAGTTTTCAAATATAAGGTGGCCTTTACGATCAATGATTGTATCCAAAATTTGTCTATTCACTAGAGAATATCTTGAATACATGAAGGTTCAACGTGACCAGAGTGGGATTTTCCTACAATATGTAGGGATTTTATCAAGGTGAGTATATGATGATAGGGCTTTTGCAAGGAGTGACCACTGGATTGTAGGTTTCTATCAGGTGTACCTACTTGAATGTAGGGATTTTGAGATGCACCTACTTGAATGTGAGGATTGAGTTCTAGGGGATACCTGTTTAGGATAGGGCTTGAATGTGGATACCTATTTAGAATAGGACTTGGTTCATAAAAATTACCTATTCAAGATAGGACACGTCATATTTGTTAGAGTCAGTTCCTATATTCCTATTCAGATTAGGGATTTAGCATTGATACCTACCTGTGTATATGTCTTTGATTTGAGTACTTACCTAAATGTAGGGATTTTGATGGAGAGGAATGCCTATTCACGATAGGGATTAAAATCAAGGGCCTACCTGAGTGTGGCTCTTATACTGGAGGAAATGATTACTCCTGATATGCTTCGAAAAGGGAACCTACTAGATGTAGGGCTTAGACAAGAGAAAATGTCTAATAGGGACAGGGACGGAAGAGATGACTACCTAAATGTAGGGCTTGAATTGGAGGGAATGCCTATTTGAGATAGGGCTTAGAGAGATACCAACCTGAATGTAGGGATTTTAAAAGGATATATACCATGTTATAGGGATTTGTTGGGAGTGCCTATATAGAATACGGCTTGAGGTGATGCCTACCTATAGGTAGGGTTTCAACAAAGGAAGTTTCCTACTCAGTATGGGTTTTATAAAAGAGGAGATTCATATTTATGATAGATTGGATGTATCATTGGTGAAAATCATGAACTTTTGAACTTGCGTATCATGGTCCATAGTCTAAGATTCAGGATCTAGATGATAGGTAGGCCTTAGGGACGATCAAGAGATTAATTTGGGAGTTCCTTCATAGAGTAGGACTTAGCTCATGTAGATGCCTACTTGAACATAGGTCTTTGAGAAAGGAATCCCTATTTAGGATAGGGCTTAAGAGCAAGGTTGTCTACAAATAATAGGGGTTAAGTGTAGGTGCCTACCTGAGCGTAGGGATTTTTGGTTAGAATGATGTTCATTTAGGATAAAGATTTGAAAGGGACTGCCTACTCATAGTAGGGCTTTAAACCTGAGTGCCTATTCAAGATAGATCTTTAAAAATTAAAAGTTCCTACCCCATTTGAGGATTTTGATGGTTATCTATCCATCCAGGGTAGGGATTTGAAGAGGTTTGCCTACTTTGGTTAATACTTAAAATCTGAGTGCCTATTTGGGATAATGCTTTGAAACAATCAGTTCCCATTTTGAATAGGGATTTGAAAATGGCAAGTACCTACTCTAGGTAGGGCTCTTTAAAGTAATGTGCCTACTCAAGTTATGGCTTTTGAAAGAGATGTTCCTAATTAGGGTAGGGATTTTGAAAGCGAGATGCCTATTTAGGTTAGGGATTTTGAAAGTGTAAAGTTCCTATTCAGAAGAGTCTTGTGAAAGCAAGGTTCCTACTTGGGGTAGGGCTTTTGAATGTTAGGTGCCTACTAAGGGTATGACTTTTGAAGGCATAAAGTGCCTATTCAGGATAGTTCATGTTGAAGCAAGATGCCTACTTGGGTAGGAATCTTGAAAGAGAGGTGCCTACTCAGGGTAGCACTTTTGAAAGTGAGGTGCATACTCAAGATAGGACTTAAAAGCATAAAGTTCCTATTTAGGATAGGTCTTGTGAAAGCAAGGTGCCTACTTGGGGTAGGGCTTTTGAGGATGAGGTGCCTAGTCAGGGTAGGGTTTCTAAAAAGGAGTTTCCTACTCAAGGTTGGGCTTTTGAAAGTGGGGTACTTACTCAAGGTAGGGCTTTTGAAAGTAGGGTACCTACTCGGGTATAGGGCTTAAAATCAAAAGAGGTGCCTGTTTGGGATAGGGCTTAGTAGAATATTGCCTACTCAGGGTAGGGCTCAAGAAGGTGAATGGAAATTAGAGATAAGGATTTGACATTAAAGGTTCTTACTTAGGGAAGGGCTTATGAGTGAAAAGTCAAATAAAGTAAGATGCCTATTCACGATATGGATTTAAAGTGAAGGTACCTATTCTAGATAGGGATTAGAAACATATGGTGACTATTTAGGATAGGGCTTTGAAGATGATTGCCTAATTATGGTAGGGATTTAAATTTAAGGTGAATCCATCTAGGATAAAGATTTGACAATGTCAAGTGCCCACTCAAGATAGGGCTTAAAAGCATAGGGAGCCTACTTAGGGTAGGAATTTTAAAATGGAAAAGAGCCTACTCGATTTAGGGTTTGAAGTGAGGAGAGCCTATTTAGAATAGGTCTTTGGAAAAAAAACGGTGAGTGCCTACTCAGGGTAGGGCTTGAATGTGGGTTGGTAAAGTTTAAGGTCCTGATCTAGGACCCAAAATTGGTTGTCACAAAAAGAGTGGAGAGGATCCTACTTAGGACATGGCTTGTGGTCTAATTTAAGGTCTTAGACTATGACCCAAAAACATTAGAAGTGTCCATTTGTAGGAGTGGCCATGATTGAGGATGCCTAGTAGAGTGTCAGTCTTTTAAATTGAGGAAAACGTTCAAGAAGGTGTGCTTCCATGAATCAAATGGTTGATGAATCTGAGTGAAGTCTAATGCAGGTTGTATTGACCTTTTTAACTCTTTAGTTTCCACTGTTCTACAGGTAAGGAATGTCATCGTGAAAGAGATGATATTATGGAGTCAAGGTCCATTCTATCATTTAGTCTGCTATGATGATGTGGAACTGATGTTGTGTTTTTGACAACTCTGTGGTAGGCCTATAAAATCTGATCAATGTATCATGCTTGGAAGTAGAGGCTTGAAGCCGCTACTTGGCTATCATTAGTAGATAACCCTCGTTTATGGGTTATAAATCTATCTTGGAATACAATTATGGTTTTAGTATCTCAGGTGATGATATGCCTTGTCAGACTCTATCTATGAAGATGTATGCAAGTGTTGTTTGAGATTGATTCAGGAAAAACTTTGTCCCTGTATTGATTACTTCATCTTGTCTTTACTACCTAAAATGTTCTATCAATGGTTCCTTGATGGAATATGATGGTGGAGATATGTCGTGAATGTTGAAGTATACCTTCTGGATGTTGAAATGATCTATCATGCCAACATAGTGTGAGCCATTGCCATGTAGTATTTCCCTTTTTCACTCATCTTTGTTGAGGTAAGGAATTATCATGATTGGAATTATGGTGGTAGCATTTTGCCCCTTTGTTTTGTTTCAAAATTTTTGAATACTTATTTTGACATTAGTGTGATCATGTTAGTTGGAAAGATTTTATTTTGAAGTTTATTCTTAATTCAACTTTTAATTTTTTAGACCATGGTTTGTGGCTTCTCATGCTATTATTCACCATGGAAGATGTCAAGATATGGATATTGAAGGGTTTTCAGCTTAGGTCGCTGGTCAATATTAAGATCTTCAAGACTGAAACCTTTAGTGAGTTAATGGTAACCCATGTTAGCCAGGAGGCCTATCATGAAATGTGAGGGATGGTCATTTAATCAGTGTCCCTTATCTGATGGAAAATGACTTCTCACCCTACTTTCCACTTTTTGGTATTGGAGTTTAAGGTGATTTGAGATCCCAAGCATGTTTAAGGTTGCTCGAAGTCTTCTACTAATAAGTTGGTTCTTCCATCTGGATCATTATAGCCATATGTAAAACAAGGAGAAGATTAGTTTAGGGTGGATTTGCTGCTCCACTAACTCTTATTTCATGCTTGCATGACTCAAGTTATTCCATGTAGTGAATATTCTAGTGGAAATTCCCTATCCAGTAGGGTTAAGGCTCCAGGTGTTGCCCAATGGGATCTATTATCGATACTTCTTGGTGTATGTAGTGTGTCAAAAGAATGTATCCACATTTTGGTGTGTCATTTGTGTTGGTATGTATGCCCATAGAGTCGATCATATGATGATTATAATGGGGCATCATATACTTGACGTGATAATGATAAAGGTAATTCTATCTATTGTGTTTGTCTCAACCATGAGTTGATGAAACGAATATAATATATGTCTAAAGAATGATGTTATTCAATGTAATATGTCTTTAGGTTGAGAATCTAAACAATGATAGCATATGTATGATAAGAGTACATACATTCTTGTTATGTCCCTGGTCGAATATTATTGTGGAAGCAAAATAGACAACAGTAACACATAAGACTAGAATGTGTGTTGACTGATGATAGACTCTCATTAGTCATGATATGGAATATCAAGTCAGACACATACATACATGTTAGATAATAGTGTATCAGACAGAAACACCTTGAGAGTGATACACGGAGACCATGGAATGGTAATCATAATAAGCTCTCATAGTGATATTGGTGATTGTAGTTCTTAGACTTGAAGTCACTATACTCTCACATGTTGTTTGATGTATTTTGACATCATCTAGTGCAACCTTGAATAAGGGTTGCCATAAAGGTGATGATTAGGTGCACTGTGACACATGGGGTTTGAGTGTAAGTGATGTAGATGGGATTTATCCCTACTGCAGGAGATTGATATACTGATCACTTGATAAGAGAGACTGAGAAATGTATGACCATACTTGTGTGACTCAATATGTGATATGTGAGCTCGCATGTATCTCATATTGTTTGCTCTAGTTCAAGGAAAATGGATTGAACGTTGAGAGGATGACAATTCCATGCTTTGAGTTCAATATGGATATTAGACATTATACGATCATGGTAACACTGATAACAAATTATAGGTTGAAGTTGTTCTCTAACTTTCCAATTACTTGGGTAGCAATGATGTGTTTCTAGATATCGCTTATTACTTGTGATGTCATAAATGGGTTATAGACATTGACTTCCAATATAACTTGGGACATATAGGGTCACACACATAGAATGCACTCAGAATAGGAGTTTACTTATAAATGGATTGGAAAATATGGCCACTAAGTTTAGCAATGGAAATAGAAAATTTATCTATTTGTATTCCGATAACAGCAAGATGGTGTCAACTACAATGAAATGGGAAGGATGGTTTACTGTGTTATACCTGGTCCTCGAGCAAGTCCAGGGACTACAACTCGTTGACGTTGCATCTATCTTCTAGTTTCTCTTAGACAATGGTTGTGCAGCTCCTGGTCTTTGATGCAACCCTATTTTAGGGCTCCATCTTGTGTCTTTTTGCATCTTAGTCACATCTAAACATACTAGAATGCAAGTTGAATTCCCCAATATGCATATTATTGTGAAATGCACTTATGGACATTCTTTACATACTTTTAGGTACTTGGACCAAACTTTGGATGGATGAGAGAGAAGGAAGGAGTTTTAAGAGTCCTTAACTCATGGAGGGATCCAGAGAAGACCTCAAAGCTCCCTCAACCTACCCCTAGTGGCCATGGTTCGACATCAAGCAAATAAGTCCATTGATCACAAAGATTTTAGTTGTTTTTTCAAATGAAGACCCCAGCATGGCCGTTGTGATAAGGAACGACAATGCTGGCCAAAGTGAAAGTTATAGGGAAAATCTGAAATTTGCAAGCTATAGAAACATCACCACCATGGTCGTGCTACCCAGCATGGTTGTGCCATGAATCCCCCAAAACAACCGTGCTTCCCAGCACAGTCGTGCTAGCTGAAGACAAAACAAGCATGCTGAAGGGAACGACCTCACCTCCAACTCAACCACCACAACCGTGCTGGCCAACACGACCATTCAATCTAGCCTCCACCACAACCGTGCTACCAACTACCATTTCACCACCTCAACTTGTGATTTTTCCACTTTCCTAGAACAACCATTCCACACCATTACAGTCGTTCCTACCCCTACCCACCATGGACGTTTTATCCCGCACAACCGTGCTGCCACCTAAACCCTAACATTTTCTACATTGTTTTTCCAATAATGCCCCTACTTGCCCTAGTGCTTCCACCACCACCTATATATACATGGGTGGAGGTCAGAACACTAGGTTAGCTGCCATTACTCCTCTCCACCCACTCTTGAGAATTCATTGCAACCCCCTAGCATTTATGTTCTCCACCCACCATTTCCCCCTCATTTCCACCATAGAAATCTAGTTTTCTAGGTTTTGTACCATAATCCCCTTCCTTTTCATGCCCATCATCCACCTTGTAGGAGGGAGGTCACCCGATAGCAGCTAGGAGGTGAAGGAGAAGGATCTACTTCACGCTCCATGGAGTCATATCCCTTTCTTCCCCTTTCTTTTATCTTTTCTTTGATCATGTCTAGATAAGCCCCTAGTGGTGGGTTGTTTGGGGTTAAAATATGACTTTGATGCCATGTTGGGGGGAAATAACTTTTAATGAACATAATTTCATTCTATGATGATTTCCTCTTTTTTCTATCTCATTTCCCATTATCTTGCATGTGGTTTGTGCTTTTAAACATAAATTGCTTATTTTATGATGCTTGATGACACTTAGCTTCTATTGGAAATTGGAATGCATGTGGAAATATTAGGAATGGATCCTAGGTCCAATTAGATGATCCCTATATAGCCCCCTTTATTCCTACATACATATCCCTTCTTATGCAAGTGAGTGTGAGATCTAAGTAGCAAGTGTAAGTGTGATTAGTGCAATTACCTAGAGTTTCCTAAAGGCTAGATGGCAAGTAACATGAGGTGAAATACCCTCATATATACTCCCATTCCAACCCTTGGCTATCAATTACCATAATACCACTTACCATAGAAACCTATACTTACCAAGTCCTACTAGAATTACACCTAACCCTAGTTCTCCAACTAGTAGTGTAGGGTATATTCTAATAGCAATTGCCTTGTTGTTTGGTTTGGTAATCTAGTTTGAAATGTGAGATTTACATGCTGTGTTGACCTCCCCCCAACTAATATCAAGTTGCATTCCCAAAAGGCCCACCTATCCATCATATTGCTTAAAATCCACCTTTGCCCTCTTAACTTGTTAATTTTAGTGTAGTCAATTGCCTTTGTTAATTCTAAGCTAATTGCCTAGTTATTAATAGTTAGTTCTTGCTTAAGTAGTTAGGGATCCTTTGAGATTATTTATGTTAGCATGGCTAATTAGTGATAACTTAAACTCTTGCTTGTTTAATTGCTTAGTTTGCATATTAGTTGATCACTTAGCTTGCTAGTGTAGTGTAACTCCTTGCTCTAGCCTAATTGATTATCTTTCTTAGTTTGATAATGTTAGCTTTCTAAGAGTAATCTAGAGTTTTGATCAAATTAGTTTCCTTATTTCTCTTTCTTTCTTGCAATTGTAGTGTAATCAAACCAAACCCAATCATAAAATCCTCAAACCCTAATCTCCACTTTAGGAACATAGAAAACACTAACTTAGCTCTAGTGCCCCCTCTCTCCCTGAGGATCGACCCCTATACTTGCCTCTCATATATACTTCAATAGTACCCCATGCACTTGTGGGTGTCCTTCTTAGTATTGTGACTTATTCTTTTTAGGGTTTTTGCAAATATCAAAAGATCCCAAGTGTGTTTGAGTTTTGTGGGGTGCATCTAATCAAACTCAATTGGTTAGTGTGTGCACCTATGGCTTGACGTTTCAAGCTTTCTAGCACCGTTACTAGGATAGAAGCACTCAGCCTAGCTAGTTAGTGTAGCTTAGCCTTTCCTACTTCCCTCATCATTGATATTCTTTATTCTTTGTTCACTTTTACATATTGTCAATCTAACTTGTTTTTTTGTTGCTTGTTTGTGTATTGTACAGGTGACAGATGTGCATGCATCATACATGTTCTACTTATACTGACTTGGTGTTATGCGACTTCAAGATAGGTAGGAGGAGACACCAAAACTGTCGCAACCAACACCAAGAAACTGAAATGGGTGACCACGAAGATGAAATGTCTCATGGAAATGCTCAACCATAGCCTAATCGCCTTTCACCCCGGGGAACTACAATTCCCCCATTGCTACCCTTGTTGACCAAATGCCAGGTCAAAAATTCTCCATTCCACCTGCACTTCTTGGACTCCTCCCTACCTACTATGGGATGGAGAATGAAAACCCCTACCATCATATCGATGCCTTCCTTGATAATTGTTCCACCTTCCGCACACTCGCTGCCACCGATGATTCCATCTAAAGGACTCTCTTCCCATTCTCTCTAAAAGAAAAGGCAAAGGAATGGTACATGGACAAGCCTGAGTTGTTGACATGGAATGCGGTGAAGAATGAGTTTCTCAAGAAGTTTTACCCAATCTCCAAGTTGATCCAATTATGAAGATGCATCACTTCCATCACGTAGAAAGAGAATGAACCATTTCACAAAGCTTGGGAATGATATCAAAAGCTCCTCTGTTACTGCCCACATCATGGAGTACCTATATTGGGTCTGGTTCAAGCTTTCTACATTGGGCTATTGGAATCGATCCAAAACAATGTTGATTCATCATGTGGGGTACATTCATGACAAACCTGTTGGCTAAATGGACATCTATAAATCCCTTTGTTTTGATTATGACAAACATTTCATTCTTATTAATCTAACGAGCTACTTGAGTGTGCAGGATGACAAAGCAACAAGGGAAAATCTACAAGCTTACATATTTATATTTTCATGCAATGTAATCACTGTTGTAAAAACTTGTACAAATATATAATGTACAAGTACTTAGAATTGCATGTAAATCAAGCGTTAGATTCTCCCTAGTTAAACACCACAGTTAGACAAGTCATCCCATTCAAATAGGATTACTTATGCACACTCACACACATAATTAGTGCCTAAATTGAAACCTTGAAACAGGATCAATCTTGGTCGACAAACTCCTCGACCGAGACACTCTCGATCGACAATCTTCTCGACCGAGAAAGATCCAAAGTATCTGTTAGACACAACAGAAAAGTTAGTTGGCAGTTGATGAAAGAAGTTGCAAATCACTTGTTCCAGAGAGCCTGTCGGTCGACAAAAGTTCGACCGAGTAGGTATCTCGGTCGACCATTTGTCGACCGAGATGGTCTCTGACAGCAACTGCAGAATTAATTAATTAGCCGTTGTTAAAGCAACAACTTTGTACCTAACGGCTAGTTAAGCACTTAGAAACCCCTAGAAGTTGTTTAGAACGTCCTTAAGCATCCTTAGGCCATTCCTATAAATAGGACAAGCCATAGGACACCTAAATATATTGGTTTTACACTTGCTACACTTGAGAAAATACTTGAGCATACTTGAGCAATCTGTTGCAAGCAAATTTGAGCATTGTGATCATTGGCCTACTTTCTCCTTAGCTCAAATTCGTGTCCTATAGGCTAGCATCTCCTTACCACAGCACTTACACTTCTACACTCATTGGTTAGGAGATCAATACGCTTGATATAGGCAAATCAAGCCTTGTGCTTAAAAGGATAAGTTGTAATTTCCTTTTTCTTTCTTGTTCCTTTTCATTATTTGTACTCTCCTTGCTACTCCTAGGGTTGGAGGCTGCGGATCGGAGAGGGTTGACTTCTCAGGTGGAGAAGGGGACTTCAAGCTACTTCAAGAAGGCTATCGCAAGGGAAGCTACTTCAGAAGGCTGGTGCAACGGGAGTTGGTGCATCTACTTCAAGGGAAGGCTGCTTCAAGGTTGGGCGATTACTTCTAGGTGAAGGCTGCTTGAAGGGTTTGGGAAAAGAAATTTTATTTTATGTAAAGTCCTTGCGAGGTAATAAAATAAATTTCTTTTCAAATCCTGGTTGGGTAAGCAACCGGGTAGTGGACTGACGGCTATAGTATTTGCTATAGTTGGAACCACTCTAAACCTTGTGTCTCCTTGTCCAATATCTTCATTGTGGTTGTTTGAGTTTAAATTATTATTAAAATCTTTATAAAACTCTATTCACCCCCCCTCTAGTAGTTTTCAGTTGGTATCAGAGCAGGCTTAAAGGAACCCTAACCAGGTCTTGAAGAATGGAGGGAAATGGTGAAAGGTGCTGTTTGGACAAAACCACAACATGCTGCAATTGGTGTTTAGGAACAAGCCACAAAACAACCGGATGCCCATGGAGATCAAAGGAAGAGCACAAAGAATGTCTTATTGCTACAACTAGTGAAGAAGAAGAAGAGGTAAGTCTTTTTGATTTATCCAAAGAAGAATTAGTTGCTATTATTGAAGAGACACATAATAAATATGTTGAGTTCAAAAAGAAATTAAAGAAATCAAATAAAGAAAATGATGATCTAAATGTTAAACTTCTTGCTCTTGCATCTGAAAATGAGGATCTCAAAGAGGGAAATAAATATTCTGATCTTAAGTTAAAATCTATGGAAGCCGATTGCAAGCTCCTTTCTGTTGAAAATTCAAACTTGCAGACTCAAGTAAACGATCTTCAAAAACAACCATTATTATGCACTCATATAGATTATGACACTATTGTTAAAGAAAGAAATTTATTGTCATCTAATCTAGACCAAGCAAAACTAGATATTAAGAAGAGAATGGAAGAGATTGCCAAGTTACAACAAAAAGTCAGTAATTTAAATAATAATGGCATTCTTGATCAAATCTTAGATAATTCCTATCATCAAATTGGGAGAAGAGGACTAGGTTATAAGCCTAAAGGGAAGTCCTATCAACCTAGTTGGAAAAAGTCACAAACCCATCAAACTATATATGTACCTAAAGGAACAAATACATTTTTACCAAAGAACAACCTAGAACAAAACCATAGAAAACGACTTGAGGTTGATTCTATATGTTGCCATTATTGCTCACATCTTGGACATTACTCTTTTTCATGTCCTTATAAGAGAAAAGATGTCGAGTTAGTTTGGGTTCCAAAACCGCCAAACTAAATGAACAAAATCAAGTTGAGATATGACCAAAAACATTAGTTGCATATTTCTATGTCTATCTCAACTCAACATAGTGAGATTACAAATGTAAATGAAATTAATATTAGTTTATTCCCTAGATGATTTAAAGTTTAAACTGAAATTATGCTTAGTCAAAGAAAATTCCTATTTTCACATGATTGTTCGTAAAAGTATTTTCTGGTCTATTCATATACTAATCATGAAATGGAATTATCATTGTATGCTGATAACATGCTTTCATCATTGGGTGCGCATAGATAATGAAAATTGTATGCATGGATCCATGAAAATATAGGCAAGCAAAATAATTTATTAGTTATATATTAGTGCTTGCAACACAATCCATAAATTAATATCTTTGAAGATTTGAGATAATTAATTGTACCTAAGAATCTTAAGTATTATGCTTCAACTTGACATTTAATGCAGATATTATACTCAACATATTCAATCTGAAAATCTGCAAAATTAGCCTCTTGGTCAAAACAAAATTTGACCAAGGGGCGCTATGGTCGTAGTCAAATTCGACCTAAAATAAGTTTGACATAATAACTATTTTGGATATCCTTTTATGATTAAAAGAAATTAATTTATGATCACAACTTGTCCCAATAGTGTCAATAATAAATACAATATTACTCCCTTGGAAAATCTATATATGTGTGCTCTACAAAAATAGTCTTAAAAATCAGCTTCAAATTCGTACTCAGTAAGTCTCTCGGTCGACGAACTCTTCGACCGAAAATCTCTCGGTCAGTCCCTCTCTCTCGACCGACAGAATCTATACAGATTTAGTATCAGACACACTTTCGGTCGACAAATGTTCGACCGAGACAATGTCAGTCGACAATTGTTCGACCGAGAAATAGCCGTTGGATATAACCGTTGTAAACCGACCGTTATGACTGTTTATGACCGTTGGGGAGCCAAGTGGCGCGTCTTCAACATGACCGTTGCGGACGCTCGGTCGACGAGTCGTCGACCGACCAGGTCGCTGGAATGTTATAAAAGGAACCAAAAACGGGTCACTTCCTCACACTTGCATACTCTTGCTTCCATAGGCTCTCTCTAGTGCATTTTTGTGCAACTCTTTAGCATTCTCATCCTCAAGCCTTCCTTGCTTCTTCTCCACCTTCAAGCAACACAATGGCCTCATCATCTGCTCGTGGGAAGAAGAAGGTCGCCGGCAGGAAAGGAAGGGAAGCTCGGGAAGCTACTCCACCACTGACGATCATCAACGACATTGCCTTCGTCGATGGAGATGCTGGTGATCGATATCTACGGCTTTCCTCTAAAGCTCCTCTCCCATGACGACCAGTTGAAGTTATGGACTTCATCAACATCATCGACTTGGAGGACCTTTTCGAAGTACAAAAGTTAAAAGAATTCATCAACCCTTCTTTTCCTTCCTATTCAATCAAGGTAGTGAATGAATTCTATGCAAACCTCATTTCCCACTCTGAAAATGAAACCATCTTCTTCTACACTATGGTCAATGGGCATAGCTTCCGATTTACTGAATGGGATATTCTTGAAATGCTAAACATTGACATAGATGAATATCAAGACACCCTTGACCTTACTTCTGGAAACCCCCTTAACCAATTTCTCCAAGATGACCATACCATTAGTCTTAGTGACATCAAAAGGACCATTTTTAAATCCAATACAACCTGTCACGAAGATAGAGGTACATATTATGCTATAAATCTTAAACCAGCTGCTAGGATTGTAAACCTCATTGTTTCAACAAACATACATCCTAGAGCCAATAAGTCTGAAGTTCCTGTTTTTCGCATGTGTCTAATATATGCCATTATTCAACGTATTCCCACAAATTTTATCCGCATCATTCTTAAAAACATGCTTGAGTTTTCTGGCAATCCTCCATATGCCAATTTTTTATGCCAAATTACTCAACATTTCCTTAAGACCCAACTTGAGGATATGGGATATACATGGGAGCGTAGACCACAAAAGATAAGTAAGAATACAGTAGAAAAAATGGGAATTGATTTTGGTCATAAAAGGGCTAGAGTTGAAGGAGAAACATCTCATCAAGACATACCACCACCCCCTCCTTCTACTAACCTATCACATGACCCCATTCAAAACACTCTTACTTATATTGCTGGCTCCCAATATCACCTGAGCAAACAACTAGACTATAACCATCATGCCATGACCTATATAAACCAAAGAATGCAAACCCTTTCACCAAACCAACCTGATGAATATCCGTATTCTTTAAATCCTGGCATGCTCAATCCATACAATCCTTCATACAACTATTATCAAACTCCACCTCCACCATCTGTGGATCTTACACACACTCAGTTTTCATCCATGCAAATGCAAGATATTGCCGCTCATTTCCGATTTGACCGAGTACCTACATTCTTGGAAGCATATGCTCTAACTAAGACAGGTGCTTTAGATTGGCAAACATTGGTCCAGTATTATGGAACTGAGCCTTTTCTTGGGAAAGACCCTGACATTGATGTAATCCTTAAGTCTTTCCAGTAAATGTTGGAGTTATTGTAATGATATCTTTTGAATAATTGTAATGGGTCATCTCTATATGATGTGTCTATCTTTCTATGCTTGTAATACATGCTTTTAATGAAATTGGCCATCTTTACTTGATTCAAATGGATATTTGTTTTGTGAGACTTATTCAAAATATGGATTATAAGATCATCATTGTAGAACATACAAAATAAGGGAAGTAATAAATAAAAATGCAACCTTTAAAATTGTGGCAAAATTGACACAATTACTTAAAACAGCTATGAAACAAATCCAGACACATTCTCGGTCGAGAAACTGTTCGACCGAGAACACTATCGGTCGAAAGATCGTTGACCGAGAAGGTTTCTGTTGTCAAGTTTGAAACAAAATTGAATATATTTGCAAAATAAATCATGTTGAAGATAATATTGACTAAACCGTTTCCACCTTGGAAGATGTTTGCTTTGATATTGGTGCTACTTAAACACAAGCTCTTGGTTTTTATATGGACATCATTTTAATGTACTTAATCTTCGTATACTCTTGATAAAAGTCAAAATCAAAATTTAAAATCAATTGTGACCTTCGAAGCCTTAAATTGCTTTAATTGTAAGATTAAGGGGGAGCTCATCAAAACAAACTTGATTATTTGATTAAGAAGCTTACAAAAACATTATTTGAAGCTTGTTACGACCTTAGTATTTTTTTTTGGTTATGAAGAAATCTATGAAATTTCAGAAAAATGATATAACTTGTACTTAAAGGAACTCTCTAAACAAATCGGGGCTTAACATCCCTTGCATTTTGATGGAGACACTTTTATGTACTCTGAGATTAAAGGATTCTCATATCATTTTATGGGCTTAACATCCCTTGTAAAATGGATGAGAAATCAATACATATGCCATGAACCTAACAGGATCTCATATCATTTCAAGGCTTAACATCCCTTGCACATGATTGAGAAACAAATTGTGGCTAAATTAGACAAAAATGATATTAAATCCATGTAGAATATCTATCTAAGGGGGAGCATAGTATCTAATTAAGGGGGAGTCTTTTATTCTTAATGGTTATCTTTTTGAAATGACAAAGGGGGAGAGATAAATATAAAACTAAAATTTAGAAATTATGTAAACCTCAATTAATGAGTTTCATAAATAAACTCTTGGCTTTCCATTGAAAGTTGCTATATTCCTAAATGATCTGGATTTCATGTTCCATAATTCATGGGGAATAATAAGCACACATTTTATACACAAGAGAACAAGCTACAAAAGGTAATCTAAAGGTATGAAACTCATATGTTTTATATTTCCTTTATTTATATTTTGGAAATGTTTGTCATCTTCAAAAAGGGGGAGATTGTTGGCTAAATGGACATCTATAAATCCCTTTGTTTTGATTATGACAAACATTTCATTCTTATTAATCTAACGAGCTACTTGAGTGTGCAGGATGACAAAGCAACAAGGGAAAATCTACAAGCTTACATATTTATATTTTCATGCAATGTAATCACTGTTGCAAAAACTTGTACAAATATATAATGTACAAGTACTTAGAATTGCATGTAAATCAAGCGTTAGATTCTCCCTAGCTAAACACCACATTTAGACAAGTCATCCCATTCAAATAGGATTACTTATGCACACTCACACACATAATTAGTGCCTAAATTGAAACCTTGAAACAGGATCAATCTCGGTCGACAAACTCCTCGACCGAGACACTCTCGATCGACAATCTTCTCGACCGAGAAAGATCCAAAGTAGCCGTTAGACACAACAGAAAAGTTAGTTGGCAGTTGATGAAAGACGTTGCAAATCACTTGTTCCAGAGAGCATGTCGGTCGACAAAAGTTTGACCGAGTAGGTATCTCGGTCGACCATTTGTCGACCGAGATGGTCTCTGACAGCAACTGCAGAATTAATTAATTAGCCGTTGTTAAAGCAACAACTTTGTACCTAACGGCTATTTAAGCACTTAGAAACCCCTAGAAGTTGTTTAGAACGTCCTTAAGCATCCTTAGGCCATTCCTATAAATAGGACAAGCCATAGGACACCTAAATATACTGGTTTTACACTTGCTACACTTGAGAAAATACTTGAGCATACTTGAGCAATCTGTTGCAAGCAAATTTGAGCATTGTGATCATTGGCCTACTTTCTCCTTAGCTCAAATTCGTGTCCTATAGGCTAGCATCTCCTTACCACAGCACTTCCACTTCTACACTCATTGGTTAGGAGATCAATACGCTTGATATAGGCAAATCAAGCCTTGTGCTTAAAAGGATAAGTTGTAATTTCCTTTTTCTTTCTTGTTCCTTTTCATTATTTTTACTCTCCTTGCTACTCCTAGGGTTGGAGGCTGCGGATCGGAGAGGGTTGACTTCTCAGGTGGAGAAGGGGACTTCAAGCTACTTCAAGAAGGCTATCGCAAGGGAAGCTACTTCAGAAGGCTGGTGCAACGGGAGTTGGTGCATCTACTTCAAGGGAAGGCTGCTTCAAGGTTGGGCGATTACTTCTAGGTGAAGGCTGCTTGAAGGGTTTGGTAAAAGAAATTGTATTTTATGTAAAGTCCTTGCGAGGTAATAAAATAAATTTCTTTTCAAATCCTGGTTGGGTAAGCAACCGGGTAGTGGACTGACGGCTATAGTATTTGCTATAGTTGGAACCACTCTAAACCTTGTGTCTCCTTGTCCAATATCTTCATTGTGGTTGTTTGAGTTTAAATTATTATTAAAATCTTTATAAAACTCTATTCACCCCCCCTCTAGTAGTTTTCAAAAGCCACGTGAGGAGTCTTGGCCCTTGTTTGAGCATATTGCTAAGAATTCTCACCACCGAGCCTCAAGTAAAGGGGGGTACTGTGACCGAAACTACACTCCTCCACCTCCTCCCGTAGTTCCACCCCGGACTGAAGCCAACCCCGACATGATGAAAATGATGGCGGGCATGATAAGCATGATGAAGAGCCAAGCTAGTGGTTCTTCTAGTCAATCCACCAAGGAAATTGATGATGTAGATGAAGAAGTGCACGATTTGCATGCTTTTGGCAACAAAAACAACCAAGGACCAATGTTCAACATTTACACTCCTGAGTGGAGAAACCATCGCAACTTTTCATGGAAACAACAAAATGAGGATGGTCAAGGGCAAGGGCAGCCAAGACAATACCATGGTCCCAAGCAGAACTCCAAGTTTGAAGAAGAAATCCTAGGAAGGCTAAGGAGCCTCATTGAGGTGAATAAAGAGGTATCCTCTCAAGGATAAAACATTAGCCGCCTTGAACAAAGGCTTGACCAAATCTCCCTTTCACGTGCTCGCTGTGAAGAGGGAAGGCTCCCATCTCAACCCATGGCCAATCCCAACAATGATGGAAGTTATGTGAGAACCACTCAAGGTGTTTATGTCCCATCGCAAGGCCAAGTGCCCCCAATTCACCATTACCAAGGACCACCACACCCATATGCTCCTCCACCTCACCAACCCCCTTTCAACTATCAATATCCCCCACCACCATCACACACCTATCAACCACCACCTCCACAACAACCTCCCCAATAAACAACTTGCATACTCCAAAATCCTAACCCACCTTATCAAAGATCGCCACCACCTGCATATTCACAAGCCCCACCTTCTTCACATGAATAATTGAATAAGGTGTTTATCATATGGGGAAGGAAAGCTGGTCAAGAGCTTGAAAAATGGGAGGATGAAATGATTAAGGTTTTTGATAAGGGTTCGGTGCTAGAAAAGTATAGTAGAGATCACAAAAGCACCAAAGAATTTGTTGTATGAAGAAGCATCCTCAACTGTCCCACCCTTTCTTGGAAGTAACAAAAGTGTTAGAGATTTTTTTTTGTAAAAGGTAAATATATTCCAAAGAGATGTAGAAAAGCTACCAGAAATAAGCCAAGCGACATACATCAGTGAGAAAGGGATATACAAAAACCCCTCTCAACATGCCATGAGGCTAACATCAAAGAGAAAAGGGATATACAAAAACCCATCTCAATATAAGGTATACCCAGGTTAGTTACAAAAAAACCCAGTACACCTTAGAAAGGTTAGAAATACCATTAACTAGACCTTTCTTTACAAGTAATTGAAATGAAATTTCTTTTGTTATATTTTTGAGGAGGTATGTTTCAGACCATGCAGGCCCAGCATGGGCCCTTTTGTTTCTCTCATCCCATATAAAGTAGCAAAAGGAAGCAAGGCATAAACCACCAAAATCCCTACTCCGTTTTCTCTTTAGGTTCAGATTCATCCACAGAATGATGTCATCCAGGATATTATTCAGATTTGGACCCCAGTAGTTCTTGAGGAAAATAATAGACCACACTAACTTGGTGTAGCAACAACCGACAAACATGTGATTATGACTTTCCTTTTCTCTCCTGCAAAGAAGACAGACATCATTAACAATCAATCCCTAGGAAATGAGTCAGTCGCTGGTAGGGAGTCTGTGAAGAATAGCTCTGTAGGCAGCCATGCTCCACTTGGGGTAGTGATGTGAACCCCAAATAACCTTTGCCCACAAGGCATTTTCCATTGTATCCCTAAAGATCCATGGTCTGGTTTGTTGACTGCCGAGGCAAGCCATATCATGAGCAGCAACACTACACAAGTGACTGGCCTCAGTCTAGGATTTGCAAAGATTTCTCCAGCCCCTGGAAGAGTGTTGGTCTGAGCTGCGTGGGATGTTGCCATACTGGGAAACCATCCATTTGGACCAAATGTTATCTTTGTCCCTCAGAAATCTATCCAGTCTCTCAAGCAGACCTGTATGTATGATCTGTGAAGGCTGTATAATATTCAACCCTCCTTTTGAGTAGGGACGAGCCATCACCTCCCAGGAAATGCTATGACCTTTGCCTCCCCATAAGAAGCTAGCTATGATCTTTTGCATGGAATCAGTAACTGCCTTCGAAACATCACATACCTCACCCCAAAACCGGATGAGACTTTGTAGAACTGTTCTAATCAGGACAAGTTTACCAGCGAATGATATTTTGCAGCCACTCCAACTGTCAACTTTTTCTCTCATTTTATCAAGACAATAGCTATAATCAGTAGTTGTGCCCCTGCCCCCAGTTATGGGAGCTCCCAGATATCTTGTAGGAAACCTCCCATACTTGATCCCTATATCTATCTTGAGCCTACCTCTTCTGCTGTCGCATGATTTGGAAAGTAATATCTTTGATTTAATGGAGCAAATATATAGGCCAGTAAGTTTGCCATAATAGCTAAGCACCTTCTTGAACTCTCTTAGTCTCTTGGTGTTACCAACATAAAAGATCATAATGTCATCAGTGAAAATGAGGAAAGCCTTAACCTTCATGCCTCTAATAGAGAAAGGCTTCACTTTACCATTATTTTCAGCCACTTTTATCATATTAGTGAGCCCATCCATGAGAATAGAAAACAAGAGAGGAGATAAGGGATCTCCCTGCCGGTCATAGTCGTGCGTGAATGGGAGAAGGCAGACAAAGGCTCCCCTTCTCGGATTAGGGGCGCGGTGGTTGCTGACACCAGAGAACCGTTCTTCAAGGAGAATGATGAAAGGGCATGGACGAGGTTCACTGAGCAAATGTTGGAAGAGATGGATGACTAACATCGATTCTCAACCATCGTCTAGGTTCTAGGAACCAATGCGAACATCCCACGGCTCAGAGGGTGTATGATTCGTACTTGGAAGCCTAGAGGAGATATGGAGGTTTTCAACCGTGTCAATGGCCTTATTCTCACGAGGTTCTCCAAGGAGAGGGACATTGGCAGGGCGCTGGGAGGCGGGTCTTGGTTCTTCGATGACCAACTCATCCTAGCAAGGAGATGGATGCCTGAAGCAGACATCAGAAGAGTCGCTCTCAAAATGGCGCCCATTTGGGTTTTGTTATCGGATGTTGGCAAGCACTGGTCTGTCAGAGCCATCAATGTAATCGGGCACACCATAGGAGTGTTGAGGGCTATTGGCAGGAGACTGGTTGGAACCATGCTTGGTTGTGCCAGGCTATGTGTGGAGACATCTGCAGAGAAGGTGTCGCCTCCGTTGATCATGGTTGATCTACCAAATGGGGGTGAATGGGAGGTCAGAGTGAACTATGAAGCTTTGCCTAATTGCTGTAAAACCTGCTTGGTTTTTGGACACTGCATAGGCGGATGCCCAAGCGAGAGGAGTGCCATAATTCATCTTACACCTCCCATAGTCACTTCGGACTTTTGTCGAGTATGAAAAGGGAGAGCTAGACCTTTGTCTAGACCACCACAGGCCAGGAACCACTCTGTCCAGCCGAGGAGAGACAAGGGGAAGATGATGGCGGCTGAGAATACCTCTTCTCCACCCACCACCTCTGGCCTTGTCTGCTCCACAGGCATGCCTAGTTCTGGAGAGACCGTGTACAGGGATGCTTCTTCCAGTGGTGTGGTGGCTTCAGTTACTGGGTGTGTGCCTGTGGATGTTGGGTATAGTGGTGCTTGTACAGGTGATGGGGGGACAGTTCCTACGACTTCTACCTCTGGTGGTGAGATGGGTGGCGACCCCAACAACCCCTTCTCTGTTCTTGAACAAGGAGAGGATGAGCAAGCTACTGAAGCAGGTCCAACAAGAAGTAGGAGTCCAAAGCTCACCAGGAGCTCTTCCAAAGGGCAAACCAAGAATGCAAAGAAGAAAAATGCCTGCTCTGGGAAGGGGAGTGGGACAAACTACA
This sequence comes from Alisma plantago-aquatica, assembly GCA_963693085.1. Classification (NCBI taxonomy): domain Eukaryota; kingdom Viridiplantae; phylum Streptophyta; class Magnoliopsida; order Alismatales; family Alismataceae; genus Alisma; species Alisma plantago-aquatica. The sequence goes on along the minus strand of OY856409.1, from coordinate 1,680,057,683 downwards.
ATAAGTAATGTCCTTGCTCGCATGGAATGTGCGAGGTGCTTCCCTTGCGGATAGGCAAAGGGAACTCAAGAAGGTGATTACAAATGCAGGAGTTAGTCTTGTTTTTAAAAGGAAGGTGAAAGACAGGATTAGGACTCTTTTTCCTGTTGGATGGCAATGCCTATCGAACATTGAGTATAGGGATGGATGCAGAATAGCGGTAACCCCTCCATATGGGATATTGATCCTATAAGTATCGATGACCAAGTCATTACTATTAGTTGTTGCAATAAGGGTGGACTATCTTGCATAGTTTCAGGAGTATATGGCAAGAATCTGGAAAAAGACAGAGAGCACTTGTGGGTGAGGATAGAAGATACTGCTCAACAGATGGTACCATGGCTGGTCTTAGGGGACTTCAACAATATAAGGAAAGCTAATGAAAAGCATGGGGGACTTAAGGTTCCGGAGAAAGTCATGGATGCTTTTAATGACACGATTGAAGTGGCAGGACTAATTGAGATGAATCAAATAGGTGGGTCCATTACTTGGTCAAACAAACAAAAACCAAGTAGGAGAACTGCTAGCTCAATTGATAGGGCTTAGGTTAATGAGGCTTGGTTAGACAACTGGCCACATGCTGTGATCAGAATGGGAGATAGTATCATGAGTGATCACTCATGGATGAAGATGGAATTTACTACTAAACAAGTTGTCAAAAGGCCTTTCCAGTTTCTTAATATTTGGTGTGAGTGGACTGGTTTTAAGGAGGTGGTTGATAGGAGCTGGAATATCGATGTGCAAGGTAACCCCCTTTACAGGGTCATGAGAAAGCTACAAAATACTAAGAAGGATCTCAAGATTTGGAGCAAAGAGAAGGTTAATCTTAGAAACCTCCTCAGCGAAGCCACTCACTGTTATGAGTTGGCTGCAAGTAAAGTTAGAATGATGTCTGATGATGATCAAGCTATAAATGAAGAATTAAAGGATGAAGAGAAACTCAGAAAGCTCAAAAACTCTGAGGAAAAGTATTTATGGCAAAGAAGTCGCATGAAATGGATCGCTGATGGAGATCATAATACCAGGGTTTACCACTCTACTGTGAAGAAAAAGGAGATGAAAGAAACCATACATGAGCTCATTAATGAGTATGGGTAGGTTGTTGACAGTAGAGAGGAGATAGCCAGCTGTGCAGAGACTTATTTTCAAGGGTTGTACAACCAACCAAGTAAATATTTTAGCCACTATGGAGATCTTATTCCGGAGAAGAGAGTCAGTGATAGCATGAACGAAGAATTGATCAAACCAGCAACAGAAGATGAAATCAAAGTTGTTGTCTTCTCCATTAACCCATCTAAAGCTCTGGGGCCAAACGAGTTTAATGGGAGATTTTTCCAGTTCATGTGGTACCACATTCTCCATGATATGGTTGCTGCAATAAAATGGTTTATGAATGGTGATAACATGGTTCTTGCTATGAATCACACCTTTGTGAAACTGATTCCTAAAAAGAAAGATGCAAAAAGTATCACTGAATATAGACCTATAGCTTGCAATAGTGTCCTATATAAGTGTATCTCTAAGATTATTGCAGGTAGGCTAAGACTTGTGTTGCCCAAGATTATATCTGAAGAACAAAGTGCCTTCATCAAAGGGTGCAAGATGTTAGGTAGTACCCTTCTCACAGCTGAGTTCCTCACTGATTTCAACCAAAGTAAAGCCAACTCCAAGTCTTGTGTTAAAATAGACCTGGTAAAGGCTTATGACTACGTCATATGGAATTCTTTATGGGCAGTAATGATAGGATTGAGCTTCAACGATGAGGTGATCCGCATTCTGAAGCAATGTGTTTGCACCCCCTCTTTCTCAAAGTGTTAGAGATTTGGTTCTTCTGTCCTTCCGTGACAAGATCATGTTTTCTACCCCAGATGCCATTGACATGGTAGCACTTGATGCAATACCTTGTTGGGAGCTAAAACCTCCCCATGAAATCAGAATCACCATCATACCTCCTCAAGGCCCACAAATTTCTATGGAAATGTTTGATTCTATTGTTGTGCAATTCCATGAGGCTTTAGAAGGCCCCTTTCTTTAATAGAAGAATAGTCGTATCATGAATCTCTTAGGGACCTTGAACCAAGGAATAGCAGAAATCAAAGCATTCCTTTCATTGGTAAAGGATGTTTGCACGGGGAGGATAAAACTAGCATTATTTCCACCCAAGGAAATCGTTGCAACAAGATTTTTGAAATTCATCTTGGATATTGGTTTCCTAGAAAAAAGGGACAATCCGTGAGTTCCTCTGATCACATGCTACATTGGTGCATGACCTATTGAGAACGCTCTCCTAGATCTAGGTGCAGGAACAAGCATTATTCCATTGAACATGTACTTATGGCTCAACCTCAAGAAAATGGAACCGGTAGATTGTGTCCTTGTCTTGGGTGATGGAACTAAGAGGTAACCCCTAGGCATATTGTTAAACAAAAAATTAGCAATGGATTAAAGGATAAACATGGGTGATTTTCTGATCATGGATTTTGGACCTATTGATGGAAAAGAATACCTCATATTGGGGAGACATTTCTTGTCCACCATGGGTGCGGAGATTAATGTGCGTATGGGCACTCTGATTGTCATGCATAGAAGGAGAAAGTTTGACTTCTTTATATTCACTGAGGAAGAAAGATATCAGTTGGGTGAAGAATATTTTGGAGATAGTCTAGACTACTATCACCCTTTGGAACAATGGAGATCAAGTCCTTACTTATGATCGATGTACACTCCTTGAGATGAAGCCCATGTCGTCAGAACTCTAGAAAGGATCACTGTGGAAGAGAAAGGAGACAACGTGGGTGTCAACGCTTAGTGTAGGAAGCAACAAGCTCAGCTGAAGGCTATAAATTTAGCACTAGTGGGAGGCAACCCACATGGTTTGAGATTCTCGAACCTTGTTGTTTTATCACACTTTCATTTTCTTCCAAGAAACACACACACAAACTATACTTGATAGTTTTTCTATTTGTGAATCATGTTAGTACAGGTACAAGGTAGAAAAGGTGATGTATAAAGGGTCTAGCCAAGGAGAAGATCAAAGTTAAAGAGAACATTGCAAATTAGTAGAAAAGATATAGGAATGAGCCCAGAATGGTCGTACCGCACGACACGACCATGTGATCAGCGATACAGAACAACCATGTTTCTTAGTACAGCCATAGTGGTCCTTCCCTACTTACCTAGTACTACATTGATCACTCCATCTCTTGGTGGTTGTCTACCGTGACTCCATTCCCTTTTGCCTACTATTCTAAACTTAAATTTCACGTTGAGGACAACATGATTTAAAAGTTTGGGGTGGTAGGGCGGTAAGCCCTTCTTTTACCACATTTTTATCTATGTACCTTGTGCTTAAATTTTGTGAGATGATCAAACAGTTGACTAAACCTTCATACTTGTCTATCCTAACCTTGTGTGTCTTCTTGCATCCATGCATACATGTAGTTCAATTTCATGCATTTTTGCGTAATTTTTCAAAATTTTCTCTTTTTGCTCCTCCTTGTCATGCATTGCATTCTCATGTAGATTTTGGTAATTTTTGTGTGTTTGTAAGTAGGACTTGTTGATTTATTTTTGAATTTCCCTAAAGTTAGGTTTAGATGTGATTGAATGCAAATTGGCACCATTTTGGCCAATTCTGCCCAAACTTGATTGTTCTTGCCTGAAAGCATGTTTTAACTTAATCTTCACTGATTGAATTGAAAATTTTGGCATTTGATAAATGCATGCCATTTTCTTAGAGTTCATTGCTATATGGCCTTGATTGTTAACTTTTTACATGTGCATCACATCTCTCAAGTTTGTGAATGTTTTGGTTGAATTGTGAATTGAGCAAGCTATGAATGCTTAGAGGCTATGGAATCACTTGATCTAAATGTGAATCTCATGTCGTTCAATCATGTGGTGTGATATCATTTGATGAAGAGGTGGATTAGTTTTCATGCAGGAAATCTTATGTTCAGGACTAAACTAATGACCCCTCTTTGACCTGACTCTTCTGTCACCATCTTCATACATCTCCGCCTCATGAAAGGATGCCTTAGAGCACATATTCAGCCTTAGCCACCTCTAAAAGTTTGGGGTGGCCATATCTACATTGCCCCGCTTCACACTATCCACCATATGACCTATCTACACCAAGGGCAAAAGAAATGGAAAAAAGAGAGAAAAAAAAAGTGAAAAGAAAATAAAAAGATGCTCCTATTTAAGAGCATCTAAATAATGAAAAGATGTGTAAAAGCACTCCAAAACATTTTTGCAATCTTCTCTTCCATTTTCATACCCATTGAGCTAGAAAACATCAACTCTAGCTCACTTTACCCTTTCTATAGCCATGTGGGTCATTTGGTGTGGTTTAAGCATAAGATTGAATGCATGAAAGTGAAACAACACTCCTAGTCATCATTGATATACACCAACATGAAATGGTTTACCCAGAATTGCATGAAGGACATATGGAAAGCTTGTACATTCTATGCTCCATATTTGAAGTTTGTATGCTCAGTGCTCATTTCATGATTGGTATGTGATAGAGGAGAGGAGAAAGGTGGAACACATGCACTTAGTCACTTCCAAGACTATTCAATCAATAATCATCTTTTGCTATGCATTTGTCATTCTTGTTTATTGAAACAAAACTGAAGTGAGAGATTAAGTTGCAGCATACTTGAGGACAAGTATGTTTTAAGTTTGCGGTGGTGATGCAACCCTATTTTAGGGATCCATCTTGTGTCTTTTTTCATCTTAATTGCATCTAAACATAGTAGAATGCAATATGAATTCCCCAATATGCATATTATTGTCAAATGCACTTATGCACATTCTTTACATACTTTTTAGGTACTTGGACCATGCATTGGAAGGATGAGAGAAAAGGAAGGAGTTATAGGAGTCCTCCACTCAAGGAGGGGTCCAAATAAGACCCCAAAGCTCCCTCAACCTACCCCTAATGGCCAAGGTTCGACATCAAGAAAAAAAGTCCATTGATCACGAAGATTAAATTTGTTTTTTCTACTGAAGACCCCAGTACGACCGTGGTGCCAAGGAATGGTCATGCTGGCCAATGTGAAAGGTACAGGGAAAATCCCAAATTTGCAAGCTACAAAAAAATTGCCACCATGGTTGTTCTATGAAGCCCCCAAAACGGTCATGTTTCCCAGCATGACCGTGTTAGCTAAAGACAAAATAGGCATGCTTAAGGGAATGACCTCACCTCCAACTAAACCACCATAGTCGTGCTGCCCAGCACGACTGTTCTACCTGGCCTCCACCACAGTCATGCTGCCCAACATGACCGTGCTACCAGCCTCCATTTCACCACCTCAACCTATGATTTTTCCACTTTTCTAGAATGACCGTTCCACACCACCACAACCGTTCCTATCCCTACCCACTACGGATGTGATGCCCATCCTATCACCTAAACCCTAGCATTTTCTACACTATTTTTTCAACAATGGCCCTACTTTCCCTAATGCTTCCACCACCACCTATATATACATAGGTGGTGGCCACAACACTAGGTTAGCTGTTGTTACTCCTCTCCATCCACTCTTGAGCATTCATTGCAACCCCCTTGCATTTATGCTCTCCACCCACCATTTCCACCTCATTTCCACCACAGAAACCTAGTTTTCTAGGTTTTCTACCATAATCCCCTTCATTTTCATGCCCATCATCCACCTTAGAGGAGAGAGGTCACCCTACAGTAGCTAGGAGGTGAAGGAGAAGGATCTACTTCTAGCTCCATGAAGTCGTATTCCCTTCTTCCCCTTTCTTTTATCTTTTCTTTGATCATGTCTAGCTAAGCCCCTAGTGGTGGGTTGTTTCGGGTTAAAATGTGAACTTTGATACCATGTTGGGGGAAAATAGCTTGTAATAAAAATAATTTCATTCTATAATGATTGCCTCTTGCTTCTATCTCATTTCTCATTATCTTGCATGTGGTTGGTGCTTTTAAACATAAATTGCTTATTTTGTGATGCTTGATGACACTTAGCTTCCAAGGGAAATTGGAATGTATGTGGCAATCTTAGGAATGGCTCCTAGGTCTAATTAGTAGATACCTATTTAGCCGCCTTTGTTCGTACATACATCTCCCTTCTTCTACAAGTGAGTGTGAGATCTAAGTAGCTAGTGTAAGTGTGATTAGTGCAGTTTCCTAGAGTTTACTAAAGGCTAGATGGCAAGTAACATGAGGTGAAATACCCTTGTCTCTAATCCCATTCCTACCCTTGGCTCTCAATTGCCCTAATACCACTTACCCTAGAAACCTAGACTTGCCAAGTCCTACTAGAATTACACCTAACCCTACTTCTCCAACTAGTAGTATAGGGTATATTCTAATAGCACTTGCCTTGTTGTTTGGTTTGGTAATCTAGTTTGAAATGTGAGATTTGCATGCTATGTTGACCTTCCCCCAAACTAAAATCAAGTTGCATTCCCATACGGCCCACCTATCCATCATATTGCTTAAAATCCAGCTTTTCCCTCTTTACTTGTTAATGTTAGTGTAGTCAGTCGCCTTTGTGAATTCTTAGCTAATCGCCTCGTTCTTTATAGTTAATTCTTGGTTAAGTAGTTAGGGCTCCTTTGAGATTATTTGTATTAGTTTGGCTAATTAGTGATAACTTAGACTCTTTCTTGTTTGATTGCTTAGTTTGCATCTTAGTTGATCACTTAGCTTTCTAGTATAGTGTAACTCCTTTCTCTAGCCTAATTGTTTGTCTTTCTTAGTTTGATAACCTTAGCTTCCTTAGAGTAATCTAGAGTTTTGGTTAAATTAGTTTCCCTATTGCTCTTTCTTGCTTTACATTATAGTGTAATCAAACCAAACCCAATCATAAAATGCTCAAACCCTAATCTTCTCTTTACAAACATAGAAAATGCTAACTTAGCTCTAGTGCCCCATCTCTCCGTGAGGATCGACCCCTATACTTGCCCCTCATCTTTACTACAATAGTACCCCATGTTCTTCTGGGTGTCCTATTTAGTATTGTGACTAAGTCTTTTAAGGGTTTTTATAAATATCAAAAGACCCCAAGTGTGTTTGAGTTCCATGGGGCACTTTTAATCAAACTTAATTGGTTAGTATGTGCACCTCTGGCTTGACACATTAGTTTTTACCATGAACAATGAACAAAATAGCTTTTGTAGTGACTCCTATGGTCTTGTCATAGACTACAGGATAACTTTTCTCTCCTAGCAGTAGCTAAAGGACTCCAACCTCTAGAGTAGTCCAAACAGACCAACTAGAACTCCCATCATTCAATTAGAACATATAGGACAGAGTTGTCCCTCTCGTTGTCTTACTAGTCACCAACTTGCTATCCCACAACAATGATCCTCAGTTGTTCTCTCAAATAGCTATCCCTCTATAATTGGGTAGGACTTGCTTGGTCTCTCTTGGTTACCATAACCAGAGAGGACAACAATTGTAAGAGAAACTTATTCTCAATTGTTTGTTTTATTATTGTGCTCTAGGAAGCCCACAATACCCCTCTGTTTATAGGTGGGGCTAGGTTAGGGTTCCCAATCTATTTGGGATCTATGCGGGAGTGGAAGGGACCAAAAGATCCTAAATTTTCACAACCTACATGACACCAAATAGCTGTTTGGCTGTCTAGATGGTCGTCTGGCATTGTGAGACATTCTTCATACAAAATTGGCAAATCCATTCCCATTAATGTTAGACATTAATTTCTTGCACCAAAAGTATTATGCAATCAAAATGATTTGGGAAAGTATCTAGATCCTTCCTATAGAATAACTGAGTGATCTTGCATATGCGAGACAGTTGCCTCGCTCACCTAGATGGTTGTCTAGTCAGTCGAGCAGAACTAGTTGGTTCAACAAATTGAACTGGTCGGTTCACACCTCAATTTGGATAGATAGAAAATACCCAATTTAATTCTTGATCATCTTGAAAACCCAATACATCATCTCAACACTTAAGACACTCATATGGTGCACCCAAATGGCTGTCTCACTCAGTGGGATGATCGGATGGGGTGCATTCAGCTGATCTATTGTGTGAATTAAATACCTCAACTCTTTAGTAATAAATCCAATCAATGTTCAAGATCAAAATCCTCTTGTAGATGAGTTCCTTTATGTGTGACCCTATAGGTCCAATATCACATTGGTAGTGAATTTTCATAACTAACTTATGAAATCACAAGAAGAGAGTGGTTCCTAGTCACACATCAGTGCAACCCAAGTGATTGGAAAGTTGGAGAACAACTTCAACCTTCAATATGTGCAAGGTGTTGTAGTGATTATTTAATTCCTTTGTCTCTGATATCCAGAGTGAATTTGAGGCATTGACTTGTTATCCACTCAATGTTCATCTCATGTTTCTTGAAACAAGAGTAGACTTTTTGAGATAATGTGACCTCAATATCATATATTGATTCACATGTGCATGCACATGCGTTTCTCAATCTCACTTATTAAGTGGCCATGATATCATACTCCAGTAGGAGGGACAAATCCCATATCTATCACTCACAACCTTTCCACATGTGTCAAAGTCACCCAATCATCACCGTTATAACAAACCATGTTTCAGGACTGCATCTGATGATGTCAAAGTGCATCCAACGACATATGCCAAGTGTAGTGATTTCAGGTCTAAGAATCATAATCACCACCTTCACTATGAGAAATGAGTATGACTTACCAATAATGTCTCCATGTGTCATTTTCAAGGTGGATATGTCTGATACACTATTATCTAACATGTATATGTGTGCTTGGTTTGATATTACCATATCATGACTAATGAGACTCAATCATCAACCAACTCACAATCTAGTCTTATGTGTTACTAGTATCTATCTACCAACCATAGTAACAACTGACCAGGGACATAATCTGAATGTGCACACTCTTAGCATTCATATGATCTTATTCTCCAAGTCATGTACTTGAAGACATATGTCATTGAGTATTGTCATTCTTTTGACATTCATAATGTTTCCTCATTATCTCATAACTGAGTGAGACATAATGAATTGTAAGCTTGCCTTTATGATTATTAATCAAATCCTTTTTGGTATAATTTATGTCAATCATCACATGACTGTCTCTATAAGCGTACCTTACCAATAGAATGAGGTTTAACTTATTACTAAAGTGTTTATGTATTCAATTAAATGACAGTGTTTTTACATTGGTTGAACTAGAATCTGAATTGACTAATTTTTAAGCAAACCTACTAGTTCAAAATGTGAATCGACCAATTCAAAAGTGAACCCACTAGTTCAAAATGTGATTCGGTCAGTTCAGATTGTGAATCGAGTAGTTGAGCAATCAGTAAGAGTCGATCAAGGATTGATGCTAACATTATTTTGTGCATTAATTGTCTCATTGAAAGCTAATATGTTTACGAATAGGAAATATATTGAACTAATTGTTTTAAGTGTCGAATTGACTGATTCACATGTGAGTTGACCCGTTTAGAAGTGAACCAACAAGTTCGTGATTCGTAGAATCCATAAATTCATGAAAATACATCTCTTTGACTCCTAATTGATCTGGAAACCCTGGCCCTCCTATAAATAGAGAGGGTACTCAAGGCTTTCAGCAGACACAACAATAAGCTTTGACAATTATTGTCCTCTCATAGTTGTGGTAACTAGAGAGCCCGAGAAAGTCTTACCCATACAAGGGAGAGACAGTGAGGGAGAGACAACAAGGGAGAGCAACTCAATGCTAGCACATTGACATTTGAAGCGACAACTCCTTCTGGTTGTCTTTGGGAAACACGACGTGGAGTTCTTAGTAGTCTGCATGGACTAAATAATGTTGTGGAGGTCGTTGCCGCCATGCTAGGAGGATAAGAACCACCACCGTTCATGGTGTTGCACCAGGAGGATGTCGTCTCTAGTTTTCAGTGTGCATATTGAGAAGAGTGCACATCTCCAAGCAAGAGTAGTCTCTAGACTTGCTCTAAGACCAAATGTATCTATTGTTTCCTTCTTTATCAGATAAATCATTGTTGATATGATCTTCTAGAAAGGAATAGGGACAAAAACAAATTCCACTACCTTCTCTATCGTCCCTATTCCCCAATAGTGCTATCAGAGCCACGTCAATTTATAGTGTATCAAGGATCTAAATTGATGTGATCAGATTTATTTTATTGCATACAATGTAGATATTAAAATGATTAATGTGAATATCTAATTAAATACAACTTATGATTATATATATAGACACACACACATATATATATATATATTTATTTATATATTTATATATATATATATAGACACACACACATGCAATCAGTAAGCATCACCATAAAAATGTTTTGATGGTGAATGTATGTTTAGTTATGGCCAAAACCCCTATGGATGTGCTTGGTTGTTTTGTTTCTTTCCTGTTGTTACTCATTTTGCATACTAAGCCTCCCTCCTTCTTTCCAAATGTAAATTAATACTCTCCTTCCTATACTCCCCTCGAATGTAACTCGAGGTTTCCATTTTACAATGTAATATGAAACATGATAGTTTTAGTTTCTATTTTTGGAAAGAGAATATGTTCTACACCAAGCGAGTTGACCGACTGAGGAGTCAAATGAATCGACCAAAGAACCAATGAAGCCAACTGATAGGAGGAGCCAACCAACTGACTGGAGGCTCAACAGACCAAATGGAGAATTCTAGTCAACCGTGTGAGCCTAAGTTAATCAATCGACTGATGGAAGCAAATGGACTGATCGAGAGTCCAACTGATCGACTGGAGGGTCCAACTGGTTGACCAACCTATCCCAGCAGCATAATACATGTTGTTGCATGAGATGTATGACCTTAGGTGGTAGTAATTCTTTAGGTCTACGAGAATTGCATTATACTTGCCATAATCATCACCCATATTCTTTATGATTACATATTTTGTTTGTGGATATAATATGTATATGAGACATACAATTACTATATGGTGATTGGATATGTATATGTACTTATATATAAAAATCCCTCAATAATTCTTAGGTTTTAAATGATTTCCATAAGCAGAACACATGAAAAGCTTGATCAACCAAGCATGGGCACGCCAAGAATGGTGCATTGTCTATCTCGTGGAAGTGTAATGGTAGTTATGTGGCCAAGTAGGGTGCATTACCATCGTGTTGTCTTATGGGTCTGGATTAACTAGGTGTCCTTAATGAGATTAAGTGTCTAGAAGCATATAGATGGATTGTGATAAGGAATTTTGCACACCATCTATCTAAGAGTTGCATGAGATGCAATTGGGAAATGTTGCCTACCATAATAATTGGTTATGGACGTTGACGTTGGTTGGGTAATAACTTAATTATTTTGGATCTTAGCTCACTAGAAGATTGTTTGCTGCAAGCTTCCTAATTGGTAGTGAGGGATATCAATTTTCTACCAATTTGAACAAAATAGTGGGATCAATAATTAATTAAAAGCCAATATCATCAAACTTATCAAATCAAATCAAAAGTTCTTCAAATTTTCTTTTGTAGAATCTAACGGAAAACACAAACATGTTTTCTTTGCGATCATCCCTTGATAAGGAAAAGTAGAATGGGAATAACTTCTACAACTGGTTCAAGATGTTGCGAATCATTCTCACTTAAGAGTGCAAGCTCTATGTCCTAGATACACCAGAGTCATATGAACCCACACCACCACGCCTAAGGTTGATAAGGATGCTTACAAGAAGCACTCTGAAGATTCCATGGATGTCAAGTGCTTGATGCTATGCTCAATGAACTATGATTTGCATAGACAATATGAGAATATGGATGTTATTGAAATGGTAACACATCTTATGACCATGTACCAAGATCAGACAAGACAAGAGAGATATGATGTCTCAAAGGTATTACTCAAGTGCAACATGGAAGAAGGATATCCAATAGGTCCCCATGTACTCAAATCGATTGGGTATGTTGAGAACCTTGCTAAACTAGGATTTCCCTTGGGTCAAGAGTTGGCTACATATGAGATTCTATAGTCATTGTAGGAATCATACAACCAGTTAGTCATGAACTACAACATGAACAATTAGACAAGCCATAGCCAGAATTATTTGACATGTTGAGGACAACTAAAATGTAGATGTGGAAGGATAAATCCAAATCTATGATGATAATCAGTAGGTGAAAAGGGAAGTCCAAGGGAAAAGGAGATTCTAAGAAGAGTTCTTAACACTACAACAAACACTCACATTAGTGGCCTTTTAGAAATGCCACTAAAAAAATAAACGCTACTAAACATGTTTAGTGGCATTTGTTGACACTTAAAAAAATGCCTCTAGTACCAATGCCACTAGAATGATAGTGGCGTAAGTTGTAAACACCACTAAATGTTTGTCTTTAGTGGCTTCCAATAAATCCCTAATAAAGGCCACTAAAACATCATTTGGCATTTATAAAAAAGCCACTATCCATCAATTGGCTTTTATACAAATGCCACTATTTTGTATTATTTTGGTGTATGAAAATGTTCTTATTGAGTTTAATGGCATATAAAAAAATCCACTAATGACTACTAGTTCTGTATTACTATATTTTCATGGCTTTTAGTCATTCAATTTTCAATTCATTATCATTATTTCTAAATGAATGTCAATTGACGAACTCAATTTTCTAAAAGTATGAATATTTTTTATTTATAATCAATTGAGAATTACATGGGGAGGACATTTTACCTTGCCCCTTATATTGAATACAACACCAATGATATACTTTCATACAACATTTTACCTTGCCCCTTATATTGAATTACATGGGGAGGACGTTTTACCTTGCCCCTTATATTGAATACAACACCAATGTTTACTACTGCATTTTATGGTTTGCAAAATCTTCTTACTGAACAACGTGGCATACATGATGTCTTCAACATTGATGGAGCTGGCTCAGCAACTGTTGTTGTATCTGGTCTCATATTGCCTGGTTCCTTGAGATGGAGAGTGCAAAATATGCTCCTTTGTTCTGCACTTGGAGCTGACTTTTGCTTTCCACTCGGTTGGGCCCATCTGAAACTTGTAGAGAAGGCAGTTGAGCGGAGTGTAGTTCCATTGGCGTCTGATTCTGGTGAAAGTGATGCAGGAAGTAGGGTGGGTGTGGCAATTGAAAGGCTTGAAAGTAGCCTCAGAAAATAACTCCTGCACGTCATTGGCATTAAATCTGGAAACAATTAAAAAGTGACTTATCTTTTATTTGTATCATGCTAGCAAAACACAAGTTGAATTAAGCTTTCTTTTCGATCATTTACTTCCACCTACTGTAAGGGTTTTGATTGGTTATGTTCTTGTAGTTACCAGTTTCATGTATCTAGCAATGCATAAGGTAGCATCTCTGTCGTGAAAAGTGTGTGAATTATAGCGTCAAATGGATATACGTTGGAGATCTTTGTGGATAATACGTTGATCCTTTTTCCATTATAAAAAAACATTATCAAGTTGAACAATTAAGGAAAAACAAAATCCAAAGTATCAATGATTGTCCCTTATTGATTAAGAATAAGAGGGAAATATGATCATGGTAAAATAAAGAACAAAGAAAACAAGTAAGAAGGCATTGTACCTTCCAGTCACTGGCTCCCTGTTCAAATCACTATCATAGCAGTGTGGTTGAGCTCCAGGTCTCCATTTTGGTCTTCCTAGCTCTTGATCACTAATGTGGATATAAAAGAATGTAGGTGGTGTGTTCCTCAGGTGGGCTACATAAAAATCAATGTGGATGCAGCCTTTATAGTTGATAAAAGGGTGCAGTTGGCTGATGTGTTTAGGAATCATAGAAGCAAGGTGATAGCTAAGTCCAAAGCCTCAACCTAAGTCCAAAGCAAAAAAGTTAAACAAAAAATACATGTATACTTGTTCTAGATGGTTAAACAAAAAAAGCCATGTTGAAGGTGCTTGTTTAGTGTAAAGCAGCAAATAATAAGGGCTTGTTTAGTGTAAAGCAACAAATAATAAGGGAAAATAATTTACCTTTTGACTCATCTCAACAATGCCACCTACATTATCAACAATAGGTCCAAACATATCCATAGTCAATACATATGAAGCAGTACTCAACATCCCCATGGTTGCAACAGCAGTCCCAAAAAGACCACACATGGGATTTCCAATTTCATCTACTAGGCAGAGATGATAGATACATTGATCTCCAGAACTGGAAGAGCTATAGATTCTAAACCTCTAGTGTAACAAGTGGCCTAATACAGAGCAGCTGCAACATCCACGTTGAATTAACCAATAGACTAACTGACAAATGGCCAAACAAACCTTTCTTTCTTGCTTTGCAATTTCATTTTCCTTTGATAGCTTCCTGCAAGGGCCTAATGCAATTTCATGCTCTTCTCAGGTTTTAGCTCTGATATTAGAAAAAACCATTACCAAAACAAACTTTCAGGAATTGTTAATTCCTCTTGCAAGTTGCAGCAATAGAAGTGCAATGTTCATCAAAAAATCTCACTAGTACATGATGTACAGTTAGCATGACAGTACATTGGTTCATCAAAAAAGAAATTTACATTCCATCTCTATCAAAGCAATGTTCATGTTACATTCCAGCTCTAGTATATGAACCATCAAAGCTAGACATAGTAGAACAGAGATTTACCTATCTATACAACTCAGATGTGTAGAGTGGATGGTTGGTTGGCATGTTCCTAGCTTGTAGCACATAATTCTTTTGTCATTGGTTCATTATCGATCCAATGTATAAGTGAACAATATAACAAGGTCGATAATAAGCACACCATTCAGATTTATATACAATGCATTAGCAATCAAACAACTATATTACAATAGGAATTAAAACAACAACCTATATATGAAGGTGTAAGGAATTTGACAGCTAATCACATCATTTTTCTATATTATTTTTCCCAATCCTAGGTGTTCTCAGGAGTCCGATTGTCGAATTGCCCATCAGTTTTGCAATTGGGTCATGGCAGATATGAGGTGAGGAACTACCACGTTTAGAAACATTATCACAAATCTGAATAGACTCTACTCACAATAAGAAAATAGGTTTAAAACCCTTAAACTAGAGGGTAGGATAAATAGATGTAGCCTCTTGGAAGTTTAAAGAAAAACATGTGTGAAATAGACACCTTAACTGAAATGTCTAAGTATATTATTGTAGTTCCTACAATATACAACAAATAGTTTGTAAAATATGTACTGACATCAGTGAATTAGGCAATCAATATGGGGCATGTGCATATGTTGTTTGATATTTCTTCCAAGATGTAAGTAACTAGTAAATCGTGTTATGTAGGACTTTAAGGTGTTGAGAAAGAATGGAAGAACATACCTGATCAAATTCTGTTGAATGATTTGCATGTTCCATTCCTTTCACCTTTGCAAGCATGGTATAATACTTTAAAAATGAGGGGCACAAAGTCCTCAAAACAAATTTAATCCAATTTCCAGAATTGAATGCATCCAATCTAAATATCACATTTTGGAATCTGAAGGACACTACATTTCAGATGGCATTGAGCATAGCTTGAAGTTCAGCTTGAGCAATGATCCAGGAACTTGGGAAAGATGTGGAATTGAATATCACTTCAAAGATCGTTGTTGAATAATCTTTATATTTCCTGAACCCTGGAGAGTAAAGACACAAACAATTAGGGAGAATATTACCACATTTGATATAATGGTTACTAATATGTAAATCGTCCATAATGGAATGGTAGCACTCATGATATAGGGAGAATATTACCACATTTGATAAAATGGTTAACTTCATATCTCATAAAATTCATGATGCAGTGAGTTTAGAAGAGTTTCAATCTTTAATGGTACCATATCAAACAATTTTATGAACTTTAAGTAGGAGAAAAATAATTGATCTTGATGGAGAATCTCATTCACCTTCATTATTTTCTTCAAGGTAGAATCTATGGCATGTATACAGTAAAATGAGCACTTGAAGTTTGTGCTTCATTTGATCCATATCCATATTTCAATCCTCTGCATTTGTACAACCACACCTTGTACAACCACAGTCCAATAAATGGTGAACTATAGTTTTATGCATTTGTACAACCACTCTCCACACCTTGTACAACCACACCTAAGATACAGGCAGAGCAACATAGAACACCCCAGATAATAAAAATGAACACAGTGACATATAGATTTGTGCCCAACAAAAATAATGGGATGAAAAACCCATACATATGCTAAGGAGTCAAAATTCAAAACTTACAAAAGCTATTGATGGCTTGTCCGACTGCCTAGGGCTCCCATGCGACACATCCATTCCTAGTATAATAATAGTTGGCACTTGGGAGATCATTGACATGGATGGAGGATGCTCAGCTGTGGTGAACTTCTCTACGCGCTGTGACACCTACAGACTTATTAGCAAAAACAATGAGGTAACTTCAAGCTTGAAAATTAGTTGAAACATAAGACAATATCACAAGCATAGGTACTTATCACATAGAATGCTTACATAGAACCTCAAATGACTTGGAATTCTTGACATTCAGAGATATATTGTCCAAGTCATGTTGCAAGCTAGTATCATAATAACTGGTACAACCACACCTTATACAACCAATCATGGTATACAACCTCAAATGACTTGGAATTCTTGACATTCAATCCTCTACATTTGTACAACCACACCTTGTACAACCACACTCCAATAACTAGTGAACTATAGTTTTTATGCATTTGTACACCCACACTCCACACCGTGAACAACCAAACCTAAGATACAAGCAGAGCAACATAGAACACCCCAGATAAGAAAAATGAACACAGCGACATATAGATTTGAGCCCAACAAAAATAATGGGACGAAAAACCCATATATATATGCTAAGGAGTCAAAATTCAAAACTTACAGTAGTTATTGATGGCTTGTTCAACTGCCCAGGGCTCCCATGGGACACATCCATTCCTAGTATAATAGTTGGATCTTGGGAGATCTTTGGCATGGATGGAGGATGCTCAGTTGTGGTGAACTTCTCTGCACGATGTGACACCCGTAGGCTTATTCAGGATCTCATTCGTTGTGGAAACATGAAGTGTGTTGTCAGTAAAATCTTTTTATGTATTTTATTTAACTAATTTAAACGAAATACATTAAAAGATTTTACTTACAACACCCTTCATGTTTCCATAGCGAATGAGATCTTGAATATGCCTACGAGTGTCACATTGCACAGAGAAGTTCACCATAGCCATGAGCATCCTCCATCCATGCCAAAGATCTCCCAAGTACCAACTATTATTCTAGGAATGGATGTGTCCCATGGGAGCTCTGGGTAGTCAGACAAGCCATCAATAGTTGTTGTAAGTTTTGAATTTTGACTCCTTAGCATATGTATGGGTTTTTCATCCCATTATTTTTGTTGGACTCAAATCTATAAGTATTTTTGTTCATTTTTCTTATCTGGGGTGTTCTATGTTGCTCTACTTGTGTCTTAGGTTGTCAGCTCTCAAGATTGGCCTTTAATCTCCAAGTATAGAGCTACAGTTAGCAGAGGATCATTACTATAGTTATTGGCTTTTAGGGCCTGCATCACAACCAAATGTTACAGAAAGGGTATTATTTTATATGGAGGGGGTAAAGGAAAAAAGACAAATATACAAATGTTGTTTTAACAATTATGGGAATAGGGAGGAACCCACATTACTAATAACATACATTCTTTCTTGAGGCTTCTACCTAGACTTCTCAACCAAAGCAGACCTCTGAAATGTTGACAATGACTTAGTGTGCCTCTGTAAAAGGAAAAACACCAAGTTATGTTAGTTAGTGGCCAAAAACAAACAAATAATTTATTAACTAAACTGGCAGAACAAAACACCAAGCTATATTATACTTAGTACCAAAAACAAAACATTCAAAAACAACGCAGTGAGAAAACAGAACAACACTCGTAGAAGTAACACACCTCAATAGGTACATAAGTGGGTCGCTTGGGCCTCCCTACATTAAGGAAAGGCAGAGGGTCTGAATACTTGAGCTCTATCTGATGATGTTTTCTGAAATAATCAGAGACAAGTAGTGTCAGGATATTACTTATTTCATTCTAACAACTCATTTTCCTTTACATATATAAAGTTGTGTTTCATCAACATACAAGCACAACTCAAATGAATTACCCAAAAGGTAATATATGAGACCTCAAGTGATGTGAGTCCTCAAGATAAACAACGATGTTGCCTATATCTATGTGAGTGCACATATCTATAAGAAACTTGGAACAAATTTCCTTGGAAATAAAAAAAATATTTATGCATGGCAGATCTATGCTTTCAGGCAATGGGTGGACGTATCACATTATTCCCAAAAACCATGTACATATAAAAAATACCCTTTCCTACAAAGTAAAGATCTCAAAAAAGTATTACTGCATAACAAATTGCCCTAAAAAGAACCAATAAATATATGAATAGTCTCATTTAAAATGTTGCAACAACTAGTCTAGGATTTATCAAAATGTTGGGTGGAGCTTGAAGATTGTAGTGTGGTAGCTAGAATCTTGATCCCTATAGTGTTAAGATATCTTGTAGCATGTGATCAAGTAATGAAAGAAAAATTAATATGCCATAAGAAATATATCATGATCTGACATGATGCAAGTTGGATATGAAGCCCACAAATATGAAGCACCCGCAATATGCATACCTTTTTATATAAGCAATTGCATTCCAAGATATTATCAAATAGAATCAAACCTACATAGGTTGGGAAACAGAAAATCATGGTATACGATGTGTGGCTGCCATACAAAAGGGACAATTACCCTTTTACTATTGCAGTTTTTACATTAAAAAAGAATTATTCAGTCCACATCACCCATCCACATTAGTTGTACATTTTGAATATCCAAACCATAATAATCCATTTACTAGCTGAGTAATTACAAAATGGAAAGAAATGTATCAAATAATCATAACTCATTTTCAACTAAATTTTTCATCCGTACCCACAAACAAGAAGCTAAAACACTACTCATAGCTAAAAACCACAAACCAATCATAATGCGTGTATCATCCATAATACTAAGATTCTCCATAACAAAATTAAAAGTAGGTCAAAACAAAATAGGATTGTTATTTGGCAACATTGTCTACGACAATGGATATGGAACACCATTACTTTGGATCGGCATGTACAAATAACAAATTGGATTAAATAAAAACAACTATAGCTCTCCTCTCTTTAGATACTATCCAAGAATGCAATTAAATTTAAACTTCATGTCCTACAACAAATGGAAATGACTTTAGATATTACTGTTGTTTTCAATTATGTAACAGTATAAGCAATACTTTATGCTCACCTTGGCAACGTATGTGTTTTCGGCCATGCTATGACGTTGCCAACAACATTATCAACAGATTGATATTGATCAAAAGGTCTAATTAGAGGATCGTTGCCCAACAAAGCAACCTCTACAAAAATAGCAAAAAATTATGAGCCTGAAATTGCACCTCCCACCCTTTTTATGGGGTCAACCTCAGAGACTCGACCAAATGCAATTCTAGCATCTGGATCTGTAAAACTCAATAGATACACATCCTAGAAACAAAATATAGTTTACATAACAAATTTATATAAACATAAAATGAAGTGCAATTCACAGTAATACAAACATACATGTCCCTTCTTAAATGATGAATGTCTTATATGGAGTGGAGTTTGCATTGATAAGTTTGTATGCACAATTATTTTATTTTTGTCATAAGTCCATAAAAGTCAACATGGAAAATAATTGATACCAAACATCTTGTATAAAATGTATTCATACTTGGCCAGTGCCAACATGTTGTGCTTGACTATTTCCTGCTCTAGTTAAGGCAAGTAACTCCTCTAATTTTTGTTGAATTCATCCTTTTGTTCTTCATGTTTTGCATCAAATTCCAACTGTTGTTCTTCAAGCTTATCCTGGAAATGCTTCCTTTGTGCTTCTTCAGCTTCTCAGGATTTATGGTTCTTGCCCCAGATATCAGAAGGTGATGGTCCAAGTCCATAACCATGAACATATCCTGGTCTCTCTTCTCCCATAGCATGCCTTTAAATTTCATCTGAAGTAACATCAGGTTGTTTTCTTCACAGCTCTACTCCTACCTCAGAAAATTTTTCCTACATACAACAAATCATACGAGATGCAATTTATACCAAATAAATACCTCTATGAAATTAGTATATGTAACATAATACTATAGGATATTATGTGTTGTACCAAAATTTTAGCGGATTCAATATCAACTATGATCCCATCTTTTTTACAATGAGTTTTCTCAAAAAACATTATGGCATCCACTTATCCGCCTATTTCCTTCTCCATCTTTATCATTCAAACAAGGTTATTGTAAACATAAAATTAATGGATGCCATCAAATTGTCTAAATGGATCACAAAAATTACTAACTTACATCATATTTCAGACATGCAAACGACTTGGTTCTTGTTGTGTGGCTAACCTTTTGAATTTTTTTGCTTCTCTTGTTAGTTATAGACTTCCTCTGTGGAAAACATTACAGTATTGTGTATAGTAATTATTTGTGCAGTACTGTAAGTATCAACGAATAGAAAAAATAATATTACCTTTCCTTTATTACTCCTCCAATAATCGACAAGAAATTTCCAATGCGACGTGTCCACGCGGGGAACAACTTGTTCATGTTGTTGTTCGTATGGACTATCTTCTAGGAGTATAGTCTCCTTAACTCGCACTTGTGGTCCTTCCATTTCTTTCCTAGTCTCTTCATTGTCCACTCCTTCATATCTAAATCCATTGTGAATTTACTCTACTGACATAAAGGATATCAATTAGAAGCTTCATTTAACCATTTAAAAATAAAATTTAATAATATACCTTAACAAAATTCCATATAGAATCTTTTTTATTTTCTGGAAATTGTCTCCAGTCCTCATAGTTTAGTGGACAAAGATTGGTATCTCTTGCAATGGTTTTCAGAAAACTTGATAAGTGACATTGGTTTTCACCTACTGGTTGTCCGAATTGATTTTTCTCAATGGGAATTGGATCATCGGGCTTTCTTTTCCAAACATTCAAACATTATGTTTGGCCACGTGCTTGATGTTTTTGACCTAAGCATTCATTCATAAAGGATAATATATATATATATGCAAAATTATATATGATTAAATGTAGCACTATAAATGCAATGATATGAATGAAATGATTACCTAGCCCATCAGAAGGTGTTGTTGTAACATTCAATGACTCAACATGGTGATCAGAGATGTCATTTTGGTCCATGTTATCAGGAAATACATTGCTATTTTGGTTACTGGCAGCTCTATTCTCTACAATTCTTGAATGAATAGACACTGAAGCATTGACATTAGGCACACAACGTAGCTGTGAATTTCTTGATCTTATAACTTTATCGTCACTTTCTTTGTTGTGTTGATTTTGGAACCTTGTTCCCATCTCCTTTTCAGTTGTGCATGTTTAAGAGGATTTCGAACCACCAACAATATTAGAGTCTTGGGGAGAGGTGGCTGATTGGGCATTTTTTGTAGAGCTAGCAGTAGTTTTATTGAATTTGTTTGCTCAATGTTTTTGACCTAAGCATTCATTCATAAAGGATAAAATATATATATGCAAAATTATATATGATTAAATGTAGCACTATAAATACAATGATATGAATGAAATTATTAACTAGCCCATCAGAAGGTATTGTTGTAACATTCAATGACTCAACATGGTGATCAGAGATGTCATATTGGTCCATGTTATCAGGAAATACATTGCTATTTTGGTTACTGGAAACTCTATTCTCTACAATTCTTGAATGAATAGACACGGAAGCATTGACATTAGGCACACGGGGTAGCTGTGAAATTCTTGATCTTGTAACTATATCGCCACTTTCTTTGTTGTGCTGATTTTGGAACCTTGTTCCCATCTCCTTTTCAGTTGTACATGTTTGAGAGGATTTCGAACCACCAACCATATTAGAGTCTTGGTGAGACGTGGCTGATTGGACATTTTTCACAGATCTAGCAGTAGTTTTATTGAATTTGTTTGCTCTATCATTATGAATTTTAGTTGGAAGGGAAGCTAAAAAAATTTTGGAGCGATTTGAGGATGACATGTTCAAAGATTGCCAACAACCATGTCGAGTAATGCTAGGTAAATGAGTCACCGTACAGGAGTCATTGTTGTTGTTCTTATCATTGCTTGCAGTTGTCATGTTATGGTAGTTGTCACTATACTGTTCTCTCATCCTGAGTATATCAAGTCACATAAAAATGAAGACATTTAGAAAAATATTGAACAACATAATAACAATTTTATTAATAATATTTAAAAATGAAACACATATATTTAATCAAATATAATTATAAACAACAGAAGAGACAAGGATAAATACGAATAAGAATAATGTCAGACATGCAAAATGGATACACCTAGCTAGAGCACAATGTGAGACAGAAAATTAAAGAAATACATTGAGCCAAAAAAGGCTTATTTAAGACAAATATTAATGACAAACAAAAAGACACATTGGCTGCTATTTTGTAA
Source organism: Alisma plantago-aquatica (assembly GCA_963693085.1). Lineage (NCBI taxonomy): Eukaryota > Viridiplantae > Streptophyta > Magnoliopsida > Alismatales > Alismataceae > Alisma > Alisma plantago-aquatica. Next base: position 1,680,035,121 of record OY856409.1, on the reverse strand, counting down.
TCTTCTCATTCAAAATAGTCATCATCATCACTTTGAGATACACTTTCATCATCCTGCTGAATTTGGGATTGGTCTTTTTTAGTTGTTGAACTAGCAATAGTAATTCCTTCCATATTCAATCTAACTATGTCACAATCAGTATCTTAATCCTCTGATTTCATTGATGGCCCATCTTGAGTTTCACCTTGCACATTAGCTTCGACATTCTCAATACAAGATTGTTCTTCCATGTTGAACATATCCCATGGGGCAATCCTTATAGAAAAATGCCACCCTTTTGTAGTGACATCTTCTACATAAAATACTTTTCCAACTTGAGATGACACTACAAACAGTTCTCCTATAGTTTGAAGGTGTCTCAAATTAACAAGAGTCAACCCATGTTCATCATGCTTGATTCCCCTCATTGAGTAGATGTCCACCCAATCACACTTAAATAATGTCACCTTAAAGTGTTCATAATAATTGAGCACAATAACATCCTTCAAAACACCATAGTAGGTTATATCTCTAGTAATTGGATTGCGGTCAGTGGTTTTAGAATAACAATCAGTCTTAGCTACTAGAAAGACTCCACTATTTTGTGTTGTTCGATTTGCATCTTTTGCCTTGGTATGAAATCTATGACCATTGACAACATAGCCCTTGTACTTAATGGCCAGTTGATGTGGAACTTGAGAAAGAAACTTGATTTTATCATCCACCATATTTGTTCTTAGGAGTGTCTCAATATAATAAAAGAAAAGTTTGTTAGACTTTATTCATGAAGCATAACTAATTTAATTACCACAACTAAACTTAAATGCTCCTTAAACCATCCATCAAATGATTTACTATGTATTTTCTGAACCTCCTTTAAGGACTTTTGAGGATGTTTTTGCCTAATGATATCATAGTGCATCCTGAATACAAAATATGTGCAATATGTTATTGGAATATGTTATAGCATTTTATTAATAGAAGATAGTTTACACTAACTTACTTAATGTAGGGTTCAATTGCTTCACAATTGAATAGTACATACTTATGGGCTTGTTTCAATGTATGTTCATCCAAGACACATGTTACCATTTTACCAATACCACGACCTACTGTCGAGAAAATAGACCAATCATCACTGTCATGTGTTGGCTTGTTTTCCAAATTTGCTTCGTCAGTATCGTTTCTATTTGGCCGATTTAATTTTGTTTCAACTCCATCCAAGTATCTTGAACAAAAAGTCAGACACTCTTCAGCTATATATCCTTCTTCTATTGATCCTTCTGGATATCTTTTATTATGAACATATCCTTTTAGGGTCATCAGATACCTAATAAAAAAGTTGAGGAAAATATTATGACAAATTACATTCCAATAGGTAAAGTCATCACGACGTGTGAAATGTTACCTTTCAATTGGATACATCCAACGATACTGAACAGGGCCATCCATCTTAGCTTCATAAGAGAGATGGACTGATAGATGCACCATTATGTCAAAAACACATGGAGGGAATATCTTATCCATCTCACAAAGTGAAACAGCTATTGCATTTTCCAATGCAGAAAAATCATTTAGATCTATGACTTTAGTGCACAACCTTTGAAAATAGCGACAAAGAGTAATAATACATGACTTAGCATTCTTATTGGGTAAGGACACAGTGACAGCCAATGGTAAAAGTTGTTGCATCAGCACGTGATAATAGTGACTTTTCATTGGTAGCATCTTTTGCTCCTTCGGTCGTGCACATCTAGATATATTAGATGCATACCCGTCTAGAACTTTGACAGATTTTAGGAGGTTGCAAAATAATATTTTTTTCATCTTTTTTCATTGTATAGCAAGCTAGAGGTAGGATGGTATATTTACGAACAGTTTTGTGGTATAGTGGAAATCTGATTCCCATATCTTCCAAATCCTTCCTTGCATTCCAGTTGTCCTTACTTTTATCCTTCAAACCTAGCAATGTTCCAACAATACTCTCACATATATTCTTCTCAATGTGCATGACATCGAGATTGTGCCTTACAATGTTAGTTTTCCAATATGGTAGCTCAAAAAATATGCTTTTCCTTTCCCAATTGTGTGTCGAATCCTTACCTCTTGGCCTTTTCTTACCAATTATAGTTCTTCCGTCCTCCAATTGTGACAACATTTGAGCTCCAGAAGGAGGTTTATGAGGACACCTAAATTCTTTCTCACCGTCTAATGCCTTTGCTTCTTTTTGGAATCTATGGCTAGTTGGCAAAAACCTACAGTGTCCTTTGTAGAAAACTTTACAGCTATGTGGCAACTAATGTGAGACAGTATCTTTATTACAATAGGGACATGCTTTGTATCCTTTAGTACTCCAACCAGATAGATGTGCATATCCTGGAAAATCACTAATAGTCCATAATAAAGAAGCACGCATCAGAAAGAATTCCTTGGTTCGAGCGCCATATGTATGTACACCAGTATCCCATAGTTCTTTCAACTCATCAATCAATGGACGCAAGTGCACATCTATATTTTTGGGTGAAGTTGGTCCAGGAATGAGTAGGGACAACATAAAATATGGTCGCTTCATGCACAACCAAGGAGGTAAATTATATGGAATAATCACAACAAGCCATGTACTATAAGAAGTACTCATTGTCCCAAAAGGATTAAATCTGTCAGTTGCAAGTCTCAATCGAATGTTTCTAGCGTCTGCAGCAAATTCTGGATGCATCACATCAAATGTTTTCCATGCAGGTGAATCAACCGGGTGTCTTAACTTATCATTTTTATCATATTCTTCTGCATGCCATCTCATTAAGGATGAGGTTTTTGATGACATGAATAACTGCATTAGGCAAGGTATAAGTGGAAAGTGTTTGAGCACTTTGATAGGTATTCTCTTGGGTTTTTTTGCAAGCTCGTCATCATCATCTTGGATTGTAATCGATTTCCATCTTGATGCTCTACATGTATCATAGACGTCTTTATTAGTAGAATCCTTCCAAAACAACATGCAACCATTTGGACAAACATGAATCTTCACATAATCTAAGCCCAACCCCGTAATCATCTTTTTTAGCTCATAAAATGAATTAGGTAAATGTTCTCCTTCTAGTAGAATCTTCTTAAAGAATGTAAGAAACATAGATGATGCTTTCTTACTCAAGCCATTAAGACAAACCAGGTGATAGAATTCTAGGATGCAAGCAAGTTTGCTATATTTCTTACACCCTGGATATAATTCTGTCTCAGAATCCTTTAACAAGATATAAAAAATTTTCAGTATTGAAATGTTGTTAACTAGATAGCTCCACTCCTTCTGTATTTCCATCTTCACTAAAACTCAGAAAAGTATCATGCAATATATCTTGTAAATTTTCAGCATTAAGGAAATCTCCCTGATCAGTAGGAGCATCCATTTGAACATCGGCATCTTCACCATGAAAATCCCAAGAAATATAGCTTGGTAAGAAGCCATGCCACAGTAGATGGCTCAATGCAGTCTTTCTGGTGACCTGGTATACATTAGCACACTTTCTACATGGGCATACAATCTTGTCTCCAATCGATGAATGTTCAAAAGTGAAATCCAAATTTTTTTGATACTCCACATAAGTAATTATTTCTCGTTCGGACATCCTCTGCTATCCAAGACTTATCCATTCTATAAAGAACATGTATAATGAAATTTATCAGCAATTTGTAACATAATAGGATATGCATATTTCTTTTTGTTGTTTGGTTTCGAATGTGTCGTTAGATAGGATGGATTTGTGAATTTGGAACAATCATGGGAACACACACTTCAGTTATAAGCATTCATGTAGCAACTTTTAGTTCCATTCATTAATCTCTTTTTACATCCACACACAGGGGTGTACCCCTAAACAGTAACTAAACAAAGGGGTTGGTGTACCCCTAAACATGAGCATAATTAAAATAACTATTAATACAGACAAGTCTAGATAGATAGACAACTAAATACTACACCAACATGGTCCCGCATTAGTAACTTCGAGGACTTATCATTGTGGTGATCTTCTCCTGAAGTTCAGAAAAGAAAGCAGCTATGAGGATTGATTGCTTTCAGACAAAAAGTGTAAACACAATTTTTTTGTCTTGACAATTATACTTGTTAATTGGACCTACCGTGGTCTTTTTGATGATTGTGTTGTGTCACAGGGCTCCTCACTATATTTAGAAAAATCTGAACTGACAGGGGCCTCATCATCAGATTCTTCCGAGCTGATATCCTCCATCATGTGCTCATACCACCGTAGATGATCGGGGGTCTCACAGTTGATGTTGGTTATCCAAACTTTGATGGTATTATGGCCAACTGGATGGAGAAAAAGCTTTTCGCTACAGCCCACTAGCATCTTTCTAATCCAATCACACCAACCAGATTTTGATACATGATTTCCCACCAAATCATACTAAACCTCGATAACATGTGAATAATTGCCAAAATTTAGGGTCACTTCACAAGGCCTGTAGTGTCTTCCTTTTAGAAAACGCCAATGTTTGGGTATGGCTAGTTGGTTTAAGGAATGACCATCTAGGATGATGTCCAATTATTCTTCAATAGGGAATGTTAACATTGGCATAGAGGCCCAGTTCGTAGTGACTATTGTGGGTGGACAAAGATTGCATAATATTAGTATTAACAAAGTGTAAGTACATATAATGATGTTATATATTTTCAAAAAAAGTTGTATAACATTAGTTAACCTTTTATTGCTTGTCATAACCAACTTTATTGTGGTAGACATGATAGTTTGAAAAGAAATCTAATATAGGAGATCATGTCCAATATAGAGGCTATATCTTTGCAATTGGTCCAATGCTCACTAATCCTTCTTTGAGAATTTCAATGAAGTAACTAGTATTTTCTATAATTTGATGTATCTTGGTATTTCATACAATGAGGTGACACTTATTATCTATTTGTTGAATCAACACTCATATTTTAGATTATCAAAGAGGTTAATGGTGTCTGGATTATTTTATACAGGTGTGAGACCTATTTAATTTGGAGTATCGATGCACTACTATAGAAGGTGTGAGACCTATTTAAAGAGGTTATTGGTGTCTTTCCAAATTTTTACTATAGTCTTGTACTTATGTGTTTATCAAAACACTACTACAAGATATCTTATCATCTTATTATTTTGATAGTACCACAAATTTTATGACAAGAAGGATTCATCTAAAAATTGTAAATTTTCTAAATGAGTTACAAGAAGGATTCATCTAAAAAATGTAAATTTTCTAAATGAGTTATGTGAGGTTATTATTCTCTGACCTATATGTAAATGGGATAGATTCCTGCTACTTTAGTTTTATGAGTACATGAAACTATGTTTGAAATACTTTTTAAAAGGATAAAATAGCATACTTATAATAAGGACCCAGGCACATTCTAATCATTTTGAACTGAATCAGAAAATGAATAGGAGCCTGGGTCCTATCTGCCAGTATCAAAGGAGAATTCGTAAACCTCAAAACCACCAACATGGTTTCCAAACCTACAACCTCAGCTTCTACAAGCTCACATACTAGAAACCTTTAGAACATATACAACCAGAAAGTAGGAATCTATACAAACAAATACCAAAGATACAATCCATGATATGAAGTTGAACACCAAGGTGTATGTTCTTCATAACATGGTACTCAATCATGGCTATATTTCTTTTTTGGTCGGCCAAAACTCCTGTTTTCAAAGGATAGGAATATCATTTCAAAGAATCCCAAAAGAGCCTTAAAAAAGGAGAACCATACGAAGCCATTTCAAGCACTTCCATAGGCAAGAGCCAGCATAGAATCCCATCGTTGGATGACATCAAGCGGGAAAAAGACAAACCAACCCAAGGACAAATCACATATCCTTCAACCAATGACAACCAATAGAAGAAAAAAGTAGAACATCACTTAAAACCACATCAGAAAAAGGATCCAAAAGAAAACAGCATACAAGACCTTCCAATCAAAACCAACAGAAGCTTCAACCAGTAGATCCTGACAAGAGGTGGGAGAAAAGTATTGAACCTTAACCAAGCATAAGAATAGAAGTATAGCATCCAAAAGTCCAGAATCAGAATGAATAGAATATGACAAGAGGAGAAACTGCCCCGACTTTGACAAGGGGAATCGAATGAACAGAATATAATTGTGCTCACATGTAACCAATTCATGGTGAAGGGAAATGGTGTATTTTTCTTTGCTATTTCTTAGTTGTATTATCTTCAGACTAGCCCCCCCTTTAGAAGTCAGTGATGCTCAGTAAGACCCTACTTTTTAGAAATTTTGTTTGAAGTATAGTTTCTACTATATAAGTGGATCAACCCATGTATTTTGGTATAGAAATTAACTGTGATGAAGATGAGATGCTTAATCATTCTTGGCCTCTGTGCTTTTGAGAATATATTAGATTTCTCACTTATATTAAAGGGAAACATATAGCAATAAAATGACATTGTTTCGTAACCTATTTATATACACTAATCTAAAAACATAGAAGAAAATTGGTGTGGGTAATGACATATCACAATGTATACTAAAAATAGCTAAGCCTAATCAAACCTAATTTCATGTATATACCATAACCATGAATAATTACACTTCATTAAAATTAGCTTCTGATTAGAACATGGGAATCAGGATGGCATACCAGGTCTAATATCAGGGAGGTTCCTTGTCTCAAAACCATTCCAAAGATTATAAAATCTTAATTTTTACTTCGTTGGAAGTTGTTATACATAAATATTAGTGATTCTTGGCCTCATTAAAATCCATGTGTCTTAGAGGTGTGCTGGTTGCAACTGAAACATCAACTCAGTTGTAATGCCCACAATCAAATTTCCGTTATCCTATACTTCTTTAAGTCTTCGTCCCCTAAATTAATGGAAGTAATGAGATTTGATTATTTGGATACTTTTCTATCTTATGTTTATAACTATTGAAGTTGGTACTGGCTACAATTCTTGAGTTATTTCTGACCTTATCTTTTTTTTCATTTCCTCCTTGATATCAAAATCTACATTGATGGGCAGTCTATTAGTAAGAGTTAGACCACTAAAGAAAGTGGTGTTTAGATACCCATAACCAAACCCATGATTGCATCTCCACATTCTCATGAACTATATTATTCATCTCCCTCCATAACCAGTACAGGATGCACATTGCCAAACAATGATTCTCCTTGCTAGTGCAATTAACCAAGTCAGTCATGGAATTAGGAATAATGAGCAAACCAGGAACTCTAGCTCCAGCCCAGATCTTGCTCGAATAAGAGAATTTAAACATGTAATACATCGACGTACAATTTTTCAATGTGAAACTGAAATCAATCCAAAATAAAGCAAGAATATAGCAAAATTAAGGGAGCGGCAAGAAAATCGTAGAGGTAGGAATATATCTTACAGAGATGGTTCTTCCTCTACTAGTGTGAATCAATACAAAGCAGTCGATTGTGATGGTGATAATGGTTGGGGAAGAGAATCTATTTGTAATGTTGTTGGGACTAATCACCTCGCGCCAATGTAGCAAATGTGGCTGAACTGGCTTCCTCAGTGCCGGAAAAGTAGACTCTTGGCTTCTTCGGTGCTGGAAATGTGGCACTTCACTGGACAATAGTCGAAAGTGATCCTCCACATTGTGATCAATGCACCACCACCAGTCAGTCGATGCGCTCGATCCTCCAAGATGATGTTAGGGTGAGCGATGATCGACCAGGAGGCTATATCTCCTCCACACGTTGTCAGTCACCACGATACTAGTTATTACGTGGGAGCACGAAGGAAAAGCGGGAGACGTGAAATGAAAATTTCAGATAGATAATATATTAAAGCTACTTCACGCGTGTCATTTGGTTTGGCAATTTAAAACTGCCACTAATTAAATATAAGAATGCCTTTAATGTTAAGTCTTTTTTATAAAGTCTATAATAGGTGGTTTAGTGGTATTTTAATTAAAAATGCATGTACATTAGATAGATAGTGGTTTTTTTTATAAATGCCACTAGAATAAATGCCACTAATGGGCAATTTTGCTGTAGTGTAAGCTAGACAGAAATCAAAGTTTTCTGCACTGAAAGGTAAGGGATGAGTGAATAAAGAAGGAAAGTGCCACCACTCCAACCAGCCTGAATACTTGGAAAGGAACTATCATATTTATATAGAGCAACCTGGGAAGATGAAGCAGATAGAGATCTCCAATTCAAGACCCGAGAAGAAGCAAGCTCAAACTATATGGAACAAGAGTTGCTGCCAATATAGTTGAAATTTTTCATTCATGGGCATGTCATAAATTATTGAATTTCTATTATGTACTTGAAATTATAGTACCTCATTATATTTACTCATGATCTCATAAATATGGTAGATTGTATTTAATGAAATATAATTATGAATCTCTTGAAGTGTTCAAGGAGATCCTGAAAGAAGTGCATAACCATATTAGTATAAGTATTAAAGCATTTCGATATGACTGATATGGAAAATACTTTGAACCAAGAGTTTGAGGAATCTCTAGGAGACTGTGATAATGTATCACGATGAACTCCACATGTAACATAATGATGTATTAGAAATAAATTTAGCTAATCTTAAATTTCCTTCTAGACACAAGCTTTACACTAAATGATGTACCGTATGAAATGGTTCAAAAGACACCATATGAGATATGGCATGGGAAGTGTCCTAATAATGTATTTTATAAATAAGAGGAATGAAAGCTTATCTAAAAAATAGTTTCTTGAAAATCTTTGTCCATAATTCCTATTTTGTTGAATACTATTATATTCCAATCCAACAATAAAAGTATTTGTTGCCAGAATGGTTGCATTCCTGAAGGGAATTTAATTCCAAAGGAATTAGTGGGAGAAAAGTAAAACTCGAAAAGTTGGAAACCAATAAGAAAAACATTGAACCTAAAAGAGGTACAGTAGGAACAAGTAGAATCATAGATTATTGTGGAATCTCAAGTTCCCTATGTAAACACGAAACCTTGAAGATCCAATAGGGCACCTCTTAAGCTTGAAATATTAATATATCTTATGTCTCAAGAAGGTGGTGAGTTGGTCATAGATGGTGAGCCAAAAACTCACCTAGAAGCTACTAGGGGACCAAAATTTGAGAAATGGCTTTAGGCCATGGATTCCAAGATGGAATCCATGTACACCAACAAGGTATGACCTTGATGGATCCACCTGAAGGGGTAAAACCCATAGGGTGTGATTGGGTCTTCAAAAGGAGCCTGATATGAATGGTAATGTGCAAACCTATACGGAAAAATTGATTGAAACAAATTTGAAACAAGTTCAAATTGTTGAACATGATGAAATCCTTTCACCAGTTGCCACGGTTGAATCCATCAGGATCATGCTTGCCACTACAGCCTAGTATGACCATAAGATTTGGCAAATGGATGTTAAAAATACATTCCTTAACATGTATCTTGTAGAGGATGTGTGCGTGACACAACCTAAAATTTTTTATAAATCCAATTATTTCAAATGAAGTCTATAAGCTACAAAAGTCAATTTATGGTTTGAAGCAAGCATCTCAAAGCTGGAATCTTTGATTTGACATGATAGTCATAGAGTTTGACTTTTGTCAAAATGAAGATGAAACATGTGACTACAAAAGTTAAGGGGAGCATATTTATTTTCCACATAATGGTGGGGAATGACATCCTTATCCTAAAATATTAAAACTTGACTAGGTAGCACCTTCTCTACGAAAGGATTAAGTGAAGCATCCAATATCTTAGGAATTAAGAACTATAGAAATAGATCTGGAAACCTTCTTGACCTAAGTGAGACAACATGTACTAGAGAAATGTTAAAGGGTTCATCATAGAGTACTCAATTAGAGAAAATTTGTCAATGTCTCATGGAATTACTTTCTTGAGATCATAGTATCCAAGTTCTTGTGATGAATAGGAATACGTGAGTGAGTTTCCAATCACATTTGCAGTATTATGTACTCATCCTATTGTCTTGTATGTATTGTACATGAAGAGTGGATATCTGTCAGATCCTAGTGAAAGTCACTAGACTGCCAAAAAGAACATCCTTAAGTACTTGACAAGCACTAAAAGGATCGATTCCTTGGTTACGATAATAAGCAAGAGTTGGGTGTAAAAGGTTACACCGGTGCAAGCTTCCAAAATAACAAATAAGATTTATGTTCACAATATAAATTTGTGTTTGACCTTAAAATAGAACTGCAAGCTAGAAATCGTTTGAGCAAGAGACAGTTATATAATTCTACAGTAGGAGTACCTTGCTATTTTGTAAAACAACAGAGGATATTGTATGGATCAAGAAGTTCATTTAGATGAACTTGCAGGAGGTTTCAACCATTGATGGAAGAGAAGAATTACTATGAAAAATATGGAGCTAATCGATAGACAAGGAGTCTTTGATAGCATACTACAACAATTCCATCCATGAGGAAGTCGTACAACGAGGATATGTGAAAATTGCAAAGTACCGACTTGAAGCAAATGTTGCTAACCTACTACAAAAGTACTTGTGTAGTAGAAATATGATGGACATGTTAAGATCACTTGGAATAAGATTCATGGGCGATTGACTCTAAGTGTAAGTGGGAGTTTGTTGGTATGTATGCCCATAGAGCCAATCATGGCATCATATACTTGATTTGATAATGATAAAGGTAATTCCATATATTGTGTCTATCTTAGTCATGAGATGATGACACATATATAATAGATGTCTAAAGAATGATGTTATTCAATGTCATATGTCATCGGGATAAGGATTTGAATAATGAGATCATATGTATGATTAGAATACATACATTCTTGTTATGTCCCTAGTCTGATATTATTGTGGAAGAAAAATAGACAACAATAATACATAAGACTATAATATGTGTTGACTGGTGATAGAGTCTCATTAGTCATGACATGAGATATCAAGTCAAACACATAGATACATGTTATAGAATAGTGTATCAGACAAATCCACCTTGAGAGTGATACATGGAGAACATGAAATGGTAGTCAGAATCAGCTCTCATAGTGATAGTGGTGATTGTGGATCTTACACGTAAAGTCACTATACTCATCACATGTCGTTCTATGTATTTTGACATCATCTAATATGAACTTCATAAGGGTGGCCATAAAGGGTGCATTGTGACACATGGGGATTCAGTCTAAGTGATGTAGATGGGATTTTTCCCTACTACAGGAGATTGATATCTTGTCCACATGATAAGAAAAACTGAGAAATGCATGGTAATACTTGTGTGACTTAATATGTCATATGTGAGCTCACATGTGGCGAACAACTCATAAAACTAGATTAACTAATGCGGAAGCATTTCGTTAGTAGTGGAATTACTAAAAAATCACTAAAAATTAAAACCTTTTTTTAAAAATATCCATTTCCAGATATTCTTTAAACAAGAACCATAGTAGTATATTTACATACTGGTCCACATTGGACATTCCATGTATCATCAAACCAAAATCTCATGTTGATTATAAAAACACTATCTACTGACTCCTAGGACCTGCGAGTACAAAGACGACACATAGGACTTTATGTACAAATCCTGACAACCAGTATCCCCACCTAGGATATTACTGTTGTCCTTGTTGTTGATGTTGCTGCTCTTCCTCTACTATAGAGGTTATGCCCCTTTTTCTGCGTCTACCTAAAAATGTTGAATCCCACGGGGGTGAGACAATTATATAATTGCCCCAACGAGAGATATACCTCTCTGCCGAAAACATTGTTATTGCAGTTTAATAGAAATAAACTGAGCAGTGGGATAATATAATTCAATAGAAGATAATCACTATCTATGTAGGTTAGAGCAACATTCCTATTCAAGTATTTCATTTATAACTTGACAAGGCAGCATGTCTCTTATTCAATAAGGAATTAAAGAACATAAATAACATTTATGTATTAAGGACATGCTAAGCAAGTTAATCATCAACCAATGATTCTCGTATTTCAATCATATACAAATACGCTACATGGTTGATTACATTTTACAAACATTCTTAAGCTCTGAGGAGATGAGGTATACCACTCATACTCCAACTGATCACTGCGAAGTCAAAATCAGTACCATACAAAGTCAATGAAAGAGTCGACTTCCATGACTTCCCACATCTCGGTCAGTGCGAGATCACATGCAGGACATCTTGTGTCTCTGCTACATAGCTTGTCAGGGTATAGTGGCATCTAGTTATAGAGATATAGTGGAGGTTGTACTCTCTTCGCAATCAAGAGATCTTTTGTTTACCTCCATCGGTCTGGCATTAACATCATCGGGAGATTAGTGATACATCCATCCCAGAAGCATGAAGGATTGAGAGGTTTAATGTTTACCTTCCATCAATTTCCTTCATAAGGATGTAAGGATATTTTCGCCCATCGACCCCCACATATTCAAAATATGCAAACACCAGGAGATCTCGTAAGAAAACCTATTTCACCATCACCTGCTTCTGACGATGATGGATCTATGGTCAGAGCACTACATGAATAGCTTTCATTTGATTAATTAGGTACATTATCATATCCTTTTAGCATCAGTCAAGTTTGCAAACATAACTTATTAAGACAAATGCTATAAAGAAACATGTACTATTTATATCAATTACTTTTCAGTCTCTAAAAGACATTGGGATCTCAGTCCCTCACATAAACATATAGTTTTGGGTATTCAAACCCTCATCTCATCACTGAGCACTGTTACCACTTTTTCAGGTAACCATCACCTTCAGGTCATCTGACCAAGGTAAACATGACACTTGCTACACAAGCATCTTATCTGGCACTTGAGCCCCATCAACTCTCTTGTCACCTCTTACTAGGCAACAAGGCATGTTATGGCACACAAGGCCCAATAACAATTTTTAATAATAAAACATCATAGCTCATACCTGGCTATGTTCATCATCTCATGATACATTCATGGTTAGCACAGATGATAACATATATATCAATCATATTTTAGTTCCATGCTATCCCAGGGTAACACCACTATTCCCATACCAGGGTTAGGGTTTCCCATTCTATAACAATCAAGTCTACTCATTCCCCTTTGTTCATTCGGGACTAATGATTCATCATTTCATTGTCCAAGATTAGGGTTTCATGCTAAATAGCATAATCTATAATTAGGGTCTCATACAACCTCACCATATTTAGAATTAGGGTTTACTATTCACATCACATCACCCTAGATTAGGGTTTATGTTTAATAACCCATAATTAGGGTTACTATTCATCCAAATTAGGGTTTTACATCAAATACCATGAATTAGGGTTACTCATGTCATTACCCTAAATTCATATCATATTATCTTCCTAGATTAGGGTTTCACTCAGAATTTCCCTAATTTAGGTTTGAGTTCATCAGTTAACTCAATTAGGGTTTCATGTTCTCTTTACCAAGGATCATACCCTAATTGTATATCACCTTTATTTTAAATGTGTTAGGCTTGATTTCTACATGATTATCTTACACGTACAAATCTCTCTCTCTCATCCTCTTCTAGGATGTCTAGGAGATTTAATCAATTGAACTTTCAATTACTTGAGATATCCAAATGAATTGATCAATTGAATCTTCAATTATATAAGATATCCAAATCGATTAATCATATTGGACCTCAAACGGTCTTGCTTACATAGACCCTAAACGGTCTTGGATTTTCAAAGATCAAACGGTTTGAAACCGTTTGGGCATATTTCCCTTGAAACTGTTTAAGCAATCATTGGCTTGAAACTGAATGAGCTAGAAAGTATTGAAACTGCATGAGCTTGGGTCTCCAAACAATTTCGGATCATTTTGGGACCAAACTATATTGAGACCGTTTGGACTCAAACGGTCTTGAGACTGTTTGGTCCAAACCCTCTCAAAACCGCATGGACCAAAAAGTCCTTTCAACACCTACATGATTCGTGATTTCAATGGATGAACCAATTATCAATTGATTCCTTGATTTCTTTATTACTTGAACTATTAAATCAACCTTCAATTAGACCATCAATTAGGGTTTTGAACCCAATTGAACTAGGATTTCAACTCAAGGAACCTTCAATTAGGGCTTTGAATCGAAAAGCCATCAATGATCAACATTGTGGAATTGATTCCATTGCAACTAATGAATCATCATCAAATTTTTGATATGGCCAGACCCCCAAACGGTCTTGAGGTCGTTTGGATGACCTCCAAACGGTCTTGATACCGTTTGCCTCATTCTATCCTTGGATTTTGTGAAATTCCTTTAGGGTTTAGATCATTAGATTGATCACCAAATCAACACTTAAGTGCATTTCAATTTGGTATCTTTGGTCCTTCAATTACTCATCCATACTTTACCCTAGACCTCCAAACAGTCTTGGGTGACCCCCAAACGGTCTTGAGACCGTTTGGGTGACCTCCAAATGGTCTTGAGACCATTTGGGCTCAATCACTCAAAAATCTAAATTAAACAAACTGAATTTCAGCACTTAATCTAATTAGGGTTTGCTAATTGATTAACCTTTAACTGATGAACCCTTTAGAATTAATCCATAAAATTTGATGGGTCATCAACCATCAATATTAGCATCAATTTCTCCAAATGGTCCACCCTGGTCAACTTTCCCAAACGGTTTGAAACCGTTTAGCTTCAAACGGTTTGATGAAACTGTTTGCTTTCAAACAGTTTTGTTGAAACCGAATGAGCAACTTGTTGAAATCGAATGAAGTACAATTTCTTTGGGAACTGTGTCCAAGATGATGTCATCGTCATCTACCTTAGTCTCTGAAGATCTTAGTACTTCTGATTTCATGGAATTACCAATTACAACAAACAATTAATCAAAAAGATGAAGGAATCAACGAAATTGGAAGATTGATAGTTGAATAACAATGTAGAGGGGTTCAAGTTATAAAACCCGCCTTCAATTGAGATTCAAATCTTGGAGATTCACGTCAAAAATGGTGGAAGAAGATTTTTCACACCACAAGGATCGTTCCTCAAGCTTTTGAGTGAAAAGGGATTGTTAGGGTTTAGGGTTTAGGATTTAGTATTTAGGGTTTAGGGTTTAGGGTTTAGGGTCTCAAGCTTTTGAGTGAAAAGGGATTGTTAGAAGTGAAGATGGGATTGTGATATGAAGAAATTATGCATTGATTTGTGATTTCCACCATGAAATCAAGATGAATGAAGGTCAAGAAGCTTACCAACAGGTTGAAGGTCGTCTTCCTTCTGTCCCTATCTCCCTTGATCTTTTTTGCAAGCAAAGGAAAGAAGTGGATCCGAAAAAGTCCTTGGTTTGAGTGGTAAAAGGTCTTTTTATAAGAAAATCAATGAGAGAGAAAATGCCTTATAAAAATCATTTAATTCCAAACATTATGCCACCTCTTCCTCCTAAATTCTGTGCATGCAAATCTATCTTCATTATCTCCAAATTCCCTTCCATTATCCATGAATTAAGGGAAAAGAAATTAAGCACCTTAATCATATTATATTAATATCCCATTTTTAGTGGATATTACTTTCCATTAACTTAATGTGAGTGGACTCTCCACTCAAGTTAGATCTTTTCGTAGCCTAGAAAAGGCACAAAGGTGTTCACACTTGAACAAATCCAACCATCTCGTTTTTGGTTGAAGGTCCTTCAATTAATATATTTATGTTTGCATTAATTTGAAGTAAAGTTCGATTTATGCTTAAATCTTGATTATTTTAATATTAAGATTCTCTCTCCTTCAAAGTAGCTCAAATGAGATTCCCCTCTCATTTTATTGCCTCTAAAAGATGCCATTAATATTAAGGAACTTATTGAAGTGGTAAATTGCATATTGATCCCTGGGTTTTGGGTAAATTGCACATTACACCAAAACTAGGTTTTAACGCAGAAACATTGCTTTATCAGCTCTTTCTTGGTACTCAAGCTATCACTAGCCATACCTCAGCATCATCTTCATTCTCATGATGATTCAACACATGAGGAACATATTATCGTACAAAATTTGCAATTTAACCCCTCAACTTGGGTAATTTGCACTTTAGTCCAAAGCAAGTAAAGCATTACTTTCAACATTACTCAAAATGGACTAAAATTGAAATATAAGTTCCTCTTGAGCCTTAATTACTTTTCACAAGATAATATCAAGCATCTAATTATCTTTCTTAAACAAAACACCTAGGGTTAAAGCATGACCCAGGTC
Organism: Alisma plantago-aquatica; assembly: GCA_963693085.1. Lineage (NCBI taxonomy): Eukaryota > Viridiplantae > Streptophyta > Magnoliopsida > Alismatales > Alismataceae > Alisma > Alisma plantago-aquatica. The sequence continues at coordinate 1,680,018,940 of OY856409.1, read as the reverse complement.
AGGGATGTTACATCACATGCATCTAATAAGTCTTCTATAGTTCAAGGAACATGGATTTAATGTTGATAGGATGAAAATTCCATGCCTCGAGTTAAATCTGGATATTAGAAACAAAGGATGTATATGATCATGAAAACATTGATCACATATTGTAGGTTGAAGTTGTTCTCTGACTTTCCAATTACTTGGGAAGAAATGATGTGTCACTAGATATTGCTCATTTCTTTTGATGTCATAAATTGGTTATGTACATTCATTGCCAATCTAACTTCGGACGTATAGGGTTGCCCACATAGGATGCACCTAGAAAAGGAAGTCACTAATGAATAATGTTTAACTTGATTACTAAAGTGTTTAGGTGTTCAAATAAAACAACATTAGTTATACATTGGCTAAACTGGAATCGGAGTCGACCGGTTTAGATGTGAACTGACCAGTTCAAAATGTGTATCGACTGGTTCAGAAGTAAACTGACCAATTTAAAATGTGAGTCAATCAGTATATTTTGAATCGATCGATAGAGCGATCAGTAAGACTGAATTAAGGATGGACGATTACATCATATTATGCATTAATTATCACACTGAAAGAAAATATGTGTGCAAATTGTAAATATAGTGAACTGAATAGTTCATGTGTTGAATCGAATGATTCACATGTGTGTTGACTGCTTCAGAAGTGAATCGGTCGGTTCATGATTCACAATGGCTAGAAATCTATGAAAATATGTCTTTTCGACTCGTAATTGACCTGGGCCCTCCTATAAATAAGGGGCAATAAAGGTTTTTAATAGACACAACAATAAGCTATGATAATTGTTGTCCTCTTATAGTTGTGGTAACTAGAGAGCTCAAGCAAGTCTTACCAGTAAAAGGGAGAGACAATAATGGAGAACAAGTCAATGCTAGAAATTTAACATTTGAAGGGATAAATCCTTCCCATTGACTTCGGGAAGCGCAAAGTGAAGTTCTCGGTGATTCGTTGGACTACATAGAGGCATGGAGGTCATTTCCACCACACTAGTAGGACAACAACTACCATCTTCTATGGTGTTGTACCAGGAGGCCATCGTCCCCAGTTGTCGGGGTGCGTCTTGTGAAGAGTGCACATCACCAAGCAAGAGTAGTCATTGGACTTGCTCTAAGACTAGGTATACCTCTTGCTACCTTCTTTCCTAGATACATCATTGTTGACATGATCTTTTGGCAAGGAATAGGGACAAATTTTTTATTTTTGTTGCTTTCTCTGTTGTCCCTATTCCCCAATAGTTTGGACTTAGTTATTTATTTTGCAATTGATTTGAATTTAAGTCCCTGGGAGTTGGTGCTCAGAACCTTGGCATGGGAGGTTTTGACTCCCAAAAGAGAGTTTTCATATTCCTATAGTCCTAGATGTCATGCTTTTTGTGTTTACTCATGTCTTGTAGCGAGTATTCAAGTGGCAACTCCTCACCCAGTTGGATGAAGGATCTAGGTGCCAGGGACACCCCCCATGGGCTCTATCCTCAACATTTATTCTTAGAAGCAATTCATTACAAGCATATGGACAAGTTTGGGTTCTCATTGGGATTCACAATTGATATATATTCATGTAGCCATTTTGATGTTTTGGACATTGATGCTTAGATCCTTAGGATGGGAACTTGAATTGTGGATCAATGGGAGTTTCCTAAGTGAAGGTTCCCCATGTGTGTTCCCTAAGATAGATAATCATGAAAACTGGTGAGATGTGAATAATTTCACAAGGGGTCCAAATCTCTTTATCCTCCAGCCCACTTATCTTTGTCATGCCTCATGAGTAGGATTTCTATCATGTTTGAACATTAAAGTTCATGTAGGGAGTGAGCATAAATTTGCTTTCAGGATGTCCTTACTTAGTGGGTCTGTTCCAACTTGCCTCTTCGGTGTTCAATTTAAAAAGACCAAGAAGAGTATACTAGTGATTCTAATGTGTGATTTCATCCTAATTTCAGCTTCAGATGATTTCATTTATTGAGTGATTTTTATGGGTGAGTTTGGGTTTGTGAACCATTGCACATCAAGATAATGACTGTGCTCCTTCTGTCCTAGGACCTATGGTTCTATTTTGACCCTTCTATTTTAGGGTGCACGAGATGATGTGTCCAAGTACTAATGCAAATTAAGTTGATCTTTTTGTTGATTTTGATGCTGATTTTATCATTTGACAATGAGTTTTTCTTTTCATTTTAAAGTTTTGAGTTTTTTCCATCATCCTAGTTTTTATTTTTTTAATTTGAAATATTTGCCTCTTTTTATACTTATTTTGGTGATTTTTAAAGAAAAAATGGCTATATGGATCCTTCATGATCCTTGGATACTTTGGGGATCATGACAATTGTATGTCTAGATGCTCGTTGTAGAGCTCTGGCTTAAGTGAATGCTTAATCAACTTTGTAACTGCATCGAATGGTGTGTTGTTGCTATGCTCTAGTTGAAGTAGGGATTCAATTCATTTTGTGTTTGCACCTAGATCTACGGTGACATGCTCTGGAGTGACTTTTGCAATGACTCCCACTTGCACTAAGCAACATTGATTAGGTCTTGAATGTTGTGCTTTAGGGCTATACATGAGTCTATTTTGTGTCCCAAGTTGCGGTGATAATCACAATGAACTTTGGGATTGTAGATGTTTGGTAGGAGATTATGAGGCTCCTTTATGGAAGGAAACTTCACAAGGTGTGATCAATGGAAAAATTCTATTGAGGTAGGCCCCCTAAGGGTGTGAGCCTTCTATTTGGTTTCTGCATTGGTATCTCCTCTTCGACAATGGTGGGTGCAATAGTCACTTCTAGAAATGTATCTCCTTTTGTCATTCTTTAGAAATAGGACTTTGCAATCTTCAATTGGTGACCTCTAAAGGCATTGCTTTCTGCTATCTTGACCTCTAGATCTTCCAATTTCTACATTATTCCTCTCATACTATGATCAACAACTCGTCATATCTCTAAGAAAATTGTGATTGTCAATGCTACGACTATGCCTGGATGAGGTGGGCACCCATATGGTCCTGGAACCAAAGGATAGTTACAAGGTGATATTGGAGGTTACATTGTGGGATTGACTACATAAGACATTTTAATTTGTGTCATAATTGGAATCTTCTGTCCATTTGTATCCTATGACCTTCTTCCCTGTTAAACAATGACTTCTGATTGTTCACTAGATTCTTCTAGTTGATCATGTCCTCACCTATTATGTGGAGTGATTGTATGTGTCATTGACTTATCCCATTGTAGATGCTCTGATATAACATTGTTGTGTTGGTATACCCTTAAAGGGTGTCATACAAGATGGTGTAGTTTTCACCCTACATGTTGTATGGAGATGACAGTTGCACATGACTTAAAAAAGAGGAACGTTTGTATATGTGGCTTTAGCTGAAGCATTCAATCTTTGACTGTCTACTTGTCGCATAACTCAAGTGATTTTGTGACCTTGATATGCATCGTTCGACACACCAATTCACCAGGGGTCATAATCCTAGAGTTTAACATCTTGTTAATGGAAACACAACCAGTTAATTTGAATTTATTAGTATAGAGAGGGTAGATCACATAGGACAACATGATTAAGATTGCAATTTGAACCAAATTACTTTAACAAGAAAGTAAAGATTTTTTGGTTGATGGTTAATTATGCTAGAACACGTAATGGAAAATTTACACTAAGAACAAGTAAATAAATGTCACTAAGAACATAAAACGAAAGAGTTATGCTAAGAACAAGTAAAGAGAGAGTTATGCTAAGAAGAATAAATTAAAGATTATGATTAACTTGCAAGTAAAGAAAGGAGGGATTGAGAAACAAGTGATTTGGGAAACAAGATCGAATAAGAGATAAAAGGTATCTGGGTTATGGGTTTTACCACCAGAGCCTATGTAAAATTAGAATGATGAAATCTATGGAGATAAAACAAGTTAGACAAAGGTATGAAAAAATCCTCAAATGCATTTACAAAAGACAAACTACATGTAAACCCATTGGTCTTGGTGTTTACAGATCCTTGCAAGACCATTCCAACAGAAGATCCTTCTGATATCTCATCTAGATCTTTGTGTATTTGTTTCATTGTTTTTAGCCTTGGAGTCTGAGATCTCCTCACCCAAAACTAACATTTTACAAAAATAAGAGATCAACTCATTTAAGTCGGTAAAAATCCAAACAAAAGCCATCTAACAAGTATTATCATATAAAATTAGATCTACTTAACTATGGCTATGGGGCTACTCCTCACGCCCTAATAGGAAACTACTCAAGATCCATTGAAGTTAAAGAAAGAATAATGGAAGGAAGATAGGAAGCCATACACTAGAAGAAGAAGAATCTAAAAGGATCTTGTCTAGTGACAATGAAATGGCCGCCCCTCTAAACTCCTTGCTCCTAACAAGAAGACCAAGAAACAATGGGAAAGAACTAGAAATCTTTACAGTACAAGTATAAGAATAATGTAATAAAATATTGAAAATCTAGGTGGAAGTACAAAATCTCAGATCCCATTTTCTTGTGGAGTCCCCCCTCCTTTTATAAAGGAAGGAGGGGGTGGAAACCCTAAAAGGGGGAAGGAAAAGGAATGGGTGGTGACTGCTAAGGAATTTATTTCATGTGTAGTGCATCGACTGATTCACCATCTAAACTGATCAATTCAGATCTAGAGGGTCGTGGGACTAGGGCGGCGAGTTAAAACCCTAGAAATGGGGTGGCGGCACCATTTGACCAAGTCTTGCCTGAAAGTGATCTTAAACGATCAGTTGAAGCTTGGAACACTCAGTTCACATTTTTGCATGCACAAACTAGGGAAGTGGGGGAAAAAAATCCTATATCAAGGTGGCGGTGTGCTGCTACGCTAGACTTGGTGGTGAAGAAATCCAAATAAGCCAGTTGGGAACTTGAGCTGACCGGTTGGGCACATGATACGACTGACTCATTGTATGGATCACTGATGAATGCATATTCATCTCTTATTTTTACTTCATTTAGAATAATTAATTAGGACTTTTTTTGTTAATTTTAGCTAATTCAAAAATAAATAGTACTTTCATCTTCTTGATATACTTTTCCTGAATTTTTATGATATTTTTCTTAATTTTCAGGAATTATCTAAGTAATTAAATCGAGAAAAGAAGAGATGAAGTTAGGAGGCAATTTAGTTTCCCGTAATGCTGACTTAAATGCATACCTTGCACCAAAATTAGCATAACTCTCACATCCTAAGGCGGAATTTAATGTTCAAATATGATTTGGAAAGGGAATTCAAAGTCCTACAGGAAAATCATATTTTCGGGTACACTTTAAATTATATGGACAACGAAAATTCGCTCGAAATTGCTGCTGCGAGAATCTGCATTAAAGAAAGAGAATCAAGAGTTTGTTGACTAGATCTAAAAATTCAAAGGATGGCTCCTCTCTTTTTTCCCCCTCTTTTTTTAGATAGCCTATCCCTCATTCTCCTATAAAAGGAAGGGCACTTCCTCCTTACATTACACCGTTATATTGTGAGGTGATCCCTTCTGAGCCCATTGAGTTGGGCACTTGTCCTATAAAGGAATCAGATCTCCCCTTCAGCATAGTAAAGGATCCAATTGATTCCTTAGACATCCATGTTGATGAGATCTTTTAGGAAGAAGAGATGGAGAACTCCCCAATAGAGATGGAACAACCTAGATTGATCATTTTTTATAATTATGACGACAATAATGCCATTTGTGAGTCTTCCACACCAAATCCACTGGCTTCTATTTATGGGGTAAAGGATCCGGACGCACCTTGTTGCATAATCCACCAAGAAGACATACATCCCCATATGATTGTTTACTCGGCTAACAAACCAGTTCTTCTTATACAGGCACCCTCTTCACCACATGTAGATCCAGGCGGCAAAAAGATGCTTGAGCCAGATTCTCCGTCCGATCTTCCACATCCGACACTACATTTGTTACCCAACTGGCACCTGCCAACCCCCCCCCAATCCACATTCATCTCCAACACTACTTTTACTATTGAAGGAAGATATGTGGATCCTACTCAAAGGACTACGAGGTGATACACAACATCATTCAGAAAACCTTTTTAGGCTTCCGCGACTACCCATCCATTGGGTGTACCATGAAGCTCCTCTATTCAAAACTCCAGCCATCATCGACATTCCCTTCAGATGGACATATTTTGAGCTACCAGGACCTCCTGGTGAACCCAACAATTTTCTTCCCTCCATCTCGGGTTTGGGTTTTTCTCAGGACGAGCAAAAATCTAAGTCCGGGTGGAGGTGGGTGGTATGATTCTATTCCACCCCCTTATCTTTTTATTCTTGCATTATTTCCACTTTTTTTATTTTGCATATAATTGCTTTGTTCATGGCCATTATCTAGTCGGCCATATTTTTATTACATTTATTGCAAAATGGCCTTTATCTAGTCGGTCTTGATATGATCATTTGTCAAAATACTCCCCTTAATGATGTTACTGCCTTGCAAATAAAATTTTGAAACTTTCATGACTAGAAATCCTCCTGTCACTTAGGACCTCAAATAATAATCACTCCTTGGAAAAGGATGGTTCCCTCTCTTTTTTCCCCCTCTTTTTTTAGATAGCCTACCCCTCCTTCTCCTATTAAAAGAAGGGCACTTCCTCCTCCCAAGGATCATCTTGGATTTTTGTATTTTGGAGTTCTGCAGCAATTAATCTTGTAATCATTCTCATATTATGCAATAAAGTAGGTTTGGTTCAAGCATAACTTTTTCATTCCTGTTCTTGTCTTTTCTCTCCGCCTTAGTTTTAATCTCCTTCCTTCCGTTCTTTATTTCTGGAGCAAGGAACAAAGAACTAATCCATTTCATCGTCTCTAGCATAAAGATTAATCTCCTGATTTCTGGGCTAGACTATGGCTTCATTTCTTTCTTCCTCCGTCTCCCATTTCTCCATGTGTGAGTAGTCTTTTATCGGGGCAAGGGGAATAACCCCTTAGCCATGGTTTTAACGACTTCTTCTTAAATGACTAGATGGTAATCGATTTTAATTGATTTATTGATCTTCGGATCGCATGTTAATCCGGATGGATATGACCATGGAAATCCGGATTTAGAACAATAAAATCGATTACATAGACGTTTTGATATGACCGTGGATTTTTGTCTCTTAGGATGATAAACTAGAAAGCATGATCACCAAGACCAATGGGCTCATGTGGAATTTCTCTTTTGTGAGTTTTTAATTCGCAAGCCTTCATCGAATCGTCGTTTAAGATTTAGTTGTTATCACCTAGGCTAAGGTGGTGAAAACCCCTACGAGCCTCAATTTCCTTCTCTTGATTTAATCACTGCATCCTTTGTTTGTTTTAATTCTTAGTATTCCATTCATATAGTTTGCTTGTGTTAACAATATTTTTATTTTTCCCTTGTGCATGTTAATTCTTGTTAAGTGCTTTTCTTCTTGGATTAGTGTAATCATTCAAACCCCCAACTGGAATTTACTTTCTGCTTTAATAAAAAGAAAAATACCAAAAACAAATAATAAAGTTCTTAAAATCTTTGGGTTCTAAGAACAATCTCTAAATAGTTGTCATGTGGGATCGAACCTTCTATACTACCCTTAAAACCGGAAGTAAAAAAGGTTTAAACTCTAGGATTAACCATCTTAGTGATTGATATTACAAAACAACAAGTATCAATTTGGCGACGTTGCCGGGGACAACGGATTGTTTTTTCGAACCCCAAAACAATTTTGAAAAACTTTTTTTTCTTTTTTTCATGCCTTCCGAGTAACATTCCAGAAGTGTACTCCTCTTTCTGCCGAGTTTCCATTCCGGCAGTATGTTTTTTCTGCACACAAAATAACTGCTTTAATTGTGCATGCGACGCTCGAATGACGATTTTCAACCTTTCGATCCAGAAATAGAAAGAACTTTTCATCGTCGAAACCGTCAAAATCTAGTAACAATGAATGAAGACGAGGTCGCCCGTAGAATCGACCAAGCTCTCGCAGCTCAAAGAGAGCTCATCCAAGCCGAACAAGCGGAAAGAGAAGCCGCTTTGTGAGCAGCCTTTAGGGCTGAACAAGAAAACATAGAAGCCGATAGAAGGGAAGTTGAAAGGCAAAAACAATTAAAAGACTTTTCTGTTCACAAAACGGCCTATGCACAACATCCAGTTATACCCCCTGATATCATTGCTCCACAATTTGAAATCCGAACACAATGGATCACTATGCTGCAAACCAACCCCTTCTCTGGCAACAATGGGGAAAGTTGTCAAGATCATCTTCAAAGGTTTATTGACCTTTTCTCTTTGAACAAAATCCTAGGTGTCTCCGAAGATGCCATCCACCTTAGGTTGTTTAAGTATTCCCTCTCCGGTCAAGCTAGCAGCTGGTACAACACCATGGAGAGTGAAGAACATGTCACAACTTGGGCAGTTCTACAAAACAAGTTCCTTGAAAAATTCTACCCCCCGTCTCTCACCTATGAACTTAGGGGTCAAATAACTCACTTTTCTATGTCCCCAGGAGAGTCTTTAGGTGAAGCCTGGAAAAGGTTCAAGAATTTACTTAGGAAGTGCCCCCACCATGACATCTCTCAAGCCCAACTCATAGAGATTTTCTATCATGGTGTTGATGATGATACCAAATTTTTTCTTGATTCCTCATCTGGAGGAAATTTCATGCATTAAAGTTTAACTAGTGCATGGGAGGTAGTTAAATGGGGTTCCGAAACAAGGGCTAGAAGAGGGATTGGAGGAATCCTTAAGGTAGCTTAGGCAGAAGTTCATAATGATATCCAAAGCATAGCGGAAAGCCTAAAATTAATTGCCATAAAATAAGATCGGTTAGAGTCATCCTTGGTCACCCTTAGGGAGTCACCCCAACAACTAAAAGCCATGGATTCCCTTTGTGGTATTTGCCAAGGATACGACCATACCACCCTCCACTGTCAATACCTCTACAACATGCCCACGCAACCTGAAGTAGGTCAACAACCATAAGACCTCAATTCGATCCATACAATATCAGGCCAAGGTTACTACAATCCCAACCAACCTAGAAATCACCCCAGTTTTCAGTACGGGAACCCTTCAGGTGCTTAGAACTCTAACAAACTTCAACAAAGACCTCCCTATCCTCAAAGTACCAATCGACCACCACCTGGATTCCCATACAACAATCAAAAAAATTTTGGAAATCACCAAAATTGACAACACTACCAACAATTCCAAAACCTAAACCTTCCATCCCAAAATCTAAACCAACCTCAACCTCCCCAGCCACCTCAAAATGTCATCCCTCCTCCTCCCCCAAGTAATCCTAACTGGGCAAGCATAGAACAAACCCTCGTAGCCATACAGGCCCATCAAAAGGCAACTGACGCACAGTTGGCCCGCCTGTTTGCCCAACAAAAACCTCCTGCTGGGACTTTCACAGGATAACCTAAAAACAATCCCAAACATCCTGAACAACTCAAGGTAGTATGTACTCGTTAGGGTAAGGTGCACACCCCTCCCCCTTCAAAAGAATCTTCGGACCCACCTCTAGAATTTGAGGATGAGGACATGGTTGTTGTCAAACTCGAAGTCACACCCAAACCATCCGTCCCCGAAACCCCTCAAGTGGAAGATGAAGAACCGGTTTACAAACCCTGACCTCCCTATCAAGACCGCCTCAAACAAACAAGACTTGATGCCCATTTCATGAAATTTAGGGATGCTATGAAAAAAATACATATCGACATTCCCTTCCTTGATGCTTTGGCAGACATGCCCGCCTGGTCCAAGTACATGAAATCTCTCTTGACTAGGAAGTATGTTACTAAAGAATATGAGACTGTTAAACTTGCTAGGACTACCTCTGACATTATCCTAAGTAAGATGCCTAAAAAATAGAAGGATTCAGGTTCTTTTGGAATAGGATGCTACTTAGGTGACAATGCTTGTAGGAAAGGCCTAGCAGATTTAGGAGCTAGTATATCCATCATGCCATATAGTCTTTGCAAAAGACTAGGATTCAATGACATGTTACCCACAACCATGACCATCCAACTGGCGGACTCATCCACAACTAAGCCCATGGGAATCATAGAAGACATTCCGGTTAAAGTTGGAAATGATGCATATGTCCCTTGTGATTTTGTGATCATGGATATCAAGGAAGATTTACGCTACCCCCTCATTTTCAGACGTCCCTTCTTAGCCACTGCTCGTTCCTTAATTGATGTTGAGGCTGGTACCATTGTGTTAAGACTAGGGAAGAAAAACCTAGAGTTTAGGGTGTTTGAAAGTATGAAGGGACCTAGTCTTGAGGAAGAAGTCTACCTCCTTGATTGCATTGATGAATTAAACCAACTAAGGCAAGAATGGGAATTAGTTGATAACCCCCTATGCACTGCTCTCACCATCCCCTCCGAATGTGATTTTGATAATGAACCATCAAACCAACTTAAGATTCACTTGGACAACTTTGAGGAAATCCCATGTGCCGAGATTGAAGACCTTAAGATGATCTCCACCATAGAAGAACAACCTGAACCACCAAAGGCCCTGGAAATGAAGGCTCTCCCCATAGGTCTGAAATACGTGTTTCTGGATGAACAACAATTATGCCCTGTTATTATCAATTCTGACCTTACCATTGAATAGGAAAACATGCTTATGGGAGAACTTAGGAAAAGGAGAACAGCCTTAGGGTACCAAATGACAGAATTGGTTGGGATAGATCAATCCATTTGCATCCACAAAATCCCAATTATTGAAAATAGTAAACCTTCTCGAGACCCACAAAGGAAACTCAACCCAAACATGAAGGAAGTTGTTTGTCTTGAAGTAATTAAACTTTTGACTGCAGGAATCATCTACCCCATCTCTGACTCTCCTTGGGTCAGCCCTGTCCAGGTCGTCTCCAAAAAGGGTGGGACCACAGTCGTTAGGAATGAGAAGAATGAGCTCATTCCCACCCGTACAGTCACAGGGTGGAGGATGTGCATTGACTATAGGAAACTCAACAAAGAAACTAGGAAAGACCACTTCCCTCTTCCCTTCCTCGATCAAGTTCTTGAACGTTTAGCTCATCAACAATACTTTTTCTATTTAGATGGATACTCAGGTTTTTATCAGATCCCCATTCATCCTGAAGACCAAGAGAAGACCACTTTCATATGCCCTTTTGGTACATACGCTTTTAGACGAATGCCCTTTGGCCTGTGCAATGCACCAACCACTTTTCAAAGATGTATGTCTGCCATTTTTTCAAGGTTAACTGAGACTGTCATGGAAGTGTTCATGGACGATTGCTCTATCTATGGAGATAGTTTCACTTCTTGCCTTGGAAACATCTCCCTTGTTCTTGATAGATGCATCGAGTCACATTTAGTCCTTAATTGGGAAAAGTGTCACTTTATGGTCAAAGAGGGTATTGTTCTAGGCCATAAGGTGAGCAACCAGGGCATTGAAGTTAACCAAGCCAAGATTGAGGTCATCACCAAGCTCCCCCCTCCCACCTCAGTTAAAGACATCCGAGCCTTCTTAGGACATGCCGGTTTTTATCGGCGATTCATCTATGACTTTTCCAAAATTACAAAGCCTCTCACCAATCTTCTTCAAAAGGATGTGCTTTTCCATTTTGATATGGCATGTATGGAGAGCTTTCTATGTTTGAAAAAGGCTCTCACCACCACCCCTATCATCCGTGCTCCTGACTGGGCCTTACCCTTTGAAATCATGTGCGATGCTAGTGATTTTGTTGTAGGTGCCATTTTAGGACAAAGAATTGACAAAAAACATCATGTCATTTATTATGCATCAAAGACCTTAGATGAAGCTCAGCAAAATTACACAGTAACCGAAAAAGAAATTCTATCCATTGTCTATGCATTCGATAAATTTCGCTCATATCTTGTTGGTTCAAAGGTTATTGTGTACACTGATCATGCAGCTATTTGCTACCTCATGACCAAAAAGGATGCCAAGCCTAGACTCATAAGATGGATTTTGTTATTAGAGGAATTTGATCTAGAAATCCTAGACAAAAAGGGCTCTGAAAATGTCGTGGCTGACCACCTCAATAGACTTAGCTATAGCCCCATTGATGAACATCCCATAAATGAATCCTTACCCGATGACCAATTGCTCAAGGTTGACTCCCAATTTCCTTAGTTTGCTGATTTTGTAAACTATTTAGCTGTAGGTGTATTGCATCCCGAGTATACGGGACATTCTAAAGCTAAATTTTTACATGATGTCAAAAATTATTATTGGGATGAACCTTATTTGTTTCGACTTTGTGCCGATGGTTTATATCGTCGTTGCGTATCCCACGAAGAAAGCATCGCCATTTTGGAACAATGTCACTCTAGCCCCTATGGTGGTCATATGAGTTCCCAAAAAATGGCTAGAAAAGTCCTAAAATGTGGATTCTTTTGGCCCACCATCTTCAAAGACTCATATGATTATGTGCTTTCATGTGACCAATGTCAAAGGACGTGTAATATCTCCAAGCGTGACCAAATGCCTCTCACCTCTTGGCAAGAATTAGAGATCTTCGATGTCTAGGGAATCGACTATATGGGCCCATTTCCTTCTTCCTATGGGTTTGCTTACATTTTAGTCACAGTCAATTATGTGTCAAATTGGGTTGAAGTCATACCCACTAAAACATGTGACTCTAAACCTGTTAAGAAACTCTTTAAAGATGTCATTTTTCCTAGATTTGGAGTCCCTCGCACTATCATTTCTGATGGGGGATCCCGTTTTTTGGAGAAAAGTTTTGAGGCTCTCTTGAAAAAATATGGGGTTTATCACAAAGTCGCCACTCCTTACTATCCTCAGACCAGTGGGCAGGTAGAAGTATCCAACAGACAAATAAAATCAATTTTAGAAAAAATTGTTGGACGCACTAGGAAAGATTGGGCGTTAAAAATCAATGACGCTCTGTGGGCATATCGTACCGCCTACAAAACACACATTGGTACCACCCCTTTCAGACTGATCTATGGTAAGTCATGTCACTTACCAATAGAACTAGAGCACAAAGCAAGCTGGGCCATCAAAATTTTGAATTTTGACCTTTCCATGGCTAGAGAGAAATGTTTTCTCCAAATAAATGAGCTTGATGAACTTAGGATGAGTGCCTACAAAAACGCAAGAATCTACAAAGACCGAATCAAAATGTGGCATGATGGTCATATTAAGCGCAAAGACATTAGAGAAGGGGATCAAGTTTTAGTTTTTAATTCAAGATTACGACTTTTCTCTAGAAAACTCAAGTCGAGATGGTATGGCCCCTACATTGTCAAGTGTGCTTATCCACATGGTGCTTTTCTTCTCTGGGATAAAGTTTTGGGTGAGTTTAAGGTTAATGGGCACCGACTTAAAAGATACATCACCACTGAAAACCTTGTCACTTCAGATTCAAACAATTTTTCATCTTTGAAAGACCTGAACCTACTTGTCCCCACAACTTCCTTAGAATCCCAATAGACTGATTCATCTCTTGTCAGGCCATGACGTAAAACTTGGCACTTTTTGGGAGGCAACCCAAATAATTTTTGCATTTTTTCCCTTCTTTTCTAATATCATCACCCTTGTTTTTTTTGTTTTGTTTGGTGTTCTTCTCTTTTGGGGAGTTGTTGTCATCGTCCTTCATCCTCCACCACAGTGACTCTTTTCCCCCATCTTGGATTTTGATTTTTGCTCGGGACGAGCAAAGTCTTAAGTTCGGGGTGGGGATGGGTGGTACGTTTCCACCCCTTTTTCTTCCCCTTTTAGTATCTTTTCTTTTACATTTTTCATGTAGTTTTTTTCTTTCTTTCTTTTCATAGTACAATTGGCCCATATCTAGTCGGCCTTGATATGATCATTTGTCAAAATACTCCCCTTAATGATGTAACTTCCTTGCAACTAAAATTTTGAAACTTTCATGACTAGAAATCCTCCTGTCACTTAGGACCTCAAATAATAATCACTCCTTGGAAAAGATGGCAAGCCATAGAGGACTGATAGGATTCAAGAGTGATGCTTTCTTATCATGTACAACTTGTATAAATTTTCTTAATTTTTCGCATGATTCGGTAATAGTTGAACCAATGCATGGTACTTCTAAAAAAAAGATGAAAAAAAAAGTTGCACAAGAACAGCCTCTTCTACTCTTCTTCTACCACTTCCAAATCTTTCCATTCGTCAAAAAGAAAAAAAAGCCAATAATGCCCAAAAGGCTAAGTTTGGGGTGGCACCCCTTCCCCATCTTTCGCTTCTTCCATACCCACGTAATTGGGTGTATCACCAAAAATCAAAGAAAAAAAATGCGGTCAATGTAACTGCATGTCCACTAAATAAAAAGGTCTCGAGTCGAATAGAGGAGAGACTGTCCTTCTTCCATACCTCCTTCACTCCAATTTTCTACCCAGGGGAAAATTACAAAAACCCCAACTATCCAAATCAGCCTTGTTCTTGTGTAAAACTTAAAAAAAAATTGGAGTACCAAATGCAAAGGTGAAATGAAAATCTGTTTTATTGCAGGTCTTGAATAAATGCAAGTTTGTGAAGTAGGAAATATAAAAGTCACTTTTTGTGAATTCAGAAAGTCAGGGTCGCTTGGCCATATTTTGGTGGAAGGAATCCAGTGATTGTTAGGAGAGTGGGGATGATAGGTTGAGAGTATGTCTTGAAAGTATTTATTGATTTTAATGTTGCTCGGGACGAGCAAAGTTTAAGTTTGGGGTATTTTCATGAATGCATATTCATCTCTTATTTTTACTTCATTTAGAATAATTAATTAGGACTTTCTTTGTTAATTTTAGCTAATTCAAAAATAAATAGAACTTTCATCTTCTTGATATACTTTTCCTGAATTTTTATGATATTTTTCTTAATTTTCAGGAATTATCTAAGTAATTAAATCGAGAAAAGAACAGATGAAGGTAGGAGGCAATTCAGTTTCCCGCAATGCTGACTTAAATGCATACCTTGCACCAAAATTAGCATAACTCTCACATCCTAAGGCATAATTTAATGTTCAAATATGATTTGGAAAGGGAATTCAAAGGCCTACAGGAAAATCATATTTTCGGGTGCACTTTAAGTCCTATAGACAACGTAAGTGCGCTCGAAATTGTTGCTTCGAAAATCTGCATTAAAGAAAGACAATCAAGAGTTTGTTGACTAGATCTGAAAATTCAAAAGGATGGCTCCCTCTCTTTTTTCCCCCTCTTTTTTTAGATAGCCTACCCCTCCTTCTCCTATAAAAGTAAGGGCACTTCCTCCTCCCAAGGATCATCTTGGATTTCTTGTATTTTGGAGTTCTGCAGCAATTAATCTTGTAAGCATTCTCATATTATGCAATAAAGTAGGTTTGGTTCAAGCATAGCTTTTTCATTCTTGTTCTTGTCTTTTCTCTCCTCCTTAGTTTTAATCTCCTTCCTTCCATTCTTTATTTCTGGAGCAAGGAACAAAGAACTAAGCCATTTCATCGTCTCTAGCATAAGGATTAATCTCCTGATTTCTGGGCTAGACTATGGCTTCATTTCTTTCTTCCTCCGTCTCCCATTTCTCCATGTGTGAGTAGTCTTTTATCGGGGCAAGGGGAATAACCCCTTAGCCATGGTTTTAATGACTTCTTCTTAAACGACTAGATGGTAATCGATTTTAATTGATTGATTGATCTTCGGATCGCATGTTAATCTGGATGGATATGACCATGGAAATCCAGATTTAGAACAATAAAATCGATTACATAGACGTTTTGATATGACCATGGATTTTCATCTCTTAGGATGATAAACTAGGAAGCATGAGCACCAAGACCAATGGGCTCATGTGGAGTTTCTCTTTTATGAGTTTTTAATTCGCAAGCCTTCATCGAATCGTCGTTTAAGATTTAGTTGTTATCACCTAGGCTAAGGTGGTGAAAACCCCTAGGAGCCTCGATTTCCTTCTCTTAATTTAATCACTGCATCCTTTGTTTGTTTTAATTCTTCGTCTTCCATTCATATAGTTTTCTTGTGCTAACAATCTTTTTATTTTTCCCTTGTGCATGTTAATTCTTGTTAAGTGCTTTTCTTCTTGCATTAGTGTAATCATTCAAACCCCCAACTAGAATTTACTTTCTGCTTTAATAAAAAGAAAAATACCAAAAACAAATAATAAAGTTCTTAAAATCTTTGGGTTCTAAGAACAATCTCTAAATAGTTGTCATGTGGGATCGACCCTTCTATACTACCCTTAAAACCGGAAGTAAAAAAAGTTTAAACTCTAGGATTAACCATCTTAATGATTGATATTGCAAAACGACGAGTATCAATCACCCGATTCAAATATCGACTAGTTGATTTATTTGGTGGATTATATATTTGAGAAGGGAGTTGGATCGGGCATATGATCTTTTAATATGTCATCTTGCCATTATGAAATGATAGCTTCAGAGGATGAAACACTCGTTTTAAGTGATGATGCATTTGGAAATTGGCATTGAAGTCCTTGATCTTTCAAAGGCATGTTCTTGATTTTGGGGAACTATAATTGAGGGTTGAAACTCCCAAATATAAGTGAAAAAGATAAGAAATTGAAAAAATGAACAAGGAGTAAATAATTTGCAATTAATCTCAAAGAATTTTCAAAAGTAAGACAAAAATCTAGAAAAAGACTTAGAAATGTAGTTTAAAAATGGGATGAATATTCATTCATCAAATACCCTAGACTTGAGATTTTTCTTGTCCTATGGAAAATAGAATCATAAATAATTCCAATTTTTACTAGCAACATGTCTATCATCACCCTCATATCATTACTTTGTTCCTTACCCTCCTTTCTTGGCCAAGCAACCCAATCTCATAGAACCATGAAACACAAAACTCCATTTCCTATTAAAACATGTTTCATGACTTGTTTCTATATCAAAACTTTGTAAGAAATAGACTCCATCTTACTTTACTTTGACACTTCAACTTTTATTGTAAGTATTGCACAGAAACAGGATGAAATGAGGTGTGGAAGAAAATGATCCCTCCTCTATATGACTTGGGATCTTTTTATTCATGGACTGTAGTTAAATTGACAACATTTTATTGGTGTAGTTCAGCCATAGTAGCCTGGGTGGTAAGAGCTCAGTAAGTCCCAATGAAGGACCCAGGTTTGAACCTCAACGAAGGCACTTTGGGAATGGCAACCCTCACTGATTTTGTGCGGGAGGGGGTGACCGGACCACACCCTCTCATGCCTCGAGAGTTTACCATGTCGGGTTCTCCTAGATTGGGTTCTCTCGATCATCAAAAAAACATTTTATCGATGTTCTCTTTGGCATATTTTGATGGTACGACCCTATTAAATTTATGAGGGGTATGGAAGAATAAAGATAGGTAAAGACATGAAACCCCAAAATTGGGGTTTGGCATGAGGTGGTTTTGATTTTTCTTGAGAGATGAAGATGGTGGAGGGAGGTTGTTCATGTTCTTTCAAAACTTCCATTTTTCTGGAGAGTGTCATCGTATTAGTTCCACTCTTCCTGTCACCACATCATACAATAGATATGACAAGCTAGTCTACAAATTTAATATTGAAAAAATTGTGCTAGATTTTGATCAATACAATAAGGCTTGCCAACATTTTCAAGGGGTAATGAAAAATTGGGATCGTAGGTGACATGGTGTTTTCTAATCATGGCAATTTGTAAAAAATGTGCAAAGAAGATTTACCACATTCAGGGGGTAAAATTATACAAAATCTATCCATATTGGCCATCTAGATAAAGGCCATTTTTTAAAATTTAAAAAGCAACTACTTTTAGAAAGAAAACTACATGTAGAATAAAATGATGAAAAGATAATGCGAAAAGGAAAGATAGGGGAGTGAAACTGTTATGTACCACCCACATCCACTCCAGACTTAGAATTTTTCTTGTACTAAGAAAATCCCAAACCCGAGATGGAGGGAAACAGATCACTGTTGTGGTGGATAATGAGGTGGTGTATGAGAAGATAGGAGGCATGGTTGTAGCAGTAATTCCCGTAATATGGGCAGTTGAGGTTAGGGTAAGCCTAGTGGGCCCCATAGTCCTCATAGGAAGGTCTGTTGGGAGAATAGTGGCTACAATCTGCATGCTAATAGTCATGAGAACATTGCATGAGATATAGATCGTTGAGCTCATGTCCTTGGCGTTGTTGCTCTTATTGAATCTAGTCCAATTGATCCTTGATCTCATAGACTCCATAAGGCTCATCAGGATTAGCCTCATCTCTAGTGCGCCTCCTTATGCGATGGCAATATGGTGGAGGAGGATGTCCAATCGCATCATCATTTGCCTCCATTGAGACACTCCTCTAAGGGGTGGAAGGCTCGGGGACGCCATCAAGGGCAGGGTGCTCGAAATAGAACTACTGGTCAAACAAATCAAAAGACCAGGTTTGTTGTTGCAAACATGGCATGTTGAGGGAGCTCGAGGGAGACATAAGAATCTTTGAACATCAAATAGTAGATGTCATCTTCTCCATAGAGGATGAACTTGCTTCCTTTCAAGTACAGAAGGTCAATCAGGTGATGCTTTAGTGCCAGCGTTGGGAAGGAGTTGTGAGTCTAGCCATGTGGGGAATGGGACTAGTATAAAAGTTTGGAGTGATGCCTGGATACCTAGAATTGGGTGTGCAAAATTTGTGGTGGTTGGCCAAGAGCTGGAGCCTGAGCTGAGAGTAGTTGATCTCTTTAACCCATTAGAAGGGGGGTGGGACAAACAAAGGCTGAGAAACCTATACCCACCTGATATAGCCATGAGAATCAAAGCCATTTTGATAAGAGGAAAAACCACTGACGACACATTGTATTGGTGGCTTGAGATGAAAGGTATGTTCTCAGTCAAATCTACTTATAGTCTTGCTAATCAGGAAGTGGATGATATGTATAATGATATCAACTAGGAGAGCCATCAAAATTTATGGAACTCAGTGTGGGACATGGGCCCCCCCTCTAAAACTGAGTCATTTCATGTGGAGAACCTACAATGACACCCTTCCTACCTATGAAAGACTGGTAAAAGAGACACTACCAAGTAACACTTGACTGCCCCTTCTGCCCGGGGATGCCTAAAACCATAACACACTGCCTACTTGAGTGTGGTTGGGCAAAGAGTTGTTGGATAGAGTTTCCACTGAGGGACAAAAGTTGACTTGTTGGGGGTGTTGAGATGAACAACATTTTCAATGATTGGAGGGCCCACTATCTGAAGGATTACCTGTTAAAAATCTACTACTACTGCTAAGCTATATGGATAGGGAGAAATGACTTTGTTCACAACAAAAAACTTCCACACCCTTATTCCCTGGTTGCAGGTTTTGGTAACATGCTGAAAGACTTTTGTTCCTACAATGATAAAGTGTACTTCAACACCCATAGGGTAAATACCATGGAACATCCCTCAAGATGGCTATCCCTAGAATCAGGGCAGTTGAAAATTAATTCAGAAGCTGGGTGGAATGCCACAGTTGGTGCAGGTATGGGAGATGTTATCAAAAATGATAGAGGAGAGATCAGATCAGTTGTCCAAACAAAGAAGCCTGGAGCCTAGAGTGTAGGAGTCACAGAAGCAGAAGTAGCCCTTCTTGGCCTTAAAGCGGTGAGGAGTCTGAATGCAGAAGCTATCTAGCTTGAGTGTGATGATATAAACTTGGTCAATGATATTCTGAAACCAAAGCCCAGAGGTGATTTCAGATCACTTGTGATTTCTAAAATCATCAAAGTGGTGGATACCTTTCGAGAGTTTAGAATATCCTTCATCAAAAGGGTGGACAATACTCTTGCACATAAAATTGCTACTGATCCAACTTGTGGTCAAGAAAGTTGTATCTTGCTTTCTGATTTCTCCATTAATTAGATGAATGTAGCCTCCCACGATATGAATGAATGAAATTTGGTGGGTTTGTCTCAAAAAAAGTGTATTATCTTATTATGACACCTAATGTCATTAATGTATCATGAATGTCATCAAGGATGTATATATTAAGGTTAGATGATTACAACTTAGGGTTTAGGTCTACATGGTCATTATTCTTCACATACCTCTTCTTAACATTTATTAAGTCCAAGATTTGGTTATAATTATCTTTCTCATCATAACATTAGGTTTTATTGGTCTATGGCATGGTAACCATCATGCATATCCACTATTAGTATTAATATGCGAGTTACTCATGCATTAGATTTTCATTAGGGTTCAAACATATGAATTATTCATTATATGACTGTTATATGTTCATTAGTATATAAACAAACATGTGGGGTTTCAACTAGAACTTTTTTGGTCAAAACTAAGGATTGAAGCATACTAACCTTCTATTCATGGATTTATGGTTTCTAGAGTCGGAGTAGCTAGATTTCAATATTTAACAAGACTCTGTCCCCGTAAAGAGGATTTCATCCTCGAAATCTTAACACACAAGAAATCAACAACCAACTACACTCCACCCCTTATAAGGTTTGACCTACCAAGTCAGGCTAAACTATAGGTAAAAGGGTGAGTTTAACTAAACCTTGTATAGGATCCATCATGCTTCCACTGCGCACTCTGACAGCTTACTAAACACCAAACTTCAAAGTATAGGTTTCAGGGTTAGGCTAACCAAACATGTGGTTCTAAGGGATATAAGAGAACTATGTTGGGTACCCATCCTCCAAAAAGTCACAAGATTGACATATTAAGGTTCCCAAATATATCCAACATATATGTCTAAGGTTAATATTTCCTAAAAGCATGATATATTGTAAAATTTGTATCAAGCTCAAGCCAGGTTGGTATCATGCAGATCCGGGAGTCCTTGTAAACCAAGATAGTGGTGCAGAGGAAAATATTGTCAGCTCCCAAACCCTGATTATTTCTAGACACCTTTGCTTTCAACTTTACGTCCTAGTAGCTGCCTAAAGGCTAAATGAAACAACCTCAACTTATTATGGTTACTTTCATCTTTTAATTGTAAATATTATAAGGGGTTTAATGAACATGGTTCTAATGTGAAACTCATAGGATTCTAAATCAACCGTTCATCATATCAAGGGTTGCATAGATCAATTCTAGGGAAAACATGTCACTTAAAGGGGAACTATGTAAGACAAGGGTTCTAATTAGGGAGATAAAATTGAAATAGTCAGATTTCGACTACCATGGGCTCTAATACCATGTTGTAAAAGAGTAGAATCACACCTTTACTAAAAATTTGAAGAGTAAAAATGTCACAATACTGAAATTCCAATCCCATGAACCAAACAAATACAAAAGACAACATGTAGAAGAGTGAAATGCTTAGCATACATGAACAGATAACAAGATAAAGGAACCATTCATAATCTCAACAATAAACAATATATATTTAGCAACATTGTTTATTTCAAGCTTTCAATTACATATTCAAGAGTACAATTTTTCAAGTTTCATGTACACTATGGATCTAACAATAAGTACACCTGACATATCTCAACAAGCCCATAAACTTCTATCCATCTTTGAACCTATAAAATACGTGAAACAAGGTGGGTCAAGCACACAAGGTGTCGAGTACATGGCTAAAAGATAAATATACACAAGATTTGTATAATTTGAAAAGATTTGCAGAAGTAAACGAGAAAGACAAATAACATGTTAAGTTCTTAGCAAAAGGAGAGCTTGTGTTTTATGTCATTTT
This sequence comes from Alisma plantago-aquatica, assembly GCA_963693085.1. Classification (NCBI taxonomy): domain Eukaryota; kingdom Viridiplantae; phylum Streptophyta; class Magnoliopsida; order Alismatales; family Alismataceae; genus Alisma; species Alisma plantago-aquatica. The sequence goes on along the minus strand of OY856409.1, from coordinate 1,679,997,289 downwards.
ACTCTGATTATACCATCATATCATGTTTTCATAAGGCCTTTGACCATTTTCCCATTGGAAGGGTCTGTAAGGGTGCTCACGATTAGCTAACCCTTTTATATATGAGGAGCCTCGAGGACATAGGCAAGAGCTAACCCTGTTTGTTGATGAGGGACCTCAATGACTAAAGTCATAGAGCAAAACCTTATTTCAACATTTTATAATGGAGTTTCTACATATTATGAGTGCAAGTTATAAAACAACAAGACGAGACAAGCATCGAATACATACTAGAATACTACATGGAAATATTTGAGCAAGTAGACAAGCATCGAGTACATACTAGAATACTACATGGAAATATTTGAGCAAGTAGACAAACATACATATGTATAACATTTTCAAGCAAGAAAGCCATAGTCATATAATTATTGAAGCTCATACCTGATTCAGAGATTCATAGCCTAACATATCCTTGATCGTCTAGCAACAAGTCACATCTAATTAAAAGCAAGATTACATACATGTTTTAGATTCTCATCATTAACCCTAACTAGCTCTATTTTTAGATTTTTGGCCAAATTATATTCGAGGTTGCTTATTGGTACATTATATGATCCTTTACTGATCTATAGATCATCATGAAGGTGTGGTTCAAGTTTCAAGTCATTTTAATGTTTCACTCATTTTGTATGGATATTACAAGATTCAAGTCTCTTAATTTCATTGTAGGGTCAAAAGACTCATAATAGGGCATACAAGGTCATGATCCACCAAGTCATGATATCCAAGCACAAATTATTATTTAGATCAAAAATATTAGGAAATAAGAAGCATTTACAAAGTTGGGTAGATGTCCCTTAGGGTCTAGGTGTCATTGTCCAACTTGGTATCATCATATCAACAGACATTCCAACATCAACATAGCTCACATGCCATTAGGGGTAAACATGGACATCCAAAATAGGGAACACAAGAATAAAAGTGTCAACAATGATTAGAGAGGAAAGGGAAGAACAAGATTCACATGAAGATTAGGGCACAAGCAAAGAAACCAACTCATATACACCACTAGAGGACATAGAGACACATGTAACATCATATCAAGACATAGTGTGAATCTTGGGCAATAGTGCCTCTAAACGTCATGGAGTTACTTATTTCAGGAATAAAAACGCATTCAATGTACAATTTAGGCCAAACATCATTTGCTTCAATGTATAATCAACCATTCACATATGAGGGATAAATGTAGGTGATTAGGTCCATATGGCTCAACCTAGAAATAGAAGTACAATAATGGATATATTTACCATATGGTAGTATAAGAATACTACTTTTCTAGTTAGGTTGAGGCTACATGTCATACTATATGTAAAAGGTGGCAATTAGGGCAAAGGTACATCATCCAAGTCTCAAACTAGGCACATATGTACAATTAGAAACATGTATGAGAAGTAGGGATGATTAGGATTCCCATTAAGTTCAAAGATGTACCAGAAGTTACTAATTTGATGATTAAGAAAAATAATATAGAAGCGGGTCATCAAAACATCATCATGATTTGACATTAGGATACACTAAGAATATCATAGACAGCAAGTGAGAGATATTATAAGGCAAAATTGGAAGTTATAAGTATAATTAGGCCTTGGAATCACTCTATATGGATTGGGCTCAATTTTCTGATCAAAAACCATATATCATGTGGCTATATATATATATATATATATATATATATATATATATATATATATATATATATATATATATATATAGACAAAAGGTTCATTTTATATTCATATTTGAATCCCAATGCTGAAAAGATAACAAGAAAGGCCTTGTTTACCATGGACAAATGGGCCAAGGCCTCGTAAGCTCAGTTCACGCCCTCCCTGGCGGATCTGCCACCTAGCCCAACCCAAGAAGTGGTGTGTTTTGCCTGCTCCTAACGCTCTCATGGGTCCCTATTTGGAATAGGGCCACAATAGGGGACGGTGGTTCCTCTAGATGATGGCACCTTTAGAATTTAATCCAGGTAGAGAAGAGTAGCGTCAGAGGTTCCCCACCCACTACGGCTCTTGAGCTGCCCTACACCATGATGAGGCATGATTCTAGCCATGGGAAACCATGCTCGCAATGGAGTCTTGACGTTGGTTGAGGGCGAGCAAGTCCTTGTGAGTGATCCTCTAGAGGATGAAGAAGTTGGAGGGGAAAGTAGGCATTCTAATAGTCTCGCTACTCCGATCTTCAATCTCCAAGGAAGTCGGCAGCAGCGCCACCTAGAACAAGGAGGCAGGAGCTATGGTTCCAAGGCACAAATCAAAAAGAGGGAAGAAATGGGAGGGAACCACAAACGATAAAGAAGTGAAGTAAAAGCGCTAAAATGGGGCAACTCTTAGGGTTTTGAGAAGTGTGAGAAATTCCATTGCATCGTAGGGTCATGTTTCCCCCTTCCTGATTTTGGGGTAGTTGCTCCAAGAGCAAAATGTTCCATTGTTCTTTAAACAAAGAGGAAGGGAAGGAAGTGAGAGACCTGGCGTGTGTCTCTACTGGGTCTTGCCCATTAGTGGGCCTTAGGGTGGCCAGACCAAATCTCACTTAAAAGGGATAAAAGATCTAGAAACAAGATAAATCAACACCTCTTCAGATAATCATAACTTTTGATTCTAAAGACCATCAAATTCATAAATGAGAGTTCTACAACACGATACACGTTAAAAGACCAAAATATCATAGTAGTGAGGCTCAATTTAACTCAAAAGATGGGGACCTATTAAGAAGTGGTATAAAAGTTTTGAAACATAAATTCATGTCGCATATGGTCAAATTGACCACTGTGTGACCAAATTGGAGCATCACCACACTATAACTATTAGTTTGACATCAACTTTAAAAATATGAGTCACAATAGAGAGAGGAAGAGCACATTGGAGGAGTGAGAAAATGTATGTAGTCGCATCCTTCCCTGGTTAAAAGAAATTTCGTGCTCGAAATTCATGCACGATCATAGTCGAATGTCAAAGCCTATAGTCATCTTGTTTAGGCAATCAAGGATTAGTGTTATGACATTCCACATCATGGGTTTCATACATAGGTTATCATCATCAAGGGTGCACTCATCCCAAATATACATGTCACTTGGTGTTTTATCATATTATGACATCATCATGGCATTAGGGTTTTCCCCTTCCTTAGAATCTCTACATTAGGAATTCTATTCATATATTCATACGAGATCATGGTGTGTTATCAAAAATATGCTATAGATTTATCCAAGGGACATGTTTTATCATCGTGATTTTCGAACAATACATTCGTTGAACATGTATTTCATCATTATACTAGATTCCCCACATGTTTTAGTTTTTCCCCAAGTTACACCACTCCTCAAGAATAGTGTTCTATATACCTCCTTAGGTTTGAAATTAAGCAGATTTGTTTTCATTTTATTCACTCTAAGACCCAAAGAGCATCATCATATCGAGTTAATCATTTTTCATTTTTGGGGATGAAAGTAAGCATGTTACCCCTGATTATTCAAGCTAAGGTCTCTAGGCATCATCCTATCAAGTTTATGATTTCAAAACTACATCCTTCTTCGTGAATAGTATCTCTTCATATTAGGTCTAGCTTATGAGAGTGGATTATCATATGTATTCATGTTTAGCATAAGTGACATTATTTCATGTATAATGCATCATATGAGGGGAAACACAATCATCAAGATCAAGGTTTCACATATATCTCACTTGTATCTAGAAAGAGATCCACCAGCTCGATCCACTCAAGCTAGGACCTATCTAAGTCAAGGAAAAACATGCTAACCTCCAACATCTACCCATACCAAACTCTTACCCAAAATATCAAACAAGAGTGACCCCTAGATTCCTTCACATCAACCCACCAACCTGAGTATGAGGCTTATCATGGATATCACACATCATGTACATCATCTTAGGGTTTTGGGACATCTCCCTCACCTATATAGCAAGCATCAATTTTTCAATCGCCTCTTTCTCTAGGGTTAGCTATTTTCATAGGAAATCTAGGGTTCAACATTTTGAGTAAACCACACACTAGGTAACTCAACTCATATACATAGAAGTAGTCTAGCAGAGGACTCATCATCGTGTATTTCATCATGCACATTTTTCAACATTTCTCATTTTTGGAGTTTAGGTACATTGACCTTCTCCTGTGATGGGTTGACTCATATCAAGAGGTCACCCTTTTCATATGTCCCATGCTAGATGTCCTCCTTTACATACGTCACATATTGTAGCTCAACACATACAAGACTAGGCAAAAGATACCATGCTAACCCACTAGCTATGTTTAGAACATCAACCAAGTCGTAAACATCAAACATTGTGCTAGATTAGCTAGGGTTGAATGGTCACACTCTTCCAATATCATCAAACATAACTTGAATCATTTTGAGACATCTCATAACATCACATCAACATGACATCATTTTTGTCATCATCACTATCATCATCATCATCATTATCATCATCGTCATCATCATAAACATAGGTCATCTAGGCTACACACTAGCCTAACCTTTATCATGGCTCTAGAAAACTCTAGAGACTACAACTATCATCTAAACACTCTCATCTAGACTTGATGTTACATCTCTTTCTCTAAGGTTACACGGACACTCACTGCCTTTCTAGGTGTGTGACAACACCCAAATTCAGGCATTTGTGCTAAGCATTTATTTATGGTTTGTGTCATTATAGCCTTAATATCCCAAAAATAACCCTAGACCCTTATCTTTTAGTAAGTTATATCTTTTCATATATAAAATTGCTCAACTAGCCAATTTTGGGACTTGTAGGCATCGAACCTGAAAAAACATCTATTCTTCAAGATTTCTCTCCAACACATGGTTTGTGTAGCAGCTAGACTTTGATCCATCACGACCATGGTAGACTAAGCATCACACTATGTGCACCGGCTTAGGAGACGATGGTCCCACTAACCTAAGAAATTTTGATATCTTAGATCCTATTTTTGATGTGCAGTCCTTTATCAGAATGCATCCTCGCCAATCAGAAGGTTCATCGAAGCGGGCCCATCAATCAGTAGTAATAGCTCCCCCCCCCTTGGGTTTGGTCCATGATGCTACGACTGCAACCAAAAATGATGTCGTAACTGCGGCCAAGAATACAATGCCACAACTGCGGTCAAGATGTTGTATCGACTAACACTCGATACGACCAGGCCAACCTCAGCACGGTCAGGCCGATGCTAAGGCCGCGACCGTGATACATTAGTCTCGACTGTGACATCTACGCACGATCGCGGCATGACCCTCCTTGATCGAGGCATCTGTCTCGATCACGGGATATGCCTTGACCGTGGCATTTGCATCAACCGCGACCCTCGGCACGACCGTGCCCAGCCTGGCACGGTCGGGATGACACCAGGGCCGTGACCGTCTTCCGCCTTCACCTATAAATACCCACCCGTCGTGACCTGAGAGAGGTTTCGAATTTTTTGAGGTTCCACATTTTGGTTCCAACCTATTTTGGTTCTCAGAGCCCCGTGGGAGAGGTCCAATGTCCAAAAAGGCTAAAATGATCATCCTACATCCGTTCCTCCAGTTTGCTTCAATATACTACCATTTTCCAACACCATTCACCCATACCCTACCATTCCCAGCTATCTTTCACCTCCATACACCCACCAAGCTATTGTTAGGGTGGAATCAAAGAGAAAGGAGGACAATGAGTCCAGAAGATCAAGGAAGATGACTAAAAGATGAGATCCAGCCTATATAGAGGCCAAGGAGCGAGAGTCACCTCTCCTCTACAGGTTAAATCTCTTCTTCTTCTTCTTTCTTCTTTTGTTCCCCTTTGTTTCTATACAAATGATGTTCTTCCATCTTTGTTCGGTGCCAACTATGTTTGTCCATGGCTAGTTGAGCTCCTTCTTGGCTATGTACCCCATTTTGGGCATGTTTATGTACATTTACCTTAAGCAAGTAGTTTTATTCCAGATCTAGTGCATTTCTATTCTATCTTCTCTTTCTTGTTATGATTGCTATTTTGGTTGATCTCTTTCTTGCTTGAACTTCTATTTCTACCTATATCGAGAGATTCATTGTAGAAATAGATAACAAAAGGTAGTTTGGATCATAACCCGAAAGGAGGACGATTCAAGGTGATCTGTGAATACCGTATACATGAGCATGGCCGAGTCCAACCCGGCACGGTCGGGCACACTACTTGGTTCTGCCCAGATCACACATGTTCCTAACATCTTAGAATATTCTAGACCTGAGAGGGTATCTAGAATATTATAGGTGTCTATTTGTCATCCTCGAGAGAGGTTACATGTTATTAATGGATTTTTGTCACATTGTGCGAAAGCGAGTGGGATGACCATGCAAGAACAATACCATAGTACATACTATGTTTGGATGTAGGTTGCTTACTGGGGTGTTTGAGGGTTGTCTACGCCCGAGAATGGGTGCATAGTTTGTCCAACTTGTGGTTATGTAGACAAGAACTTCTTCTCTCTATTTATTAGAATCTAATGGACTTTGTTTTGTTTTCTTTTCTTTGTTTTGTTTTATTTCGTGACAACCTGCTAGACTAGTTCTAGCTCCATACTTTTATCAAATACCAGATTGGATTATCTAACTTAAGAGAGAGATCTTAAGCGTCCTAAACGTCCACACGTCCTTGTGTTCGACCATGTATATCTACTTCGACCCCATAATAAAGTTGTAGGGGTCCTTGAAGGTTTCAGGTTATAAATTCAAAGCCTGACCCTCCTTTGGAGCTAATCAAATTTTGTCACCGTCATCGGGGACGTGGTTTTCTATGCTTACATGCCTAAAAGATTTTTTTTCTGTCATCCTTAATCTTGTATATATATGCATAGTATTTATTTTTATATTACACATACCTTTAACTGAATAGCTTTTCTTTTTCTTATACCTTTTTCAGCCATGGATCTTGCGTCTGTAATACAAGTTATCTTATCCACATGTCCTCCTGAGTTTTTCCGCAGTTCTGACTGCTGGAAAATAATTGAAGTTTGTGCTCTGTAGCTAGTCGAGCTATACTCGCCTCCACTGTCATCATATGTTGAAATTCCAACAAAGGGGATCGCCAATCAGCCCTCGACTTTTGTGCTATCATGGGATCAAGAGCTGATTAGAGCAGTGGAGCTAGTCGGGGAAAATGTCAACACACACACCTCCTCCTTAGCTCCTCATCTCCAAGAAAATGTTGAGCCCCTCCAGCAACTACTAGAAAATCGGGCCATCGGCTCCAAGTAGCTACCGAGATCGCAAACTGTAGTAGAAGTATACTTCAAACTGTTAAACAAAGATTCGTCCAAGTGCATCAGTTTGATATAGCGGGTTCCCAACATAAGTGTATGGAAAAATTGATAGATCTTGAAAGCATTGCTACTCAAGTCCAATAGCTTCATGATAAGGATGTTACACAAGGTAGGAGGCTTCAAGAGCTCATCGATTTGGTTACCATTCAATTGTAAATGTTGTCACACGATCATGAAGATTCCAGTCATCAAAACCATTCCATTGGTCCTGAAGTGGAGTTTTCCCTACCATCCTATTCTGGCCATCAATTGGATTCACCAGGATTTTTCTATGAAGGACCACCAACCTGGGAAAACTCTTCATTTCATCCAGATGGTTTGGTTGATCAATAAATGGGAGATACAAGCCACCAACATGAATGGTTTTATGATGATGATGATTACTTCTTTTCTCCTCAGGGTGACCAAATGACCTCACAATGTGAGGGAGAGTTTGAGCAGCCTGAACCAACCTTTATCCCAGACGAAGGTGATACCTCTCACATTGAGACGTGTCACTTAGCTTCCACCAGAACACCTACTATGGTTTGGAATAACTTGTTTGAGGAGGATGACGATGACTATTCAGTTTGGGGGAGTGAGTATACTGATGAAGACAAAGTGGATCAATATGAGCCGATATTGTCCACCACTCCTTTCCAAGGCTTGGTGGACATCGACGGAGCAAGATGGATAATCCACTACAACATGGCTGTTGATCATGAAGATAGCCTAGACCCCATAAAATGCGACAAGCTTGGGGTGGTAGAACCACAAATAGATTCAACTGGGGGTACTTCTTGTTCATAAGATGATTGGATGACTGGAACTGTACATGAAAATTTATTCGAGCATCCAACTACAAGTTTAGAGGTAGAGAGAGAAGATGTGAGCCCTATAGAAATCTTTTTTCCTCTCCCCTTCATCTCATCATGTTTCGACATCCTAGGGCCTTCCTATTTGGATTCATATCTTGGAAGGTACCTTGAAGATGATTTGCTAAAGAATTCATCTCAGTGCAGTTCAAGGAAATTCCAACACAAGGAAGAATTCACTAAGTCATCAGATTCTATTCCTCTACTTCAGACTCCGAAGAGCTCAGATCTCCGCCCCTTGTTCTCCTACATGGTGGACCACATCGGCAAGACACAGGTGACACTGGTCCCAAAACTTAAGATTTGGGATCCCAACGTCGGTATCATGCGGTAGCCACCCCCTTTCTCTTACTCCTTTCTTTACTCTTTTTATTAAAACAAATTTTGTTTTTCATGTTATTGCTTAGATAGTTTCTTTCCTCTAACTACTTTTACATATCCTTGCATACATGCATCATACTAGGACTTCTAATAAAGTTCCTTCCTGTACATCCATACATTCCTTCTGTACCATCTCAAGTTCAAGGCTTGCTTGAGGACGAGCAAAGTTTTAATCTTGGGGTAGTAGGCTATTTGACATTCTATCTCTTCATTCTTCACGCATGCATGTTTACTCCCTATATTTAGTATAAATTTTGAAAATTTTGTAGAACTTTGCTTTGTAATTTGTATCTTTGCAATTAAGGATATGCAATGCAAATCTTAGAACTAAATGCTTATCTTTTTGCCTAAATACACAATTTTCATCTTAAACTGATTGACCTCTTGCTTGACTTGCTCATTGACTCTTTCCTTAAGTTTGGTAAGAAATCTAAGGTTATGTGTCTTTTTCATAGCTAAAAATGTTATTCCCTTGATCAATGTTGTGAATGAAAAATCTAGGATATAGGACCATTGGAAAGAAGCTAGAGTTTGATCAAAACTCCAAGATGCATTTTTCACAAACTTGCCTCTATTCTAAGGATCCTTGGATCAAAATTACTACTTTTAACACAGGTATCAAGCAGATAATGATGTGTTTTGAGTTATACTAAAGTTGAAGAGTTTTTCCTTGATGGTCTGCACGCCCTCTCACCTGATATTGAGTCAAAAAAAGATGACAAAAAATATATTTGCAAAAGAGGCTTGTCCGCCCACAAAATCTCAAAAATATCAAAATAGTTCTCACCCAAGCCTATAAAAATAGAATGCAGAGAATAAAAGCATGAGTGTGAATAAATGAGCGCTGTTTTCTCTTTTAGGAGAGTTGAGAATGGTGCCTAGCCAGTGTATTACTGTGCTCGTGAATGTAGGTATGTCATGACTGGTAGTGCCACCCTGAAAGCTCATTAGAGAGTCACTAGGAACCCCTAGGAAGCCTATGAGATCATCCCAGTAGTAGGGTTGGTTCAAGCATAGTACGAGGAGTTCGTATCATTGCTTTAAGCCAATTGGTTGGGACTGTAGGGACTATTTCTCATTACATGGACCAACCTGACGCAGATTGGGATCCTCATAAGTCATTATAGTCTTTTTTCTTTTGTTGCTTCTTAGGACCTGAATAAGTAGGAGACACGTTCTCGACTGGCCTGTATGAATACATGATGATGGCTCATTGCTCATCACCCGCGTGATCACCTATGTGACAATGCTTTTATACTTTATAATTATGATTCAAACTGTCATGAGTATCTATATGTAGCAATGAATTCTCTTAATCCTGCATGGACACTCTTTGATCTTACTTTAGTAGGACTATGCTCGATTGGTAGGGGTTTGCACTAAAATGACATGGGTCAAGAGAATTGATGTTTTAAACTATTTTTCTTAATTTTAGCATTTATCGCCATGCTTAATGTGGATGTTATCTTTTTATTCTTTGAGTACAGTCTTGCTTGAGGAAAAGCAAAGGTTTAAGCTTGGGGTGGTTGATAACACCTAAATTCAGGCATTTACGCTAAGCATTTATTTATCATTTTGTGTCATTATAGCCTTAATATGCCCAAAATAACCCTAGATCCTTATCTTTTAGTAATTTATATCTTTTCATAGATAAAGTTGCTCAACTAGTCAATTTTGGGACTTGTAGGCACCAAACCTAAAACACATCTATTCTCCAAGATTTCTCCCCAACACATGGTTTTTTACAACAGCTAGACTTTGATCCATCGCTACCGCGACAGACTAAGCATAGCACTATGTGCATCAGCTTAGGATATGGTGGTCCCACTAATCCAAGAAACTTTTGATATCTTAGACCCTATTTTTGATGACCAGTCCTTTATTAGAATGCATCCTCGCCAATCAGAAAGCTCATCGAAGCGGGCCCATCGATCAATAGTAATACCCCCAGGAGGTCGGTTTGGTCCATGATGTCGTGACCACAACCAAAAAGGATGTCGTAACTGCGACCAAGAAGACAATGCCATGACTGTGACCAAGATATTGCGTTGACTGACACTCGGTACAACTGGGCCCACCTCGTCACAGTCGAGTCGAGGTCAAGGTCGCGATCGTGGTACCCCAGTGTGACCGTGACTGCGGCACATCAGTCTCGATTGCGACATCTACGCACGACCGCAACTATGGGATCTGCCTCGACTGTAGTGTTTGTGTCAACCGCGACCCTTGACATGATCGTGCTGAGCTTAGCACAGTTCGGCTGAGACCAGGACCGCGACTAAGGTCAGTGTCACGACCGTCTTTCGCCTTCACCTATAAATACCCAACCTCGCGACTTAGAAAGGGGTTCCAAATTTTTAGAGGTTCTACATTTTGGTTCCAACCTATTTTTCTTCCCAGAGCCCCGTGGGAGAGTTCTAAGGTCCAAAAAGGCTGAAGTGCTCATCCTACATCCGTTCCTCCAGTTTGCTTCCATCTACCACCATTTTCCACCATCATTCACCCATACCCTACCATTCCCAACCATCTTCCACCTCCATACACTCACCAAGTTGTTGTTTGGGGTGGAATCAAAGAGAAAGGAGGCCAAGTAGTCCAGAAGATCAAGGAGGATGATCGAAAGATGAGATCTGGCCTATACAAAGGCCAAGGAACAAGAGTCACCTCTCCTCTACGGGCTAAATATCTTCTTCTTCTCCTTTCTTCTTATGTTCCCCTTTGTTTCTATACAAATGATGTTCTTTCATCTTTGTTCAGTGCTAACTATGCTTGTCCATGGCTAGTTGAGCTCTTTCATGGCTATGTAGCCCGTTTTGGGCATGTTTATGTACTTTTACCTTAAGCAAGTAATTTTATTCCAGGTCTAGTGTATTTCTGTTCTATATTCTTTTTCTGGTTATGATTGCTATTTTGGTTGATCTCTTTCTTGCTTGAACTTCTATTTCTGCCTATATCGAGATATTCATTGTAGAAATAGATAAGAGAAGGTAGTTTGGGTCGGAACCCGAAAGGAAGACAATTCAATGTGATCTATGCAAAACCATAGACTTGGGCCTGATCGGGGCCAGTCTGGCATGGTCGGGCACACTACCTGGTTCTGCCTAGATTACACATGTTCCTAGCATCTCAGAATATTCTAGACCTGAGAGGGTATCTATAATATTCTAGAGTGTTGATTTGTCATCCTCGAGAGAGGTTTCATGTCATTAATGGGTTTTTGTCACACTGTGCGAAAGCAAGTGGGATGACCCTGTAGGAACAATACCACAATAGGTACTATGTTTGGATGTAGGTTGTTTGCTGGAGTGTTCGAGGGTTGTCTATGCTCGACAACAAGTGCATAGACTACCCAACCTGTGGTTACATAGACAAGAACTTATTCTCTCTATTTAGTAGAATCTAACAGACTCTGTTTTCTTTTCTTTTCTTTGTTTTGTTTTATTTCATGACAACTTCCTAGACTAGTTCTAGCTCCATACTTTTATCAACTACTGGATTGGCTTATCTGACTTAAGAGAGAGATCTTAAGCGTCCTAAATGTCCCCACATCACTATGTTCGACCATGTATATCTACTTCGACCCCGTAATAAAGTTTCGGGGGTCCTTGAAGGTTTTAGGTTATAAATTCAAAGTCTGGCCCTCCTTTGGAGCCGATCAATGTGGTAACATTTTCATATGTACATATACTAATACTTGAAATAGGGTTTCTCCAACGTTGAAACAGGTGATGAAAACCACCATACTCCATTTGAATGAAACCAAAACAAAAATGAGTTACCACACTCATTAGGCAGTCTAGTACCATGACACCTAGAGAACTAGCAAGAACATGGTGCAGACCTGTGTTGCTACCCTAAGCACATGCCATGAACATATGTCTAGGGTTGTAATAAGATCCCCCTTTTCTCATCCTACTGAACCTACAACCCATACTATAGGACAGAATGAGGAGAAAAGAAAGGGTCTAGGGATTACACAATACTACACCTAGTTCTAGAACATCTAGGTTCTAATATAGAGGCTAAGTCACATAGTCCACAAAGGACAACTCATTAAGTTTCTAGGATTGAGATGTAAGGTTGTGTTGAGTTTGTGTTTGATGTGAGTAATGTTTGGTGTTGTTATTGTTCATGCTCCAATACCATCTGTCACAGAACTAAAATTCCAGTTAGTTGAACCAAACGAATACCAAAGACAACATGTGGAAAAATGAAATGCTTATCATACATGAACAGATAACAAGATAAAGGCACCATTCATAATCTCAACAATCAATAATATATATTTAGCAACATTGTTTATTTCATGCTTTCAATTACATATTCAAGAGTACAATTTTTCAAATCTGCACATGTACACTATGGATTTAACGACAAGTACACCTGACATAGCTCAACAAGCCCATCAACTTCTAGCCATCTCTGAACCTATAAAATACATGAAACAAGGTGGGTCAAGCACACGAGGTGCCGTGTACAGGGCTAAAGATGCATATACATAATATTTGCATAATTTGAAAATAGTTTTTGAAGTAAACGAGCAAGAAAAAATAACATGTTAAGTGCTTAGCAAAATGAGAGCTCGTGTTTTATGTCATTTTACTCCAATTATACCATCATATCATGTTTTCATAAGGCCTTTGACCAACTTCCCATTGGAAGGGTCTGTAGGGGTGCTCAAAGTTAACTAATCCTTTTATATATGAGAGACATCAAGGCCATCGCCAAGAGCTAACCATGTTTCTTCATAAGGGACCTCAATGACTAAAGTCATAGAGCAAAACCCTATTTCAACATTGTATAATGGAGTTTCTATATATTATGTGTTCAAGTTATAAAGCAACGAGACGAGACAAGCATCAAGTACATACTAGAATACTACATGGCAATGTTTGAGCAAGTAGACAAGCATACATATGTACCACATTTCAAGCAAGAAATCCATAGTCATATTATTATTAAAGCTCGTACCTGATTCAGATATTCATAACCTAACATATCCTTGATCTTCTGGCAACAATTCACACATGGTTAACAATAAGATTGTATACATGCATTAGATTCTCATCATTAACCCTAACTAGCTCCATTTTTAGATTTTTGTCCAACTTAGGTTCAAGGTTTCTTATTGGCACATTAGATGATCCTTTACTAATCTATAGGTCAACATGAAGGTGTGGTTCAAGTTTCAAGTCATTTTTATGTTTCACTCATTTTGTATGGATATTACAAGATTTAAGTCTCTTACTTGCATTTTAGGGATAAAAGACTCATTATAGGGCATACAAGGTCATGATCCA